>CM060686.1:60793973-61413973 GCA_030686995.1 Artemisia argyi
TGTTTATATTATACGTATATATATATATATATATTTATATATATACGTATATATATATATATAGGGTGGGGTTATAATAAAAAGGGTAGGAAGAGATCTCAACCATTGGATCATATTTGACCAGATTTGACCAGATCAAATTGGGGCGGTGGCATTTTCGTAAATAATGAAAACTTCAAGGGAATATCTATAACATTGCACATATACCCAAACAATCATTCTTTTCTCAGACCACTTCTTCGATCTCATTTCTTCTTTCTAAAAATTCACACTTTCTCTCTCTAAAAATTCACACACGTCTTCATCATATTTCTCTTTAATCAAATCATTACTGCATCATCTCATCATAATCAGATCGTTAAAAACATTTACCACATGTTAAACCTTCGAATAAGAATCGCTCTAATCGAAATCGGTACTGTATCATTCTGTTAATGACGGTGAAGATGAATCAAGTGCATCGGTTAAAAACTTTCTGCAACAACGATGATGAGAAACCTACCATATCTTATACCACATCGTAAGTATATTTTTGGATAATAATTTGTTGATGCACCGGTTTATGTTTTTTTTTTATTGATATAACTATGTTATATTCAGAGTTCGAATTAAATTTACATCATATTATCATCGAGATCTAGAACAAAATGTAGAAAAAATAGATACAAAATGTGTTTAAGAAAGTTGCATACAAGGTGTTTGATAAAATGTCTCAACTAGACTTTATAACTGTGATGCACTAAATTTACATTGTGATGCAGTTGTATTTCATATTTTGATGCAACAGGTTTTTATTTTAAACTGTGATGCAGTAGTTTATTTATGTTGTTATGTTTGGTAATTTGTGCGATGCACTCGATTTTGAACTGTGATGCAGTAAGTGTTTAGTTTTCACATATAAAGATGTATTAGGTTAAGCGTAGGTTGCGCTATGTGCGTAAATGTGTTTGTATGTTTGTTTGTTTATGTGATGCAGTTGATTCTGAACTGTGATGCAATAGGTGTTCGATTTCGGTGTATAAGGATGTATTAGGTTATGTGTAGGTTGTGTTATGTGCGTAAATGTGTTTGTATGTTTTGGTGTTTGTGTGATGCACTTGAATATGAACTGTGATGCAGTTGGTTATGTTTTGCAGCATATGAAGTTCGGTTTGGTCACGTTTAGTGAGTTTTAGTTTTCGAAATGTGCTTGTATGTGTATTTGAATGCTTGATGCAGTAGTTGAAAAGAAGTGTATTTGAATACTTTATTTATATTAATACTTTTTATTATTATATATTTTAATTATATATATATATATATATATATATTATATGTTTATTTATTATATATATATTTATCTTATATTATTATACAATATATTAAAAAGTCGGGATTTTACTGTAGCATGTGAGGGGAAACGTACTGTAGCAGTACGCATCAAAAGTTGTACGGAACAGTTGAATGAACAGTGCACCATGCGCTGCCCGTGTTGTACTTTACTGTAGCAATTTTATTTTTATTTTTATTTTTTATTTTTTTTTTTGAAACTGTGAATAATTTTCCTTAAAAAAAAATTACATTTTTTATAAACAAATTTACACAACAAATAAACAAATAAATTCATATAAAAATTATAAATATATTTATAAAAAGTTTAGATTAACGACAACATTTCAACAATAATTTTTTTCAAACGTTTTATTTCAAGTTTATATTAACCACAACATTTCCGCAGCAACGCGCGGGTACCCCGCTCGTTTATTAAATATTAAGTTTTAACTATTTACCATATATACCCCTATAGTTATACTTTAGTAAAAAGTCATTTTTAACCCATTTAGTTATTAGTTTTAAAAAGTTATGATATATACCCCCCCATGCATGTTAAGCGTTACGAAACGAGTCCTAATTTATGTAAAGTGTATTTTTACGTAATAACTAAGTTTTCTAGCTTATGTTTATCTATTATTACCTTATCTAAGTTACCTAAATTATCTTATATCCTAGGGTAAGAGTTTTTGCATATAATCATGTTTTTAACTTGTTTTAGGGTTTTTAGTTATTAAGTTTCATGCAAGGTTTCTATATGACCTAAGACTCCTAATGACTATCCTAAGTTAGTTTTTAAGTTTATAAAATTAGTTTAAAGACTTACTTGACCGAATGTTTAGACTCGCGAGGGGTTTCGGGTCTCGCGGTAAGAAGAGGACTCGACATGGTTTTAAGACAAAGATGTTTTGACTCCTAGGCTTCCTAGATACTCCATGCTACTGAGTGTCGGACCAGAATTTTAGAGGTGAAGAATGAGATGGTGTGGTTTTGAAATGGGTGGTGTCGAGGGGTATTTATAGGAGGGTTTTGGAGTGGTGGCTAAGGAATGGGTGGTGTGGTGGCAAGAGGGGGAGGGGATGACTAAGGTATGCTATGGGTGAGTAAGGTGAGCTATGGTAGTAGCTAGGGTGATGTGGAGGTTTGCTTGGAGGTTAAGGAAGTGGTGAGGTGGTGTTGCTTAAGGGTTTGACTAGGTTTGGGTTTACTTAGGGTTTAAGGAAGGTGATGAGGGTGTGAGGTGAGGGTGACGAGGTAGTGAGGTAAGGGTGATGCAGGTGTGTGTATGGTAGCTTAAGGAGGTGACAAGGAGGTTGCTTGGTGTTTGGGTTTCGGTCATGACACAGTAGCAGCGAAGAAGAAGGAGAAAAGAGAAAACAAAGTGGTTTTGGTTTTTGGTTTTAAAAAGGTTCACATTTGGTTTGTAGTTTGAGTCAAAGCAAAAATTTTTATAGTAAAAATACCTGGTGTAGAAGTCGTAGAGGAAATAGCATTGATAGAAATTACGGATTGTGACAGTCTCACCTTGTTGGATCGATATACTCTGATCAAACTACTTTGTAGCTTGTAAGGTTTTAACAATCTTGAATAACTCAAAATAATTAATAATGAAACACTGATATTACTTTGTAAAGTATGCGGAATCTATTAACACAAAGCTAAGAAGAACTTTGAATTATATTAAAACCAACTTTTGAACCTGCTTCTCTAAACACAGATTCACTAACAATCCCTAACTTCTCTAATATCGTTTTCTAGAAATCGTATTGTGAAACTCTAAAACTCATACGTCTAATACCATCCTAAGGCTCCTTTTACAGGCATAAGGAAAACCTTAAGTCGGTTTACAATACCTACTTGAACGACAAGTAAACTATCCCTAACTAATTCTAGAACATTCTTATTATATTACATAATAATCCTTAAACAATATTGCATATTAGTCCTTATTATTAAAAGTACTTTAAGTAATCTTCAATCACAAGCAATACTTTGACTTTAAACAGCACGTTGACTATTGAGCAGTACTTTGACATAGCAGTACTTTGATCTTTCCAGAAGTACTTTGATCTTCATATCCCAACAATCCACCCCTAACTTGAACTCTACTTGCTTGATTTCAAGTTTCTTTGTAATCTTTGATCTTTAACATCTTTATCATCAAGGAAAATTGTATCTTTATCTCTTTTCTGTCTTGTATGTCAAAGTGCTCTTTATTAGCTTCAGATGATATCTTCATAGCAACTCAGCAGTATTTTAACAAAGTGTACGTCAAATCTTTTAAAGTTTCATACTATTCTCATCACTTCCAGATGTGTAAACTTCTGTGAGAGGTGAATCATTGAATTTTAATGGATTTTGATGTCTCTTTACCAAAGCCATTTACTCTGGAGTAGCCAATGTTTAGGTTAGAACAACCATGGTACATTGATAACCATATGATTTTTAGCAGATCATCAGCTATCAACGGATTTGATTAGTCTTTACCAATAGCCATTTGCTTTTGGACTAGTTAGTTCTTTGATTACAACTGTGGTGAACTAATTACCATAAAATGGTTTTTCCACAGCCTTTACCACAAGCCATTTTCTTGTGGGCTAGTCAACTCTTCACTTTTACAGATATGGTGAGCTGAACACCATACAATTTTTAATAAATTGTCAACTAAAAACGGATTTGATTATCACATCAGAGTCGTACCCTCATGATGAGTCAAACTCTTTCTTGTTTGTTAGACATGGTGAGTTGATTACCATTTGCTATGTAGTACAAGTACTAACACCATGTATTACTCTCAAATCCTTTTATTGATATCATCTTATGCTTCAAAAACTTTTATTTTATTTTATAAAAAGCTTTTACTGGTTTTGTGCAGCAAGTAGTACTTTGATAAAGTACAGTCTGTCTTGCAGTATTTTGAGAAAAGTACTTTTTATTCAAAAAGATTTATATAATTAAGATCATACCAGTACTTATGCAATATCATTCATCTGAAGTAGCCATCTTATGAATAGCTTTATCACCATTAATGCTACTTCAGTTTCATTCTCAACCTCTATTCCACGATCCAACATCTTGAGCATAAGATCCCTTATCAGAAGATATCTTCTTTCTGCTAACATATGAATCATGGTACCATCTTCCATCACAAGTGAATGTACCCCTGATGACTCAAAGAATCTCCATCTTGTTATCTCCCAGTTTTCTTGATCATTCCGCAAAGTATCACTACTTGTTTCTTCAGTTTCCCAGATGGTTATCAAATCTCCCAGTAAGATTAATCCCACTCCAGTTGCTTCAATATTCTCATAGTAAGCCTGCACTTGCAAATACAAATTGTATAGATCTTCTCTATCTATCATGTGCAGTACATCCCATAGCATATTGAACACAGTAAAACTTTCATCCTCTCTGTGAAAGATAAGATAATTTCCTTCAATTGATTCAACCACAGAGAATGAGATAATCTTAGACTTCTTTCCAGAATCTTCTGTTTTCTTATTTTCAAAATCAACAACTCTAAAATAATTCTTCAGTTCATCAATTGTATCTGATCTGATCATTTTAAGCCTTTTTGACAATTGATCATCCTGAATAGCTTACTTCCTTTTTAACTTTCTTTTCTCAGCTTGTTCTTTCATCACATCTTCTAACTTCTTTTCTTTTTCAGCATCCATAGGCACAAAACTATCCAGTTCTCTCTTAATTGATTCTTGAACACTATCCCACAGTGCTTTCATGTTGAACTATAAGACCTTGATAGATCTTCTTGAGCACTCTAGAATCGTTAGTTATGTTACTGTAATCAATAACACACTAATAGACAATCTCTGTAACTTGTATTTTAAAGCGGAAACAAACACAAGTGTAATACTAAGAACTCTTGATCCTCTATGGATCTTTTAATAATAATAAGAGTGTTTTCTAAAACGTAATGCAATACATAATCATGTGTTCCTTTTATACACAAGGAACCCTAAACCGTTTCCCAAGAAACGTATATTCAAAAACTTCTAAAAGATATGCATTATCACTTCCTAAATAAACCCATGCATATCCAAACTATAATACATAAAATACGGAAATACTATATCCGCAGAAACTAATAATGCTGAAACTAGTCTTCAGCAGATACATTGCTTCAGCAGGAACCAGCTCTTCAGCAGTAACCTTCAGCAGAAACAGTTAGCAGAATTCTTACTTAACAGAATTCCCAACAATCCTCCCCTAATCTTGAATTTGACCTGGTTAAGTTCAAGATTCTTGATAGATCTTTGAAATAACATACCAAGAGGATTGTAATAAGATAGCACTAGCAAAGAATCATCTTCAGCAGAATCTCTATGATCAGCAAATACTTGAAAGCTCCATTCTTTGTAGCAACAAATGACTTAATGTACATCAAAACAAATTAGTTTCATACTATTCTCATCACTTCCATATGTGTTAACTCCTGTGAGAGGTGAATCATTGAAAATAATGGATTTGATGTCTCTTTACCAATAGCCATCACTACTGGAGTAGCCAAGTGTTCTAAGGTACACTGATAACCACATGATTTTTAGAAAATCATCAGCTATAAACGGATTTGAGATGTCTTTACCTGTAGCCGTTTGCTCAGGACTAGCCAATTATTTTGATGAAAATCATCTTGGTTAACTGATTACCAAATATGGTTTTCCACTGCCTTTACCACAAGCCATATACATGTGGGCTAGCCAATTATTTAGAATCCATAAAGTTAAAATCCATGGTCAATTGACAACCATTTCAACTACTCAGCAACAAAGCATGGGTGAGTTGAAAACCCTATGGTTTTGAGCAAACCATTACAGTTATCAACAGATTTGATATGTCTTTACCAAAGCTGTACCCTTTGGACTAGCCAACTTTGTGATGGAATAGTCAACATCAGGTAAGTTGATAACCAAACCTGCATACAATAGATACAATACTATATAACAAAATGTTAGTGTTTTTTTTTTTTTTTTTTTTTTTTTTTTTTTTTTTTAAATAAGAAATAAAAACAAATATACAACAAGATATCCTTAAACAGAAGCTGCTCTGGAAGTCTTAATTCTTTGTTTGAAGACCTTCACCAAAGATTCAGCAAACAACCTTGCATTCCTAACTGGATCAGGAGGAATCTCCAACTTTTGTTGTAGCATTTTCTCGATTAGAGACACTTTCAGAGGATATCTTTTGGTAAGATCCATAATAAGCCTTAGACCAGTTGTAGTTTCCAAAACATGAACATAAGGCATATATAGAACTTCCAACTCTGAACTTTCCATCTCTGATTGTTCTTCCATATATCATAGCTAGCACCAGTGGGAGTAGAAGAATCAAACAACACTTTAAGATCACCCAACAAATACAATCCAGACCCTGTAGGAGTATGATTTGCATAATACTTAAGAACCAACTCATATAGAGTGACCAAATCCTGATGATCCACAAGATGGAGAATCTCTTGAAGAAATGTAAAGGATATGAAAGTTTTATCTAATCTGTAAATGGTATTAACTTGACCATTTTCAGTTAACTCCCAATGAACCAAAAATCTCTAGTTCCCTCAGACCAATCATCAGGGGATCCTTCCCTTATAAATGAAGCATCAGAAGCATTCACATTGATTAGGCTTTGTTTGGAATGTAAAGTTCTGACTTTAGCCATCCTCTTTGCTCTTCTTCCAGGAACATAAATAGCAGCATGAACTTCAGCTTCAGCAGATTTACCTTTTGCAGCATCAGTTTCCACTGATGGAGTATCCAATTGTTCATCAGTAGAATCCTGAGAAGATTCAAGTGCAGCAGATGCATATTGTTCATCCATAGCCTTCCTTATCTGTTTGTTTCTAGCAGCTTGAAGTTCAACTTCTCTTACCTTAAGCTCATGAAACCTTGCAAGTTCAGCTTTTTGTTCCTCATCTAACTTCCTAGCAGTTTCTTCACCCAATCTTTCCTCCTCCAGTTGTCTCCTAGTTCTCTTTCTAGATGGAGGATCTGCTGCTATCACTGGAGCTTTACCTTTATCCACATAAGATGAAGCAGCAACATGTGGTACATCAACAGAAGTATCAGGTAAAGATACCTTTTCAGCAGCAATAGGAATATTAACAGATAAAACAGCATCAGCATTGAGAAGAGGAATATTCTTAGAAGCACCCATTCCAGCTTTGTCATTTCTAGCCTTGATCTTGTTATAAACCTCAACCAGTTTGTCAAATGGAAGTGCCCACACTTGTTTCTTAGACCAAGCAGTATTATATAATGAACTGCTTTGACTTCTCACATAAGTTCTCATGTAATCCCTCTGCTGTGCTTGAGTCATAGGTTTATCTCTTTTAGCTTTGGCTTTTAACTCATCTGCTACCTTCTTCCTCAACTTCTGCACTTTCACAATTTCAGAAGCCCAGTCTTGTTTCTCCACTCTTTTACCAAGAATGTCTGTAGCTAAATCCGGAGTATCAAGCACTTGTTTTTCAATATGCTGCCAATCAGACTCATCAAACTCTTGAACAGCTGCATCTAATTCTCTTTGTCTTTCAATAGACTCAATCTTAGCTTGCTGTTCCTCAGCCATATTAGCACTCTTCTTATAATCTTCCCAATCTTGAAAGAGTTTGTCTTGTGCAGCTCTTTCTTCAGCTGTAACAAGCTCATCCATAGCCACATCTGTTCCTTCAGCAAGATCATCATGAGGAACATTCAAATCTTCCATAGATTCATCATGTAATTCTTGAACCTCTCTATTAGAAGAAACTTGTTGATTCTCAGATGAATGATGAACAGAGGAATTCAAATACTCTTTCCCTGCTACAAAGAATGCTTCTCCTGATGTGTTACCTTTATCAGCAGATTTGTCAGCAGCAACACCACTTGATGATTGTTTCTCCTGAAGTATATCAGTAGCTTCAGTCATGAGCACATCATCATCACCACTAGACATTTTGGAAGATTCAGCAGCTTTCCTTGCCAAATACTGTCTTGTACTTCTTCTTCTGCTGAATTGAAGTTGTGGTTTAGATTTAGGTACTTCAGCAGCTTTAGGAGGAACAACATGAGACTGTCTAGCAACTTCAGCTAGAATCTCAAGAGAATCCAAATTTGCCTCCTTTGCAACTTCAGCAGTATCCAATCCATTCTTACTTTGCTTCTGCTGATTCAGCTGTGCCTCCAAATCTTGAACCTTACTTTTCAACCTTTCAATTTCATTACCAAGAGTAGTCTTGGTATCAGCAAGTTCCTTTTGGAGATCACCAGTCATTTTCATGTACCTGCAAAGTGAATCATATACAAAAGTGAGAGTAACAGGGTCCTCTGCTCTACCAGCTGATTGCTCAGTGGTAAGAGGAGCTTCATTGAACCCAGCAGGAGAAACAGACTCATTTACAACATTAGGAAAACCTTCATTAATTGGTTCTCTCATAGGACTGGGTGTAGGTAGTCTAGTAAACTCAGATTCAAGAGGCTGAAAGTTATCTTCAAACTCATGAATTTGCTCAGCTGGAGCATCCTGAGATGGTGAAATGGTAGGACTAGGTGACTCATGTACAGGAGTAGGTGGTGGTAAGTCAATAGAAATAGGTAAAGGTTCAGCAGTTGTAGCTGGCTCTTCCTCCATTACCACTGAAGGATTACCATCAGCAGCAACACCAGAAGATGATGGATTACCATCATCAGCAGCATTAGGAGCAGGCACATTACCAGCATCATCACCCTCAACTACATTATCATTGCCATGTGGCAACATAGCATCTAACAAAGGGCGATGTTCCCCATTATAATTTGTTTTCATTGAGGCAAACAACTTAGGACCAAGACTTTTAATAGGCACATGGGTTCTATCTTTAGTGGTTATGTCTAAAATTATTTGTAAGAATCTAGGGTACATTAAAAACTTATGCTGTTGTTTATCAATGTTTTCAAGCATATTTGCAAAGATAAACTTAGAAAAATTATAAGTTAGGCCCTTAGAAAGACAAACAATACCACAACCCAATTGCAGAGAGAATTGGTTCCATCCACCACACTTGTTGCTTATACATTGCAGCAGCAAATGCACCAAATATCTCCACTTAGGACAAAATTGATTCTTGTGCCACTTAGATGTATCAGTACTTTGATATCCAGCTTCCCTTAGCCCAACAAGAATCTCTGCAGTGTTGGAATGATACACACCATTCTCAGCATCCAACTGAAGCTTTGTCCTAATCAAACCTTCTGTCACCACATACTCTACACCATCAATCTCAGCCACAATCTCTGTATCAGATCTCTTAGCAGCAGATGCCCAAAATTGCTTCACCAAGGATTCACAAACCAGATTGGGACTATGTGTCAAAGCATAATGAATCTTTGACCTTTGTAGAAATTCCACCATTAAATCGAATTCTTCATGTCCCTTTGCCTTTTTCAGAATAGCATACTTGTTATGATCGCCTTTCAATTCAAGTTGTGCCATTTGAATGAACTTGTACGAGACGGTTATGAATTACTCAGAGAATAATAGGTTTAAGTGGAGTGATAAGCGAATAATGTTGTTTAGGAAGAGATATGCAAAGTGGGTTAAATTTGGAAGTTCCCCAATCGTGGTCAAAATTATCAGAACTAATTATTGACCGAGTCTGACGTGTAATTCAAAAACTTCCAATTTGAAAATTTACCCTTCAGCAGAAATGAAAGTCAAATCTGCTGAAGAATGGCCAACATCAGCAGAAACCAAGCAAATGTAAAAATATCTTCGGTGAATATCCTGATTTTACTGTGCCACCCAACTCGCATTAATTAGCGTAACGCCTAAACTTGACTTATTTAATCACCCCCAAATCACATCTCAGTCACCAATTTACCCCAAATCATCTTTCAAACCCTAATTTCCCAATTAAACCCAATTCTCCACCAAAACCATGTCATCAAACCCAGAAACCTCAGATCAAAATTCCTCTTCTTCATCTTCAGAAGAAGATATACCACCATATCCGTGGGAGCTTGATGATTCCGACTATGAAAGAGAACTGGAGAGACGATGGGATGCACAAGAAAGACAATGGAATGCACATAGGAAGGGTGAACCAAGCCATGTACCCATTCCTGCTGAGAGAGAGCTTGTTTCTCCCTTCATCTGTACCTCTGATGAAGACTCTTCAGAGGAAGAAAATGAAGATCCAACCTTTCTTCCTCCTTCCACACCAGAGAGATCCCAACCAAGATCAAGTAAGAGGGATCCATCTCTTCCAACATCACAAAATGAGGGGTTGGATCTTCCTGCTCCAGGACCTGATCTTTCTTCACAAGAGCACATCGGACAGAGCAAGAAGACAGAGATCATACGTAAGGGAAAGGAGAAGCTGAAGTAGATGATTGAGGAATGTTGCCATGGACCAAAGTTCTTGAGTATTTTCTTGACTTTAGTACTTGAGCATCTTCACAGTCTTCCTTCTCTTCTTTTTCCATTTTCATCTTCAGCTTCATCATTGTACTTGTTATAGCCTCAAGTATTATGTAATAAGTGATAGAAGCTAGTAGTACTCAATTAGGCAAATCTTTAGGAATGGTCATTGTAATCCAGTTGGAACTTTGAATGTAAGCTGTAACTTGTTTCTTGGAATGAATGAAAAGATCTTCTTTATTAATCAACTGTGTAAGACTTTCAGCATAATCAACTAATCAGTAGAAACCATGTTCAGCACATTTGACCACATTCCTTTGACTACAGCTCTTGGTGACTTTAACATTCAACTTCCAATCTCAGAACATCTGCAAAACAGACATAAAACATGCAAATACACACAACAACTTGCAAAAATATTAGTGGGTTAGTGTTAAAACTCAAAAGGTATACAAATTATACAAATCTACAAAGTTTACACTCATAATCCTCCCCTGAGGCTTATGCCTCCCCTTAAACTTTGCAGTTAAGGGTTAAGCATTCCAATATGGACAACCAAATATTGAAACCTTGGTCCATCAAATGCTTTGGTTAACAAATCTGCCACATTCTCATCTGTGTGAATTTTTACCACTTTAACCAAATGTTTCTCATAAGCATCTCTGATAAAGTGGTGCCTGATTTCAATATGTTTGGTTCTATTATGAAAAACTGGTTTTTTAACAATGCAAATTGTACTTTGATTGTCAATGAAAATGGTAGTATTCATAAAGTTATACCCATAATCCAGCAATTGATTATGAATCCATAGAAACTGTCCACAACAATTGGCAGCAGCAACATACTCTGCTTCAGTAGTAGAGGTAGCAACAATGGTCTGTTTCTTGCATTGCGAAGAAATCAGTCTTCTGCCAAGGAATTGGCAACCTCCAGTTGTGGATCTTCTATCCAAATTTGCACCAGCATAGTCACTATCACTATAAGCTGCTAGCTGAAATGGAGACTCTTTGGGATACCAAAGACCTAACTTAGGTTGGCCTTTTAGGTATTTAAAAATCTTTTTGACAGCATTCAAGTGAGAGGTAAGTGGAGTGACTTGGTGCCTTGAACATGCACTCACAGCAAATGTAATATCAGGTCTTGAGGCAGTCAAATACATCAAAGAACCAATCATTGACCTGTATAAATGAACATTCACAGGGAGATCAGGATCAATATTGTTCTTTGGTTTGGGAGCCTCATAGGGAGTAGTGGCAGTCCGGACATTCTCCATAGCAAACTTGGACAACATATCTTTTACATATTTCTCCTGATGTATGAAAATACCATCAGGTTTCTGCTGAACCTGTAAACCCAAAAAGAAAGTGAGTTCTCCCATGGCACTCATTTGAAATTCTCCCTTCATCAGATCCTCAAACTCTCTACACCATGCTTCTTTAGTGGAACCAAAGATAATATCATCCACATACACTTGCACAAGAATAATATCCCTGGAATCTTTCTTTAGGAATAGAGTCTTGTCAATGGCACCCCTTCTGTAGCCATTCTTCAGCAGAAATGTGGAAAGTCTAGCATACCAAGCTCTGGGAGCTTGATGAAGTCCATAGAGAGCTTTGACAACCTTGTACACATACTCAGGATGATCAGGGTCTTCAAATCCCTTGGGTTGAGTCACATAAACCTCCTCTTCAATCTCACCATATAAGAAAGCACCTTTAACATCCATCTGATAAACCATAAAGCCCATATAAGAGGCATAGGCAAAAAATATCCTAATTGCTTCAACTATGGCCACTGGTGCAAAGACTTCATCATAGTCAATGCCTTCCTCTTGTCTAAACCCTTGAGCCACTAGTCTAGCTTTGTTCTTCACCACAATCCCCCTGGCATCTCTTTTATTCTTCAAAATCCATTTTGTCCCAATGGCATATTTACCATCAGGAAGAGGAACCAATATCCAAACCTACTGATTCTTAAATTGCAGCATCTCTTCTTGCATTGCTTCAAGCCAACTTGAATCAACCAGTGCTTGTGGAACACTAGTTGGCTCTATTTGAGAAAGAAAGCATGCAAACAGACAATGTTTGAAGTCTGTGTGATTGTTCCTCTTTTGATTGTAGACATAAGAGATGAAAGCAACTTCACCATATTTTGTATTCTTTACAGTGCTTCTAGTTCTAACAGGATCTTTAGGATCTCCAATAATCTTTGATAGGGGATGAGCATTATGAATCCTTTTAGTTGCTGTAGGTTGAACATCAATTGTGGCATCAAGGTTGTTGACTGTAGGCCCAAACTCAGTATCATAAGAAGCTGAGTGAAATAGGCCAGGCTTTGGCTGATAATTCCCAAGATCAAAAGGATTTGGAAATCTTGTAAAGGGCTTCTCAAAGTCTTCAGAGACTTCAGTAGAAATGGGAGAGTGTGCATCATCAGCATCTTTGACCTTATCAGTGGTAATAGGTGTGCCTTCAGTAGAATCATCAGCAGTATCCTTGTTTCCACTGACTGCTTGTGCTGATTGATGTAGGATTGCTTCAGTCTCTTATGTAACCTTTTCATTGAGTTTCTGAGCTTCCTGGGTAGCAGCATGTTCTTGCTTCTTCAGTCTTGCAAGTTCCTCTGCATAATGTGACTCATCATCTTGTTCAGCAGCAGAATGATTACCTACAAAATGGTTAGGTGGAAAAGATGGTACAACAATGGTATGTTCATCTGGCTCAGATTCATAGTCTAAGTCATCATCCATGGAACCTGCATGTTTTGAATGTGGATCTTTGGTACCTGCATTAGGATTAGAAGCATGTCTAGAATAACCCAAATAGTCAGTCAAATAATCTAGGTCAAAATACCAAGAATGGCCTTGTCCCTGAGTATTAGGCTGATCTTCAAGAAATCTTAGATTAAGGGTCTCTTCTATCCTTTTGGCATTCAGATTATAAACCCTATAGGCCTTGCTATGAGCTGAATATCCCACAATATACCCCTCATCAGCTTTCCCATCAAACTTACCCAGTGTATCAGCAGTATTCAAAATGGTCACTTTGCATCCAAAAGGCTTAAGGTAATGAATATCTGGAACTTTCCCAGTGAGAAGTTCATAAGGTGTCTTGACATGATGTCTAGTGATGGATACCCTATTCAAGACATAGCAAGCAGTACTTACTGCTTCAGTCCAAAACATAGTGGGTAGTTTGGAGTCTGCAAGCATTGATCTTGCTGCCTCAATGAGGGTTCTATTTTTCCTTTCAGCAACCCCATTTTGTTGTGGGGTCCTTGGAGTACTATAGTCCCTTCTAATTCCCTTAGACTTACAGAATTCTATGAAAATAACATATTTGAATTCTGTCCCATTGTCACACCTAATTCCTTTAACCTTTTTAGTAAGCTGGTTTTCAATTAAAATGATGAATTCTTTCAAAATAGGAGTTGTTTCATCTTTAGTTTTTAGAAAGAATACCCAGCAAAACTTGCTAAAATCATCTGTGATAACCAGGCAGAAGTACTTGTGATCTATACTTCTGATAGGAGTTGGACCAAAGAGATCCATGTGCAGCAACTGAAGAGGTTCTGAAATGGTGCTCAAAGTATTGATGGCTTTGTAAGAGGCTCTGTGTTGCTTTCCCTTGTTGCAAGCAATACAATTGTGTTCATTGGTGAAAAGTTTAGAAGGAAGACCCTGAACAAGACCAAGTTTAGACAACTTGTTGATAGTCTTGTAATTCACATGAGCCATTCTTCTATGCCACTTGGTAGATTCATCCTGGGAAGCTTTGGCCACCAAACATGTTAGATCACCTTCTGGCTTGACATCATTCAGATTGAATGTGTACAAGTTGAAGGTTCTAGGAACTCTCAGCAAAACAGTTGTGTCTTCTGGAAGTTTGAAGTCCTTAGAGAGTACAAGACATTCATCCTCAGAGAAGAAAACCTTATTCTTAGTGTCACAAATTTGTGATACAGAGAATAGATTAAAATGCTCTAGTTCCTTCACATAATAAACATTTTCAAAGTCTAACAAAGATGTCTTAATAGTTCCTTTCCCAGTAATTTTGCCATCTCCACCACCAAAAGTTACAGTGCCTCCTCCTTCTATGGGCACAAAGTCATGCATCTTGTCCTTGTTCCCTGACATACTTCTAGAACAACCACTATCAACAATACCTACCTCAGTACTTTTCAAAGGATGATCCTACAACAACAACAAAAAAACATACAAAAGTTAGTACATATTGGAGACTCAAGTCATTGCTGACTTGAGCCTGCCTTGTGGATCATTAGTGATAGGCCATGTAGATGTTTTAGATCCACCATTGTTCTTGGGCCTGTAATGTACATTAGGTCCCTTCTTTGTCCAAGAACAACCTGCTGAGGGCTTCACAGCATTATTCCAATACCCACCACCATAATACATTGAGTCAAAGTGATTAGGCCAATAACCATTAGAAAAGAAAGAACTAGTGGGTCTAACATATGGTCTAGTACTGGTTCTTCTCCATGAAGAATGTGGTTCAACAGAATTGGATTTCTGCTGATGTGGAACAAAAGAGGGTATTTCACTAACATTCTTCCACATTTGCCTAGGTTTCCTTTGACTAAAACATTCACCCATTCGTTGCTCATGAAATGTACAATCCTTAATCAGATGAGATTTACTTCCACACACAAAACATTTCTTCTTCTTAGAAGATTTATTCAAACTAAAAGAAGTTCCATAACATGAAAAAGTATTCAAACCACCATGATAAACAGAATTGTTTTTAACAGAACCAAAAGTATTATTTTGCAAAGAATTTAAAAACAAGTCTTCAGTAGAAATTGTCTTGTTCGCAGCAACTCTAGAAGGCTTGTGGGGAGTCTTGGGTGATGTCTTTGGTGTAGTCTTGGGAGTGGTCTTGGGCAGGTCAGACTTCTCACTTGAATCACAGCTGGCAAATGAGGTAGACCCTTCATCAGAAGACTTGTCACTGTCACAACAAGAGACAAAGTTAGTAGATTGCATAATAGGGTCTGGCAAGTCAGTTGACTTTTTTCCATAGAGATGGTGTGATCCATCAAAGTCACTAGGTATGGATAGGTCAATAGGCATATGTTCCCCTCTTATAGGTCCAGGGACAGCATGTAAGTTACCTTCTTTGACAAAGTTAGCTAACCCTGCTGGTGTTGATTTACCTAGGTCATTCCTCCCTTCTAAACCAACATATTTTTTAAATCCTAAACCTATTTTAGAGTTCACAGCCTGACTACCATAAAGTTCACTAGCTAGATTATCACCTGATATTAACCATTGTTTATTTCTAGCTATCTCTTTGTCTAACTTAACTTGTAATTCTTGTTTTTCCTTTTCTAGATCAGACTTCTCCTTTTCAGTACGTCTTAAGTCTATCTTAGCAACTTCTAAATCACTTTCTAGAACTCTTATTTTTTCATCATATTTAACTTGATTCTTTTGAAACCAGACTTTTTGTTTCTCTAAAGTTTTTAAAGCCATTTTATAAGACTCTACTTCAATATAACACTCATTGTACTTTGGTTTCAATTCATCAAATTCTTGTTTAAGCTCATTGTATCTTACACTACATCCAAACACACAGTTGTGTACCTGAGAGATTCCCATCAAGGATACTTGCTCCTTTTTGTCCTCTGAAGGTGAGTATGCCAGCAGATTCACTTGTGAAGAAGTAGAAGCTTCCTCTCCAGCAGGTTCATGTTCAGCCCAATCAATCTGGTGATCCAGAGTCACCATAGCTTTTGAAGGTGCAGCCTTACTAGTTCCTGCTTCCAATGGGTAAGAGCCATATCTGACTTCATCACCAGACTTCCTCTCCTTGCATTCTCTTGAAAAATGTCCCACTTGACCAAAAGTGTAACATTTAACCTTCCTTCTGTCAAACCTTGTTGCCTCTCTTCCATTAAATCTAAACTTCCTTCCAGACTTCGTTTAAAACCTTTTAATGTTCATGGAGATCATTGCAAGCTGCCATTTTAAGTGCATCTCCTCCATCTCCAATGGATCCACCTGTTCAAAATCCTCATAAGCAAGAAACTGTTGATGTTCATATTCAACCATAAATGAATGAACAATATCATCCAACACACTACTGGATTTTGATTTAGGAGCAGATTGAGTTTGGGTTTGAGAAGATGCTCCTGATGAATACGAGCTTGAGGCATTATGCACAGGTTTTGTGGTAGTGCTGACAAAGGCTGAGTGAGTGGATGGACGAATTGGACTTCTCACATCAGGCTCAAGAGATTTGAGCTTGTTGTAGAGGTCATCAAAAGTGATTAAGTCCAATCCACCCTTTGTCTTGAGAGCAATACTGACTTGCAACCAAGATGGTGGCAAAGATCTCAGGAACTTAGCATTGCAGTCCTCATTGTCAGGTCTAGCCTTCAGCTGATTAAGTTGACTTAAGATCCGGTGAAACCTGTCATAGCCTTTATGGATTCCCTCTTCCTCAGATATCTGAAACTCTTGGAACTGCTGCTTCAGCATTGACTTCTTCAACCTTCTTGATTCCTCATTCCCACCAAATCTAGCTTTTATTGCCATCCAAATGTCCTTGGCATCCTCCATGAAGTGGAAGTCACCCATGTGGTCATCTGGTATCGCTTGGAGCAGAATTGTTCTTACTTTACTTTCCCTCTACACAGCCAGAATCTCTTCAGCAGTTTTGGGACCTAGAATTGTAACAACCCCATCAGCATCTTTAACATGCTTCTTCAGGCTATTCCCCTTTTTGACAACCTCCCAGAGATTCCAATCTATGTTTGTGTTCCAGTTCTGCATCTTCATGGACCACAGATGATAATCTTCAGCATTCTTCAAGTATGGAAACTTAGCATTACTGTTGGAGAGGTTGAGTTGTTGAAGAGAAGTGGTGTTAAAGTTTTGGGTTGTGTCAACTTCATCATCAGATCCAGGCATGTTTCTTGATTGGTTTGGATTCTTAAGGTGTAAGATTTGTGTTTCTTAGTATAGCAGAGACTCTCTCGAGGCTCTGATACCACTTGCTGAACTATAAGACCTTGATAGATCTTCTTGAGCACTCTAGAATCGTTAGTTATGTTACAGTAATCAATAACACACTAATAGACAATCTCTGTAACTTGTATTTTAAAGCGGAAACAAACACAAGTGTAATACTAAGAACTCTTGATCCTCTATGGATCTTTTAATAATAATAAGAGTTTTTTCTAAAACGTAATGCAATACATAATCATGTGTTCCTTTTATACACAAGGAACCCTAAACTGTTTCCCAAGAAACGTATATTCAAAAACTTCTAAAAGATATGCATTATCACTTCCTAAATAAACTCATGCATATCCAAACTATAATACATAAAATACGGAAATACTATATCCGTAGAAACTAATAACGCTGAAACTAGTCTTCAGCAGATACACTGCTTCAGCAGGAACTAGCTCTTCAGCAGTAACCTTCAGCAGAAATAGTCAACAGAATTCTTACTTAACAGAATTCCCAACATTTCACTTCTGGATATCTTAGCCTTTGTAAATTCTTATATCCTCTTCCTTTCAAGAAACTTATCATCCAATTTCTTTCTTGAGCTATAGTCATTGGTCTTCTTGTTTCAGCAACTGGCTTTCTTGATTCTCTTAAATACTCAGCATCATAAATAGCTTGTTGCTGTCTAGCAATCTCTTCATTCTTAGCTATTTTAATCTCTCTCAGCTGTGCAAGAGTGAACTTTTTCTTCTTCTTGGTTTCCTTCATGATCCCTTTTCCTTTATCTTTAGGATCTAAAGCTTCAGATTCAGAAGAAGATTCAGAAACTTGTTGTGCAGGCTAAGAAATATGTATACCTCTTGGTCTATCCAAATTAAGCATTATCTGAGCTATTGTCTCATCATCACTAGTTGTATGCTCCTTAATTTCTTCTTGCTGAATTGGATTAGAAGGACCAGCTTCATCTTCAAATGTTTTTTTAGAAAGTCCAGCTGTAGAAGGTCCAACTTCATCAACATTCATTGCAGTTTTACCTTGATTACCTTGATCCAAAGTACTTTGCACACCAGCACTTTGAACACCAGTACTTTGAAGATCAGCAGCAATATTTTGAATGTTTTCACTTTGAACTCAAGTATCTTGCTCATCAACATTCTCTTCTAGAACAATGTTCTCAAAATTCTCTTCTTGAACAATGTTCTCAGCTTCATCAGTCTGTTTCTCTGGCACAAAATTCAAAGGTTCTTCTGGATAATGCCATAGATGAGCATCTTCTGAATATTGAAACACAACATCATCTTCATTCAAATTATCATCCTGATTCCTCCCCAATTTGAAAGATGATGACTTCTTCTTACTCCTCTTAGATTTAGAGACTTTCTTTGTTGGCAGATGAAACTTAGACTTCTTCTTTTTGGATTCCTTCTGTTCCTTCACATAAAGTCTAAAATTTTGAATAATAGGCCACACAAATCTCTTCAATCTTCTGAACTTATTCCTTAATCTCTTGATCTCTACATCCTGTGTAGCAATCACTTTCTTCATCCTTCTGAACTCCCTTGTCAAAGCATAGTTATCCAGTGGTCCCTTACCTCCCTCATCTCCTCCAGGTGTTTGAAACCCACCTGTGGAAGTATAATCATTGGGAGATAGTGGTATAGTATGCTCTAAAGTTGTACCTTGCAAAGAAGCACTTTCCTTTGACACTGAATGTGGAGAAGTACTTTCAACAGAAACAGGGTTTTCCCTTGAAACAGGTACTGAGGTAGTTCTTTCACTTGAATCAACAGGCTGTGGTGAGGCAAGAGGTGGTGTTGGATTATGTGCTGATGCAGAATGTTCAGAGTGTTCAGATTGTTCAGCATGTTCAGAATGTTCAAAACCACTATCTTCAGCTACTTCATCCCTAACAGCTTGTGCTACTTCCAATATATAAGCATTCAAAGGTGTATTGTGACCAGAAAACTTTACACTCTTGTTAGACATAAAAGTAAACACCTTATGTGGAAGCACAACAGTAGGTATATAATCCTGAGGTTTTTGTGTACCTTCAAGTGGCTTTTCTAAGAAAAGCTGAACAAATCTAGGGTACATCAAGAATGGTGAACCAGCCTTGATGTGTGCAATATCATCAAGAATCATATAAGAAAAATTAAATGGTTGATTGGTAACTAAGACAACTAGAGCAGATGCCATGGCATGTCCAAATTGATCCCAAGCAGTACTGTTGGGACTCAAACAATGAAGCAAAACATGGATTAGATATTTCCAATGAGGACTTACCAGTGCTTTCTGAAAAGTGAGCTTGTTTAAAGCACCTTCATAGCCAATATCCCTAAGTGCATCCCAAACATCTTGCTTGTCAAACAAAACAATACCTTCTTCATCATCAAACAATAAGATCTCCCTTATTGTTGCTTCAGTAATACGAATTGCCCTTCCTACAACTGTTGCATGAATAACATCTTCTCCTTCCTCTAGTTCAGCCCTAGCCGTAGCCCAAAATTCTTGTATCCAAGGACCAATGATTTCTGGTTTGACTAAAAGTGAGTAGGTAATGGATGAGCCAGTGAGAAAGTCAGTGATTCCATGAAAATCAAGATTCTTCTGTGTTTTCTCCAGGTTAGCAATCATGTTGTGTTTGCTAATGGCGGGACGGTTTGCCATTGTAAGTGAGATTGGAAGAAGAACGATTGATGATGAATATGCTTGTGATTGAGGAATGAATATGAATAAGGGTTTGTAAAGATGAAAAAAATATGCTTAGAGAAGGATAATATACAAAAAATCACGGTTAATAAATTATTTTACCGCTATTTTTGGAATTTATCTTCCCCATATCTTTCGAAAGGTTGTTACCCGTATTTTTTACCGTTGGAACAGTATCTTGACACGTCAGCGCATCTTTCAAAACACCAAGCAGTACTTTCCATGTATCATGGAGCAGTACTTTCATCCGTGAACAAAGCAGTACTTTTGCAAAAGTACTTTCCCATCAAAATATCTATTAGCTTTGACTGTTTGACCAAAATATCTTCTGAAAGTCAACCCGAGACATTTAATACTTTCCATATTTACTCCCCAAAGCTACCAAAGCAAGTAGAATTGAATGATCATCATTAATAACCCTTGAGACTTACTTGCCTATAAAAAGAACTTGCATTAACACTTATCTTCATCAAAACTTGATATCAACATCACAAAAACCCTTATATCATCGTGAGCCACTTCCCATTGATATACATCTCATCCGATGACTCCACTGATTCAGAGATCATTTACTACTCTGATTCTAATTTTGATTCTGATGCAGGATGGAGTGGTTATTTTCCTCCTATTGCATCATGCTCAACCAACCTAAAACCTAACAAGAAAGTTTCAACTCCTGCTCCAGCTCCATCTTTATCCAGTGAATTACCACAAGCCTTGACACAAGCTCTTGAGTTTGCCATAAAGAACATGAAGTGGCCTGCTCAAAAGAAACCTGCAAGACCAGAAAGACCTCCAAAGCAAGTGCTTGGCCTGGCTTGCCCAAGGAAGCAATCATCTTTTGATGACAAGAGAAAGATTGCTCAGAAGGGAAAGCAGAGCTATCAAGGAAAAGGAAAAAGGCCTATGGAGTAGGGTGTAGGTTGTTTTGATGATGTATGTCTGTCTTTATTGTGTCTGTGTCTCTTGAATGTAACCACTTTGAATGATAATGAATAAAATTTCTTTTCTGTTGAATGATATATGTAGCCTCCCCTTAAATAATGACTAACTACTAATGCCTCCCCTCAAAAATAGCTTAATTATTTATCATACCAATACTTACTACTAAGAAAGTAAATCTTGAAACATCAAAGCCCTTTGTGAGTAAATCTGCTACATTATCATCTGTGTGAACTTTAACCACATTTATGAGTCTGTGCTCATAACAATCTTTGATGATGTGATGCCTGATCTGAATGTGCTTTGTCTTGGAGTGATAGACAGGATTCTTCAAAATAAAAATTGTACTCTCATTATCAATGTTGATAAGAGTGTTCTTGAAGTTGAATCCATAATCCAAGAGCTGATTTTGCAACCAAAGTACTTGTGCACAACAACTTGCAGCAGCCACATATTCTGCTTTTGTGGAAGATGTTGCTGCAATTGTTTGCTTTTTGCATTGCCAAGACACTAATCTACTTCCAAGATATTGGCATCCTCCAGTTGTTGATCTTCTGTCATAGTTATCACCAGCATAATCACTATCTGAAAAAGCTTCTAGATGAAAAGGGGACTCCCTAGGATACCATAACCCTAGCTTAGGTTGTTGCCTAAGGTACCTAAAAATCCTCTTGACAACATTCAAATGTGAAACCTTAGGTTGAACTTGATGTCTTGCACATAAACAAATAGCAAAAGTAATGTCAGGTCTAGATGCAGTTAAGTACATTAGACATCCAATCATAGACATGTATAGTTTGACATCAACATCTTCTCCATCTTCATCTTTCACCAAAGGTTTGTTTGCATCAACAGGTGTGGATGCTGGCTTGACAGTGGTGAAGTTGAATCTCTTAAGAATGTCTGCAACATACTTATCTTGACTTATGAAAATTCCACTACTTGATTGTTGAACTTGAAGCCCCAAAAAGAATGTTAGTTCACCCATGGAACTCATTTGAAACACTTTTTGCATAAGATCCTCAAATTCCTTCACCATTGACTGCTTTGTAGCTCTAAAAATAATATCATCCACATACACTTGGACAAGCATGATATCCTTTTTATCTCTTTTGATAAACAAGGTCTTGTCAATTGCACCTCTCCTGTAACCATGTTGCAATAGAAAAGTAGAGAGTCGTTCATACCATGCTCAAGGGGCTTGATGAAGGCCATACAGAGCCTTAATAACCTTGTAGACTTTGTTTGGATGTGCAGGATCTTCAAAACCAGGAGGTTGTTTAACATAAACTTCCTCTGTGATAGTGCCATATAGAAAAGCACTTTTAACTTCCATCTGATATACAGGGAAGCCCATATATGATGCAAAAGCCAAAAACAGCTTTATGGCTTCTATCCTTGCCACAGGAGCAAATACTTCATCATAGTCTACCCCTTCTTCTTGTCTATATCCTTGAGCTACTAACCTTGCTTTATTCTTGATGACATTCCCTCTTTCATCTCTTTTAACTCTGAAGACCCATTTTGTTCCAATTAGTCTCTTACCATTAGGTAAATCACATAATACCCATACTTCTTGAAGTTTGAATTATAAGAGTTCTTCTTGCATAGCTTTAACCCAACTCTCCTTGGTTAATGCTTGTTTTACTGTCTTAGGTTCTTCTTGAGACAGAAAGCAAGCAAATAAGCACAATTGCTGATCCTTGTGATTCACCCTGTTCTACTTGTAAATAAAGCTAAGTGAAGAAGTATGTTGTTAAGAAATATTCATAGCTTTAGTTCTTGTGAGCACTCCTAAAGTAGAAGGTCCAATTATTTTACTGACAGGATGATCTTTATGAATTCTTAGTATAGGAGTTGGTGAAACTTCAAGATTAACTTCCAAATTTGTGAAATCAAGATTTTCATTGGGATCGGAGAAAATGCCTTCTTTTTCCAATTCATCATCAGTATCTTCTAAGGCAGGCATGGTTGGATTAGTTAAATCATCAGTATTTATCTAATTTGAACTATCTAAGACATTAGAAGAACTTTCAAATGGATCAGCAATACTTTGAGGCAAAGTACTGTCAGTGCCTTTAGCCTTCTTCTTTTCTGCTTCATAAGCTCTCCTTTGATCATCTTCATAGGACTTAGCAATTGTTTCTTGAAGAAGCATCCTATTAAGTTCATCTTGGATAGCTTGGTCTTCATCAGATACTGTGGTCTTTGGTTGAACAGTACTTTGTGGATCAACAGTACTTTGAGGTTCAACAGTACTTTTCTTCTCATCACTGAGTGCTTCATCAGAATCATCTTCAGATCTTATATTGACTTCATGAACAATGTATTGTGATTCTTCTTCATTGTGAACAACTTGATTTTCTTCCCTCACAGGTACATAGTTCATGGATGAGGCCATTAAATCAAGATCAAACATTCAATCAGGACCTTTACCTTTTTGAGTTTCTTGTTCTTCTAGAAATTCAACATGAAGACATTCTTGAACCTTCTTGGTAGCCCTGTTGTACACTCTGAATCCTTTGCTACTGGTACAATAACCCAATAAGTATCCTTCATCTGACTTACCATCAAATTTTCCCAAATTATCAGCAATATTCAAAATAGTCAGGGGACATCCAAAAGGTTTCATAAACTTAATGTTTGGTTTCTTTTCCATGAGTAACTCATAAGGTGTCTTCATATGAGGTTTTGTCATTGATACTCTATTCAACACATAACAAGCAGCACTTACAGCTTCAGCCCAAAATGGAACAGGTAATTGGGAGTCTGCAAACATTGTCCTTGCTGCTTCTATCAAAGTTCTATTCTTCCTTTCTACAACTCCATTCTGCTGAGGAGTTCTGGCGATACTAAACTCTCTCTTAATTCCTTTCTTGGCACAAAATTCATCCATTAGCTGATTCTTGAATTCAGTCCCATTATCACATCTAATGCCTCTTACCTTGAGTCTTAACTGATTTTCAAGTGCTATTATAAGATCATGAATAGCATCAAAAGTTTCATCTTTGAATCCCAAGAAAAAGACCCAGCTAAATCTGCTACAGTCATCTGTTACAACCAAACAGTACTTCTTCTTGTTTAAGCTAACAACTGAAACAGGTCCAAATAGATCCATATGCATCAATTCCAAAGGCTCTCTAATGGTTCTTTCTTCAAACTTTTTACATGAAGCCTTGTGTTGTTTACCCTTCTTGCAAGCCAGACATGAATGATCGTGCTTGAATGTTTTAGAAGGTAAACCTCTAACTAAATTTCCTTTGACCAACTTGTTGATGTTCTTGAAATTTACATGCCCAAGTCTTCTTTGCCATTGATGTGCTTCTTCCATTGTTGCCCTTGCTATCAAGCATGTTGCTCTTTCAGCAGAATTGATGTTCTTCAAGTCTATGCTATACACATCATTGGTTTTTGGTGCTCTCAGCATCACCAAGTTCTCATCTTCTAATCTAAACTCAATGGAGAGAATAAGACATTCTGTGTCAAGAAATAACACAGAATACTTCTTGTCACAGATCTGAGAGACTGACAAAAGGTTGAATTTAAGCTCTTTCACATATCTAACATTCTCAAAATCAATTGATCCTGCCTTAATGGTTCCTTTGCCAGTGATTCTCCCTCCATCAGGATCATTCCCAAATGCAACTCTTCCTCCAAAATAAGCCTTAAAATGTGACAAGAGCTCATTTTCTCCTGTCATGCTTCTAGAGCAACCACTATCCACAATAAGATGATCTTTAAGCTCCTCTGCTGGGTTGCCCTGCATAAAAATGAAAAGGGTTAGTTTCTTTTAGGAACCCAAGCCATTACTGACTTGTGTTCCCCTTGTGGAGTAACATACTCAAATTCTTTGAGTATGTAATCACCACTGTTTTTGAAAGCACTATCAAGAATTAATGTCTTTGATTCCAAAACCTGTGTTGAATTGTTATCAACACTCCCTTTGTCACCCTTATTTTCTGAAAGTACTTTGTCACCCTCAGCAGTACTTTCTTTCTTAACCCATTTAGTTGTAACTTTTGGTGTTGGGTTCTGTGTTCTAGCAGCTTTTCTTGAGTTGTAAAGCCTTCTAGGTTTGTAAGAATTGAATCTCCTAGGTCTTACATTTGAGTTTTTGCTAGCAGTACCTTGATTGGGGGTATTCCTAACAGTACTTTGAGAAAGTACTGCTTAACCAGTGCTTTGAGAAGTATTTCTTGAAGGTACTGTGGGTTTGGAGAATGGTCTTTTCTGATGAGGGTACCTATAGTCTTTTGAGAAATTACTATGGTTAACCCTATTTGAGTAATTCCAAGCTGGTTTATTTTCCCTTGGTTTATTCTCCTTGTGCTTATGGTTTGCAGATGTGGTCTTTGGGTATTTGCTTAAGTACTTTGAATGATAATCATAGTCCTTGATCAAATGATGAGGACTATAACATACAAAGCATAACTTTGGACCTATATTCCCAAATCCATTCCCAAAAGGTTTTCTATAAAAAGCAGTATTTTGAAAAGTTTTTCTTGTAGGTACTGCTGAATGATCAGCAGTACTTTGAGAAGTTTTTGGAAGTACTACTTGTTTTGAAAAGCCATTTTCACTCCCAGAACCCTTATTATCATCCCTAGGTGTCTCAACAAATTCTATTAAAGACTCAGGACTAGATTGACTTGAATTAGATTGACCTTTAAGCTTTTTCCTGAATTCTAGGTTGTCTACTCCAAAACAAGAAACATCTGTCCTAGGTGGTTGAAAACTACCTGGGGGTGGAGGAACTTCATTATATCTTTTGTTTTTCTTAAATTCAGGAGGTGTTGAACAAGGTGATTCCTCATCACTAGATGTGTTTCCCTCTAAGCTTATGAATTCTTCATCACTAGTTGAAGTCTTCTGAGAAAGATTTAATTCTAGGTTCCTAGTTGAAAGTACTTCTGAACTATTATCATAACCTAGGCCAGTTTTAATGTTTGCTGTTCTCTGTTTTTCAACAAAACTAACATGTGATAGTCCTGATTCTTTCCAAAAAGCAAGGTTTTCTAGCAACTTATCTCTTTCTTTAGTGACCTTTTCTAATTCAGAGACTTTACATCCTAACTTCCACTCACTTAACTTTAATTGATAATCTTGTTGCCCATATTTTTTAGCCCAAGCTAATTCATTATTCTCATGAGTGATTGTCTTGGCTTCCATTGACTCTAAAGTTAATTGGTAACCAGCTATCTCAGACCTAGCCCTTCTATAGTTATCTCTTTCAGTTTCATATTCTTTAAGCATATTTTGATAAGAGTTACTACATTTGGAACATACCTCAGAGATAGTGGATGAACTTGGTGAAGTAGCCATCATAGCAAGCTGAACAGGTTCTTCTTCACTTTCCATGCTCCAATCAAAGCTTCCTAGACCATCTCTTGACTCCAAAGCTTCATATCATGGTTCCTCATCAAAAGATGTGCTCCAGTCAACCTCTTCCAATGCAACCATAGAGTAGGTTACTGGTTCATCATCAAATTCATTACTCCAGTCAACTTCTGATAAGTTTTCTTGAGCCACCAAAGCTTGTGACTTTGGCTCAGCAATAGGGACCTCTTTTCTTTCAACCTTGGGTTGTTCAATCATCCTGTTTGCTTGATACTTTGCAAACTTGCATTCCCTTGCAAAGTGACCAATCCTTTGACAATTGAAGCATTCAATCTTAGACTTATCAAATGCTATCCCTTGCTTAGCTTTGAAATCAATACCTCTCCCTGTCTTGTTCATAAACTTCTTGATCCTTGCAGTGATCATGGCAACCTGCCATCTTATGTCAATTTCTTCCATAGCTTCATCATTAATTTGCAAGACATCTTCTTGATAAGTAACAGGTAGAGTGGCTTGTTGAGCAAAGAATGAACATAGAACATCATTTGAATTGGGGGTATGTGATGGTGATGAAGTGGTAGTGACCATGGTTGTACTTGGATGTTGTTTCTCTTCAGCAGTACTTTGGACAGAGTAAGCAGTACTTTTAGTGGAAGTACTGCCTCTATTTTCAGAAGATACAAAGGCAATACTATGAGAACTTGAGCCTTTGTTACCCTTCATCTCATGTTCATACACCTTTAGATTGTTGTAAAGATCATCAAAGTCCATAGTATCCAAACTAGGTTGTCCTCTAATCATGGTAGCAACCACATGCCATGCAGATGGAAAACTCCTCAAGAACTTCAAGTTTGCATCTTCAACTGATGCCTCTGCTCCATATAACTCTAGCATAATGAGTAGATTTTGATATCTGTCATAGACAGAGTCAAGGCTTTCTCTTTCACCAACAGTGAAGGTTTCAAACTGCTGCTTCAATAAGTTCCTGTACATCTTCTTGGAAGCATCATTACCTCAAAATCTTGTTTTAATAGCAGCCCATAGTTGTTTTGCATCCTTGGCATCATGAAACTTCAATAAGTGACCATCAGGAATGGCATAAAGCAGTATGTTGAGAGCCTTATCTTGATTTCTTTTTGTGGCAGCTGGCAAGGATGGCTTAGGTGGTGTTGGTTGTCCTGGGATCTCTACGGGTTCATCAATTACCATATTGCCATTGACAATCACATCTCATAAAGCGTGGTCTGTGATGGCAATGTACTGCCTCATCTTCATGCTCCATAGATCATATTCTCCATTCTTAACAATAGGAATTCTGACTGCTGTGATGGATGGAGCAGGTGCAACATCTGTCGACATCTTTAAGGGTTTGTAGTAAAATCGGTTTTAAAGGTTTTCTTCTTAATCAGAGTTTCCACACAAGCTCTGATACCACTTGTTGGATCGATATACTCTGATCAAACTACTTTGTAGCTTGTAAGGTTTTAACAATCTTGAATAACTCAAAATAATTAATAATGAAACACTGATATTACTTTGTAAAGTATGCGGAATCTATTAACACAAAGCTAAGAAGAACATTGAATTATATTAAAACCAACTTTTGAACCTGCTTCTCTAAACACAGATTCACTAACAATCCCTAACTTCTCTAATATCGTTCTCTAGAAATCGTATTGTGAAACTCTAAAACTCATACGTCTAATATCATCCTAAGGCTCCTTTTATAGGCATAAGGAAAACCTTAAGTCGGTTTACAATAACTACTTGAACAACAAGTAAACTATCCCTAACTAATTCTAGAACATTCTTGTTATATTACATAATAATCCTTAAACAATATTGCATATTAGTCCTTGTTATTAAAAGTACTTTAATTAATCTTCAATCACAAGCAATACTTTGACTTTAAACAACACGTTGACTATTGTGAAGTACTTTGACATAGCAGTACTTTTTCCAGAAGTACTTTGATCTTCATATCCCAACACACCTCCTTGGAGAAAATCTCATCTCGAGATTTAGTTAAACGTAGGAGTAGAAGGAGAACGAGTTGACGATTTGAGAAAGAGAAAGTGATACGAAGAGAAGAATATGAGTTGTACAAACGGAATAAGAGGTGTTTGTACATGTGCCAGATATTTAGAATCATTTGTTTATATTCTTTTACTCACATTTAGAGGCGTCCCAATTCTTGTAAGTAAGAGTTTATAAATTCATGGTCCATTGATTTATAACTTTCTTATTAAAATGAAAAAGCGTCCTGATTCATCTTAATAAAATGATTATAAATCATCCTTAAATAGTATCGGCGAAAAAGGAAGAGGGTTGACCACACTTAAGGAAATGTGGTACGGGAGTGTTTTTTTTTTGGAAATGAGGAGTTTAGGAAACTTGATGGGATTGACCCATGAAGTTAGGAAAACATTGTGGAGTGTACAATGTTTGATTAAACATGTGGGTTATGGGCCCACTGTTAGACTTGGTTTGTCAGCATTAGCCATGTCAGTAACTTAGGTTTCTAGTGTTGCAGTACTACTCCTAGCAACTAGTTGCCGGATGGCACCCTGAGTTATGGCTTTGCAAGATAACAACAGATTTAGGAGGATAATATCATAAGTCAGTCATAATAAGGATTACGAAAACTCCGACTTAGATATTCTTACAAGTTCTAGCTAAATAAAAACTTGTGAAATGATGAGAAGTACAAGTTCTAACTCCTAGAACATTGTAGGATGAGGTAGGGAAAGAGTATAGAGTAGGAAAAATAGAGTGAAGAATGACGGAGGAATGAAACGAAAGGATGGGAGGAAGTGAAGAAGTGAAAAGGAAGGAAGGAAGGCAAGGGATGAAATAGGAAAGTACGGAGGAGTAGGGAATAGCGGAAGAGTAGGATTAAACGGTAGAGTGAGAAAAGATGAAAGAGTAGAATACCTGGAAGGATGGTATCCTAAGGAGGATTAGATGCACTAGATTCCCGCAAAGTTTGTTTCCCTCCTAAAGGTCTCAGTATAATTCTTAAGGAATTATCCAGTTTTCTAAAGATAGCCCTAAAATCTAAAGGTGATATTTTTGACCTAATTGGTGAAGGTGATCCTATAACTAGGGGTTGGTCACTATTTCTAGGTAAAGTTCTAGGTTTAGTCTTTTGACCTAAGTTGTCTATCTTATGTCCTAGGTACTTAAAACCGAGTAGGGTATTATCCATAGTATTTTCCTAGTGGGATTCTAATGTGTAACCTAAGGTGTGTCTATTTCCTAAGATGTAATCTAAAATCCTCGAATGTCTTATTCCTAGTTGTAACTATGGTAACCTTAAATTCTAAACCTAGTTCTATAAACTTAGGGTAGGCTCGGGGTATCCTAAAGGTATATTATTCCTAGGGGTTTCTAAATCCTTAAAGTCTTATAGGAAATCCTAATAAGGGTAGGTCACTTCTAAAACTAAGTGTGGGTAAACTATATCCTCAAAAGGGTTTGTTCCTATTTCCCATCCTATTACTAAACTAGATGCTAAGGGCTTAAGGTTCTAGGTTGGTGATGTTCTAATCTAATCCTACATTAATCCTAAGTTTCCTATATTGTATCCTAAAGGTTTCCAGTCTAATTCTAATATCCTCGATACCAAGTATAATTCTTATCCTAAACTAAATCCTAAAGATGTTTTCCTAGTTTCTATCTATCGGGGTTCTAGTTTGGTTTCTAACCTAATTAAATCTCAAAGGTTCCTAATCCTATTTTCTAATCCTAGGTTTTCCTAAGGGCATCCTAAAATTATTTCTAACCTAAATATGGGATTCCTACGGGTTTTCTAAGAGGGGAAACTACTTCGGGAATCATAGTAATCTGTGGAATGGGAAGTAAAGAGGGAAAGATAGAAGTATGCTCGTATATAATACCATTATATACTTGCATAAAGGAGTAGTTAGGGGAAGATTCTCTAACTAGGGGAAACTAAGAAGTTTCGGAGGAATGGGGATTAAAGACGGAGGAAGGATAGTTTAGGGAAGAGTTTTAACTCATAACATACAATGTCATTAATTAAGGAATGAAATCATAATCGCATAAGGTCATAAATAACTTGTCATAACTAGAAGTTTAACAAGTATCACTATTTATGCCATATGTGATTAGGAAAGATGGAGGTTTTGGGCAAATTGCCGGGTATGAAAATGGAAATCGAGTTTTTGTGGGAAAGGGTGATTATAAGGAGTGGATTTGTTTGTCGGAGCCCACTTTATTAGCACTTACTAACTACCCAAAGGGTAATATCCTAGGTTTAACCTAATAATGTCTAAAGTTCAAGAACAATATTCTTAAGGAATATTCTTCAATCTTATGAAGTGTTGGGTTCTAGGGTGTCAAAACTACCTAATCTAAATTCCTAAGGGTTGTAAGTAATACATTTTTAGTAGTATTACTTATGGGGGATACTATAACAAGTACCTAACTTGTTATATTTCCTAAGGGTGGTTAATTTCCTAGGGTTCGGGGTATTCTAAGTTATCCTAATACGGTTTCTATCCTAAAAGTACTTAAGGGTTTATGACTAAGGCAAAGTATCCTAATTTATTTTATAGGCATCCTAGTTAGTACCATTATGTATAGTACGTATCCTAGGGTGGAATTCTAACCTAAGGCAACTAAAGCGTCCTAAGATTATCTAATACCTAAGGTCATAAGGACTTCCTATATCTAAGTGGGTGAGTGGTTGGTTATTATCTATTTTCTAGGGCATAAATCCTATTCGGTTACTACCTAACTATCGCTATGACCTTTTTCTATCTTCAGTAAAAGGTCAGTAAAGGGTTTACCTAATCTATTTGGGAGATTCTAAACCTAATTTTTCCTAGGGTTCTAAGGGTTTCCTAAGGGAATCCCTTCTAACCTCAAGTTTTTAAGATGAGATGGGAAGATTTGTGGGGGTATAGGGGAGTACTAAGGTATAGGGTGGTTTCCTAAATATTCTAGGTTTACTACTAAGTAAGTGTGATAAAGGGTGTATGGGTCTCCTAAGTAACATTGAACCTTCAGGTGTAAAGAACCTTTCGGGATCAAATGTCGGTGAGGGTAGTATTGGGATAATAGTGGGTAGAGGGATAAGAGATAGTCGGGAATTATTGGGAAAAGACGAGAAATTTAGAGAGGCTAGGGAATCTAAACTATTCCTAAAGTTTTCTAAAGAGTAGGGGAAAGAGTGTTTTGAGGGATAATCTAGTACATTCGGAGAGGGTAGAGCAGTCTCCGGACGTAAACTAGATGAGATGAGGGTAGAGTAGTAGGGTGTAGACATAGATAATAATAGAAATCATATGCAGCAGTTAAGCAGTTAAGCAATATACTAACCTTTAGCCTATGTTGTTGCGGAGGATGGCAGTGACACTGAGGACTTTCTCGGGTTTAAGAAAAGTATTTGTAGTTTAGGTTTCGAGCTTGTTCTCTACAACTGAAGCTCTGATTCCAATCTGTAACACCCCCATTTTTCACTGATCGCAGCGGATTAGGTGTTTGAGGTATTACTTCATAGAATCACAGATACAGTAATAGAAAATGACTCGAAAAGAGACGTTTTTATAAATAAGTTATCATTCATTAAAATATCAGAGTTTTATTAAGATGAGGTCCCGTGAATCTAAGTGTGAAATGTTATGTTTGAATGATAACCGGTTTGAAAGTCCTCCGAGTTCAGTGCCACCTCCTGCCAAAGCTATGTAACGGCTATATACCTAGGATACATGCTTAAAAGTCAACACTAGGTGTTGAGTGAGAGTCATAGGTTTAAGTAGTAGTGTGAATACAAGTTTAGTAAAGCATGGGCTACGTTGTTTTACACCCATGTAGAGTAGAAGAAAGTTATTTCTGTCAGTATTGCATGATCAGTACAATACTACAGACAGAGGTTTGTTGCACTAAGCTCATGAATCACACTTACAGTCCGGGTCATGGGGGTTGTAGACCCACCATGAGGGGAAGAGAAGGATAACTTGCCAAAGTTAGTCCTTAGGGTTTCAAATATAGTATTGGTACCCTCTCGCAAGAGGCATACCAACGGGGGTTATCAAACCCCATTAGATCTATCAACTATACTCGCGTTCGCGTAGGTAAAATATCCCAAATGATTAGATTCATGATTTTAGTTATGTAGTGGTGGCAGTTAGTTACTCGTGCAACAACCAGAGAAAAAGACTTGTATTTGGTTTTAAGTAAAGCATTTAAGATGTATCCCCCTCACAGGGTTTGTAAAACATTTAGAAAGCATTTAAAAGGTGTGAGGCTATGAAAACTCATGGAATTTAAAAAGAGTGTGAGGCTACAAAACTCACCTGGGCTTTTAAGGAAGGATGATTGAGATACTAGACGTCCTACTTACGCAACCGGGTGTAGTATGTATGTCAAGTCTGATCGTGTTTGTCTAAGTTTTTATTATTCTATTTCTTAAGTATTTTATTCTTAGGGTTTACTACTTTTAGATATAATATAACACTATTCAGGTCATCGTAATCCAGAAATATAACTCCTCACATGAAGCTCCCTATTATTGTATTATGCGGCCAACATAATACCGTTCGGGCCATCATAATTCAGAAGTATATAACTCCTCACACGAAGTTCCTTATTACTGAGTTATATTGTTATTAGAGTTTAGTTATAATATAACATTGTTTGGGCCATCATAATCCAGAATTACATACTCCTCACATGAAGCTCCCTAGTGTTGTGTTATTAAACATAACACCGTTCGGGCCATCATAATTCAGAAGTACATAACCCTCACATGAAGCTCCCTAGTATTGCGTTATGTTATCAAATACTAGATTAAATATAATGTATCACCGTTCGGGCCATCATATCTCAGAAGTATATGCAATAATCGTTCGAGGAGTTAGGGCACTTTAATTCGTAAACCCAACAAAGTTGTCAAAACGAAATATCCACATAGTACTCCTCGCATGAAGCTCCCTAGTATTGCGATACATTATATAAAAAGGATAGTACCTTTATTATATAAATACTTTATTTATATTAATACTTTTTATTTTTATATATTTTAATTATATAAATATATATATATATATATATATATATATATATATATATATATATATATATATATATATATATATATATATATATATATATATATATAATATTATTTATTAAATATTAAGTTTTAACTATTTACCATATATACCCCTATAGTTATACTTTAGTAAAAAGTCATTTTTAACCCCTTTAGTTATTAGTTTTAAAAAATTATGATATATATCCCCCATGCATGTTAAGCGTTACGAAACTAGTCCTAATTTATGTAAAGTGTATTTTTAAGTAATAACTAAGTTTTCTAGCTTATGTTTATCTATTATTAGCTTATCTAAGTTACCTAAATTAGCTTATATCCTAGGGTAAGAGTTTTAACATATAATCATGTTTTTAACTTGTTTTAGGGTTTTCATGCAAGGTTTTCTAATGACTATCCTAAGTTGGTTTTTAAGTTTATAAAATTAGTTTAAAGACTTACTTGACCGAAGGTTTAGACTCGTGAGGGGTTTGGGGTCTCGCGGTAAGAAAAGGACTCGACATGGTTTTAAGACAAAGATGTTTTGACTCCTAGGCTTCCTAGATACTCCATGCTACTATGTGTCGGACCAAAATTTTAGAGGTGAAGAATGAGATGGTGTGGTTTTGAAATGGGTGGTGTCTAGGGGTATTTATAGGAGGGTTTTGGAGTGGTGGCCAAGGAATGGGTGGTGTGGTGGCAAGAGGAGGAGGGGATGACTAAGGTATGCTATGGGTGAGTAAGGTGAGCTACGGTAACAGCTAGGGTGATGTGGAGGTTTGCTTGGAGGTTAAGGAAGTGGTGAGGTGGTGTTGCTTAAGGGTTAATGGTTTGACTAGGTTTGGGTTTACTTAGGGTTTAAGGAAGGTGATGATGGTGTGAGGTGAGGGTGACGAGGTAGTGAGGTAAGGGTGATGGAGGTGTGTGTGTGGTAGCTTAAGGAGGTGACAAGGAGGTTGCTTGGTGTTTGGGTTTCGGTCATGACACAGTAGCAGCGAAGAAGAATGAGAAAAGAGAAAACAAAGTGGTTTTGGTTTTTGGTTTTAAAAAGGGTCACATTTGGTTTGTAGTTTGAGTCAAAGCAAAAATTTTATAGTAAAAATACCTGGTGTAGAAGTCGTAGTGGAAATAGCATTGATAGAAATTACGGATTGTGACATTAAAATATCTATGTTTTAATAAAATTATTGTCGCTAATTTTTGTACTTTTCTTTGTATCTAGTGTAATTACAAGAATGTTCACGGCTACGGGTGTGCATATATGTCCGACATTTGAAAAATTGTTGACGGCTACTCGTGCGCATATGTCCATTTGTGTTGAATATTATTAGTGTTCACGTGTATAGATCGATTAGATTTATGTTTTTATGCTTTTAGAAATTCGTATTTTAATTGTATTTCAATCGATATCGAAGTTTGTATTTAACATTTATTTTATTGGTGTGTTATAAATTTCATTATATTAATGAACCTATATGCACCTTGAAAGGGAAAAAAATGTATGCACTTTGACTAATTGAAAACATTTATGCATCTTGACTATTTGGGGGGGGGGGGGGGGGGGTGGAAACAGGCATGCACTTTGAGATTTCAAAAAATTAATGATTAGGTATAAAAAACATGTATGCACCACAACTATTTGAAAACATGTTAGCATAAGAAAAGAAAAAAAATAGATCTATATAAAAGGGGAATTATAAAAAAAAAAAAATAATATGAAAATATCTTTTACTATTATACCCTTTTGAATTAAATAAAAAAACAAAATGTTATGGAGCATTAAATGATGTACATTGTGTATTATTAGTTGTAAAAAGGTGGTTCTCGCGGATAAGGTGATTTTCGTAAGAAAGGGACCCTATATATATATATATATATATATATATATATATATATATATATATATATATATATATATATATATATATATATATATATATATATCTTAACTACATTATAATGCATTTAGGTCATTTCTAAAAAGGAAGTCTTAAAAATTAAGACCAAAAAAATTTCTTTAATTGGAAGGATTTCAAACTAACACATACTTATGAATAGGAGTTACATTACATAATGAATTTTAATCTCATTAATTGTAGGAGCCACAAATATTTATAAACATCATTAACTTGCAATAGCTCATTTAATCAATGTGATATAACAACCCTTAAAAAAAATAAAAAAATAAAAACCTCTACAATATGATTTAAAAAAAAAGAAACGTTTATACTATAGTTACATTTTAATGCATATTTCATATATATAAAGCTTGAAAACTAACCCACAAACTAACAAAGTTTAATCTCAGCCTCTAAAGTCTAAACACACATTACACTATAGTAATAATTTAAATGTTCTATTTTTAAAAAACATATATCTACTACGTTTTAATGTATTTAGGACAACGCTAAATAAGGAAAGGTTTAAAATGAAAAATATTTGCTCGCCACAAATATAGTCACCCGGTACCCACCGCCGCATTGCGCGGGTACCCTTCTAGTATATATATATATATATATATATATATATATATATATATATATATATATATATATATATATATATATATATATATATATATATATATATGATGAGGCGAAAAATGAACCACTTTTGAGGGGTCATTTAAGCCCGGAATTGAATTTATTTGATCAAATATTGCCCTAAATCGTTCTTTTTGTGATTTTAGGTACTTTGGGATTGAATTCTGGAAAAGGAAGCATTTTGGACGTTTTTGGAGCATAAAAGTGAAGAAAACGGCAAAGTCTTAATTTTCCTTGCTGGGAATAGTACCTGACGGCCTCAAGAGGCTTTTTATGACAGCGTCAAGAGTAAAAGTGGTGACGGCCCAGAAGAAACGTGAAGGCGTCACCCAAGGCCGTCACGTGTTAACTTGTCAAAACTTGCGCGCGAAGTAGCTGATATTGTTTTGGTAACTTTTGTATACGAACTCAGATTTAGGTGATTCAAAAACCCACGCGAAGAGGACGAAGAGATCTACAATTTGGTGAAAAAATGGTCATGACGGCGTCAAGAGAAACAAGCTGACGCCATCAAGATGGGCCGACAGAAAACATGCCTATAAATATAACATCATAACTTCACTTTTTGTAAGCCCTAAACCCTAAGGTCGATTCTTGGGTTTAGGTAGGTGTTTTTCCAGCAACTTAGAGGGTTTCAATCACTCCATAAACATCATGTATTGGTTTGATGATTCTATCTCAATTATGTCTTTCATTATTATTGTTGATTGTCCTTCTTTGATTATGTTTTGCTAATTCACCTTGTGTCTACTTATGATTGCGTGAAACTTGTGTATAATTAACTAGATCTCATTGATTTCTTGTTGATGTTTGTGTCTATCTCCATCAGTGAGGGGTTGTTGATGTGTGTGTCTATCTCCATCAATTAAGGCGTGACAACTTAATAGATCTAGTTGGTTTAGTTTATAATTCTTGTTTCCTATTGATTCTTGTTTTGATTGAATGTCTCATCAATGTTAGGCTTAAGAAAACTGGCAGATCTCCATTGCGTAACTTGCTTGAACGTCTTAAGAAACATGAACCGATGTGTACTAGGTTTTTATGGTTGTATTTAATGCATGAGCGAATTCTAGTGATCCCATGTTAGGAGCTTCTTAGCCGGCTCGACATAGGAGTGAAGTAGGAGCTTATAGGATTGGGGAAGTAAGTACGCCATCCCACGAATGGTATTAAGGAATACAACCCGTCAATTAAAACAAGATGTGAAAATTCAATAGGTAGATTTGGATAGCTAGTATGGAGTAACATATCATAGGTAGACATGCTTCACTTATCTTGTAGAACCTTAGTTTATTTTCTTGTTTATTAGTTTAATTAGTAGCTTTTGGGTTAGTTGATTAGCAACTAATTCCGCCCACTCTCCCAATACCCGAGATTTTTACTTGCTTTTCACAAAATATAAAAACATAAAAAGAATCATTCTTCACCTTTAGACCTAGTTAGATTAATTTCAATCCTAATGACACTATTCCTAGCTGAACGATCAATCCCCCGGTACTTGTCACTATACTATACTACAACGATCAGGTACACTGCCTGGTGGGGATTGTAAGTGATGAGGCGAAAAATGATCCGTTTTTAGGGGGTCATTTAAGCCCGAATCCGAATTTATTTGATCAAATATTGCCCTAAATCGTTCCTTTTGTGATTTTAGGTACTTGGAGAGTGAATTCTGGAAAAGAAGCCATTTTGGACGATTTTTGAGCATAAAAGTGAAGAAAACGGCAAAGTCTCAATTTTCCATGCTGGGAACAGTACATGAAGGCGTCAAGAGTAAATTCATGACGGCGTCAAACCCCAAGAATTAAAATCCGTAGTTGATGACGGCGTCACACACAAGGCGTCAAGAGTAATTTGTGTGACGGCCTAGGCCTTGACGGCGTCAGAAGTAGATAAAGGTCGTCCGAAGAAGTATTTGGCGGCGAGATGACGGCGTCACACCTTTGTTCTTGACGCCGTCATCCCCATTTTCCTATATATAGTTTTCTAGTTTTTCACATTAAAAGAGAGAAGTTTTGGAGAAACCCTAAAGACGATTTTGGTGCAACTTTTACAGGTTTTTCAAGGGTTCCAAACCCTTGATACCTTGCATTGTAATTGAGATAAGTGTTCTTCTAATTCAATCAATATGTCTATGTGTTGGTTGTCTATATCTTGTTCTTGTCTCAATTCCATTATGCTAGGCTAGATCTCTTTTGTGTTTGCTTAGATCTAATGAAACCTAGATATTGGTTATGTGTTGATTACTTGTTTATTCTTGTCTTGGATGAATGATTTATATGTTAGGCTTAAGAAAACTGATAGATCTCCAAATGGTAACATGCTTGAACGTCTTAAGAAACATGAACCGAGGCGTACTAGGTCTTTATTAGTTGTATTTAATGCATGAGCCACTGTTTACAATCCCTATAGTTGTGCTGGGCATGGTGTAGGAGGAGATAAGAGCTCATAGAATATGTATGCCACCCCATGAATGGTATTAAGGAATACGATCCGTCATCCATGCAATTATAACAAGTAATTAACGTGTAAAAGATATCTAGAGAGTAGTGAAGTCTAAGTAAACACATTTTCTCCAATTACTGCTCACAACCTTAGTATAAATTAGTTTTATTTCATTTTTAGTATTTTATTTTGATTGCATCTTAGTTTTGGGTTAGTTGAATAGCAACTAATTCCGCCCACTCTTCCAAAACCCCGAGATTTTAATTGCTTTCTAAAAAAATATAAAAATACAAAAATAATCATCCCTCACCTTTAGAACTAGTAATTAGGCTTTCTAATCCTAGCGACACTATTCCTAAGCTGAACGATCAATCCCCTGGTACTTGTCACTATACTATACTACAACGATCAGGTACACTGCCTGGTGGGGGTTGTAAGCTTCTCGAGATCCCTCGAGAGGTAAAGCCTGTTGCGATTCCCACGCATCAGTAAGCTTCTCGAGATCCCTCGAGAGGTAAAGCCTGGTGCAATTCGCACGCATCAAGTTTTTGGCGCCACAGCCCGGGGAATAGTTATTGTTTAGGTTGAATTTGATTTTTATTAGGTCTACTCATTAGATTCCTATCAAGTGAGATTTTTTCTTTTTTTTTCTTTTTACTTTGTAGCTTTCTCGTAGTCTATCTTTTCTTTGTGATTTTGTTTGTAATTTGCTTCAAATGGACTTTACACTTAGACTTCTAAGATTACAAGATAAGGTTGAGCGGCTGACACACCAAAGAGTTCAAAATACCTCATTTAGAGACACCTATGAATCATATGAGCCTTCACCTAGGATAGATTCTTATGAACAACCTCCATGTTTAAGATCTTGTTTTAGTGAGGCCAATAGGAAATGCGACCTAGTTTGCCAAGGAATTATGGAGAGAGCCATTGCAACAAATCATAAGTTGGATGAAGCACTAGGTTTGCTACTATCACTACCTAAGAAAACAATTGAGGAGGATTTAGCCGAGCATGATCACATTGATCAAAAAGACCTAGGTTTTATGATCGATGATGGTGAATCTCAAGAAACAGATGATGAATCTCTTGGGCAATTTGTATATAGCAGTCAGAATATTGAGGATGATCCTTATGATTCGGACATAGAAGTTGAGATGCCTAGAGAAGTACGTGAGATACTTAGGAGAATGCTTAGGATAGATTCTACCAAAACACATGATGAGGATATAGGTGATCTTGACACATGGAATGATGAGGTCAATAACATAAGCCCACAAAATACTCAACCATCATTTGAGGCACACACACCGCCCGTGACTTACCCGGAAGAAGTAGAAGAAACTTTAGGAATTCCGATGGAGGTAGAACCCTTGGACCAGTTACCACTAGAGGATATAGGTTTGAATACTTGTAATGACAACCTTACTCCTAGTTCTAGGGAATTTCCTAATGTTGATGAACCGGAACCTCAACCTTTACACAACTTTCCATCCTTAGATATATTTCTAGGAGACAAAAGAGGAACCGACCCACCCATCAACCAATATTATCCGGGTAGTTTTAGGATGAAGGAAGCCATTCACTCACCCCCTTCACCTCACGTGGCATATTTCTACCCTAAGGGTGTGTATCGCTACTTTCACCCGCACTTAATCCTAAGTGTAGGGAAAACCTCCCCTATTTCCGTTAAATAAGGGTAGAGTCAGGCTCGTGACTCGAACAAAAACAAGCGCTTATTGGGAGGCAACCCAAGCTTTATTTATTTGTTTGTTTGTTTGTTTATTTGATTTTATTTGTTTCCGTATGCATGTTTTGTTTTTATTGTTTGTGGCTCATGTTTCAAAGTAAATTGTGAAAATGCTTTATTTTGTTTTTAACTTCGTCTTAATTGCATATAAAGGTATTTTGCAAAAGATAAGTGTAAGGGAGATCCAAATTTGTTTATAAGAACGAAATTGAGCATGAACCACAACAATATTAAATGGACATGTGTATTAGTACTTGTTAGAGTCAAATGCTTGTATCGAGTCATAATGATATTTTGCAGGATTTTCCAGGAAGTAGGACATAAGTTTTTTAAGAAATTTTCCGGAAACTTAACGTAAAGATTTATGCAGGTCACTTCTGACGGCGTCATGAGTTTACTCTTGACGGCGTCATGTGTAAAATTCTGGAAATTTTTCTAGTTTTGTTTATACCAGAGTCTTAAAGTTTTTGTTGATTCTTTAGTTTTATAAACTCCAGGAAATCTGCAAACATTCATTCCACAAGCATTATATCTTTAATTGTTTTGTTTGTATTCGTAAGTCTGGAATTACATCTAGTTGTGAGTTCTCTTTGTTCGGGTTGATGCTTTGGGTTTTTGTCTGTTTTCTCAGGTTTAACAGGTTATATATGACAAGAAGATGATTTATATTCTGGAGGGGAAGCTTTGATTGTTCATTTTCTTGGAGGAAGATCTAACCTAGCCACCTTATTATCCATACCGAGCGAATCAGGGGAGTATTTGATTTCATTCTTTTTACTTCTTTCACTTTTACATTCTTTACTTGAAAATTGGGGACAATGTTCATCCTAAGTGTAAGGGGAGGGTAAAATGATGATACCTTACAGATACACTTTCGCTTGAGTTTGTTTGTTTGATGGTAAATGTGTAATAAAACTATGAGAAATACTTGTTAGTGTAATTTTAGCGTCAAATTTAAATTTTTTTACAACATTTAGGAGTGAAACTTTAGCCATAGCAAGCGTCTCATGGATAGGAGATTGTATGACTAGCACATAACTGTACTATTCAGAAAAATTTTCCACCCAAATACGTGAGGTTCGCCTTTAGATTTGATAGGAAAAGCATTCACTATTAGTGCTTATGAGTGTACCGGTAGCATTTAGATTCTAGAACTTGCGTTAGTGATGCATCCCGAGACCGCTAGTGAGACTACATTCGTGTAGTAGGATTTACTAAATGATAAGAGGCATTAGGATCACCCTTGTGTTAAACCCGTATCATAATTACTTGACCATTTATGTCATATTACTTGGCTAGTTAAGTCAATTAATTTTTCCTACACCCTTAGCGTTGTACTCATTTTTAGTATACGATACCCCTAGTACACCCCTCCGAGCCTATCTTTTCGTTTCTAACTTTAAGCATTTTACTTAAAGGAAGAATTTGTTACACCCCACTTAAATGTACACCCAAATCGCCTTAGCCTTCCGTGTATGCACTCATTTTTAGTGCATTATTGTTATTTGTTAAACCCTAAGTTAATTATCTAATTGATTACATGGTTGCTAAGTCGAGTCATATCCTTGTACATATTGTTTTGGGACGATTGGGACTCATGGGTAAAGTACTTATTTTATGGAGTAATGGGGAAGAACATCATTTATTACCCTCATATGTACGTTAATCTTAAAAGTACTCCAAGTGTTTTGATTTTCTTAATTCGAGTCATTAGATTAGTTTATTGTAAAGTATGCAAAAATTCAAGTGTAAGGGGAATGTCCATTCCCTATGATGTATTATTTTTGGATGGTAGGGTAAGAGTGTATGCAAAAAAAAAAAAAAAAAAAAAAAAAAATCGAAAAAACAAGAAAAGAAAAAAAAAAGAGAAAAAGAAAAAGAGAAAAAAAACATACGGACTACCATCCCTTTTTATTCTATGTTAATTTTATGTTTTTGTTATTTTTTATTTATTAGCTTAAGTCGAGTCTAGTCTTGGCTTAGCAACGCCTTATTGTACATGTAATTAACCAAGATTGTTAACTCGCCTCCAGTAAAGACTGCCTATATCCAACAAAACCGTGTATTCCATATCCCTACACCTAACGTTACAACCCTTTTTAAAGACCTCTTTGATAGTTTTTCCTAGGTGCTTACGCCATGTGGTGGAGGTTTGATCCTTTCCCAAGCCTATGGTAATCTATTTTGCTATGACAGGTAGTGAGAGATATCTTCCGTTTCCATATTGTAATTTATACTTTATTACATCCGAGAGATGTGAGTATCTAAACACTATTTGTGAGGTGCTAGTATATGATCTCCGTGCTTGTCCTTGGTCTTTAGTGGAACAATTATTTGTTGTAACGACTTTTATATTAGTGTTAAATGACCCCTAACTTGTATTTTGATTAGAATAAAAGCGCATTTGCTTGAGGACAAGCAAATCTCAAGTGTAAGGGTATATGATGAGGCGAAAAATGAACCACTTTTAAGGGGTCATTTAAGCCCGGAATTGAATTTATTTGATCAAATATTGCCCTAAATCGTTCCTTTTGTGATTTTAGGTACTTTGGGAGTGAATTCTGGAAAAGGAAGTATTTTGGACGTTTTTGGAGCATAAAAGTGAAGAAAACGGCAAAGTCTTAATTTTCCTTGCTGGGAATAGTACCTGACGGCGTCAAGCGGCTTTTTATGACGGCATCAAGAGTAAAAGTGGTGACGGCCCAGAAGAAACGTGAAGGCGTCACCCAAGGCCATCACGTGCTAACTTGTCAAAACTTGCGCGCGAAGTAGCTGATATTGTTTTGGTCATAACTTTTGCATACGAACTCGGATTTAGGTGATTCAGAAACCCACGCGAAGAGGACGAAGAGATCTACAGTTTGGTGAAAAAATGGTCATGACGGCGTTAAGAGAAATGAGCTGACACCGTCAAGATGGGCCGATAGAAAACATACCTATAAATATAACATCATAACTTCACTTTTTGTAAGCCCTAAACCCTAAGGTCGATTCCTGGGTTTAGGTAGGTGTTTAGAGGGTTTCAATCACTCCATAAACATCATGTATTGGTCTCAATTATGTCTTTCATTATTATTGTTGATTGTCCTTCTTTGATTATGTTTTGCTAATTCACCATGTGTCTACTTATGATTGTGTGAAACTTGTGTATAATTAATTAGATCTCATTGATTTCTTGTTGATGTTTGTGTCTAGCTCCATCAATGAGGGCTTGTTGATGTGTGTGTCTATCTCCATCAATTAAGGCGTGACAACTTCAATAGATCTAGTTGGTTTAGTTTATAATTCTTGTTTCCTATTGATTCTTGTTTTGATTGAATGTCTCATCAATGTTAGGCTTAAGAAAACTGGCAGATCTCCATTGCGTAACTTGCTTGAACGTCTTAAGAAACATGAACCGATGTGTACTAGGTTTTTATGGTTGTATTTAATGCATGAGCGAATTCTAGTGATCCCATGTTAGGAGCTTCTTAGCCGGCTTGACATAGGAGTGAAGTAGGAGTTTATAGGATTGGGGAAGTAAGTACGCCACCCCATGAATGGTATTAAGGAATACAACCCGTCAATTAAAACAAGGTGTGAAAATTCAATAGGTAGAATTGGATAGCTAGGAAGGAGTAACATATCATAGGTAGACATGCTTCACTTATCTTGTAGAACCTTAGTTTATTTTCTTGTTTATTAGTTTAATTAGTAGCTTTTAGGTTAGTTGATTAGCAACTAATTCCGCCCACTCTCCCAATACCCGAGATTTTTACTTGTTTTTCATAAAATATAAAAACATAAAAAGAATCATCCTTCACCTTTAGACCTAGTTAGATTAATTTCAATCCTAACGAAACTATTCCTAGCTGAACGATCAATCCCCCGGTACTTGTCACTATACTATACTACAACGATCAGGTACACTACCTGGTAGGGGTTGTAAGCTTCTCGAGATCCCTCAAGAGGTAAAGCCTGGTGCAATTCCCACGCATCAATATATTGTTAGGTCACCATTTATGTAAACACAAGTATGATAATGAAAGAGATAAGATGAGAATGAGAGATGGCTGATTATAAGAAATGAGAGAAAAGTAAGAACAAGAGTTTCATTAAGGAAATCAAATAACCAACAAATAAAAGAGTTACATAAGCTTAGTATTTATAGGAGGAGGAGTAGGGCAACACTCCCTTCCTCCCTCCTTTCATTTGGACGTGAGCTTTAAAGCCCATGGACTTAATGCTTAAGCCTTAGTAACATAAAACATATTGAAATAATTAACTAAGCAACCTATTACAAAAGGTAATGACCGAGACTTGACTAAAATACAAAAGTATGATCCCAACAATCTCCCCTTAAGGGTCGGTCATCACGGTTGCTTGACGTCTTCATCTTTGTCGTTGACTTGTGACATGTAAAACTCTAGACGTCTTCAAAATGGTTGAATGATAATGAATATACTTTGCTCTGTGTCTTTGTTCTTTGGTGATGCTGTAGTGATTGTGTTATGAAGTAGTCTGCCATTCGTCACTCCTGCGTCTGTGGTGGTTGTCCGCCATTCCAACATACTCATACATCTTTGGACTTAGACTTTCACGTACAAGAAGTTCCTTTTCATACTTTAAGATCTTTGTCTTTATACTTTGTAGATTCTTCTTATTGGCGTAGAATCTTTCTTTGAACTTTGTGTTGCTAAGATCTTTGGGGGAGCTATCATTTGCTTCAAGATGTATGTATGAGCATGTTGGAATCTACCATCATGGAAGTGAAGTACCTGCGAGTAAACAGTTAGCAATAAAACAACTGGTACTTACAGATAAGGAATTAGAGCTCATCAACAGCATATTGTGAAGACTCCTTCTAATCCTTATCCAGGCCGTTCCCATATCAGATACTCCCGAAGGAGCTTACGAGACCTACTAAATAGCTCAATGACTGGGTGAATCGCTGGGGATCACTCCACGACTGTAGATCGTAATGGAACCATCGCAAACACTAAGCGTAACCCTTGTGGGGTTACCGAAGTGACCTGCTGTCAGGGCTTTTTGATGTTGACCCTGGCAGGATTTCCGTTCAATCATTGAGAAATACATATGTAGTCCTCTCATAAACATTCTCGGCAGATTGCTAAGATCTGCGAAGGACTCGATAATTTACAGCTGGTGTCCATTGATGTAGAACACCAGTTGTAGAAATACTAAGTGTTCCTAAAAGATCTTTGATGTATCTCAAGGCTCTAGACTCTATAAGTGCATACTTAGGTTTCTTATGCGGAGACTAGGGAGGGGTCTCCTGCTTCAATATCAACCGTCTCTAAGAGATAGGTCGATAGATTACACTGGTTCCCCGTGAGAATGAAACAAGCTCTTTTAAGAGAACTTGAGTGGTTAAGAAGGTTTAGTGCATTGCGTCACTGGGTCCATGACGACTTTGTCTTCAATACCGGTGTTGTCTTTCGCAACAACCAGTAGCACACGTATTGAACCCGGTGTCTGCCCTAAGGTTGAACATATGGAGGGCTATTTCTTTTCACCCTTTTCTTTACTTTTCTTTTTAATTCTTCAACTCCTTCTTTCCCTTTCATTCTTTTCTCCTTTTTTTGTATCATACCTAAGGACTTCTAATTCTAACTATGGGAGATGTCCTTGGGTAGATCCCTTCGGCTCTGGCGGATCATAGGACGGATATTCCTATCTTAATCACCTTATAACTCCGACAGTAGCCAAGAAACCTTTTATTGAAAATCTCTCAAAGTGTTTGTGATAATCAAATATTTTGGTTAACACTTTGAGAGTTTTGTGTACACTTTTGAAGGGCTCCCCCTGCACATGTGCTCATAAGTATTTAATAAATTTGCACATGCGGGAGGAGCAAGCATTTTGAATTGATCCACTTTCCGTGAACAAGACCGATTCGAGACACACTTACATCACTAGTTAAACTAGCTTGAAGTTATTACCCGGCCTGGTCAAGTCCACAGAAAGTTTCTCGAGATGGTACATTTCTACTAAGACAAATCCTTTTCGAGACACGCTTACGTGGCTAGTTAAAGAGATACATTGTCAGCTTTTAGGTGACAACTAGCTCTAGTAACTAACTTGATGTTATTACCTGTCGAGGATAAGTCTTTTCGATATTACTAACATTTATTGTCTCGTCAATTCCTGGGTCAATACTGAGTCTAGCTCGCACATGATACAACTTTTAAGCTTTGACTTCGTATATTTTAATCACTTTTTCATTTTCTCCCCCTCAAAAATAGCATATAAAATGATGTTTTTGACAATCTTTTAGATTAAAATATGCCTTTTGAGTCTTACGGGGAGATTCACCAAGAACTTTTGATTTAGAGCAAAGTATTTTGTTTTGACAAGTGCTCCCCCTCAACAAGTGATTAGGTCTTATTGAGGTTAAATACTTGTCCTTTTGAGCAGAATTATGAAAATCATAAATGTTTGATTAATTCTACTCAAAAGTAAGAAGCCTTCGCTCCTTATATTAGGATTGAGGCACTGATACGTACCTCAGGGTCCTTTCTTTACAAGTTCGGGTTGTGCACTGTAATGTGTACACAAGCCATTATGAAGTATATAATTGACAAATCAAATCAAATTCTTACAACTTTCTACCAATCAGGTCTCTGAAATGTCATCACCAGAAATTTTGATCTTCCTCCAACATAGCTTTCCAATCTCCGAAACTGATCCCTGCGCTTCAACCGGTTCTCAATCCTTGTAATGAATCTGCGAGCATCCCTGGTCTCATCGGTGTTCCATCTTTTGGATTTCCCCAATGCTATGTCATTGATTCTGCTTTTGATTCCATCTCTGACGAACTTCAAGGTTTCATCACAGAACTTATGTATTTCTTTGTAGCCCATGAAGCAGTTTCGAGCGTTGACACTGCGGTAAGTGAACCCAAATGCTGGATGCTTGATCAAGGTGTATTGAGGTAGATGTTGAAGGTCGGGGATGTCAAACATGTTAGGTTTGGTGAGATTCAGCTTCTTCTGATAACTTTCCACTCCCAGTTGAAGATCTTCTACTCTTTCTCTGATAACTATCTGCCTAATGAAGATTAGGAGAGCTTGGATAAGGGCAAGTTGCATTTCTTTGGGCAAGTTGCAAAGCTTTCCTTGAACTTTGAGTAGGTACAAATCTTCAATGTCGTTGAGAAGTAGTCGTGGAAAGTCTGACTCGGAAATATCATACTCCTTTTCATCAAGTCTTTTGAGTGTGATTTTGCTGAGGAAGGGGTACCCAAAGTGAGTGACAGTCGAGATGAATTGAATTGAGACTATCTTCAGATCACTTGCTACATCACCCATTGTCTGATTAAGTCTGCTGCTTCGATAGTACTGTGCCCGGTTTTCTGGCCAATGATGTATACCGTAGAGTGCGTTCCGGTCATATTCAACAATTTTATCGACGAATAAGGCTGTGGCTTCTTCTTCGATGGCATTGTTGAGATATCGAGCTGCAGGGAGAAAGGCAAGTGATGTCACGTACTTCTTCTCAATCTTGCTGCCAAGTTTCAGAAATTCCAAGTCGGTGTTGAAGAAGAACTTGTATGGGATTTTCGGTTCTTTAGGCTTCCCAATCATAGGTAGTGGTTTCGACCAGTCGGTAATGTATGGTGCGGTTTTTCTTGTGACCGGATCGACGTAAGATTCAGGATTGATCCAGTCAATATTGCTTGACATAGCTCGAGCAATATTTTCTAGATGGTACTCAAGCTCGATGGAGTTAGCCAACCTATCTTTCAGAAGATTGAACGCATCATTCTTGATTCGGCGTAGCTCTTTCTTGTTCATCTTTTTCATCTGAAACTTATGCTGAATGAACAGAGCGTATTCCACTGTTCGACCATCTTGAGGTTCTTGATTGTCTTCTAGTGGCGGTTGCGAACTAATCATCTTATCAAACCAGGAGTACTCGGCAGTTTCGTCTTGGTCTAGCCATTTGAGGACGGTTTTTGGTTTCTTAGGTTCTGTGCCTTTTGATGAGGTGTCCGGTTTGTGTTGATGATGCTTTCGTTTCCTTTCTTTCTTCTTCTTAGATGACGGTTCAGGTACTTCATCAGGCTGAGGAATCTTGTCACCACCTGTGTATTCGAAGTGATCATGTGCTTTGGGAGCCGAACCAGATTCCTTGGGTTGTTGTGAAGATGTTGATGTTGTTTTTGTTGGAGGGTTGACCGGTGCTTGTGGTTGAGAAGAAGGTCCTTTGGCTTGTTTTTGTTTCTTTGCCTGAGAGTTAGGATCCTTATCTTCATCATCTCTTGGACATTTCAGCTTGTCCGCCTCTGTGCTGCAAGTCTCTTTGGTCATTTTGGCTTTCAAAGCTTCCAGGATTGTAGCTTCTTCAGGTGATAAGGTGAACTTGCTTGCCAGTTTGTCCAAGAGTTGGGCTTCTAATTCGTCCATAGATAACCCTGGTAGTGGAACAGTTGATTTGTCAGCTCGAAGAGTAAATGTGGTTGATCGGATTACTTTCTTGACGGCTTGTTCTGCGAACTTGGTGAGTTCATCTCTCATGGGTGCCAGTAGATCTTTCAACTCAGCAACTAAATATTGTTCCATATACTGATGTACTTGAGCTGCTAATGTGGCTTCCAAGTTCTCTTGTACGTCTTTAGCTAAGAAAGTATCAACTTCTTCTTGCAGCTCTTGGACGTTCGAATTCAGCTTCGTCAATTCAGCAACTTGGGTTACTAGTGTTGCAACCTGATCTTCCAGTCTGCTTTTCTTCTTTTCATGTACTCTTCTGAATGCTGACTTTAGCAACTTTGATGCAGCAGAGGCTTTGGTGCTTGGTTTCTTGATTGATTTGTCATGTGTTGATTCGGATGCAGGAGGTGATGACTGTGAAGATTCAAGGTTGGTGGTAATGTCTTTGTCATCTCCTCTTTGTGGTTCGGGTTGATCAACTTTCTTTGCTTTGGCTGCTTCCTCTTCCAACCTTTGTTCTTCAGCTAGTTTGTCAGCTTCGGCCTTGAGCCTTAATTCTTCTGCAAGTCTGGCTTCTTCTTTCAACTTTTCTTCTGTCAGCTTGGCTGCCTCTTCAGCCTTCCTGCTTTCCTCCATATGTATTGTCTCTTCCAGTCTGGCTTGTGCAAGTTCTTCAAGTCTAGCTTCTTCAGCTTCCTGTTTTCTCTTTAATTCCTCTTCCTGAGCCCTTTCTCTGAGCTCCATTTCTTCCACATTCATCAACCGTGGAGCATCAGTATCCATGGGATCTTCCTCTTACTCTTCTCCCGTTGCTGAAGCATTAGTCATTTCAATGTCTGTGGGAGATACCGAAGGATTGTCATAGGCGACTAAGTCAGTGTTGATCCCTGTAGCAGAATCAGGAATGCTGCTTGATCCGCCAGCTTCGGTAATTTGAGAGAACAGTGGAGGTGGAGGTAGATTATCATAGAATGCATCAATGTTGCTGTGGAGGAGACCCAGCTTGAGAGCTCTTTCATTTTCTTCTTCAACTGAAAGGCCTATGTTAGAATGAGTAGACTCTTGTTCAGCTGTTATTGGTTCCTTCATCTTCTCTCTCCTAATTCTTTCTTCTTCCAAAATTATCTGTGCTTCAGTGAACGGTCTTTGATTGAGATATGATGGGTATTCGGCATTATCAGCAAACTCATCAATATTTTTCTCCCAATCTTCGAAAGTCAAGTCTTTATCATCAATGTCTTCAAGGTTGACATTCTCAGTGATATTGGCAAAGGCTTCCCTGTAAACTGGACCTTCGTCGGACTCGGTTTCAGAGTTAGATGGTTTTGGAGAAGATTGTGGTGAGGGAAACCACCCAGGTTCAGGAATGGATGTGGGCTTCTTGACAGGAGTCCTTCTCTTGAGAGTACCCTTCTTCTTATGTTTAGACTTTGTAGAACTGCCGGAGCTCCCAGTCTTGGTACCTGTCTTCCCCTTAAACGGTTGAACTTCATCCAAGAAACCAACTTTTTCTGCTTCAAGAGCTTGAAGGTAGTACTTGAAGTTCGGGCAAAGCTTCACTTTGTCATTCAAGAGACAGTCGGGAAATTTCTTTCCTTGCTTGCGTGTGCTGGTGTCGAGTCTCTTGATGATTCTGAGAGTGTCTTCATTTCTGAAAGTATTCTTATCTTTGTCATCAAGTCTATGTGGGATATCGTCATACTCACGAAGGAAGCTTTCGATGAGTAGTTTTGTGAAGCGGACAAATGGAATGTTGGTTGTCTTGTGTTGAATGTGCCACACAAGGTCTTCTCAGATAATGCTGGCATAATCAACTTTCTTCACATTAGCCACTGCCCAGAAGAGTTTGAGGTGTTGGAGCTTTGGGTGTTAATGCCCAGTGTCTCTGCCAGATAAGGACTTGGCAATCAGAATGTATAGGGTTCTCCATGGTTGTGGAAGAAATTTGATGTTGACCCTAGAATGTCTTGTGACTACTTCTTCTGATTCATCATAGCCGATATCCCGTAACCACTCTATCAGCTCTTCTTCAGTGGGTACTTGATCATATTCTTCATCTGGGCCGAGTTCTGGTAACCCAAGAACATTCCTTAGTGTGTCTATATCCACAGTAACCTGACGGTTATGAAGCATACAGGTGAAGGAAGCCTCCCCAAGATCTAGCTGAAGTGTATGCCAAAACTGGTGGATGTAGAAGCAGGAGACTGAGGCTGACTTGGTGAATAACAGCTTGTTGGGGTGATATAGAAGAGCATCCACTGCTACAATGCATGAAGACTCATTGCATGTGATCTTGTTGAAGTTGATTCGTAGGTTGTTCTTTCCTATCTTCCTGGTGTAATCATCGGGAAAGGTTTCTTCCCATGAGAGTTTAGGTTCAGGTTCTGGTCCATAAGGAATGTCGTTGTGTTCTGCCATCTGAATTGATCATAAACAAACACAAACATGGCAATTGTTTACTTTGTTAGCAAAGACATTCAATTACATTATGGTGCACACATTATTGATTGATCAGTGGGTGTTTGTATGTGAAAAACTTTTGTTATATGACAAACTTGTGTTATTATCACATGGTAGAAAGTTCTGATAATTAAGTTACAACATTAGTTTATCATTACAAGAGATTACACTTTGGAAATTTTACAACACTTAGAAAATTTCATGAATTGGACAAGTTTACGCGTAAGTGGAAAAATCTACGCGTAACATGACTTAAGCGTAAGAAGTGAATTTAGGCGTAAGAGCAAAAGCTACGCGTAAATTTATATGTTACGCGTAATGTAAATCTTATGCGTAGGCTCAATCTTACGCGTAGGATAAAATCTTAGGCGTAGGATATGAGCTTATGCAAAGGATTAACCTTAAGCGTAAGATATAACTTATGCGTAGGTTTTGACTTATGCATAAGTTCAAGACTTATGCGTAAGATCAAAACTTATGCGTAAGATTTATCATTTAAGCGTAAACATTGTCTTATCCAAGACAATCTTTGTCCACGTGTCGAATCTTACGCGTAAGATTCAATCTTACGCGTAGGATGAACAACTTGTGCGTAAAAACGTCCTTTTTCAGAAATTCACCTTTAGAATTTTGAGTTGTTTGATTCCTGAAAGTGTAAAACACACAACCACTGATCAATAATCATTCCTACACACTTAATACACACTTTTATGCGTAAACATGCCATAATCCAGAGTTACGCGTAGGTATGCATGAACACATAATCACAAACCGAATCAATCATGTTTCTGGGTAGTGATAGACATAGGGCAAGTGTTTCTAACATCCTAAGGAACATTTGGTCCAAATTATAACAATAATTGACCACAAAATCATAAGATCACATCTGCAAGTGCATTCGAACCCTAAATCTTTAATTCATGATCAATACAAGTTAATGAAACAATTAAACCATAATAACATGTTCCAAGGCATACAAGAACACTATCCCCATCACCAATTTCAATCCAAACGCACAAACTCAAGAACCCCTAAATGACTCGTATGAACCCTAATTCACAATCGATCACTTGATGTTTCTGGGAGAGATTAAAGTTTAGAAACATGTTTATAATCATCTTAAGACCATTTCCCATCAACCAATTCAACCATAACATCAACAATTGTCTGGGTTCATGATTTACGCATAACCCAAGATCTAATTAATTGATTATGACAAATTAAGCCGTTGGATTGTTATGAAATTTAAAACCATTGTTTATAAACATGATAAAAAACGTTTGACACTTACAGATTCGAAGATTGATGCACGGATTTGATGAATGATTGTGAGTCGTTAGATTGAGTAGGTGAAAGTGTTATTACTTTTTGCAGGTGGTAGTAAATGCGTGGTCAAGGTAGTTTTGACCAATGGTAAAACTAGTTAGGTCTTTTGACACAAATGACCCCTTAACCTTAACTTACATACACACCTAATGCCTAAACACATTATCTCATTTAACTTTCGTTAATAACACCAAGACATGATAAGAACAACTTGTGGTACTCCCCCTCGACCTTAGACCGTAGTCAAAAGTACTGAAAATTTATTATATTGGTCAAGGAGAGTAACCCGAAATACTTTTGATGCATCCTTTGAAGATAAAACGTAATATTTTTGGTAAAAATGCAAGTATAAAATTTAATATTTTTGTGAAAAATTTTAAAATGTTTTTCCTCCCCCTCAACACTTGTTTTAAATAATTGAAGACATTTTTATAAAATAGTGTTGAAAGAGGTGGTATATACTTGCATTTTTTTTTTTGAAAAAATATTTACAAAGATAGTTTTGATGTTTGACGATCAATTGTGTTTTAAAAACTTTTTCAGATCATCTGGAGTCAAACATCGCATACCAATTTGGTGAACTAGACTAGCAAACCTTGATGGTGCTAAAGATTTGGTAAGTAAGTCCGCCAATTGGTACTCAGTCCCAACAAAATAAAGTTCAACGGTACCCTTTTCCACATGCTCTTTGATGAAGTGATATCGGAGATCGATGTGTTTGGATTTGCAATGATGTACTGTGTTGCAGGAGATAGCAATTGCACTTTTGGAATCACAGTAGATAGGAATCTTGTTGAATAGGTAGCCATAATCCTTAAGTTGTGATCTCATCCAAATGACTTGAGCACAACAAGCAGACATGGCTACATATTCAGATTCTGTAGACGACAGTGATGTAAAGTCCTGATTCTTTGATTGCCATGACACAAGTTTGTCTCCGAGAAATTGTAATCCACCAGATGTACTTTTGCGTGTGTCTAAACATCCTGCATGGTCAGCATCTGAAAAAGCAATTAGTTCAAAGCCAGAATCCTTCGAATACCAGATTCCCAAGTTAATGGTTCCCTTTATGTATCGAAGGATTCTTTTGACCTCACTGAGGTGTTTTTCAGTTGGTTTGGACTGATAGCGAGAGCACATGTAGACAGCAAATACTATATCAGGTCTACTAGCTGTGAGATACATGAGGGACCCAATCATACTTCGGTATCTGGTAGGGTCAACAGGAGTCCCATGTAAGTCAGCATCTAGTTTTGTGGTATAGCCCATTGGTGTATTATAAGTATCACAAGTCATCATTCCATGTTTCTTTAAAATTTCAAGAGCATATTTGGACTGATTTATAAAAATTCCACGGGGTGATTGATGAACTTGTAGTCCTAGAAAGAACGAAAGTTCACCCATCATGGACATTTCAAAATTATCTTTCATTAATTTTGCAAAATCATTAGAGTAACTTCTTTTTATTGAGGCAAAAATGATGTCATCGACATATATTTGAACAACAAGTAAGTCCTCCCCGTAGGTTTTTGTAAATAGTGTTGGATCCACTGATCCTTTTGAAAATTTATTGGCCAGCAAGAAAGTGGACAGTTTGTTATACCACGCCCGTGGGGCTTGCTTAAGTCCGTAGAGTGCCTTTTTGAGTCGATAAACGTGGTTAGGACGCTCAGGATCAACGAAGCTGTCTGGATGGCTCACATACACTTATTCACGGAGTTCTCCATTAAGAAATGCGGTTTTCACATCCATTTGGTAAACAACCATTTTCCTGTGTGCAGCATAGGCCAAAAAGATCCGAACAGCTTCATGTCTAGCCACTGGAGCAAAGGATTCAGCAAAATCAAGTCCTTCCAATTGAGAGTATCCTTTCGCTACCAGGCGTGATTTGTTACGTATGACAGTTCCTTCAGCATCTAGCTTATTCTTCCAAATCCATTTTAACCCGATGACAAAGACTCCGTCAGGTCTTTCAACTAATTCCCAGACTTCTAATCTTATGAATTGCTGAAATTCCTCTTGCATAGATTCAATCCAGTTGTCATAAGTCATTGCTTCTTTAATGTTCTTAGGTTCTTCGTGACAAACTGTGAGTGCATAGATACAAGTTTCTCCATCAGTGTGAAGTCGTTGTCTTGTCATAACAGGTGCATCTGGATGGCCAATAATATGAACTAGTGGATGGTCTCGAGTCCATTTATGTGTTGAAGGGTGTAGTTGATAAGTATCTCGCATGTTAGCAGGATCCAAATTGCGTGTAGATGACTCAGCTACGTCAGGAACTGTAGGAGCCGGTGCAAACGAGTTAAAGAATGCATCAGGATCATGCTCTGCGGGTTGTGGAACTGATTGTGGTGTAGGATCTTCAGCTGATTGTCGGGAGTTAGAAATAGTTTGTTCTGCTGTAAATGGTGATGCAATTGGAGGACCGTCTCTCTCAACACTTGTTGTAGTTTGTTGAGGTGAGTCTGGTACTGGAATGTTTTCAGGTTGAGCAGCGGAATTAGGTGAGACCTCAGTAGGACGGTATTCAATTGTGTCATCAAATAGTGGAGCAAACAAGGTTTCTAATTCTTTGCGGTTGAGTGGCAATGATTCAGCCGAAGATTCTGGAGAGTTAAGACGGTTGAATTCGGGTCCTAAGCTGTGTTGCTCAGAAGCCATTGTTGATGTGCTTTTAAATGGTTGGTTGCGGGTCCTAAGCTGTTGTGCTCAGAAACCATTACATTAAGCTCGGGTCCGAAACTGATTTGTTCCGAATCCATTCCTGTTATATCTGCAAAGAAAGAAAGAAGAGACAAAATAGAGAACATGGAGCCCTAAGGGTAACAGGGTTCCAGGTGTTAGAAGCATAAAGATGTAGTGTCAACTAACTTCTTGACACTCGAACACACAATTCCGATGGTTTTCATATTTGTCTCAGCGGTTGATGCTGTGGAAATCACATTAGTTTTGGTGCAAGTGTCTAAACTCTTTCCTGTAGGAATCCACCTAAGACCAATCGATTTGAGAATTCTACCCGTGGGTACCCACCTAGTGTTAGATCTAGGAGATGTTTTCCTTTTAGATGCAGTTGAATGAAATGTGGGAGCATCACTTCTTTGAGAAAACCTACGTCCTATGTTGATCCACTTCTTAGGTTTCTGACTTATGACTTTTGGTTCAACGGGTTTGTTTGTCTTAGTCGATTGAGCCTTTTCAAGTGAATTTCCCTTTTGAAGATATTTTAAAGCACAAACAACATGTTTATTTACGCAACTACTCTTAGAAGCTATCCAATTCCTATTAGTTTGTTGATTACTCTTAGGTTTTGGTGTGCAACTACAAGTAGTGTTTTGTACTACAGTGGAAGGCATCACATGAGGTTTTGAACCTAGAATTCCATCCTTTTGAAGTAATGCCTTTTTCCTAGCCTTTTCTAGATCATAGTTCTTGTACATGTCATATTTGCCATAAAACTCTTTACTTTTAATGCTCGTTTTAGACACTGTTTTCGAACTGATCCTAGATGAGCCAGGTATAATCACGTGTTGAGATTTAGTAGACACAGATGCATTTTCCTTAGGCCAAGAATGTGGAGTGACTGGTGTTGTCAAATTGTTATTCTCAACAACTTGGGAGTCAAACCGAGGTTTTGAAAATTTAGGTCGTTCAGATTTAAATGCAGTTGGTTGTCTAACCACTGATTGTTTTCTGTTTGTTTGAGAAGGTTGTTTCCCCAAGATTGATGGTTTTGCAAACTTAGTATCCATACTCTGGCCAGTCAGTCTTCTTAATTTGTTTTGTAATGCAGCATGTGCAAACACCTTTTCTTGAATTTGACCTTTTAAAAGCTCATTTTCTTTAACTAATGTATCCACACGTTTTCTTTGTTCATTCAAAAATTTACCATTGTTGCCCGAATTTAGAGATTCGTCTTGCAATTGAAGTTCAAGTGAGATGCAATGTGCCTCTAGTTTTGAAAAATCTTTATGACACTGGGCAATGGTCTTTTTGAGAAGAATATTTTCAGACTCAAGAGTCTGGTATGATGTTTCAGTTATTAGATTAACAGGTAAGGACTCAGACTCAGAACGTTTGTCAAGACATTGTACAACATCCTGGTCAATCTCTCCTTCATTACTGAAGTTAGGTTGCTCAGATTGTTGTTTCTCATTTGCAGGCATAATATGATCAACAGTAGATTGTACCTCAACCATTTGCTCTTTGTCAAAGTTCGGTTCTTTGTCATAGATGGGTATGACATCTTCCTCATCCATCTGTCCTTTGTCAAAGTTAGGCTCTGAGTCATAGAAGGGTCTGATCTCTGCACAATCTGCATCTGTATCATTCCCCAATCTGCTGTTGTCATCATGTTTATCCAATACTTTCACCTCATTGCCTGCATTAGCGACATCTGCAGTATTCTCACCATTCCCAACCAACTTTTGAGTATTGCTTCCTTGTATCACAACTCTTTCACCTTGTTTGACAGCTCGATTTCGGAGATTTCGGGAATTAGATAAAGCCTGACTCGTAAATTGTATGAAATCTAAGAGGATGAAGCTGTGACTTTGTTCATGCATTAGAGACCTTGATTGATACATTTTCTCTTTGTTTAATCTCACAATTGGATCTTCACAATCATCAGAATCATGCTCTGGGCTTGTATTATTCATGTGAGATTCCTGCATGTTTGCCATTAACATCACATCTGCTATATCGATTTCCAAATCTGCTGTATTGGATTCCAAATCTGCATATACATCATCAGATGGAATATCTCCCATGACACTTTGCAAAACAGCATTGAGATTACCCCCTTCAACTTCCATTTGACTAAGTGTGGCATTGTATTCAACATTAGCATCAAAGAATGGAGTTGAATCATGATCTTGATCTTCCACATCTGCAATATTTTCTATATATGCCAAAAATGCCATGCTCGGTTCGATAAGATCTTCTTCATCATCAGAATCTTTCATTGTGTATAAGCATTCAGAAGTTGAAGTCATAGCGCCATTGCCTTTATTAGAAGATACTTGACTAAGCTTCACTAGATTTTGCAGAAGAGATTGCACATTATTATGTAGTGTTGCAGGATGGTACTGTGGAATGAAGAAAGGCTCAGGTGCATTCGGAGGATTGAAGAAGAGACCATGTGGAGTGTAAATTAAGGATCCATGGTCAACATCTGGAGATGGTGGAGCAGGGAGAATGGTCTTCAGTGGATTCATGCTTAAACAAGATTCAAGAGTTTGCTTCATTCTGATGTGATGAAGTTCTTCTGTACGATGCATAGCTTCAAGAAATTTCCACATTTCATAAGCACTGGCTTGAAAGTCCATATTCATGTAAATTGAGTTGGGAAGGGCTAGTGTCATGAACCATGCAGCTTGTTGGTCAGCATCGTACTGAGCAAGTTCAGTAGCATTCAAATCTTCATCACTTTGTATTCTGATAATCCCTGTTGAGTCAGCAAGAAATATCATTTTGTATGGACCATCTTGAATGGATTTAAGCATGAGATCTGCAGCAGGACGATTTGTGAGCCATTGTACACTACTACAAAAAAGGCTATGAAGACCCCTTAAAAAAGACCGATTTTATAAAAAATAGTATCTATGGTATAGGAAAAGTGAAAATGGAAGAAAAAAGACTAGTTTTGTAGAAAAAAACCAGTGTCGATCCAAAATGTATAGAAACTGGTCATTTTTTTAAGGAAATACCACTCTCTAAAGTCTAAACATATAGTAACAACAACAACAACAACAACAACAAAACCCAATCTCGCCGGAGCAGGGTAAGGGGGAGGTAAAATGTAGACAGATCCTACCCCTACCCCGGGAAAAACCCAGAAGTAGAGAGATTGCTTTCAATGAGACCTCCGGCAAGTGAAGGTGTGCTTGTGGGGCAAAGGAATCTAAACATATAGTAACAATAATTTATAAAGAACAAGGAAAAAAGTACCGCTCACTTATCCGCCCAAAATCTCTAATTCTCAAATTGATGGCGCCCTTTTTTTCAACAAAAACTTTAACATTCCTTAAAAATTTTGCAAATCCCTCCTAAACCTTGCGGGTTTCTTTTTCCCCTAATATAAGTCCCTCCAAGTGTATTACTCCAATTGATATAATTTATCCATCGACAGGTACAAAGCTCGTCTCTTAATCCCTACTCGAATGTTCTTCCACCATATCTAGTTTATACCGACAAGCAACAGGTAATTGTTTCATCTCTAAGTATCATGAAATATATTATATTAGAAATTGCATATGAAGTACCAATTTCGTTTGGGGATGAAATATTATATAGTAGAAGTTGAATGCGAAGTACCAATTTCTTTAATGCCTGTGTTTCTTAGCTCTTTGCAATCTTATTTGTTTCTCTACATTGATTTTTTTAATGGATAGATCTATCAAAATGACCCATATACTTTTTGAACACCAAGTGTTTGATGAAAATCCCCAAAAATAGAATTAGTACTATGACCGCATCAAGTGCTTGAGTAGTAAATTTTGATAAATAAACAAAATTGTTAGATTCTTGAAACTAATCTTTACTCGGCTTATGTGTTTTAATGTTTCATGTTTGCTTCATTTAACACGTCAGACAACATTATAACATTTAGTTATTTGTAATAAAGGATGATCAATGGTGGCTCAAGGGTAAGGCATTTAAAGTTGGGGCGTTAGGTCCCAAAATTTTTAAGACCCCGATTTTATGTACCCATATGTGTGCGCAGTGGCGGACCCAGGATCTTAGAGTACGGGGGCAAAAAAAATTTTTTTTGATAAAATTCGTGATACACTTTAATAAAAAGATCATAATTTGTTTTTGTTAACACTAAAAACTGATATTTTTTAAGATTAAGATGAGATTTAAGGTTTTCATATTGTTTGAAACTAAGGTGGGGGTCAATTTGATTTTATGGTGGGGTACACTTTAATAAAATGGTCTTAAAATTTGAATTTTAACACTAAAAATTGATATTTTTGGCGAAGCATGGAGGGCACCGCCCCCTCCTAAGCTAACATGTAGTTCCGCCTGTGCGTGAATGTGTATGTTTGTTTAAGGATTAGGGCCTCCTAACATTTGGAATTTTAGACCTCTCTGTGATAGCGATCAATCTTATTACTCGAGTATAAACTGGTAGTCTCATTTTTGGGGAAATAAAGTGGGTAAGCTTATTTTTTAATGTGAAAAAATTGACTTCGCCCATTTCCAAGTTTTATGCTGCTTCAACACTAGAGTTTGAGTTGTTTTTGTTTTCACTTCTTTTGATGTATGGTTTCCCATTTAACTCTATTATAGTACTTTCTCATAATCTTGAGCTTCCACTTTTGAATAGAGAGTGTTAAAATGTTATGATATTATGTTGCACAACCAGATGCATTCTTGACATTTGAGATGCTAAGTTGGTATAAAATGTTTTTTCTAGAAAAAAGATTGAGCTTTTGTAGAAATGATTATTTGATACGTTATATTATTTGCCTATAATTTTGTTTGTATTAATAAAGTTTATAAGTGTGAGCTTATCTACTTAAAACTCAGGCAGGGGTTTGGTAAAATGATTGATCAAAGGATAATGACATAGATTTTTATACCAAGATGGATAGAGAAGTATTTATGATCGAAAGGAAAAGATGACTAAATGGTTCAACTATTTCACCCTGTTATTAATGAATTATTGTATCAAATGAACTATAAAATTTAACCAATGACTCTGAATATCAAATCTACAAATAAAATTGGTATTACAATACGGCATGTGGCTTTTTATTTTGTTTTTAAGGCCTCATTTTACATGTTCACTTTAGGCCTCGTGAAAGCTTGAGCTGCCCTTGAGCATGATACAAGTGTTATCTTTCGATAGCTATTAGATATAAAAACGATATAAGTGTTATCTTTTGATGACTCTTGAAAAATGATATGACTGAAATTAATATTATGTTTAATGTTGGTGCTGGATTTTTATAAGGTCAGTGATGGGAAACAAACGAATGCATAATCAAGGTGCCCAAAATATTATGACTGATTATGAGAGGAGTAAGATGTTGAGGGTTCAGGAGAACCAAGAAAGATTACGAGTGTTGGGAGTTAAAAACATTGCCAAGTCTTTGACAAGTTTGGCAGTAGCTGAAAATACAAAGAAAAGGCAAAAGAAAGGTAAGGTTACCAACGACAAAGATGTAGAGTATAATCCTGAAGATGCTAGTGATAGTGAGGAAAATTACCAAGAAGTTGCTATACATGTTACAGCCCTCAAAGGTAACCAGATTAGAAATATTTTTATTGTGACAAATTTTTACAACTTTTCTCTCTATGATAAATTTTAATGTATCACAACTTTTCTCTCTATGATAAATTTTAATGTATCACAGCTACATCGTTGGCAATAAATTGCGCCAATGTCCATGAATAAATATGCAAATTTAGCAAAGTAATGGGTTAGTGCTCCGAATATCTCTTGTGTTATAGCGTGTGCAGATGGTGAAAACAATGGAAAGATTGTGGATTCAAATGCAGAATTACCAAGGGTGAACTAATCTTAAATAAAAAAGGGTCACTAAGGTAACAATCAGAAATGGAACATAATTTAAGAAAACGTAATACTTTGACAACAAGCGTAAGTGATCGAATGTTCTTCCACCTTATCTAGTTTATTACCGACAAGCGACAAGGTAATTTTTCATCTTTAAGTATCATGAAATAAAATATATTATACTAGAAATTGCATATGAAGTACCAATTTCCTTTGGGGATGAAATGTTAGATAGTAGAAGTTGAATGCAAAGTATCAATTTTTTTAATGCCTATGTTTCTTCTCAGGATGCAACCCGTTTGCCATGTCCAGAAATTGAAGAGTTCCTACTTGGCTACTTCCTATCATTTGTGCACGTAGAAGTTTGGCATGGTCTCCAAAATTGAAGGTAAATACATGGTTCACTTTTAGCTTGACACTAGAATATGTATAGCTTAGCAATAGATTAATGTTTATTAAAGAATTGGTGTTTAACACAATCAAGTGTTTAGTAATAATTTATGGAGTATATTGAACAGTTTCTTGTTGTGTTGCTAAACTCATTTTCGTGATAACCTTGGTATTATGACGAAAGGCAATATTCGAGTTGTCAATTTGTTAATTTTATGACCCTTTGTTTCGAGAACCATAAAATTTTAGTGGTATTGTATATGTATATTAGGCCACACAACAGATTTTATAAATCGTATCTTATGGTGGTTGAATGTTAACGAGCCCGTGCTTCGAGTCACACTCCTTGCCCGCTTTCATTTTTCACTAGGTTTTTTTACTTGCTTCATTTTGAAAGTGCATTGTACCTAGGACATGTAGCTTAACAATGTTTAATAAACTATACAAACATCTGCAGCTTCCTAGGTCTAAAGGATGAACCTAGGTTTAAATGGTGAACTCAAGATCAGCACAAAGAGTACATAACTAATATGAATGTTGAAGAAAAGACCAGCTGTAAATCTAGTATTAAGGTTACCATAGAAAGGTATGGTGCTTTTATCTTCTAGAAAATTATATTGATTATGTGTACATGATTGAAACCTATTCAATGATATGTTGTAATGACTTAAAACAGCCTTCAGAATGTTGTAGTGACTCAAAGTTGTTGAATGATAACAAGCTTATGTGTACATGTTTATACTTGTGATTGTTTTAATGATCTGTCATAAGAACTGTTTTAACAGAAACTGTTACTTGGATGATCAGGTACTTTTGAAATATTTTCATAGCGGTTCAAGTTGGTTACAACTGGTATATTAAGAGGGAGAGTGAGCATGTGGTGCCACTGTCAGCTCTCGATCTTCTGGGGTGATCTACCTTTTGTGCTCCTATAGTGTGTGTCAAGTCACTCTTGATTTCCCTAGTGTTAGTGGCTATTTGTGATTGATGTACATATCACTGATTTTGATTTAGAGATGACAAATTTGAAATGGATATTTATCAATGATATATTCTGCTTGAGTTACATAATTCATAGGATTGTCTGGAATTCCTTATTGACTTAACTGCTTATATGGGCTATTTGGGATTGCTTATCGAAACTACTTATGTTATATTTCAGTTGTTTGTGACTCCTTATTGAGACTGCTTATAAACAACTGTTTGTGATTGCTTAAAGCTACTTATAGGAGTTGTCTTGAAACTGCGGTTTCGATATGCGATACCAAACAATTCCAATAAGCAAAGTTGTTTATAAGTAGTCCCAATAAGCAATACCAAACGACCCAAGTATTACGTAAGCGGTTTCAATAAGCAATCCCAAACAACCTAGGATTTTTTTTTAATTTTATTTCAAATTAATGAGACTTGTTTTATCACAAACACCTGTCTCTATTTTCTTCACACAAAGACAAACATGTGTGTTTACTTTATGTTAGAGACTAGTTTTTAGCATAAAAATAGGTCTTGATGCTTCTAATAGAGACCGGTTGTAGAACCAGTTCCTTTGCTTTCTAGTATTGGAGATACCCCCTCACAGAGAGTGGTTCTAAAACCACTCTCCACGAGTCATTCTAACCAGTCCCCATAGAACTTTTTGTAGTAGTGGTAGAAATCTCCGTTTCCAATCAGTATATGTTCCTGGTAGCAACATTGGAGGCCTTGATTCATTGCCAAAGAGCAGAACATGACGAATGTGGGAGCTGTGACTTTGTTGTTGATGATACTGTTGCTGATGAGAATATTGGTGAGGAAGGTAGTTGGAAGAAGGTACAGTTGCTGATGACTGCTGCTGATGAGAATATTGGTGAGGAAGGTAGTTGGAAGAAGGTAATTGAGACATTGTAGATGACATATCTCTCCCCCTTGATTGTTGCGATGTAATCGAAATAATCAAACAAAATGTCACACTCAAGGTCGAAATAGTGATTTCTGGTTTTCCCTCCAAAATAATTTGAAAATATTTCTCTTCCAAAATTTTGAAAATCACTTTAAAATGCAATTTTAAGGTTATAGAAAAAATTTGAGTTTTAAAAATTTTTGCCGCCAAATTTTACCGAAAAAATTTGAATTTTGGCCTAAAAATTTGAATTTTGGGCCAAAATTTTCACCGTTATACCAAAATTTAAATTTCGCGTAAAAATTGAAAGTTTAGTCTCCTGTAAAAATTAAATTTTACTCAAATTTTTTTTTTTTTTTTTTTTTTTTTTTTTTTTTGAAAATAAGTTAGAAGATAGTAGAAAGAGACTTGTGTGAAAGATGGATCTTGTAGAAGATTGAAATGCACGTTCCTTTGATTAAGTCCAAAATCCCTCGGGTAAGTTGAATTCTTACGCGTAACTATAATCTTACGCGTAAACTTTAGGTTATGCGTAAAGAGTAGTTTAGGCGTAAACAATAAGTTTATGCGTAAGTTTTCTCTTTACGCGTAAGCTTTGGCTTATGCGTAAGTTTAGACTTACGCGTAAGCTTAGACTTATGCGTAAGGTTAAACAACCAAACAAATCTTCCAAACTTATCCAAGCTTGAAAGATATCCGAAGTCGAAGTATTCCACTAACTTATCCAAGCTAGGGAAGTACTGAGTCACCGTAACACAAGGAGAAGACCTTTGATGAAAATTAAGCGTAGATTCTGAAACTTACGCGTAAGAATAACTCTTAGGCGTAGGATTGATCTTATGCGTAGAAAGGGCACCTTATGCGTAGGAAGTAACTTCAGCGTAGGATCTTACTCGTAGGAATCAGACTTATCGGTAGGATTAAGGCGTAGACTTCCAAGTTACTCGTAAGAACAGGGTTTTGACCTTAGTTACTCGTAAGAAAAGGGTTTTAGCCAAAAGTTACTCGTAGAAAGGACAAAAAGTACTGTTTACAGCTTTTAAATCGTACTGTTCACGTATGTTATGCGTAAACAGGTCAGAAACTTGAAAATTCTCAAATTTTTGAAGAAAAAAATGCTTAGAAATAAGGTACTTTTGATCAAATAACTTCACCAATACTTAGAAAACACTAACTATTGAAGATTTTGCAACCAAAAAACTAGTTTTCCAATATCAAAGAAGCTATAAAACCTTAAAAAAAAAACCTTAAAAATCACAACTTTATGCAAAAACTAAGCTTCAAATCACTATATCAACCTTGAAACTTGTCCAAGCTTCAAGATTTGAGTGAAAGAAACAAAGAAAAATGCAAAAAGAAGCAAAAGAACACCTTAAACCCCACGTACAATCCAAGAACAACACTTCAATCTCTATTAGGCGAATGATACCACTTGTTAGGTCACCATTTATGTAAACACAAGTATGATAATGAAAGAAATAAGATGAGAATGAGAGATGGTTGATTATAAGAAATGAGAGAAAAGTAAGAACAAGAGTTTCATTAAGGAAATCAAATAACCAACAACTAAAAGAGTTACATAAGCTTAGTATTTATAGGAGGAGGAGTAGGGGAACACTCCCTTCCTCCCTCCTTTCATTTGGACGTGGGCTTTAAAGCCCATGGACTTAATGCTTAAGCCTTAGTAACATAAAACATATTGAAATAATTAACTAAGCAACCTATTATAAAAGGTAATGACCGAGACTTGACTAAAATACAAAAGTATGATCCCAACATATATATATATATATATATATATATATATATATATATATATATATATATATATATATATATATATATATATATATATATACTATCAAGGTACCCGCGCGTTGCAGCGGCGGGTACCCCGAAATAAATTTTTTTGATGAATAATGTATTTTAGTTTATTATGTTTTTTTTGACAATAAATTTACGGATATCAAGAATTTCGTATAGCCCGTACCCATTCGGGCTCGAACTCGTTGGCCCGTGTCTGTTCGGGCTCGAGCCCGTTTGGTCCGCGCCCGTTCGGGCTCAAGCCTATTTGGCTCGTTGCCCGTTCGGGCTTGAATATTTGTATAATGTGTTTTATTATTTGTAGTAGTGAAATTAAATGGAGGAATTGTGTTTAATTTGGTTGTACAATATGCTTGATAATTTGTATTTCTTATTTAAGGGGTGTTTTAATAACTGTATTAATTGTATTTATTGACCAGTTAAATAATTGACTATATTAAATTGCATTAATGTGTTGTTTTGTTGTACACTATGCTTCTTGTCTTATACGTATAAAAATTATGTGCATTAAAGTATTGTACACTATGTTTCTTTTTTATAAGTAGTAGTCATTATAGTCATTAATAACATTGACCACTTTAATAGCATTAATGTTATAAGTCTGAAAATTACATCATGCTTATTTTGTTGTACACTATGCTTATTTTGTTGTAAATATGAAAATTGGTTGCAGCTATTGTACATTGTGCTTAAATGGCTGTAATTTTTGGTAAAGATGCGTTTTTAATAGCATTAATTTTGTTTGATAGAATTTTGGTCTTAAAATGACACCAAGCTTTAATGTTGCAGTGGCGGCTTCCCCTATTGCCGCTTCCACTTTTCCCGTCATCCATGTTCCAAAAATTAGGGTTTATGTTTGTATTTGTTAGACGTTAGGGACGACGTGTTATGTTTGTGTCAACCCCAAATGAATTAGTATTTAGTTTTATATCAAGGTTTTATCGCGAATTTGTCCCTCAAGGTTTGGAGAGGGAATACGTAATTTTACATATCTGTGGGACAGAAGGGAAAAGGGTGAAATTGCGATTATTGAAGAAAATAAGAGTAAAATAGTCATTTCGCACGGCATTTAACGAGATTTCCTAACGAACGTTAGTAAAAAACCATTTTTGTATAAACAGTAACACGCAAAGAACATTATTTGCAGAAAACCGAAAGGATAAGAACAATATTTGCAAAAAAAAAAAAAAAAAAAAAAAAAATCAAAAACATTATTTGAATTTTTGGCAAAGCTTAAAGATATTTTTTTTTGCAGTTAACTCTATTTTTAAAGAGACGCAACACTATTCCAAAAAGGGTAATTAAGGCAAAAATAACTGTTTTCCAAATCGGTCCAAGTGTCATTTTTTTCAACGGAATGGACCCTCTTAAAGTGTTAACACTTGAAATGAAATTTAACGTTATTTTATAGTTTCAAAGTAGGGACTTGATCACTTGATCAATATTATCCACTTATTCTGAATCAATCAAATTATTTTCTACGTCAAGAATAGTTCATATAATTTTGTTGTATTAGAGTATCTTCTAACATCTTTTAGGGGATGAATGATTTCAAGACAATTATGCCAAAGATATATATATATATATATATATATATATATATATATATATATATATATATATATATATATATATATATATATATATATATATATATATATATATATATTAACCAAAAAGCAAAACATAATTGCAACATCCGCATAATTTTCAGACAAAAATAAAAATGTTGATATTAATATGTAAATAAATAAATAAAAATTATTATATCCACATAATTTTCAAATAATAAAAATTCACACAATAATTTGACATAATCTGATATAACAAAATGAGTCCCTTTATTTTGTATACTAACAAATACCTACATATCAATGGACATATCTTGACCATTGAATCAAAAGAACAAAAATTGAGAGAGAGAGAGAGAGAGAGAGGAAAAAAACGGAGCGACTAATAATGTAAATATTTAAAAAAAAATAGAGGAACTAGATGTGTAAATTAAATCATAACTATCATTATTCTACTTTCCCCAAATTCCACTACTTTACCCCATTTTATCTCTCTACCATTCAAACTCTATCCATTAAAATCAAAAATCAACCGTGATTAACCATAAATTAACCATCAAAGTTCATTAAATCACAACAAAATGGAAGCATCTATTGTTAGGAAGTTGATTCCCGTAAGATTTACGGCTCGAAATAAGCCAATCCAACCTTTGATTGAAAAAATGGTAATGTACAGTATAAAGTCGAATATTCGTGATTAGATCTGGTACTTTATTGTTATTTATGTTATTTTAGTTATTTTTGTTGCCAATTATTATGACATCTTTATTAGAATGTTTATTGATGATCACAAAAAATGTAGTTGTGACTGTAATATGCTTTTGGTTGTGTTTTTTAGTGTTTATATTTGGTTGATTTTCTGAGTAGAAAGCTTTGCATACATTGATGCACACCAAGTGTTTGAAGAAACGTGTGAGTGAAAAGTATCATACGCTTGTATCAACAGTGATATTTGAAGTTGAATTGTATATGTGTATCGTTAGTGATATTTGTATTATCACTTATAAAATTTTGTTTATTTGATAGGTTTTTTCTCTTTACTTGCCAAGCTTTATTATATGTATGTGTAGTATCACTTTTGATATTTCATTGTTATTGTTTTATAATCATAGCTAAAGCCTTTTCTTTTCTTTTCTTTTCTTTCTTCTTTTTTTGGTTAAAAGTTTTGATGATATACTATTTACTGTGTGTTTTATATTATAATATTGATGTTTTATGTGCTTTTTGTGGATGATAATTGTGTTTTAGTTACTGATAAGCTGTTTATGATAGTGCAGTATTCCTTATTATTTAAGTTGTTAGATTAAATAGCTTAAACAAGTTAATTTTGCTTTAAACACATAGTTATTTAGTGTGATTTTGCTTATTATTTAAGTTGTGATTGGATTTGTCTATTTAATGGGTATATTGTGTGTATTTCAATAGGTTTTACAACGGGATTTAAAAACATATATGGTTGAAGCAGCAAATTGAAGATGCTATGGTTAAATAAAATACAACATCTTCATAAACAAACTGAATGCTCAAACACATGTTATATCACACGTGATATCCCATGTGATATCACGTATGATATCACAAAGTGATATCATCTGTGATATCACACGTGATTCAACAAATAGAAGAAGCTAACATATCTGTGATGTCACATGTGATATCAAATTCTCCTCCAAAAAGTTGAACAACACGAGAATGAGATACATGAAAAATTAGCAATAAAAGTATGGTAGTTAGTAGTTATTGAGAGATTGTTGTGATACGAGAAATCACAAGAGACGTTGAGCTTGTAACATGCTTCTGTTAGATTGTAATGCATTTATTTTCTTAATTGATAGAGTGTGCATGTTTCGATAGGTTTAACAACTTATTCGACACCAAATATATATTTATTAGTTCTCGAGCCACATTGCATGGTGCCCGAGTTTGTACTATTTTGGGAATGGTAAGTGACTTGTATGATCATTTGTATGTAAACTGACAGTATCACATGTGATACTTTTAACTAACTAAAATATTTTGGTTTACATTGAAATGGATGAAAACGTATGAAAACAGACGAAAATGGGCGAAAGCGTAAGAAAACGTACGAAAACTTAAGAAAGCGGACGAAAACGTATGAAAGCGTAAAAACACGTTTGAAAACGGACGAAAACATATGAAAAATGGACAAAAACGAAAGAAAACGGAAGAAAAGTATGAAAACGGACGAAAAATATGAAAACGTGAGAAAAAAGACAAAAACAGACTTAAACGAGCGAAAACGAACGAAAACATACGAAAACATAAAAAAAAAGGAACTTAAAATGGAAAATAAAAAAAAAATGAATTATAAATAAAAAGACAAAAAACATGAACAAAAAAATAATACTAGTAATAAATAAGAAAAAAAAAGTTCAAGTTTACATGATATATTTTAGATTAATCTCTATGATTAGATCAAAGTAAATAAATGGTGGAGATTTGTTTCTTGATAAGCATCAAAATAAAAGTAATTTTTTGAACTTTTCTCATGATAAAATAACCAAATGCGTTCGATCTCTTTTATTAAAATGTACGATACCGTGCCACCTAATTGTGTAAAAAGACTTGCGTGAAAATTGTGCAATATTAACGCTTCATAACAAATAGTGTTGTAAAGCAATCATCCGATCCAACAAAATGTTTCGAAGCAACTTTACATTCAAAATTAACATCAATGAACATGACGCACGATTAGTATATAACTTTTATTTTTAATTTTTTTTAAACAGTAATTTTTCACACATATAGCACCTATCTCATAAATGCTTACAACGAGGATTGAACCCACAACCTCTAAGTTGGTGGAAACTTCACATATCACTGGACCAAAAATTTTTGGTCGACGATTAGTGTAATGTAAAAGTTTCGATGGTCGTTAAGTATTTTTTATCCGTAAAATATGTATGATCAGGTTGAAAAACAAAAACGTATAATTATCAAATTCATTTATTTAATAAAAGGTTCTGTTTATTTATTTTTATCTGGAATATTAGTAGATGTTTTGAGTTTGAATTCATTCTTTAATGAACTTCAAATAATTGAACATGTATCAGTAAACAAAAGTCAGATATTTTGTTCCCCGGAAATTGGATTCCCTTTGAAAAATTTATCGTGAAAGGGGAGACAGAATAAACACTTGCAAGTGAAAGTAAAGTTGCTACTAGCTCGCAAAGCAAAACAATTAAGATTTTTTTTTTTTTTTTTTTTTTTTTTTTTTTTTTTTTGTTTTCAGACAGAAATTTATTTGATCAAGACTTGTTAGAAGTGGAATCGAACATTATACAAATAAGATCTCGAATTATATCACGTTTTATATGTCTTGAAAATGTACACCACATACCCCTTAGATAACTATAATATACGTCCCAAATAGATTCAACATTATCGAAAAATAGCCTACGACATATTTCACGTTGTGCCAACTGCCAAATAGAGAGGGTGAAATGAAAGATACGTTGGTTGTATTAGACCATAAAAACAAGTTCTTTTTTCCTTTGTATAACTTTACGTGGTACTTAAATAAAAAGTCCCCATTTGTACGAAACATTGTCTAGTCTCTCCTTTCTCCATCACTCTCTTGTTAATATAAGTTTACTATCACTCATTCAGGAATGACTCAATCAAGGTAAACTCACTCTTTCATCTTCCCAAAAGATCAAAACTTTATTTCTACATTTTGCTTTCCAACAATATATACGTACATAGAATGAGTTCTGAACTTGATGACTGTAGCTCAAACTCACAACCTTCTTCACCTATTAACAAGCCACAAAAAGTGAAAAACCGAACCAATAAGAGAAACCGAGACACAGGCATGAAACACCCAGTCTACCGAGGTGTTCGCATGCGTAACTGGGGTAAATGGGTGTCAGAAATCCGCGAGCCTAGGAAGAAATCAAGGATATGGCTTGGAACATATAGGAACCCTGAAATGGCTGCACGTGCACATGACGTTGCAGCCCTTAGTATTAAGGGTAATTCAGCCATTATTAATTTTCCAGAACTAGTCGGAGCATTGCCCCGACCAGTTTCATCGTCTCCAAGGGACGTACAGGCAGCAGCAGCTAAAGCTGCTGCCATGGAGAACTTTGACTTTCCTTCTGTCTCAGAGTCATCAGAGGAACTGAGTGAGATAACTCAACTTCCGATTCTCGGGCCAGGTTTAGACTCAGAGTTGAGTAATGAGTTTGTATACATCGACTCGGTCTTGGACGGGTGGTCGTATCCACCACAATGGATGAACAACGGCGGAGACGGCGACAATGAGAATATTTCTGGTCAGAAGAATGTGATTTCTAGTGACTTCGAATCTTTACAGTGGAACTGTTAGTGTGTCTTTATGTGTGTTAGTTCTTGATAACCTATTTAGTTCTGCCAAAAAATCTCGACGTGAAAAAAATTTCATTCTCTAGTCTTTTAGATTAGTTTGGTTGTACAAAAGAAATAAATTGATTGGAGACACTATCGTATTGTTTTCTCCCACAAACACGATGAGAAATAGCTGCACTATTATTTTCGACCAATTTGATTATATTCTCAAACTTACGTACGTCTATATTGGCATAATTTGCTAATTTGCCTTACAGATATAGCATATCATCTTAATCTAATTCTGTATGATACTTTTCATGTTTTTAATTATATTGTTTGCATTTGTTTAAGGCTGGTTTTTATTGAAGGTGATAGATCAACTCTATCTCGCCCCTCACGAGTGATCTTTTATAAAAGGTAAGCATCATCATCTTTATTTTTGCACATATTGCTGGTCCGCACCACCTTTATTTTTTGGGGTCTATGTGTGTGGGACTATATTGTGGGATATGTTTGTAAAAAGTGTATATTTTTATATTTTTGATTTGGTGGTAGACATAAAGATTAAAAGTTGGACGGTTTGGTGATGTGTTGAATGGTTATGTGGTGCTAACGTGTAGGTAGTGATAGTGGTAACCATAAGGGGGTTGGCAGTGCATCATTCATTCTCTCTCCCATCACTCACTTCCAACCAATCCCCTTGTACCACATCATTCCCATCACTTACCCATCGCTCACCCATATTTTTGTTGGCATCACATCACTCACTTCAAACGGTCATATTCCAACGTTCGAATACACCATCCCGTGAATGAAACTATCACGAGCATGATCGATCCCGTGCGGTACCGTGCCACCGGCGGCGGTGTTACCGCGAATGATCGATCCCGTGCCGTGCTATCATTCACCCACTGCCAACCCCCTAAAAACTAGTCTTATGGTCAGGTGTAATGGTCATTTGACCTCCACCTTTACCTCAGCTGCCACACCACCTTTTCAACACACCATTTCACATTTATTTTTCAGTTAACACATAACCAATCATTTAAAAATAACTCATTTATACAAATATTCCTTACAAGATACACCACAAACACTCTTAAACAACAAAAGAATAATTATAAATGGGTCCTTCCTTGATTTTCAATAGGTGTGAACTGTTGCACCCAACCAATGCTAAATTCATCCATCACTTCATCTCACCTCCATAATCGTATGATGGTATCACCCTCTTTCAGCTTCACTTCACCTCTCCTTCACTCACCCCATTACAACCCGTCTAAGTTTTAATTTGTTTACCTGTACCTTATTAACAAAATCACATTAATTTTGTTTATATAGTAAATTTGATTATCTGTTTTTAGGTGTATAATGTTTTACCTCTTTGTCGAAAAAGTTAAATGAATAAATCCCATCATGCTTTTTTTGCATTCACATATGTGTGGTTGGCAGAGAGTGAAGTGTACTTCGGAATTTCGGATCACCTCTTAAGATATATCTTAAGCTGCATATATATATATAGTACAATTTGTAATGCATAAGCCACCTTATCATACTATCTTATAAATCATTTAACCCTTCTAAAAAAATAGAGTAAATGTCATTTTTGGTCCCTGTGGTTTGCCGGGTTTATCATATTTCGTCCCCGCCGTTAAGATTTGTCGGGTTTGGTCCCTGTGGTTTACAACCCTAACGGGTTTGGTCCCTTGACCAACCCTTCCGTCAGTTGACCGTTAACTTGAAGGGTATTTTAGTCATTTCGTGTCTAACATCAACTTTTCTTTAAATCGGTGTCTGACTTTATATACAGGGACCAAAAATGAGTTTCATCCTGTGTCTAACATCAACTTTTCTTATAGATTGGTAAAGATATGAATTTCTTTTCTTATAGATTGGTAAGAAAAGAAATAAAAGAAATTCATCTTCTTGTTAACATATTTCTTGAACTGATGATAACATATTAACTTGTAATACTGCTATACCACCAAACCAGACCTCACCACCACCGACGTCAAACCATCACCACAACCCACCACCACCATAACCCAACCCACCTCTAACAAAAAACTCTACCCACACATCACCAAACCCCCACCCCCGCCACCTCACTCAATTGCTGCTGAGAGTCCACCACCACTCACACCACAGGCTGAGCTAACCATATCTGACGCACCACATGAACTCGAAAAATAACACCAAGCCGAGAGCCATAGCTCTCGATTTCAAACTCGACACCCACAAGAGATGAAAACCCGGATACCAAACAATATAAAATCTCGTTTTTATATCAAAACCCACTTATTTTTCATGTTTTTAATCCAAATGAATCAAGAAAACCCAAAACCCAAATCGATATATACTCCGTATTTCACAGATCGATGGAAACCAAGACAAGTTTACACTTGTTTTGGCACTTGCTCACCTTCTTGAACCTTGGAACTCACGAATCTCACGAAAACAACAAAGATGGAATCGGATTGATGATGAAAAATGATGTTATGGGAGGTTTTAGAGCGCGGTGAAGCGGATAAGATGAGGATAAGATGAGGATTAATATGGTGGTGGCGGTGTGAGGTGGTAGCCGGCGGTGAAGCGGTGGCTGGCCGGATTATAGGGCGGCTAGGGTTTGGTGATGAGATGAAGAAGATGTTGGGAGAGAGAGAGAGACAAGGGTGTGTTTGTTGGTTTGTGTTTTCCAGATGCATCACAAGGACCATTCATATAATCACTCTTTTTTTTAACTAAATAATAATAATAATAATAATAATAATAATAATAATAATAATAATAAGGGTGTTTTTGTCATTTTACATGGTCAACTAAGGGTGTTTTTGTCATTTTACATGGTCAACTGACGGAAGGGTTGGTCAAGGGACCAAACCCGTTAGGGTTGTAAACCACAGGGACCAAACCCGACAAATCTTAACGGCGGGGACGAAATATGATAAACCCGGCAAACCACAGGGACCAAAAATGACATTTACTCAAAAAAATAAATACTAAAAATTAAGCATTGCAAGTTCTTAAGCTAAAAGTACAACTAAGTAAAACACATTTTCTAACATTAGATACAATTACAAGTTCTTAAGCTAAAAATACAACTAATTAAAATACATTTTCTAACATTAAATACAATCTTTAAATAGAAATACTTAAAATTCGACATTACAAGTTTTTAAGCTAAAAGTACAACTAACTAAAACACATTTACTAACATTAATAAACTGGTCAATAAATACAATTAATGCAGTTATTAAAACACCCCTTACATAAGAAATACAAATTATCAATCATATTATACAACCAACTTAAACACAATTCTTACATTAAATGTCACTAATACAAATAATAAAACACATTATACAAATATTCAAGCCCGGGCAATGGGCCAGATGGGCTCGAGCCTGAATGGGCACGGGCCAAACGGGCTCGATCCCGAACGAGTAACGGGCCAACAGGCTCAAGCCCGAAATGTTTACAACTCTTGCTATCACTTTTTCTTTTTGATGTTGTTAACATTTATTTTAGGGTACCTGCCGCTGCAACGCTCGAGTACCTTACTAGTTTGCTTAAAGGATTTCTAGCCGTTTAAATTTCATTTCTTACCTTACGAGGCATTTTGACCCATTCTGTTTTTCAGTAAAAGATACTCGAGCATACAAGTACTTTGACCCAAGTAATACAGATTTAGGTTAAAGCGTGTCGACCTAATTTTTTCAAATCTAATAATGGATGTACACTTTATTCAATAAATACATGAGGGAAAAAAAAGTTTAGATTTAAGATTATTTGAGGACTAAACATTTTTTTACATATTAAGGGACTAATTTTCACCCTCTATCTTTTCTCCATCTTTATTTGATCTAATAGATGAGATTAATACCAACAATTTAAAAAACTCACTTTCATCATTTTTTTTTCAAATATTAATATATTTCAAACCGTTAATCGTTAAGCGAAAAAAATACACCGTTACGACGAATATTTAATTATCTTTCTATAAATAGGCACTTTGATATATTTTCGAGAAATTTTTTTTTCGTTTTTTTCACGTTTTTTTTTCATGACCGAAAAAATTACATATGATATATGTAATATTATATATGATATGTAATATCATATATGATATATCGTATATGAGTTTTTCGGCTACGAAAAATATATGAAAAAAAAGTTTTTTTTTTTTTTTTTTTTTTTTTTTTTTTTTTTTCGAAAGTATCTCAAAGTGCCCGTCTATAGAATGATAATTAAATGCTCATCGCAATGGAGTAATTATTTTCGCTTAACGATTAACGGTTTAAGAGATATTTAAATTATAAAAAATGAGTGAAATATTAAAATGTTTTTAATCTCAACCATTGGTTTCTTTTTACATGGATGATGGGGATAAGTAAGAAAAGTTTGGTATTTAATATAACTCTTCTCGTAAGTTTAGAGTAATAAGCGTTTGAACACGATTTCAAATATTTCATCCGACTTTAATTTAAACAAATAAGGCGGCGAGTCGGCCACGTTGCGGCCGGGCGGGTTTTTTCCGTTGTATTTGGTTTATAATGTTATTTATCAAAGAATATAGAGATTCGGTAGCCCAAGCCATGGTATAGTATTGCAAAAGCTGGCATTTAAGAATGTTACTTACCAACTGTATAGGATCATAGTCTTGGTTCTCCCTATTTGTCCAATAGCTTACTATAGCTCACATAAAATGCAGGTACCATATACTACAAAATGTGTATAACAACGTCATTATTATAGCTCTCTAAGCATAATGTCACATATTGATATGAAATTAGAAATAGCAAGAGACGGAAACCTTGAGCTTCCAAGACTGCCATTATATATAACAATACTATTTTAAGCTTTGCATTTCAAATATTAGGTACTTTTATTGTCACCAAAGAGTCTACAAAAACATGGTCAACCCTGCGAATCAGAAAATCATTGGTTCAGTAACAATGTTATCACCACGAAATTATAACTATATATCATTTGTCAAAAACATGGCATCACAATTGATGGCAATTGAAAAGTTGGGTAAGATCTCATATATTAGGCTGGCCAGGCGGGTGTAAAATTTCGTGGTGGGTGTAAAATCGGCAATGATAACACTATAACGTTTTACAACATAAATCGATCATCTGTATATACCACATAAAGAAAAAGGCACTAACAGCGACCATAGAGTAAAGTACTGTGAAGATCATTCCCGAAAATACGATTCTAATAAGACATTCAAAAGTAAAGCATGGTATTGGAGCATATATATAGTTTTGAGAATAAAAGTCGATAATTAAGGCAAAAAAAAAATAAATAAATAAATAAAAAAATACATGCATATGTTTGTCAATGAGAGATGCAAACAATCTCAATGCGAATTAATGTTAAGTAAAAGCACCACAAATGTCATTTACAATTTCCAAACCACACATACTAAAACAAAGCATAGTAAAAAAAATCTCAGCCGAGCTAAAAAGGAGATTGCGAATGCCTACAACATGAACATCAATGGCAGCAAAATCTGTAGTAGCAAACCTCCTGTTATGGGCTTAACATAAGCACCTTTGATAATTCTTTTTAGGTGTTCCAACACTTGGTTTACCGCCAACTCAAAAGGAGCCTACAAAACAGATTAGCGTCGACAATCTCAACTATATTAGAACAATAAAAGAGGGGTCAATCTACCATTTTTATTGCACGTGACATGTAGCATTTAGCAGGTTCTCATGGGTTGGTTACTATAATCCATAACAGCATGTAGCAACTACGCTATGTCCAAAACCAATTTTTCTCTAAAACAACTAATATAAGAAAAAAATATATCATACATATTTTTAGTATTTGACAAAGAGAAAAAACTGACCTCCTATGCCTTTTTATATGAAGGCTGTACAGATTTATTCCCTCCTCCAATACCCTCTTCACTGAATCAGGTAGCAGACTCCTTTACACGTCATAGGAAATGAAATTTAGGTTACCGTTAAAGCAAGTGCAAAACCTCAACTATAGATAATAGACGTGGCAAATGGTATATGAGTGATGCATATACAAACACTAAAAGGTAATCAGGTTAGGCCATATGAATTCGAAATTCAGATAATTATAACTAATTTACAATAACCTAAGGCACTAAAACATTCCATGCTACAATTATATAGTTCATGAGATATTCTAAATGCACAAAATCTACTACACTTGAACTTTAATAGTGAGTGAATGAGTGATTAAAGAGATTGCATTATATATTAGTTACTAGCTTCTTTCAAAATACTTCTCTAACCTTCTTATCAAGAATTCCAACCACCCCTATCTTAGCTTATTTCAAGCTACTTATCTTAGCTTCACATCACGAATTTCAAACTACTTAGCAAAGATAAAATACCAACATCATATGATTCATATGAAAATGAAGCAATGAAAATTTATTTGATTAAATACTTGATCCATCATGTAATTAAAAGGAGATGGAGCTAAGTTACCGGAGCTTGTTTTGAGGCACATGCGATGTACTCAAGGGTATCACTCCCAAACACGCCATTCGTTCCTCTCTGCCACATCAGCTAGTCTGAAACTGCAACTCCCTTTATAACACGAAAACTGCAAATTCAAATTTTGAACTCGTAAACTATTATTGTTACAGTTTACTCATGATTTAATGCATATATGACGAAAAATAAAGCTTTAGACTAACCCTCTCACCAGATTTCTCATAGTCGGAGACATAGTTAGTTAAAAGCTTGCTATCGTCAGAGTTTGATTAAACTAACTCACCATCAGCCGTCACCAAAAATTGAATAACATATTTGAGACTATTACCCAGACGTACATAATTTATTGAAGCAAATAATGAGTCCTAATAAGCAATTTCAAACGCTCTTAATTCGGTAGATTATTAGATTATTATTAGAAAAATATAGCTTTTGCAATCATTTGATTATAAAAATGTGTTTCAGATGAATGCAAAAGGGTCTATCTGTCTCGACCTTTAAAAAAATTTACCCGTTTTGACCCATTACCCAACTCGTCTATATAACCTGTATTTAGTGTGTAACTCCTCTTTATAGTTAACATGTATGTATTTCTTACTAACCTAATAAAAAATGGGTTTAGGTTGACCACTTTCATGAGTATGCACCGTTGAAACAAAGAAAGTATATATATGTTTGAAGTCAAATGGTTGTGTCTGTCCCCCATGTTGAACTTGGATGACCTCTAGCAAACTAATATGATCAAAAAAATATCTATCTTGAAAATAAGTGCAAAGAATAGAGATGCAGACCCCATTTTGGTTGTGATACTTAACATCAGTCCAGCAATTGTCACTCTTTTTTAGATCATAGAGGGTATAAGGTAATTGTTGCAATCATATATGACATGCTTCAGTTACATAAAATTTAAATTATTTTCGATAAAAATGTAGTTGTTAAAATAAGGATTTACCCGACGAACCAACCTCAATAGACCTTAACAGCAACACTCGTCGAAACTACATGTGTCATAAAAAATGCAAGAAACAAAGCAATGTTTGACACATTGAGTGTATGGATGATAGAGCAGCCTAATTATCCGTACCTCCATTGCATCAATTCAGGTCAACCTTTTGACTGCACCCACATTCGATAAAGAAGCAAACACGAAACTGGAACACAAACACACCAAATCAGTCCCAGATTCACAACATAAGAAAAACCCAAAGCTCAAAAACAAAAAAGTAAATAACAGAAAAAGGATACCAGTCCACTGGAAATCATACACATGTGCAAAACTCCCATTATCATCATACTCAATAATAAGCTGACTCCTACACCGTATGAAATTATTTGACTCGCGCTAGACTTAGTTGATCCTTTGTAGTGTATGTTAACAAATTTAACTCTTAATTTGATCGTTACTTACATCAAGGAGGTTACGACTAAGAAATGCTCTATCCTACCCACATCTCCAATCACTGCTGCTGCAAAGAAAGGAAGAACCATTTCTTATAAAAAAAAAAGAGCCTTTAGTGTATTGGTGAGTCTTACAGAAATGAAAAGTAACATCAATGTTTTTTCCAGCCTTGTCTTTCACCTCGTCCATAATATATTTAGCCTAAAGACATAAAACCCAAGCAGGTAGGGAATCGGTCATCTGTCTTTGTTGTACTATGGCATCGTATTTTGTGGCGTTCAATAAATGTTACTGAAAATTAAGTATCGACTCACCTCAAGTAACTGAATGTGTATGCCAATGATTTTCATATAAATTAGTCAAGACTGCTCCTCTTTGTGTAGGCGTACCTAAAAAAGCAACAACAATCAGATAATTATTATATGGTATTCCGGAATTTGAATAAACAGGAATTAAAGCAAACAATCATTTAAAATAGATATGTGCACGGGTAAAAATGTGAGCATTTTTTATGTCATACGAACATAAGCCTTGCAAATGAAAGTAAGGATGCGCCCCATCAACGGCACACTGCAAGCCGTAAAATTATGCACCTCATAACAAATGTCCTTTCCAATTGCACCCCGTAAAATTATGCACCCCATCAAGGGCACGCTACAAAGCCACAGCTGGCAGCCACCAATCTACAGGTACAACCTTCACCACGCTACCAATATGTCATTGATGAGTGCTCAAACACTCATCGTTTTTGATATATTTAAACTGCCAAAACGCACAAAAACAATCAAAAAGATATCAAAATACTTAAATTATCCCAGGGATTGTGTTTTATGTGTTTTAAATGCAAAATGAGCAAAAACAAAGAAAAAACGTACAAAGTTTGCAATATTGGCAGTTTCAGTCCCCCAAGTTTCAAAACTTGTCAATTTTAGTCCCTATGCATTTATTTTGAAAGGAAAAAGTCAACCCAAGGTTTTAAAAGTCAAAAATCATAAAAATTACACTTGGGTATCAAGTTTTCCAAAAATTACATGTTTAGTCTCTGAAAATCAAAAAATGGCAAAATAAGTCCCTGGAAAATTTTAAAGTTTGAAAAATGGAAAAATGGTTTTGGAACTTTGGAATTACATCAAATTTGGTCCTTGGTATGAATTGGGAAAAGCCACACTTTCAGTCCCTCATCTTTGGGAAATTTGCAAAATTGGTCCTTGTATCTAACAAACCAAACCGGACCCTTTTCTTTATTATCTACCCAAAACCAAAAACCCATCCAATCCATTTCCCTTATCCAGTCCACCCAAGCCCAAAATACCAGCCCAATCTAAAAATTAATAAAAGACGGGGTCAAAGGGTCAACGAAGGTCAAACAGACCTTTGACCCGTCTTCTTTCCCCAACATAACCGCGCAAAACCAGGGAATACTCATCCCCCCTCCTCACCTTTTTCACCCACTAGCCCCCCCACAATTAATACCCACACCTAACAAACCCACCACCATAAATGCCCACAACAACCCCTCACCAGAACCACTCATCCTTGCCCGTATGCATTTTGGCGCCAAAATGCTAATCAACAGCTCAGCTTGATCAAAAGTTAATTAAACGGCTAGGATTTTGGTCAAGGGGTCAACATGAATCTTGTGGGACATCCAGAATTCAAAAAGAGCCCATGTGGAAGACTTAGTCCTAGTTTTTTAGTTCGTTATATAAGATAGCTCATTGTTGAGCATTGTAGTGTGTAATTTTCTTTAGTTTTTAAGTTTTTAAGTTTATTTTTCATGTATTGTAACTTTTATTATCAATGAAAGTCTGGTTTTAAGTTAAGTCTCATTTTCAATTTTTCAAGCTTAATAAAATTTCTCAAGTATCAAGTGAAGGATCTAAATTGTGTTTAAGCTACTCATAAGCTCTCACAAACTCAGACAACGACTCTTTGAAAGCCTTTCAGGCTTTCATCAGTACCTTAAACTCATTTTGCAAAATTACTAATAAAAATCAAGAAAAATAAAAATAAAATAAAAAATGGAAGGCAATGGGTGAATGAGCTTGGAGCACAGTGTATTAAGGATGGATGTGGGTTAGGTACCTCATGGGAGGGCATTAGGATTGGTTCAATTGGTTCTTTGGTCCTTATCAGTTTGCTTGGAAAGCTTATGTAAGCCTTTCTTTTGATTTCTACTCTCTCTAGTAGTTTAATTGTTTGTTACTGTCTCATATACTTAGTTATTGCTTGTTATATTAGTTTCTATCAGTAGGTTGTAGTTTATGTTGCTCTAATTCAAAATCTCTTCAATAATTAATTTTAAAGGAGTGTTTGGTTGGTGTCTGTTTGTACCTTGCAACTTATATAATTGTGCAAGTCTGTGTTTCTACATGTTGTTTGGTTGAATACAAGCTCAGGGAAACCTTTTACTTGTTCCAAAACACTGCAAAAGTCAAAAACATAAAGAATTAATCACCACGGTTAACTGTGATGATTTTTCAAGTTCAAACCAACTCAAATCTTGTTATAAGTGGATGTTTTTACCTAAGTTAGTATTCATATAGCTTATCTTAACTTATTTGATCACTAAATCAGCTGTCTAAGTTCATATAAGTCAAAGCTCAAGTTTCTTAAAAAGTCAAAAAGACCAATCTCAGATTTTTGCCAAAATGGCATGAATTAAACTGATTTTTGTATTTGGATTTAAGGTCTGAAAATTGTTGTGTGTTAACTCTACCAGTAGTATTTGTGATTTCCAAGTTTGTTACATTTTTGTGAATTTTTCTTAATGACCAAAATGGCCTTGGAAGTAACCTGCAAGGCAAACTAGTTGCCCTGTCTCAGCAGACTCAGTTCACCCACCAACCTTTGGTGGTGTTTTGTGACTGACCCAGTGGGTCCCACACCTCATTCTTGGTTCCATACAACCCCCCTCCTACCCAGGATCAAGGGTTGACCACTTATTTGACCTTAAGACCAGTGGACCCCACCTGAATTGGCCCCCAAAGTCTGTCCCCAGACTGACTCAGAACCAAATAAGCCAAGTGCTTATTTTGGTATTTTAGCTTATTTCTTTAGCTTATTTGTGTGCTACTTGTTTTAACTTGTTCATTATTCTTGTTTACATCTGTTTTCACCAAAGTGGACCCCACATTAGCTCATTTGAGCTTATTTCCACTCTTGGTCAATAAAAGTCAACTGTTAAGGTAATAAGCACTTGAAGTGCTTATTTCTTTGACCACAGTCAATCTCACTTCACAAAAGTTGTCTAAAATCTTGTAATAAGCAGTTTGAAAAAAGAAAATCTCAAATAAGCCCAACTTAATAGAAGTGATAGCTTCTATTTAAGCCTTTTGGCTTATTCATCAGCTTATTTATAAGCAATTTCCATTTTTACAATTTTCCTAGGCTTCTGGTGTGTAAAAACTATTTCTGTAATTTTTTCAGATATTTCTTTTATCATTTAGTATTTTTCTTAATTAAAAATAGTTTTTAGTAATTATTAAATAGTTAATAATTAATTAGTAAATCAGAAAAATATAAATTAAATTTTAAAATTAGTTTTTAGTTATTTTAAGTTTTCCAAATTTTATTTTCACTTTTCTAGTGTATTTTAATAATTAATTAGAATTTAGGTTATTTTAAATAATTAAAAAGTAATTAATATTTAGTTAATAATTAGTAACAATTAATTAAATAGGCTTAAAAATATATTTTAATTTCTAAAATTAGTTTTATAGTATTTTAGATTTTTCTAAGTTTAATTTTTATTTTTCCAAGTTAATTTCATATTTATTTATAATTTAGGTTAATTTAGTTAATTAAAAGTAATTAGAAAAATAGTATTTAATTATTAGTAATTATTAAATTAGTGTAAAAATTAGTTTTAAATTTCCAAAAATTTTCTCTCATCATTAGGTTTGTAAAAAGTAATTTTCATACCAGTAGCCTTTCCAGATCACCGTATTCACGTTTTTGTACGTCTTCGGCAAATGTACGGTTTTTAAGTTTTAGGTGATTTCTTCTCATCCTTAGTTCCCGTAACCATTCACATAGCTTTCCTAAGCTATTTTTGTTAAATATCTCCAAATAATTCTCACAACAAACCCTTTCTGTGAATAACACCCGATTACAAAGCACGCTAAAGTTACATTTCACACCTCAACGGGATTTAACGACCCGGTGATACCCTATATTACCCGGAGTATTGATCTAGGCTATTTGACTTTGTTGACCATTCTTTGGTCAATATAAGTTGGTGGTTTAGGATCAATCAATTTTTGGCGCCGTTGCCGGAGAGGTGTGCGCGTTTCTGTAGCGTCTTTCGAGATTAGTGTTATCTCACCTCACTCACTGTACAAATACCATCATTTGTGAATATTTTCAAAATCAAAACACATAAAAAAGTCCTTGACACTTTTCCTAAAGTGTTAAAACACCAAAAAAAGTAAAAAACAACAAAACATATCGTAACGTTTTCTGATTCGGTTTTCCTTTAAGGTGATTCTTAAGGAGAAACGATTCTGGATTACGGGACGATAACAAAAATATTGTCCAAAAAGTTTTTATCCCTAGTGCATGTGCACTCGTTCTTCAAGGTCCACTAGCCCATTACGTGAGCTGGTTCGGAAACCTCGAAGACCTCGTAGGCGTTCTGCACCAACAGTCGGATCTGAGATCCGTACTGTTCCACCTCCAGCTGTCATCATGGCGGCTGAACCCACTATGAACGAGCTTCTCCAAGCACCCGTCGAGGGTTACGGAGATGGTATCGTTGTTCCGACAATCATGGCCGATAATTTTGAGCTTAAAACAGGGTTGATAAACCTGGCCACATCACGTCAATTCTACGGTTATGAGAGGGACGATCCTCAAGATCACATTAGATGGTTCAATAAAATCACATACACCATCAAATGCAAAGATGTCCCCTGTGAAGCAATCAAACTTCTTCTCTTCCCATTCTCCCTGGAGGGACAAGCCCGGATTTGGCTTGAAAAACAACCTCCACGATCTATTGAGACATGGGAAGATCTTGTGAAAAAGTTCGTAAATGAATTCTTTCCTCCTTCCAAAACCACGAGTCTCAAGAATGAGATCATGAAATTCACGCAGAAATTTGATGAATCCTTTAGTGAGGCATGGGATCGTTACAAGGAATTGCTCCGAAAATGCCCTCACCACGGTTTCTCCGATCTCATGACACTTGATACTTTCTACAATGGTGTAAGCCAATCCGATCAAGACTCTCTAAATGCCTCCGCTGGAGGTAACTTCTTGAATCGCACCACAAAGGATGTTTTAGCGATCATTGAGAATAAATCTAAGGTCCGCATTCCCCGAAGCAAATCGGTTGTTTCCCAAAGGGATGTTGTTCCTTCTTCCTCATCGCCCGTGGCTCAGTCTAGCACCGATGCTAGACTTGACAAACTCATGGAAGCTGTCCATGCATTTGTTCTCGCCCAAGGCAAGAAAGATTCTTCTCCTTCTCCACAAGCGGAAATCAAAAAGATAGAAGTTTGTGTCACTTGTGGTGGTCCACACTCATATTATAATTGCACTACCACCGAAGGCAATCCATTCGAAGTAAATGCAATAGCCGGCAATTCCAACCAAGGAGGTAACCAATACCGTCCTCAAGTGGAACCAAATTACCGGGCTAGCAACCAGGGTGGACCACCCGGGTTTCCTCAAAATCCAAATAGGTTTAATCCTAATCCTCCAAGGGGGCCTAATATGCAAAATCAAAATCCTGCCCCCGTCAATCAGTACCCACCCCAAAGGGGTAATCAAGGGTATTCAGCTCCAAATTATCAAGATCCCCTCACAAACGAGCTCAATAACTACATCAAAGTTAATGAGACCAAAATGAGGGCAATGCAAAATCAAATCTGAAATTTGAAAAATGATTTCCAATCATCAATAGCCAAACAGGGTCAAGAGCTGAAGAGTGAGTTGATGCAAACAAACAACAAAATTGATCAAAATCAAGGCAAGATTGAGAATATGCTTGCCAGTCTTATGAGTCAGCTCACTCCACCCTCTACATCAGGAGGTCTCCCGGCTAATACAGTTGTTAACCCCAAGGGTGAACTCAAAGCTATTACTACACGCAGTGGTAAAGCTTATGAAGAGCCGCCAGTTCCTCCTATTCCTACTCCTCTTTATTCTGAGGAAGTAGAAATTGAGCCTGAGGCAACCACGGACAAGGTGCAATTTACTAGCCCACGAAGTACCGCACACGTCCACCCTCAGGTTGTTCCAGAAATTGTACCAAAATCTGGACTTGTACCAAAACCGGGAGTTGTATTTGAACCATCAACAACTCTTGGAGAGAACCCTAAATCCAAACCTTCACTACCATACCCGTCACGACTTAATGAGCAAAAGCTCCGCGAAAAGGCTAGTCACCAAATGGATAAGTTTTATCAAATCTTTCAAGATTTGCATTTTGACGTTAGCCTTGCGGATGCTATCATCCTGATGCCCAAATTCGCATCGATGATCAAGAACTTGTTAAGCAACAAGGAAAAATTGTACGAAATGGCAAAGACTCCACTGAACGAAAACTGCTCAGCAGTTATCTTAAAGAAGCTCCCTAAGAAGCTTGGAGACCCTGGGAGATTTCTCATTCCATGTGTTTTCCCTGGGATGGTTGAATGCTTCGCCTTAGCTGATCTTGGCGCTAGCATCAACCTGATGCCTTACTCAGTGTGGGAGAAACTCTCTCTTCCTCAACTTACTCCTACGTGCATGACTCTCGAGCTTGCCGACCGTTCAATCTCTCATCCTCTCGGCATTACTGAAGACGTATTCGTGAAAATAGGAAAGTTCCATTTCCCCGCTGACTTCGTTGTTGTTAAGTTCGATGCTGACCCACGAGTTCGTCTCATTCTTGGGAGAGGATTCTTAAGGACGGGTCGTGCGTTAATTGATGTGCACGAAGAGGAAATAACTCTTCGTGTTGGTAATGAAGCTGTAACCTTTAACCTCGATCAAACTTCGAGGTACTCCTCTAATTATGACGCCGAAACGGTTAACCGAATTGATGTCATTGATGTTGCGTCTGAGGAGTACGCTCAAGAGGTTTTAGGTTTTGTCGATGATTCTCTGAGTGAAAACTTCACTCCATCTTCTCACCCCATTATTGCCAATTCTTCTCCTTCCCTCACTCCGTTTGAGGGAAGTGACTTCATCTTAGAAGAAATTGAGGCTTATCTCAACAGTGATTCGATTCCCGATGGAATCGATAACTAAGAGATTGACCTCGAGGGGGATATTCTCACGCTTGAAAAGTTATGAAACGAAGATCCCTCTCCTCTTCCTGTTCTACCTCAAACACTTCATAAGGAGGAAGTCAAAAATGTTGAGAAAACTGATGACTTTCCCGCGGTTGAACTTAAGGACTTGCCGCCTTATCTTGAATATGCATTTCTGGAGGGTGATGATAAATTGCCCGTCATAATTGCTAAAGTCTTAAGTGTTGAGGAAAAGGCTGCTCTTATACAGGTTTTGAAGTCTCATAAGCGAGCAATTGCTTGGCGTCTCTCCGACATCAAGGGCATCGACCCTGAGTTTTGTACTCACAAGATACTAATGGAGGATGACTTCAAACCTGCGGTCCAACATCAAAGAAGGGTGAATCTAAAAATTCACGAGGTTATCAAACAAGAGGTTTTAAAACTTCTTGAGGCCGGATTGATTTACCCTATCTCGGACAGTCCTTGGGTCAGCCCAGTTCATTGTGTTCCAAAAAAGGGTGGCATTATTGTTGTCACAAACGAGGAAAATGAGTTAATTCCAACTCGTTTGGTTATGGGTTGGCGCGTTTGCATTGATTATCGTAAATTAAATGACGCCACCCGTAAGGATCATTTTCCTTTGCCCTTTATGGATCAGATGCTCGAGAGATTAGCGGGGAATGAGTACTATTGCTTCCTCGATGGTTTCTCGGGTTACTTTCAGATTTCCATTGACCCGCAAGACCAAGAAAAGACCACTTTTACGTGCCCCTATGGAACTTTCGCATATAAACGTATGCCATTTGGCTTATGTAATGCTCCGGGCACGTTTCAAAGATGTATGATGGCCATTTTTTCCGACATGATCGGGAAAAGTATGGAGGTCTTTATGGACGATTTCTCGGTCATTGGGGATTCGTTTAAAACATGTCTTTCCCATTTAGAGAGCATGCTAAAACGTTGTGAAGACACAAAGTTATGTCTAAATTGGGAGAAAAGTCACTTTATGGTCAAAGAGGGCATTGTCCTCGGCCATAAAATTTCAAAAAACGGGATTGAGGTTGACCGTGCCAAAGTGGACGTCATTGCAAAATTGCCTCATCCCACGACTGTGAAAGGTGTTAGGAGCTTTTTGGGTTACGCCGGTTTCTACCGTAGGTTTATTCAAGATTTTTCTAAAATCGCCCGGCCTATGACCCATCTCCTCGAAAAGGATGCTCCTTTTATCTTCTCCCCTGAGTGCATCGAAGCCTTTGAAACATTAAAGAAAAGGCTTACCGAGGCACCGATTCTTGTTGCCCCCGATTGGGACTTGCCCTTCGAGCTCATGTGTGATGCTAGTGATTATGCGATAGGGGCAGTCTTGGGGCAACGCAAAACAAAACATTTTCAGCCTATACACTATGCCAGCAAGACTATGAACGAGGCTCAAAGTCATTACACCACCACTGAAAAAGAATTATTAGCTGTGGTGTATGCTTTTGAAAAATTCCGGCCATACTTGATTCTGACTAAAAGCATAGTGTATACGGATCATTCGGCTTTGAAGTATCTATTTGCAAAACAAGATGCAAAGCCGAGACTCCTCCGATGGGTTCTCCTCCTTCAGGAATTTGATATCATTATTCGTGATAAAAAAGGAGCTGAGAACCTGGCTGCTGATCATCTCTCTCGTCTTGAAAACCCTCACCAAAATGCTTTCGAGAAAAAGGAAATAAATGAAACATTTCCTCTCGAGACCCTCAATGTGGTTTCATTTCGTGGAGACTCGATTACCCCATGGTTTGCCGACTTTGCAAACTATCTTGCGGGTAACTTCATTGTGAAAGGGATATCGTCCCAACAAAAAATAAATTTTTCAAAGATGTAAAACATTACTTTTGGGACGACCCCAACTTGTTCAAGATATGCGCGTATCAAGTCATCCGGCGGTGTGTGTATGGTCAAGAAGCCGCTGAAATTTTAAAGGCTTGCCATGCTGGTCCCACGGGGGGCCACCACAATCCTAACTACACCGCCAAAAAGGTGTTTGATTCCGGCTTTTATTGGCCCTCGATCTACAAGGATGCCCAAGATTTGGTCAAGTCCTGTGACGCTTGTCAACGTCACGGGAATATTTCACAAAAGAATGAAATGCCTCAGAATGCAATTCAAGTTTGTGAAATCTTTGATATCTGGGGCATCGACTTTATGGGGCCATTTCCATCCTCTCACGGCAACAAATACATACTCGTGGCAGTTGACTACTTGTCAAAATGGGTTGAAGCGAAAGCTTTACCCACAAATGATGCCCGAGTAGTTGTGAAATTTTTAAAAGCTCTTTTTGCCCGATTCGGAACTCCACGTGCTATTATTAGTGATCGTGGTACGCACTTCTGTAATGACAAATTTGACAAAGTCATGCAAAAGTACGGTGTGACTCACCGTCTTTCTACTGCGTACCACCCTCAAATGAGTGGACAAGTCGAAGTGTCCAAAAGGGGAATTAAAATAATATTGGAAAGAACTGTAGGTGAGAATCGTGCATCGTGGTCGGACAAATTAGATGATGCACTTTGGGCTTTCCGTACGGCTTACAAAACACCCATTGGGTGTACGCCTTATAAACTTGTGTACGGGAAAGCGTGCCATCTTCCGATCGAGCTTGAGCATAAAGCCTATTGGGCCCTCAAGCATGCCAATTTCGACCTCAAAACGGCGGGTGATCACAGAAAAGTTCAACTAAATGAATTAAATGAACTTCGTAATCAAGCTTACGAGAACTCTTTGATCTATAAACAAAAGATAAAGAAGATTCATGACTCAAAAATCAAAAACCGCATTTTTAACGTTGGTGATCGAGTCCTTCTTTTCAACTCTAGTCTCAAGATCTTCTCGGGAAAGCTCAAAACCCGATGGACTGGTCCATTCACTATCACAAAAGTTTATCCTTATGGTACCGTCGAATTATCTCAAAATGACGGTCCTAACTTCAAAGTGAATGGACATCGTTTAAAGCACTACTTTGGAGAGGACGTACCATCCATGGTCGTCCCGGATCTCCAAACCTTCCCCAAGGACAATTGAATTCGGGGATCGAGTCAAGCTAGCGACTCGATGAACAAAAATTAGCAACAATACGGGTTTTCACCCGTATCTCTGATTCTTTCTATTTTCTACCACCGAGTGTGGGGGAATGGCCAACCCCCCGCTGTTTGAAAAAAATGTATATATGTATATAAAATTCTCAAAAAAAAAAAAAAAAAAAAAAAAGAAGTTGTATATATATAGAAATAAAGTGAAATTTGGTATTTCCGCAGTTAGATTCGAATCTTGGCTTTTTACGTTCATAGCTTTGGCATAATAGCCGGGACTTTGAATATTGAGGACAATATTCATTTCTAAGTGCGGGGGGGAAATTCTAACGAATTTTATCAAAATATCTTTCAAGTACCCCCGTTTTTGGCCAAAATTTTCAAAATTTTTCACTTTATTTCAAAAATTTTGTGGTAATCAGTCCGCCAGGTCTAACCGACAAAGGGATTGGCTAATCCAGGAGCAAACGGCTCTTGGTAAAGATAAATCAAATCCGTTGGCGGCTTGCAATTTGCCCAAAATTGTATGGTTCCTCAACTCCCCATATCCCATAAAGTGAATGAGTTGGCTAGCCCGCAAGATTATGGCTTGTGGTAAAGGCAGTGGAAAATCCATAATTGGTAATCAGCTCACCAAGATGTTGACTAGGTCCATCAAGATGCTGGCTAGTCCAGGAGCAAACGGCTCTTGGTAAAGACTACTCAAATCCGTTGAAAGCTGGTGGTTTGCTCAAAATCGCACGGTTATCAGGTGTGCCACAGTTCTTACACCTGGCAACTCCAGAAGTGATGGCTTTTGGTAAAGAGTTTAAAATCCATCAAGTTTTCTAAAAAGATTGCTAGGGACTAGCAATAGTTTAGTGTGGGGGATTGATGAGTGCTCAAACACTCATCGTTTTTGATATATTTAAACTGCCAAAACGCACAAAAACAATCAAAAAGATATCAAAATACTTAAATTATCCCAGGGATTGTGTTTTATGTGTTTTAAATGCAAAATGAGCAAAAACAAAGAAAAAACGTACAAAGTTTGCAATATTTGCAGTTTTAGTCCCCCAAGTTTCAAAACTTGTCAATTTTAGTCCCTATGCATTTATTTTGAAAGGAAAAAGTCAACCCAAGGTTTTAAAAGTCAAAAATCATAAAAATTACACTTGGGTATCAAGTTTTCCAAAAATTACATGTTTAGTCCCTGAAAATCAAAAAATGGCAAAATAAGTCCCTGGAAAATTTTGAAGTTTGAAAAATGGAAAAATGGTTTTGGAACTTTGGAATTACATCAAATTTGGTCCTTGGTATGAATTGGGAAAAGCCACACTTTCAGTCCCTCATCTTTGGGAAATTTGCAAAATTGGTCCTTGTATCTAACAAACCAAACCGGACCCTTTTCTATATTATCTACCCAAAACCTAAAACCCATCCAATCCATTTCCCTTATCCAGTCCACCCAAGCCCAAAATACCAGCCCAATCTCAAAATTAATAAAAGACGGGGTCAAAGGGTCAACGAAGGTCAAACAGACCTTTGACCCGTCTTCCTTCCCCAACATAACCGCGCAAAACCAGGGAATACTCATCCCCCCTCCTCACCTTTTTCACCCACTAGCCCCCCCCCCCCCACAATTAATACCCATACCTAACAAACCCACCACCATAAATGCCCACAACAACCCCTCACCAGAACCACTCATCCTTGCCCGTATGCATTTTGGCGCCAAAATGCTAATCAACACCTCAGCTTGATCAAAAGTTAATTAAACGGCTGGGATTTGGTCAAGTGGTCAACATGAATCTTGTGGGACATCCAGAATTCAAAAAGAGCCCATGCGGAAGACTTAGGCCTAGTTCTTTAGTTCGTTATATAAGATAGCTCATTGTTGAGCATTGTAGTGCGTAATTTTCTTTAGTTTTTAAGTTTTTAAGTTTATTTTTCATGTATTGTAACTTTTATTATCAATGAAAGTCTGGTTTTAAGTTAAGTCTCATTTTCAATTTTTCAAGCTTAATAAAATTTCTCAAGTATCAAGTGAAGGATCTAAATTGTGTTTAAGCTACTCATAAGCTCTCACAAACTCAGACAACAACTTTTTGAAAGCCTTTCAGGCTTTCATCAGTACCTTAAACTCATTTTGCAAAATTACTAATAAAAATCAAGAAAAATAAAAATAAAATAAAAAATGGAAGGCAATAGGTGAAGGAGCTTGGAGCACAGTGTATTAAGGATGGCTGTGGGTTAGGTACCTCATGGGAGGGCATTAGGATTGGTTCAATTGGTTCTTTGGTCCTTATCAGTTTGCTTGGAAGGCTTATGTAAACCTTTCTTTTGATTTCTACTCTCTCTAGTAGTTTAGTTGTTTGTTACTGTCTCATATACTTAGTTATTGCTTATTATATTAGTTTCTATCAGTAGGTTGTAGTTTATGTTGCTCTAATTCAAAATCTCTTCAATAATTAATTTTAAAGGAGTGTTTGGTTGGTGTCTGTTTGTACCTTGCAACTTATATAATTGTGCAAGTCTGTGTTTCTACATGTTGTTTGGTTGAATACAAGCTCAGGGAAACCTTTTACTTGTTCCAAAAACACTGCAAAAGTAAAAAAACATAAAGAATTAACCACCACAGTTAACTGTGGTGATTTTTCAAGTTCAAACCAACTCAAATCTTGTTATAAGTGGATGTTTTTACCTAAGTTAGTATTCATATAGCTTATCTTAACTTATTTGATCACTAAATCAGCTGTCTAAGTTCATATAAGTCAAAGCTCAAGTTTCTTAAAAAGTCAAAAAGACCAATCTCAGATTTTTGCCAAAATGGCATGAATTAAACTGATTTTTGTATTTGGATTTAAGGTCTGAAAATTGTTGTGTGTTAACTTTACTAGTAGTATTTGTGATTTCCAAGTTTGTTACATTTTTGTGAATTTTTCTTAATGACCAAAATGGCCTTGGAAGTAACCTGCAGGGCAAACTAGTTGCCCTGTCTCAGCAGACTCAGTTCACTCACCAACCTTTGGTGGTGTTTTGTGACTGACCCAATGGGTCCCACACCTCATTCTTGGTTCCATACAACCCCCCTCCTACCCAGGATCAAGGGTTGACCACTTATTTGACCTTAAGACCAGTGGACCCCACCTGAATTGGCCCCCAAAGTCTGTCCCCAGACTGGCTCAGAACCAAATAAGCCAAGTGCTTATTTTGGTATTTTAGCTTATTTCTTTAGCTTATTTGTGTGCTACTTGTTTTAACTTGTTCATTATTCTTGTTTACATCTGTTTTCACCAAAGTGGACTGACTCCTCCCAAACCAACCAGTCAGCCGTGTGCAGCTGTTAGTGTAATTGTGATGAAACTAATGATCAAACTGACCTTGTATGAACTTAGGTAACTTGTTAGAACCAACTTTAATTCTAATAAACAACAAAAGCACAGCAAAACAGTTTAAACCAAACACACCTTATACTAGAATGATTTGAGATTTAAATAGCTAATGGCTATAAGAGCTTATTCTACTGATCCAACATGACTTATTATGTTATGGTAATTATATTTAAGCACTTAGAAACAAGTTTTAACCACAAATACACAAGAACACAAAATATACTATGTTGACTGTTTGATTTTTTTTATTTTTTTAGTAACTATTAATTCCAACATACAAGGTATTAATTTAAGGTTATATTATAACTATATAAAACTGAATAAACATGAAACAACTAAAAAATAAACAATGAACAAAGCTACACTACAAAGACAGTTATGAGAATTTTTTAAGAACTTACAAAATGCTTTCCTGCTTGAAACCAAGAACCAAGGACACCTATTTCCTCCCTGAGGATCTAAACCAATACTCCAAAGCTGCTTCCTTTCCAAATCACTTTGAATCCAAGAAATCAAACCCAAATTGCAACAGTTGACTTTCTTTGACCAATTTTGTATTTGTTGATTTTTTAAACTATACTGATTTGTAAATTACTAGAAGCTTTATTGAGCTTATGGGAGCTTATATGAACCTATAAAGTCCACAACCAACAACAACTAACAATATTTAATTAAACATGGAAATTGATACGATTTGGCATAAACTGAACATAGAACTTTATATTGAAATTGATACTTGAAAGATATTTCTTACACACTGAGGATGATAATTAAAGTACTTTGAAAGCTAAAAATACACTGGTAATTGAAAGAGCATAAAAACGATTTAAAGCTAAAATTACAATAAAACTAGGTAACTTCTCCATTGCTTCTTTTTCTTTATATAATGACTTCAAAACCTTCACACTTGCTTCTGATCTTTTCCCACTTCAAATCTTGACCATCCAATGCTTAGGATCAATCCTATCCGTTTAAACAATTTTCATTTACTTGGAGCCAAAGGTTAGTAATTAAAGATTGTTGGAGGTTTGTGGAGGTGGCAGGGGACAAAGGGTGATGTTTTATGCAAGTTGGAGCTGTTTTGAAGAAAACAGAGGACAAAAAGGTGGTTTGGAGGGAAAATTGGTGTAGATAGCATTTAATGGGGTGTGGGTTTGCTGTGAGGTGGAAAGGTGAGGTTAGGGGAATAGGTGGTGAGCTGGGGAGGTGAGGTGGAGGTGGAATACCACCTGGTTTTGGTGGTTTCAGGGGTGAGAGTGGAGGGTGAACAGTGATGGTGGTTTGGGCGGTATTGGGTGGTCAACGCGGGTCAACGCCCATTTTAAATAAAAAGGGTGGACTGGGCTTGAGGGGTTTTGGGCTTGGAAGGGTGGGCTGGGTTTAGGTGTGTTTGGATTTGGATTTCGTTAAATAAAGGGTCCGGTTTGGTTGTGGTGTACACAAGGACCAATTATGTAATTTGGGTAAAATAGAGGGACTGAATTTATGATTTTCCCAAAGTATTTTCAAGTGCTATTTTTGCCAAATATGATAAACCAAGGACCAATTTATTTATTTTTTCATTTTAAAAATATCCAGGGACCTTTTCTGTAATTTCTCAAACTCCAGGGACCATTATTGTAAATTTGGATTTTTCAGGGACTGTGGTTGTAATTTCTCAAAAGTTTATCAAAATTGTTCCATTTTGTCATTCATGCATAGTACAAGGGTATTATTTGTAAATTTCTAAGTTTTGAATACCCAGGGACTATTTTTGCCAATTTTGTAACTTGAGGGGTAAAAGTTCCCAGTTTGTGTAAACTTTCATCCAGGGATCATTTGTGAATATTTTTGGTTTCCCAAGGACTTATGTTTACTTTTCATTCATTTTAAACCTTCAGGGACTAGTTTTGACAATATTTGAAACTTGGGGGACTGAAACTGCCAATTATGCAAACTTTGTACGTTTTTCATTTGTTTTTGCATATTTTGTATTTAAAACATATAAAACACACTTCTAAGATATTTTAAGTATTATGATGCATTTTTGAGTGTTTTTGTATGTTTTGGCAGTTCAGATTGGTATAAAATGATGAGTATTTAGACACTCATCAATCCCCCACACTAAACTATTGCTAGTCCCTAGCAATCTATTTGAGAAAAAATTTATGGATTTTAACTCTTTACCAAAAGCCATCACTTCTGGAGTAGCCAGGTGTAAGAACTGTGGCACACCTGATAACCGTGTGATTTTTAGCAAACCACCAGCTGTCAACGGATTTGATTTGTCTTTATCAAAAGCCGTTTGCTTCTGGACTAGCCAACTCTTGATGGAATAGTCAACATCTTGGTGAGCTGATTACCAATTATGGTTTTTCCACGTCCTTTACCACAAGCTATAATCTTGCGGGCTAGCCAACTCATTCGCTTTAAGGGATATGGGGAGCTGAGGAACCATACAATTTTTGGCAAATTGCAAGCCATCAACGGTTTTGAGAAGTCTTTACCAAGAGCCGTTTGCTCCTGGACTAGCCAATCCTGTTGTGGGTTAGACATGGAGAATTGATACCATTATTTGCATTTCTAAGTGTGAAAAAACTGATAATTTTGATCAAATGGGGGTTCTTGATGGAACATGTGTTTTGCATTCGTGAGAACGCTCCCCCACACTTAGAACTGAATATTGCCCTCAATATTCACAGTACTTGGTGTCCCACCAAGACTTAGAACGTAAGGAGGCAATACTATTAACCTTTTTATTTTACTCTATTTACATACAAACTCACTTTTTTCTTTTTATTTGTCTTATACCATTTTTTTTTTAAATATTTTACATATGTACAACATGTGGTTCGTCTCCCCCACACTAGGGTGTTAGAAAGGGATGAGAAGACAGAAATATGGGTGACGACCCATATTGCTACTGTTTTTGATTAGCGAGTCGCTAGCTTGACTCGACCTCGAATTAAAATTGTCCTTGGGGAAACTTGTTTTTGTTAACCAAGTCGCTAGCTTGACTCGACCCCGAATTTATTTGTCCATGGGGTAAGTTTGGAGATCCGGGACAACCATTGGTTGTATGTCCCCTCCAAAATAGTGTTTTAACCGATGACCATTTACTTTAAAATTGGGACCGTCAGGTTGCAATAACTCAACAGTTCCATATGGGTATACTTTGGTTATAGTAAATGGTCCAGACCAACGGGTTTTTAGTTTTCCCGAGAAAATTTTTAACCTTGAATTGAAAAGAAGAACTCTGTCACCAACGTTGAAAACGCGGTTCTTAATTTTAGAGTCATGTATCTTCTTAGTCTTTTCTTTATAGATTAAAGAATTTTCGTAAGCTTGATCACGTAATTCATTTAGTTCGTTTAGTTGAATTTTACGGTGATCACCCGCTGTCTGAAGGTCGAAATTTGCATGTTTTAAGGCCCAATAGGCCTTATGTTCTAATTCTATCGGAAGATGACATGCTTTCCCGTACACTAGCTTATATGGAGTACACCCGATGGGTGTTTTGTAAGCAGTGCGGAAAGCCCATAATGCATCGTCCAGCTTATCCGACCAAGAGGCACGGTTTTCACCAACCGTCCTCTCGAGAATTCTCTTAATACCCCGATTTGAGACTTCCACCTGCCCACTTGTTTGGGGGTGGTATGCTGTAGAAAGACGGTGAGTTACACCATATTTCAGCATTACTCTCGCAAATTGTTCATTGCAAAAGTGAGTACCACGATCACTGATAATGGCACGAGGAGTCCCGAATCTGGCAAAGAGAGATTTTAAAAATTTAACAACTACTCGGGCATCATTGGTGGGTAAGGCTTTTGCCTCAACCCATTTTGACAGATAGTCGACAGCCACGAGTATATACTTATTCCCTCGTGAAGACGGGAATGGCCCCATAAAATCAATGCCCCACATATCAAATATTTCACAGACTTGGATGGCATTTTGTGGCATCTCATTCTTTTTAGAAATATTCCCGTGACGCTGGCAAGCCTCACAGGTTTTGATAAGTTCATGGGCGTCTTTATAGATCGTGGGCCAAAAGAATCCTGAATCAAACACCTTTTTTGCGGTGTAGTTTGGGTTATGATGTCCCCCCGTGGGTCCATCATGACAAGCTTTAAGAATTTCCATGGCTTCTTGGCCATGGACACACCGTCGGATGACTTGATCCGCACATATTTTGAACAAGTAGGGGTCGTCCCAGAAGTAATGTTTTACATCTTTAAAGAATTTTCTTTTCTGTTGGGACGACATCCCTTTCACAACGATATTTCCCGCACGGTAATTTGCAAAGTCGGCAAACCATGGGGTGGTAGCATTATCCCGGTTAGAGATGAGATTTAGAGTCTCCAGAGGAAAAGTTTCATTAATTTCTTTTCTCTCGAGAATATCCTGATGAGGATTTTCTAATCGGGACAAGTGATCAGCTGCAAGGTTCTCTGCTCCTTTTTTATCTCTTATGAGAATATCGAATTCCTGGAGGAGCAGGACCCAACGGACTAGTCTTGGCTTTGCATCCTATTTAGTGAACAGGTATTTCAGAGCCGAATGATCCGTATACACCACGCTTTGTTTAAGATTAAGTAAGACCGAAATTTTTTGAAGGCATATACCACAGCTAATAATTCTTTTTCTGTGGTGGTATAGTGTGTTTGAGCCTCATTCATGGTCTTACTTGCGTAGTGTATTGGCTGAAAATGTTTGGTTTTGCGTTGCCCCAGAACTGCACCAATAGCGAAATCGCTAGCATCGCACATAAGTTCAAAGGGTAAGTCCCAGTCGGGGGCAACAAGGATTGGTGCTTCGGTAAGTCTTTTCTTTAAAATAGAAAAAGCTTCGATGCACTCTGGAGAAAAGATAAAAGGAGCATCCTTTTCAAGAAGATGAGTCATGGGCCGGGCTATTTTGGAGAAATCTTGTATGAATCTCCGATAGAACCCGGCATGGCCGAGAAAACTCCTAATTCCTTTAACAGTGGTGGGATGAGGCAGTTTAGCAATAACATCAATTTTGGCCTTATCGACCTCAATCCCACTTTTTGAAATTTTATGGCCGAGGACAATGCCCTCTTTAACCATAAAATGGCTCTTCTCCCAGTTTAGACAAAGATTAGTGTTTTCACACCGTTGAAGCATTTTTTCTAAATGGGAGAGGCATGAGTCGAAAGAATTCCCGATGACTGAGAAGTCATCCATGAATACCTCCATGGTTTTTCCAATCATGTCATGGAAAATAGCCATCATGCACCTCTGGAAAGTGCCCGGAGCATTGCATAACCCAAAAGGCATGCGACGATAGGCAAATGTCCCATAAGGGCATGTGAAGGTAGTCTTCTCTTGATCCTGTGGATCAATGGGAATTTGGAAGTAACCCGAGAAGCCATCAAGGAAACAATAATACTCATTTCCTGCTAGTCTTTCGAGCATTTGGTCCATAAAGGGCAGAGGAAAATGGTCTTTGCGGGTGGCTTCGTTAAGCTTTCTGTAATCAATACATACTCGCCACCCTGTAACCAAACGAGTTGGTATCAACTCGTTGTCCTCATTTGTGATAACCGTGATGCCACCCTTTTTGGGAACACAATGTATTGGGCAAACCCAAGGACTATCTGATATGGGGTAAATCAATCCTGCATCAAGAAGTTTGATAACTTCAGCTTTTATAACTTCGTGGATTTTTGGATTTACCCTTCGTTGATGCTGCACGGTAGGTTTAAAGTCCTCTTCCATTAGGATTTTGTGTATACAAAAATCCGGGTTTATACCCTTTATGTCTGAGAGCTTCCAAGCAATTGCTTGCTTGTGGGACTTTAAAACCTTAAGTAGCGCAGTTTTCTCCTCATCCTTTAAGTCTTTGCAATAATGACTGGTAACTTATCGTTAGCTTCCAAGAATGCATATTCTAGATGAGGAGGCAGGTCCTTAAGTTCAACCTCGGGGAAGTCATCATGTTTCTCAACATATTTGACTTCCACTTTATGAAGTTGTGGAGGTAGAACAGGAATGGGAGAAGGATCTTTGTTCAATAACTTCTCAAGGAGAAGTATATCCTCCTCCAGGTCAATCTCTTGGATATCAATTCCTTCGGGAACTGAATCACTTTTGAGAAAGACCTCTAATTCCTCAAGGAGAAAACCACTTCCCTCAAACGGAGTGAGGGAAGGAGAAGAATTAGCGATTATGGGATGAGAAGGAGTAGTGGGATTGCCACTCTGAAAATTATCAGCAAATCCAAGGAATTCCTGAGCATACTCCTCGGATGCAATGTCAATGACATCAATTCGGTTGACCGAATCAGCATTATAATTCGAGGAGTATCTCGAGGTTTGATCAAGGTTGAACGTTATCGCTTCATTGCCAACTCGTAACGTGATTTCCTCATCGAAAACATCGATTAATGCACGTCCCGTTCTTAAGAATCCCCTCCCAAGAATGAGAGGAACTCTTGGATCTGCATCGAAATCAACAACGACAAAGTCTGCCGGAAAATTGAACTGTCCCACTCTCACAAATACGTCCTCGGCAATACCGAGGGGACGTGAAATTGAACGGTCTGCAAGCTCGAGAGTCATGCATGTGGGACTAAGTGCCTGAAGAGAAAGCTTTTTCCAAACTGAGTGAAGCATTAAGTTGATGCTTGCACCAAGATCGGCCAAGGCAAAACATTCAACCATACCCGGGAAAGTACATGGTATTAGAAATCTCCCGGGGTCTCCTAGCTTCTCGGGAAGCTGTTTCAACAGAACCGCAGAGCAGTTCTCATTGAGTGGAGTTCGTACCATCTCAAACATTTTTTCTTTATTGCTCAACAGGTTTTTGATTGTCTATGTGAATTTGGGCATTAAAAGAAGAGCATCCGCGAAGCTAACATCGAAGTGTAGTTCTTGGAAAATCTGAAAGAATTTTTCCATTTGATAGTTAGCTTTATCACGGAGCTTTTGATCTTGCAATCATGAGGGATATGGAATTGTTGGTTTTGGGTTGACTTTTGGATTTTCAACAGGACCTTCGGTAGTTTCAAACACGACTCTTTTACGAGGAGTTGGGACCGGGATAACTGGAGGAGGGATGTCATTGGTACCTCCGTTAGGAAGTACCTTATCCGTAGTCTCCTCAGTTTCACATTCCTCTACAGGGATAGGATAAGAGGTAGAGGGGGTTGTAGGTCCTTGGTAAGAAACTCCACTTCTTGTGGTGATCGCCTTTACATCGCCCCTCGGATTAGCGATCGTGTTGCTAGGTAAAGTTATACCTGAGCCCGAGGGTCGATCATTTAAAGACTTCTGAAAATTAGACATTTTATTAATCAGCATTTTGTTCATTTCTTCTTGGGATTTTATAAACTGTTTTAATAATTCCTCATGTGATGGTCCAGTTGGAACAATGGCTTGATTTTGGTTTGGAAGATTTTGAGCCCGATTGTTCTGGAAATTCCCATGTTGCTGATTGTTATTACCCTGGAAGTGGTTTTATTGTTGAGAATTACCCTGTGGGTAATTGTTCTGACCTTGATTTCTGTTATAATTCCCCTGGTTTTGATTTTGGTGAACCTGATTTTGACTAGAGATGAAATTCCCTTGGTTGTTATAACCTTGGTTCATTCGATTCCGGTTCTGATTCTGGTTAAAATTCTGGTTTCTGTTTTGAGGCTGATTAAACCCTGGTGGTCCGATGTAGTTATTAGATCGGTAGCTCAAAAGGTTTCGATCTCCTTGCGGTTGGTAAGAATTACCTCCCGTATTATAGGAACCTTGAGCTGCATACACGTTTTCACGAGCCGAGCCACCGGAGGCTTGGCAATCTGTGTACAGATGTGGACCACCGCAAGTTTCACAACTTGGGTAAACAGTTTTGACCTGATTAGGATTTGTCTGATGGATACGCAAAAATGCTGTAGACAAATCATCCATCCTTTTAGCTAGGATTGATATTTCAGTGCTTGCCGGAGTGTCTGACTTAAATGAGTCGTTCCTCTCAGCAGAGGAGTCCCAAAAATTATGATGGGCAGTCATGTTTTCGATTAAGTCATAGCACTCTTCAGGGGTCCTTTTCATAAAGGTGCCCCCAGCAGCAGCATTGATGGTGTCACGATGACGGAGTGTCAAACCATTATAAAAGGTGTCAATAATGGTGACAAGAAGCATATTATGATTAGGACACCGATCAATAGCAAGTTTGTAACGTTCCCATGCCTCAAATAAGGACTCTTCGGGAAGCTGTCTGAAGTTGCTGATATCATTCCTCAACTTTGTGACCATAGATGGTGGAAAGTATTTGGCCAGAAATTTAGTGATCATCTCATCAAAAGTGTGGATCGAATTCTTTGGAAGTCGATCAAACCAGGAAGTCGCATGATGAGTGAGAGAATAGGGGAACAAGTATAAACGTAGGCCGTCATCGGTGACGCCATTTTGTTTCATGCTTTGGGTGACAGTTAAAAATTTGTCGAGATGCCTGTTGGCATCGTCACCTGGAAATCCGTGGAACTGGCACGTATTCTGGATCTGTTGTATCATGTGGTGTTTTAATCCAAAATCCGTGGCTTCAATAGTGAGTGGTGCAATTGGTCCACCCCTCCCTTGCATAGTAGGTTGACACAGTTCCTCCATAGTTCGGGTGTCAAGAACTGGTTCATCCTTGGGAAGGAATGGGGGCTCGTCGTTCATTTTGATTGTGTGTTCTTCTGTAACAGTACGTAACTCGGGTACGTTTTTCTTCTTTTTATTCTTTGTTTGTGAACGAGTGCGCATGCACAAAAATTATTTTTCAACACAAGATCGAGGCAAAACTACAGTGAACTTAAACCCAATAATCACAAATGAACAGCTCCTTTAAAAAAGGTACACTATTCAAAAGGATACAATGGTAAGTTTTGAATCTTAGGTTTGGGAACTTATTATGTTCACACCCCCAGTTGGTAGGTGTTCTGCCTTGGTTTGCGGTGGTAAACTTTTATGTAATTATATTCACAGTAAAATGTTTTTGGCTTTTCATGTATGGGTGAAAAAACTTGGACAATATTTTTGAAACTGATTCGTTAACCGAAATCGTTCCTTTAAGATTACTCGCAGGCTGGCGGGAGGAAATAAATGGATCCCTCTTAAGTTCGCAATTTAATGTTAGAACTTACCTTAAACCAACTGTATAGGTTGTAATCGTAAAGATACGAAGTAATTTTAACTTCACAGTTTGTTTTGTTGTTTATGATTTGTTTGGTGTTGTTAACACTTCAGGAGAAATGTTATTGAACGTTTTCAGATATGATTTTGATTTTTCTTAAAAATTTACAAAGTGGTGATATTTGTACAGGAGGTTTTTTGAAAACCACTAAACTTTTACCGTTTTGAAATACGCAACAACCTCCCCGGCAGCGGCGCCAAATTTTGACTCCTCCCAAACCAACCAGTCAGCCGTGTGCAGCTGTTAGGCCCACCTGGGAGAAAGTGCAAGTTAATATTGACCGTGGAAGTACAGGGAAATCCCCGGGTCGTTAAGTCCCAACGAGATTGAAATTGTATTTGTAAACGATTAGGAAAGTGAGTGGTACTGAGGACAGTAACAAAGATGATTTGAGGGTTGATTACACTACTGATTGCTTGATATTTGGAAAATATAAAACTATAACGGAAATACAGATATAATCACAAAATCAGATAATCAGATAACAGACAAAGAAAAGTGGTATTTAACAAGTTACAAACTACAGGGGGTAAAAGTGAAACTTTTGCAAACTTAATATTAAAGAAAATGGAAAATGAAATTATAATTATGAAAATGATTATTATAATATTTAATTACTATTTAATTAATAAAACTAATTAAAATCTAATTTAAAACTTAATTTAATTTAACTAAAAATTACAACTATTACAAATAAACCGAAAAACTTATAACAATAATTTCTAAACCTAAATAAGAACTTGAAGAAAGTATAAAAAATGAAAATAAATATTTTTGTCTTTTTATAAGTATTTTATTAATTAAAAACTATTTAATTTAATTAATCTAATTAAACTATTTTAAATTACTATTATTACTAAATTACCTTAGAAAATTATGACAAAATTTATAAAACTATTTAATCACTACAGGAATACTACAAAATTATAAAAAGTTTCTAAAAATTATATTTAAGCTAATTGAATAATTAATTACTTATTAATTAATTTTAAGCTAATTTAATTAATTTAAATAAGAAAATTAGAAAATGGACAGTGGAAATTATGAAACTATTTTTTAAAAGTCTTAACTACTTTATAAAACTTAGGAAAAATATAAAATTCTACTTTAGTTAATTAAAATTAAAGAAATCTATTTAATTATTAATATTACCTATTTAATTATTTAAACTAGTTTTAAATCTAATAAATAGTAAACTGCTTAGGAAAATTCTAAGAAAATTATTTTAACTACTTTAAGGTACTAAGTAATTTATAAAATTATAAAATTGGACAAGTGCTTATTAATAAGCTAAGATGAAAATTAATTAGATAATTTCTATTAAATAGAAGCTATCACTATTTTTATGTTTGTTTTTTCTGGTTTTTCTTTTATAAAACTACTTAAATACTTAAATTAAGAAACGTTTACAAAGGAAACTACTTTAGAACCTTAAAATAAGCACTGAGAATGCTTATAAGCTTATACAGTTGACTATGGTTGACTAAATTAAGAAATAAGCTAAGTTGAGGTTATGTGGGGTCCACTATGATGAAATCTGGTTTACCTAAGTTACTTATACCTATTTAAGCTAGATGTGGTGAGATAAGCTCCTAGGATAAGCTGGAAGGCTCAAATAAGCACTTGCTTATTTGGTTTCTGACTCAGAAGTAGGACAGACTTTAGGTTCAAAACTAAGTGGGGTCCACTGATCTATAGGTCAAACTAAAGGTCAACTAATGAACCTGGGTAGGAGGGGGGTTGTAAGATGCTAATTAGAAGGTGTGGGGCCCACTAAGTTGGCCACAAATCACCACCAAAGTGGTGGTGATGGCTGAGTATCTGGTGTGCAGGGTAAGGCTTTGCCCTGCAGTTGTGTTCCAAAGGTTGTGGGGTCCACAAGAGTGAAAGGGGGTTCAAACTAAACCTAGGGGTTCAAAGATGGGTTGTTAAGCTACAAATTAAACCAAAAAGCTAGGCTTTTGGCTTACTAATAAGCTCTGTATAAGCTTTTGAAAAGGTGATCATACACTGAGTGCTCAGTATAGCTTTTTGAAACAGGTTACAAACTAGAGTCCTAAAAGCTATGCTACAATAAGCTAAAGGCTAAACTAAACCTAGATGTGAAAAGCTGATGTATTAAGCTACAATTAAGCCGAAACCAAGGGTGTGGGGTCCACTAGTAAGCACACTATGATTCTTGGGATTTTGCTTAAAATCTGTGCACAGGGTAATGAGTTGCCCTGCAGGGTACTTTCAGCTTTTGCACAAGCTTAAGAAAAAATCTTAAAAATCAAATAAGCTTAGATTTCTAGAGTTAGGGTGGTAGATTATAAGCACAAGAAATTTCAAGCTCTCAATTAGCTTCCTAAATTCTAGAAAAATCTCCCAATTTTTGAGAAATCTGAGAACAACTCAATTTGACTTTTTGAATGGTGAACTAACTTTGACTTTGATGAACTTCTGATTGATCCTACTTGTTTAATAAGATGTTATAAGCTATTATTAAGTTCAATTAAGCTAGATTATTAACTTATGAGGTGATGTGATGAGACTTGGACTCAAATTCCACCACAGTTAACTGTGATGGTGGATTGAGTATGATTTTGACTTTCTAGTGTAATTGTGATGAAACTAATGATCAAACTGACCTTGTATGAACTTAGGTAACTTGTTAGAACCAACTTTAATTCTAATAAACAACAAAAGCACAGCAAAACAGTTTAAACCAAACACACCTTATACTAGAATGATTTGAGATTTAAATAGCTAATGGCTATAAGAGCTTATTCTACTGATCCAACATGACTTATTATGTTATGGTAATTATATTTAAGCACTTAGAAACAAGTTTTAACCACAAATACACAAGAACACAAAATATACTATGTTGACTGTTTGATTTTTTTTATTTTTTTAGTAACTATTAATTCCAACATACAAGGTATTAATTTAAGGTTATATTATAACTATATAAAACTGAATAAACATGAAACAACTAAAAAATAAACAATGAACAAAGCTACACTACAAAGACAGTTATGAGAATTTTTTAAGAACTTACAAAATGCTTTCCTGCTTGAAACCAAGAACCAAGGACACCTATTTCCTCCATGAGGATCTAAACCAATACTCCAAAGCTGCTTCCTTTCCAAATCACTTTGAATCCAAGAAATCAAACCCAAATTGCAACAGTTGACTTTCTTTGACCAATTTTGTATTTGTTGATTTTTTAAACTATACTGATTTGTAAATTACTAGAAGCTTTATTGAGCTTATGGGAGCTTATATGAACCTATAAAGTCCACAACCAACAACAACTAACAATATTTAATTAAACATGGAAATTGATACGATTTGGCATAAACTGAACATAGAACTTTATATTGAAATTGATACTTGAAAGATATTTCTTACACACTGAGGATGATAATTAAAGTACTTTCTAAAAATACACTGGTAATTGAAAGAGCATAAAAACGATTTAAAGCTAAAATTACAATAAAACTAGGTAACTTCTCCATTGCTTCTTTTTCTTTATATAATGACTTCAAAACCTTCACACTTGCTTCTGATCTTTTCCCACTTCAAATCTTGACCATCCAATGCTTAGGATCAATCCTATCCGTTTAAACAATTTTGGCGCCAAAAGTCTTCCACGTTTACTTGGAGCCAAAGGTTAGTAATTAAAGATTGTTGGAGGTTTGTGGAGGTGGCAGGGGACAAAGGGTGATGTTTTATGCAAGTTGGAGCTGTTTTGAAGAAAACAGAGGACAAAAAGGTGGTTTGGAGGGAAAATTGGTGTAGATAGCATTTAATGGGGTGTGGGTTTGCTGTGAGGTGGAAAGGTGAGGTTAGGGGAATAGTTGGTGAGCTGGGGAGGTGAGGTGGAGGTGGAATACCACCTGGTCTTGGTGGTTTCAGGGGTGAGAGTGGAGGGTGAACAGTGATGGTGGTTTGGGCGGTATTGGGTGGTCAACGCGGGTCAACGCCCGTTTTAAATAAAAAGGGTGGACTGGGCTTGAGGGGTTTTGGGCTTGGAAGGGTGGGCTGGGTTTAGGTGTGTTTGGATTTGGATTTCGTTAAATAAAGGGTCCGGTTTGGTTGTGGTGTACACAAGGACCAATTATGTAATTTGGGTAAAATAGAGGGACTGAATTTATGATTTTCCCAAAGTATTTTCAAGTGCTATTTTTGCCAAATATGATAAACCAAGGACCAATTTATTTATTTTTTTATTTTAAAAATATCCAGGGACCTTTTCTGTAATTTCTCAAACTCCAGGGACCATTATTGTAAATTTGGATTTTTCAGGGACTGTGGTTGTAATTTCTCAAAAGTTTATCAAAATTGTTCCATTTTATCATTCATGCATAGTACAAGGGTATTATTTGTAAATTTCTAAGTTTTGAATACCTAGGGACTATTTTTGCCAATTTTGTAACTTGAGGGGTAAAAGTTGCCAGTTTGTGTAAACTTTCATCCAGGGATCATTTGTGAATATTTTTGGTTTCCCAAGGACTTATGTTGACTTTTCATTCATTTTAAACCTTCAGGGACTAGTTTTGACAATATTTGAAACTTGAGGGACTGAAACTGCCAATTATGCAAACTTTGTACGTTTTTCATTTGTTTTTGCATATTTTGTATTTAAAACATATAAAACACACTTCTAAGATATTTTAAGTATTATGATGCATTTTTGAGTGTTTTTGTATGTTTTGGCAGTTCAGATTGGTATAAAATGATGAGTATTTAGACACTCATCATGGACCCCACATTAGCTCATTTGAGCTTATTTCCACTCTTGGTCAATAAAAGTCAACTGTTAAGGTAATAAGCACTTGAAGTGCTTATTTCTTTGACCACAGTCAATCTCACTTCACAAAAGTTGTCTAAAATCTTGTAATAAGCAGTTTGGGAAAAGAAAATCTTAAATAAGCCCAACTTAATAGAAGTGATAGCTTCTATTTAAGCCTTTTGGCTTAGTCATCAGCTTATTTATAAGCAATTTCCATTTTTACAATTTTCCTAGGCTTCTGGTGTGTAAAAACTATTTCTGTAATTTTTTCAGATTTTTCTTTTATCATTTAGTATTTTTCTTAATTAAAAATAGTTTTTAGTAATTATTAAATAGTTAATAATTAATAATAATTAATTAGTAAATCAGAAAAATATAAATTAAATTTTAAAATTAGTTTTTAGTTATTTTTAAGTTTTCCAAATTTTATTTTCACTTTTCTAGTGTATTTTAATAATTAATTAGAATTTAGGTTATTTTAAATAATTAAAAAGTAATTAATATTTAGTTAATAATTAGTAACAATTAATTAAATAGTCTTAAAAATATATTTTAATTTCTAAAATTAGTTTTATAGTATTTTAGATTTTTCTAAGTTTAATTTTTTTTTCCAAGTTAATTTCATATTTATTTATAATTTAGGTTAATTTAGTTAATTAAAAGTAATTAGAAAAATAGTATTTAATTATTAGTAATTATTAAATTAGTGTAAAAATTAGTTTTAAATTTCCAAAAATTTTCTCTCATCATTAGGTTTGTAAAAAGTAATTTTCATACCAGTAGCCTTTCCAGATCACCGTATTCACGTTTTTGTACGTCTTCGGCAAACGTACGGTTTTTAAGTTTTAGGTGATTTCTTCTCATCCTTAGTTCCCGTAACCATTCACATAGCTTTCCTAAGCTATTTTTGTTAAATATCTCCAAATAATTCTCACAACAAACCCTTTCTGTGAATAACACCCGATTACAAAGCACGCTAAAGTTACATTTCACACCTCAACGGGATTTAACGACCCGGTGATACCCTATATTACCCGGAGTATTGATCTAGGCTATTTGACTTTGTTGACCATTCTTTGGTCAATATAAGTTGGTGGTTTAGGATCAATCAGTCATTAAAACATTTTATCAAACACATGGTATGAAACATGAACAAATTAACAAATTTCTTCCATTAAAACAATACATCTAAAAACCAATACATAAGTCTTAATCCTAACAAACCTAAACTTTTTTATTTAAAAAGTAAAAGTTAATGAAAGAAAGGAAAAACGTTACTTTTTCGTAGATCAATATCATCATCCTCAATCTTTTCAACTTTTGGTTCTTCAACCATAATGCTGTGGTCTTGGGTGGTCCTTTACCTCAAGCGCCTCCTCTAGCACCGGCCTGTGATTTTCAATAAGCTATCAAAACATAAAAAAATATAGAAATCGCAATTTTCATAGTATGACAACAGAAAGCAGCAAAATACCATAAACCCACACCACTAATTATGCAAAATACAACTCAATATCATAAAATCTAACCAAGAACAAAAACCCATAAATCACATTTTCTTACTTACCTGTTCTTAGAAGTGGGCTTGAATATTCAGGCCACGAAACACCGACGCCGGCTACAACCACAATCAAGGTTACGGGAGGTGACAAAAACATGGTAAACAAAAAGAAATCAACACAGATCTATATCTTTTGTTCTTTACTTAGGCGGTCACAATATAATACGTATAAAACCCAAAGAAGGAGTAGTTGGTGATGATTTGTGTATCTGTTTGTGTGTGTGAGAAAGAGTAATCCCGAAGATTCTAGCTATATGTGTGTTAGATTTTTGTTTTCTTTTTTTATAAAAAAAATTGGGCCAGCGCAGGTATGCAAAGAAACCAAATAAGCCATGGAATTTTGGGCTGGACCAGGGCTTATATTTTTTGGCGGGAAAACTTGCAGGCAAAACGACGTCGTGACCATTGTGATTTAATACATATATTTTTTGGCGGGAAAACTTGCAGGCAAAACGACGTCGTGACCATTGTGATTTAATACATATTGTAATGGGCTTCTTTATCAAGTTGGCATTAACAAAGTTACATATTACTTGATGGTTTATAGGTCTTGATTAAATGTTTACTATAAAGTTAGGAAAAAGTTACACTAAAATAAAAGTAATTGTAGGTGAGTGAAAAACAATAGTTTTTCTTCGTAAAAACAATAAGATTCTATGACAAATTATCTCAATGAACTACAATCTATACAAAGATGTTTTATTCAATAACTAGTTATAATACTCGCGCACGCACGGGGTTTTTTTTTTTTTTTTTTTTTTTTTTTTTTTTTTTTAATTTTTTTTGAATTGTATATTTTTATTTCTTAAAAAACAAATAATTTAATATTTGTTTTGTTTTATTTATGATTTTTAATTATATTTGTTTATTATTAAAGATAATCATTTAAAAATTTTAATCCTGATGTTAGTTGCATCTTATCTATTTTTTTTTTATTTATCTTCTACTTGTGTAGTATATCAACAAAACAAATTTTTAAAATTTTAAATTAAAAAATAATAATTAAAATATTACCTAATAAGGAAATATTCTTTTTACCGAAATACGAAAATACCCACTAGGGGTTTTCTTTTATTATATAAAAGATTCGTTTTCAAATTTTAATAATCTTTTATATAATAAAAGAATTACATTATTTCGGAGTGTTTTTGAAAATCCCTTCTCCTTGAAAAAAAAAATGGACCAATAGCAGAGCTCAATTTTGCCATGTAGGCAAAATCGAGCAACGTGATTGTCAATAAAAAGTCAAAATTAAATTGATTTTGGTCAAACTGAATAAATTTGGTGGAGAAATTTGGTTAAGAAAAAAAATGTATAAAAATATAGGTGTCAAATTTATGAAAACAAAAACTTAAAAAAAGATGAAGTAATTAATAAAACTTTAGTGATTGAATTTTAAATAATTTATATAGAGTAAAGTGTAAAATTACAAGTTTCCATGTTTTTTAATAACTTTATAAAAAACATAAATAACCCTTACACTTTATACCCCATATACTTTATAATAGTAACTTTGTTTAAAATTACATGAGACTTTCATCCATTAATACAAAATTTGGTAAATATGCGAATTAGTTTTAATATACGTTAAATATTTTTTTTAAACTAATGTTAGTTTTAAACTTTCATCCATTAGAATATTTTTTTAAAGAAGGACTCATTTGATAAATATGCGAATTAGTTTTAATATACGTTAAATATTTTTTTAAACTAATGTTAGTTTTAAACTTTCATCCATTAGAATATTTTTCTAAAAAAAGACTCATGTTACTATTTAAAAGTTTAATTTATACGTACACGGGTTTGAAATACGGCTAAATTATTAGTAACGGGAATATAAATATCAAATGGTAAGCACGATACTGTGATATGAAAATAAATATACACGATTCTACTTATAACAACGACTCATGAAATTGTTATTTAAAATTTGTATATGTATATCCATAAAAACATTTTAAAAACTTTACGGAGCATATTTTAACTTCATCAACGTTCATTATGTGCTACTAAATTCACACATTTTATAGAACATGATATCAATAGTTAAAGTTAAACAACAAAATCAACCTCAACCTCAACATGTCTGTCAGTTAAAAACGTTATACAAAGCTAATTATTAAAAAAAACAAACAAACACTTGGGTTAGATAGTCATTGTTTAATATAGTAGGTGTTTTCCTTAAATTATATTAAAAAAATGCACGCATCACAATTCTTATTTGAAAACAATCACCTCCTAAAAAAAAAAAAAAAAAAAAAAAAGAACGTAGGTGTTTTCCTTAACTTTATTCATTGACGTGATGTTTTATTAAAAAAAAAAAAAAAAAAACGTAATAGTTGGCCGTTGTAAACGAATTAAAAGTATGTACATGAGAATTATTTAGCAAGAATATATAGTTTTAATCAGGTTATTACATTACTATACTGCAATAATGTTATTGAGTTGGTAATCACAGATGTGAGATACAACCATTATTCTATACTTATGATTTATGTGTAAACCTCTTTTTGCTTCTGAATAGAATCCGAAAGAGACCTCAACAGAACTTTAGCTTATGCCTTATCTAGCTGATAGTATTTAGTAACTTTTTTTTTTATGGTTTAACTTTTTTTTACACACACCAACTTTTTGTAACTCTTTTTTATGTTTTGTTGAAAACTTCTACACTTAATATTTGTGTTTTTACTATAAACACGCTAAGCTATAATAGAATTAGTTGTGAGTTCAGGGGTTTTTCACTAGGCTTCTAAAAAAAGCTTCTAGCTTTATCATACACTTATTGTGTTATGGTAATTGAATAAGCCAATAAGCACCTTTAATAAGCATAACTAAACACCCCTTTAGTTCTAATATGAAGTTTTCTTATTTGATGTTATGACTAACTTTGTTGTTATCCTTGCTATAATGCAACACATTAGTGATTTTTGCAATTTTATTATCTTATCACACAAACTAAAGTGTAATGCAATTTGTTGTGTGCGTTTTTTAGAGGAGGATTAAGTATCAACACTTGATTGCCGTGAAATGATTTTCTACGCCTGCTCAAGTTATAAATGTATAATTTAGTTGAGTTGCTGATTTAGATAATACATGAATGTATTTTAATGTACCAAAGATGTGTTTTAGTGCCAATATAGGGAATTTTATGGTAGGAATTCTTTTCGGAGTGTAATTTGTCTTTAAATGAGTTAATGAAACTTAGCAGGTGTTTGCTTTCATTGATAACACTATAAGTGTCAACCAATGGTCTAAAATATGGGTGTCTTTTACCTTGATGATTTAGACCAAGTGTAAAGAAAGTTGCATTAAAGTGAAAAGTCGGTAAGGATTCAAACAATCCTAAAAGACTTGCGAATATACTTTTTGTCATTTTTTCATGCATTTATAATTTACTTATACAAGAAATAATAATTTCCTTATATAGTTCGGGCTTAGAGAAAAATTATTCTTATACATTATACATAAACGTAAGATTAAATTTGAGTTCTACCCATTACATATTTTTTCGTTTCTCTTTACGTAATAAAGAAGCTATAGTGTAAGCATCTATGTTAATTTGGTAATTTTATGATCAAACATTAGAAGTAAATAACACAAACTTATGAAAATACAACTTTTCAAACAAAAAGGTACATTAGTAAAAATGATGTGATGGTTATTCATAATTAAAGAAATGAACCAGTCTTCAAAGCTATCTAAATATGCTACATATTTTAACGAAAATATAAGTAAAAAAAATAGCACAATTACAAAACATATTGTAAATTGATAGCACGGGTTTGCAAAACTAAAAGCATATATCACTAACATATCATGCAAGTCAAGTATTATCATTTGATTTTAATTGAATAATAAAATATAATTTTTAATTCAAAAGCATTCTCCTAAAATAATAGGTATGTTATAACATATAGTCATATACATATATTTTTAGTCTACCAAGTAAAATCATTTGAAATATGTTAAGTGGTTCATTTTTTAATCGATAATAATACATAATTAAAACGAAATTTTAAAAACCCTGTGCGTGCACAGGTATTATAACTAGTAATATATAAAACCTAACATATGTCAATTTTAGACGTAGATTAAAATTACTTATGTGAATGAAATATCCAAATTTCTCAAATCCTAGTGATATTCTTTTGTCAAGTGTTCTTGTTCTTGTCGAGTGTTCACTTAATTGTATTTAAATACAACTATAGAAACTTTTGTTCACTTTCGAAACGACCATACTCTGCCTCTGCAAGTCTTAGAGCATCCGCAATGCATAAACCTCTAATAGCTTTTTACTATTTTAATAAGTCATTTTAGATAGGTTTTTAGCATTGCAATGAAAGTTTTTTGAAAAGCTTTTAAGAAAGACTTGTTAAACTACAAGTCTTTCCTCAAAGTCTTATATATTAAGTGTGTTATACATTAAATGCTAAAAGTCATTAAAGACTTTTTGCATTGTGGATGCTCTTAGTTGGAATAATAAATTTAGTATCAAGCAAAATATTTCACTTTGTCTGTGGAGTTACTCGAAAGAAATATAACAATAACAAAACTCAATTCCGTTAGGAAGATCGACTCAAAGTCATAGGAGATGAAGATGGTTTTGTTAAATTTCTTCTAGTGTATTGCACTTTACCTATTAGATGGGCATCGGTCTTTTAAAGATTTTCACATTTAAATATAAAGAGAATTGCATTTTTGCTGAATTATAAAAGATTACGTATTAATCTCTCCTCGAGCTAATGAAATGATTGATGAAAGTTTAGTTGTTGACATTTGCTTTGTGTTGTCTTTTTCCAGTTCATGAATCACCGGTAATTTATAAGTTGAACTATAGCAATTTATTGCAATAAATTTAGTGCAATCACTTGGTATTCGAAAGATGGAAGGTCTTCTTTAGCGCAAAGATTTTTATACTACTCCCTCCGTCTCAAAATTATTGTCTCACGACAAAAACCACACAGTTTAATAAAATTACATTTATTACAGCTTTTTCTTTTTTACTTTTTGACAGAATGACAATTTTGCCCTTAGGTAATTAATTAAAGTCTTCTTTAAGGTATGTAATAATAATTTTAAACAAGGGTAATATAGTAAACTTGGTTAAACTTCTCTATCTATTTTTAGTAGTGGACAATTAAATTGGGACATCCCAAAAAGAAAACGTGGACAATAAAATTAGGACGGAGGGAGTAACTTATTAGTAAATCACCTTCAAAAGAGTAGAATCATCATTTTCTAAACTCTTGAAGGAATAAGGGGGTGGCAACGCATGCGGTATGGCATTCGGTATCGGCGACGCCGAACGACATCACCAATGCAACTCATTCGGTATCTTCAATTCGGCAAGCCATTCGGTAAACATTACCGAATCGGTATGGGAGGAAAGCAATAAAATTTGGAACATTGGTACATTTAATACATGGTAAGGTATGGTGAGGTATGGTTGCCACTAAAAAGGTATGGTGAGGTATGATGAATCATAAAATGTGTTGACTTGATTTGATTGATTAATGACGAATCATGATGAAGTATGATGAGGCATGACTGTCATCGCCTAAGAGGTGAATTAGTTTCTATTATAAAGCTTCAAATGAAAAGATTTAATGCCTTGAAAATCAAACCATCATAATGATTATGTCAAGAAGAAGTAAATCATAATGGTTCTGTTATTGAACTTAATAAACATGAGTTTAAGTATGTAAAGTTAAATCATTAATACTAACAGCTATGTCTTGAAACACAATCTTTTAGTATTAATGTGGAGTAATCATGATAGAGTATTAGAATTAAAATCGTCTATTAGGAGCCTTTATTGTTCGAGGTGAGTAACTACAATTATGAAAGGAGATGGAAGTGCAAGGGTTGTCGGAATTAATTACATGGTATTTAGACTATGTTTGGCGACACGTAGAAGTAGCAGTAGCAACAAGCAATAACAGTAAGCAGTAGCAGTGAACGTGTTTGGTAACGTAGCTGTAACCACTGTTGTAAAAATCGTTCCAGGCGGCCGATTAATCCCAGCATAATCGCTGATCGCTCACTAAGCGTCTTGATTTATCATAATCGGCCTATTAAATCATTTTGGTCAAAGATCGCTTAAAAAGCGGTCAACAAATCGATTAATCGGACAAAATTGGTCTAATCAGATTAATCGGACAAAATTGCTTAAAATTCGGTCAACAAAATCGCTTAATTAGTCAAAATCGCTTAAAATTCGATCCACAAACCGATTAATCGGATAAAATCAGTCAAAGATCACTTAAAAATAGTCAACAAACTGAGTAACATCTATGTTTGACTTTAAACTTAAAAGAAATATCTATTATGTTTGTATTTGAACACTTGAAATATTTGAACTTTGATGCATTATGGTTATCGCATACATATAATATAATATAATATCTAAAATTACAATTTTGTGCATAAAAATTCCAACCCGATTAATCCCCGATTAATCCCTGCCTAACCGATTAATCGCTAGACCCTACCCGACCGCCTCACTAGCGTCTAACGATTTTTACAACCTTGGTTGTAACTGTAATTATAAAGTGTTAGACAAGTAAATGTTTACCGCTTGTCGCTTGCTACTTCTTCAGGAAGCATTTAAGATTGGAGCAGTTAATCATGTTTCAGACGCTTGTTGAGGTGTTGCCAAATAAGCAAATGCTTACCGCTTGTCGCTTATAGCTCTTAAACGCTTTCAAAAGTTGTTGCCAAACATAACCTTAGTATGGAATTAAAAGCCGGTTATGGATTGAGACGAAGTTGCTTTTAAAAAATTGCTTACCTTACTTTCATCAGGAACATTATCCACTTTGAAAAATTGCTCACACCTAAACATCCAATCTCTCACATTATCACCCCCAAACCTTGGAAACTCAAGCTTGGTGACTCTGTGAAACTGGTTGTTCTGTCCCTGATTTACACCTTGAGGCATCATCATCATATTCTGATCACCATTACCAGCACTGTTTCTCAATTCTGCCAACAATTCACGCTTTAATTCCTCCCTTAACTGACTCAACAACTCCCTCATAGAAGGTTCCTCAGTACTGGTACTAGCTCGCGTTTGTGTAGGCATTTTTGGCAAGAAAATGAAGCAAAAACACCAAGAAATGATCAAGAACAGAGTAACTAACTTCCAACAACTTTAACAACTATAACAAACTTGTAACTAACAAAAACTACTCAAGAATTGGAAGGTGGAAAGAAAGAATATTATGATGTGGTGTGAATGGGAAAGAAACAAGTGAAAGAATGGCGGATTATGGTGGTGTGGTGGTATTTAAAGTGGTGGAATAATTTCTAATAGAATCTTGATTATGTATCTGGCCAGAAAAGTGGCTCTGATGCCAATTGTTTTGTACCAAATGGATATGACTATTCCAGGATCCAAGGAGAATCGAAGAAAGCCTAATTCAACATACAGGAGCTCAAGAAGATATGAATAGAGACTCGAATATAAAGAATGTGATTGTTATTAGGAAGATGAATTATTATAGATAGAGAGTAGTATTGTACAATTGATAGATGGATTCTGTAAAATGACAATGACTGCTATTTATACAAATTGAATGTAAAGTAACGGAAAGGTAGTTATGTGGTTGTTGTTGACTTTTCTATTTCTGACTTCTATCTTGACTTTTGTTGACTTGTTGACTTGTGCTCATAACAATGCCCACTCCTTCAAATGTTGCTTAACCACAAGCAACTTTAAGCATTCAAATCAAAATCAGGGAACCTTGCAGCCACATCATCATACAATTCCCAAGTAGCATCCTCTGGCTTCTCATTGACCCATTGGATTAAGACATAGACTGCTGCAACATTTCCTCTTTTAGCCATTCGTCTATCCAACACAGCATAAGGTGCCAATGCTATAACTCCACTTGAATCACATTTTGGAAGCTTAGCAGGTTCTTGTGGAAGATCACCTCTAAACTTCTTAAGCTGGGACACATGAAAGACTGAGTGAATTTGGGAATCATTTGGTAACTCCAATTTGTAAGCTGCCTGTCCAATTTTAGCCACAATTCTGAATGGACCATAATATTTTGGAGCCAATTTGTGATGCTTGTGTTGCCTGAGTGTGGATTGCCTGTATGGTTGAAGCTTCAACAAGACCCAATCATCAACATCAAACACTCTTTCAGTTTTGTGCCTATCTGCCATAGTCTTCATCCTATGTTGAGCTCTCTGCAAGTGGAACTGTAACAACTTAATAGCAGTTTCTCTTGCAGTTAATGACCTATCAACTGTGTGATTTGCACTATTACCAGCAGTATAAGAAATGTGGGCAGGTGGAGCCTGACCATAGAGAACTTGGTAAGGAGTAGAATTGATTGCAGTATGAAAGGAAGTGTTGTACCAATATTCTGCAAGAGGAATCCATTATGCCCACTCCTTAGGATTGTCCCCACACATACACCTCAAGTAACACGCAACATATCTGTTCACCACCTCAGTCTGACCATCTGTTTGTGGATGGTAGGCTGAGCTCATATGTAGGTTGACTTTCAAAAGCTTGAACAACTCAGACCAGAACCTGCTCAAGAAGATTGTGTCTCTATCACTGATGATCACTTTAGGTAGACCATGTAGCTTGTAAACATTGTCTAAGAAGGCTTGTGCCACAGTAACTGCAGTGTAAGGATGAGTAAGAGGAATAAAGTGACCATACTTACTCAGCCTATCAACTACCACCATTAGGACTGTCTTACCTTTTGACATAGGTAAACTATCCACAAAATCCATAGAAATACTGGCCCAAACTTGTTCAGGAATAGGTAAAGGTTGCAGCAAACCTGGGTATGGAACTAACTCAGGTTTAAATCTTTGGCACACACTGCAATTCCTCACCCAATCTTTAACTTCTTTTCTCATTTTGCTCCAATAGACCTCTGCACTCATTCTTTTCAAAGTTGCTTGCATACCAGAATGTCCCCCTTGTGACCCATCATGGAAGAAGTTAAACAATTCTTGTCTCAACTGCTTGTCATCAGCTACCACCAACCTCCCTTTTCTTAACAATTTCTGAGCAGACCATTCATAATGCTTTACTGAATGTGAATCTTGTTGTAGTTTGTGAATAATAGCTTGTGATTTGTCATCAGTAACCCAGCCATCCACAATCTTTTGGTAAATATCAGCAGACAAACTTGTGGCAGTCATTTGTAGAATTTCTCCAGTGTTTGGCAACCTGGATAATGCATCTGCTGCAATGTTTTCTGAACCCTTCTTGTAAACAATTTCATAGTCATAGCCCATAAGTTTTGGTAGCCACTTCAATTGTGTTGGTGTAGCAAACCTCTGCTCCATAAGGTACTTGAGACTCAAGTGATTTGTTCTAATTATGAAGTGCCTATCCATCAAGTATCCTCTCCATTTTTCAAGTGCTTGTATAACTGCCAGGAACTCTTTTTCATATGTTGATAAAGAATGGTGTTTTGGAGCCAAAGCCTTGCTCATAAAAGCAACTGGATGACCCTTTTGTATCAACACAGCCCCTATACCAAATCACGAAGCATCTGTTTCAATCACAAAAGTTTCATTGATGTCTGGCATTTGTAACACTGGAGCACTCATCATGGCTTTCTTGAGTTCTTCAAAAGCTAGCTGGACAGTTGCTTCCCACTTGAATGCATTTTTCTTTAATAAAGCAGTCAAGGGTTGACTAATAAGTGCATAATCTCTAATAAATCTCCTGTAGTATCCTGTTAACCCCAAGAACCCTCTCAACTGTTTCAAAGTCTTTGGTACAGGCCAATTTTTCATAGCTTCCACTTTATAAGGATCTGTTGCCACACCTTTATCAGTAATTATGTGTCCCAAATACTCAACATGTGTAGACCCAAAAACACACTTACTCTGCTTTGCATACAACTGGTGTGATCTCATGGTTTCTAAAACTGTCTTGAGGTGTTCTGCATGAGCTTCTATAGATGGACTGTAAACTAAGATGTCATCAAAGAATACCAAAGCAAATTTCCTCAAAAATGGCCTGAAAACATCATTCATTAGAGCTTGGAATGTAGAAGGAGCATTGGTGAGTCCAAAAGGCATAACTAGAAACTCATAATGCCCCTCATGTGTTTTGAATGCAGTCTTAGAAATGTCATCTTCATACATTCTGATTTGGTGGTAGCCTGATCTTAAATCCAACTTTGACTAAGCTCCTCAATGAGTGGAATTGGGAACTTGTCCTTGATTGTATGCTTGTTTAACTGTCTGTAATCAACACACATACGCCAACTACCATCTTTCTTTTTAACCATGACAATAGGTGATGCAAAAGAACTTTGACTATGCCTTATGACCCCTGAATCCAAAAGCTCTTTTACCATGACCTCAATTGCATCTTTCTGTGTTGGGGGGTGTCTATAGGGTCTAATGTTAACTGGTTGGGTACCTTCTTTGAGTGGAATTTTGTGATCATAAGTTCTGTGTGGTGGAAGTGTAGTAGGCACAACAAAAACATCAGCAAACTCTAATAACAGTGGATCCCAAATACTCCTTATTGACTCTACAACTGGTTCTTTAGCTTGCACCATATTAACCACAACAGAAGGGTAGACACACACAGACATTGAATTACATTGAACCCTTGCAGTTTGCTTACCATTCATCCACAAAACAGTTGCCTTGTTAGTACCTCTCAAAGTCATATTTTTACCCCTATAATTGAAGCTCATCTTCAAGTTTTTGAAGTTACAACAGATGTCCCCCAATGTAGACAACCATTGTATCCCCAATACCATCTCACACCCTCCCAAAGGTAAAATCATTACTGAAGAAGTGAAAGGTTCTCCTTGTAGGGTCCAAGTAAAGTCATGACATACAATATTACTCATCAAATTCTTTCCCCCAGCTACTGTAACTTGTAGTGGATAGGTCTGTTTGGCATTGCAGGCTATTTTCTTAGCTGTATTACTATCCAAGAAATTATGAGTACTTCCTGAATCAATTAGGATATGCAACTCATACTTACCAACTAGTCCTGTTACTCTCATAGTTTGGTAATTGTACACACCAGTGAGTGCATTTAGGGAAATTTTTGGACTTATTTCATTCCCCTGTTCAAGTTATTGAGTCCACACAATCTCTTCTTCCAAACACTCCTCTGGCTCATTATCTGTTTCTTCTTCACCCTCCTGATCCACCAAAACTTCTAACAAAAACACTTGGCTGCTACACTTATGGCCAGGAAAGTACTTTTGATCACAATAAAAACATAATCCTTTCATCCTTTTCTCCTCCATTTCCTTTTGAGTCAATTGCTTCCTATAGGGAGTACTAGTAGAGGTTGATGGCTTAGTCCTCCAACTAGCATTAGGTGCAGGTAAAGACATTGGTTTAGGACTATTAACTACACTTGTGCTCTGAGAATTGTATCTAGGTGTAGGTAACACATGCATTCTATTTCTTTGCTTAGCCACATTTAATTGTGATTCTTGCAATCTACACAAACCATACAACTCAGCTAAAGACCTTGGCTTAAACATTCTAACAGCAAGTTGAATTTCACTATACAATCCTGCACTAAAGAAACTCATTGACTGCTCATCACTTAACTGAACTCTACACAACAGTTTATCATACTCATCAATATATTATTGCATAGAACCAGTTTGTTTCAACTTCTTAATTTCAGCTAGTGGATCTTCATAAATTCTACCAAATCTAGCCAAAATTCCCTCTCTATACACCGGCCAAGTCACATTTTCTCCTATCAATCTGATTATATTCCTATGCCACATTAAAGCAACATCATAAAGGTGAATATAGGTCAAGTTTACCTTACTTTCATCAGGAACATTATCCACTTTGAAAAATTGCTCACACCTAAACATCCAATCTCTCACATTATCACCCCCAAATCTTGGAAACTCAAGCTTGGTGACTCTGTGAAACTGGTTGTTCTGTCCCTGATTTACACCTTGAGGCATCATCATCATATTCTGATCACCATTACCAGCACTGTTTCTCAATTCTGCCAACAATTCATGCTTTAATTCCTCCCTTAACTGACTCAACAACTCCCTCATAGAAGGTTCCTCAGTACTGGTACTAGCTCGCATTTGTGTAGGCATTTTTGGCAAGAAAATGAAGCAAAAACACCAAGAAATGATCAAGAACAGAGTAACTAACTTCCAACAACTTTAACAACTATAACAAACTTGTAACTAACAAAAACTACTCAAGAATTGGAAGGTGGAAAGAAAGAATATTATGATGTGGTGTGAATGGGAAAGAAACAAGTGAAAGAATGGCGGATTATGGTGGTGTGGTGGTATTTAAAGTGGTGGAATAATTTCTAACAGAATCTTGATTATGTATCTGGCCAGAAAAGTGGCTCTGATGCCAATTGTTTTGTACCAAATGGATATGACTATTCCAGGATCCAAGGAGAATCGAAGAAAGCCTAATTCAACATACAGGAGCTCAAGAAGATATGAATAGAGACTCGAATATAAAGAATGTGATTGTTATTAGGAAGATGAATTATTATAGATAGAGAGTAGTATTGTACAATTGATAGATGGATTCTGTAAAATGACAATGACTGCTATTTATACAAATTGAATGTAAAGTAACGGAAAGGTAGTTATGTGGTTGTTGTTCACTTTTCTATTTCTGACTTCTATCTTGACTTTTCTTGACTTGTTGACTTGTGCTCATAACAGTATCATACTTTTGTGAATGATAAACTTTTGTGAAAATAATGCTTCTTATCAGTTAAAATTTCAGGGCCCGCTTGATTAAGGGTTATAAGGGGTAATCAATTGGTAAGATAATAATAATTGATGAAGCTTGGTTAAAAGGAATATAATGCCCCATTATCTAGTATTGGGTAATACCTTATTCCTTAACAAATTGAGGGGAATGCTCATTATATTGCATTGTATTCCTTTTACCATTGTTTTTCCTTTTCTCTTCTTTGAACCAAGCGGACTCTCATATTTCCTATTATTATTTCCACCTTCAGACCCATCCACGTAGCTTCTATCTATGTGCTAAATAGATTGACTGAGTTGGACGCATGACAGGTTCTTGCTTTTTTATAACTTTGTGTTGAGAAAAGTGACACCGAATTGAAGCAAACCTGCAACTAAAATAGAAATACAATAAAAGATGACACACGGATATAACGTGGAAAACCCCAATAGAGTAAAAACCACAGGCAAGAAAATATACGTTTCACTATGATGAAAACTAGGAGTTACACTTTCTCTCTAGTTATAAGGATAAACACTAATCATAATATCTCTTGTATTAGGAGATATCACGCAAACTCTCTAAAAGTTAACTCACAAGTACTAGCAGAAGAAACATATTACTCTGTGATAAGGCGAAAAGTGTACCGCTTTTAGGGGGTTATTTAAGCCCGAATTCATAATTATTTGATCAATTATTGCCCTAAATCGTTCCTTTTGTCATTTTAGGTACTTTTGAGGAGAAATCTGAAAAAGGAAGCATTTTGGACGTTTTTGGAGCAATTAAGTGAAGAAAACGACAAAGTCTCAAAATCCTTGCTGGGAACAGTACCTGACGGCGTCAAAGCTACACAAGTTACGGCGTTTTGGCAAAAGAGGTGGATGTGGAAATTACACATGACGGCCCAGAACAATTTCAAGGCAATTTGGCCTGACGGCGTCACCAAGGCCGTCAGGGTCAAAATACATGTGACGGCCCAGAGTAAAATTACACATGACGCGTCAGAAGTGGATCTAGGCAATACGAATTTTATCTTGGCGGCGAGTTGACAACGTCACAAGCTATAACGTGACGCCGTCAAGGTGTAAAATCTATATATAGTTTTATAGTTTTCATTTATTAAGTGTGGAACTTTTGGAGAGCTTCTTTGTGCAAACGCTAGATGAATTTTCTGTAATAATAAGGGTTTCAACCCTTGTTCCATCCATGTTCAATTGAAGATAAGTTTTCCAATAATCATACAATATGTCTATGTGTTGTGTGATTCTATCTTATGCTTTTCTTCTTTTTAACATGCTAGGCTAGGTTTTTCTTGTGTTTGCTTAGATATAATGAAACCTAGATGTTGATTATTGGTTGATGGTTTGTTTATAGTTGTTGTGGATGATTGTATTCGATGTTAGGCTTAAGAAAACTGGCAGAACTTCAATTGGTAACTTGCTTGAACGTCTTAAGAAACATGATCGGAGGTGTACTACGATTTATGGTTGTATTTAATGCATAAGCAAATTCTAGTGATCCCATGTTAGGAGCTTTTAGTCGGCTCGACATAGGAGTGAAGTATGAGCTTATAGAGTTAGGGAATTTCGTACACGGCCCTACGACTGGTATTAAGGAATATAACCCGTCATCCATGCAATTGTAACAAGCTAATCAACCAGTAAAAGATATCTAGGGAGTAATGAAATCTAAGTAAACACATTTTCTCTTATTATTGTTTACACCACAAATTAGTTTTAATTTATTTTATTTTATTTTGATTGCATCTTTAGTTAATTGGGTTAGTTGACTAGCAACTAATTCTGCCCACTCCTTCAAAACCCGAGATTTTACTTGCTTTTATAAAAATATAAAAATACAAAAAGAATCACCCCTCACCTTTAGACCTAGTTTAGTAGACTTTTTAATCCTAGCGAACACTATTCATGAGTTGAACGATCAATCCCCCGGTACTTGTCACCATACTATACTACAACGAACAGGTACACTGCCTGGTGGGGATTGCAAGCTTCTCAAGATCCCTTGAAAGGTAAAACCTTTTGTGAGGGTGCAATTCCACGCATCAAGTTTTTGGCGCCGCAGCCCGGGGACTAGTTATTGTCCAGGTTAGAATTTCTTTTTATTATGTCTACTTGCTAGATTCCTTTCTAGTAAGATTTTTATTTTATTTTTATAGGTTTCTTTAGTCTATCTTATTTCTTCATTTCTTTGTTCGTAATTTTTACCATCTGCCATCATGGAAGGTGGTAATCTCTTTGATCTCATCAACCCACCACAACAAAACCATCCACAAAACCCACCACTACCAAACCAACCTCCTAGACCCCGAACCTTAGGAGAGTACTCCCGTCCTAGCCACCAAGGCTATCGAAACACCATTGAGCTCACTCAAGGAGCCAATGTGTCTCCCTTGCGATCCGACACCATCCAGTTGGTGCAAAGCGGATGTGCATTCCATGGACTTCGTTCTGAAGATCCTAATCAACATCTCAAGGATTCCTTAAAATTGTTGACTCCCTAGACCTTGATGTTGTAACTCGAGAGACGATCCGATTGCGTCTCTTCCAATTCTCTCTACGTAACCAAGCTAGTCAATGGCTTGAGTGTTTACCCGCGGGATCCATCACCTCTTGGGATGATCTCACCACTCGTTTCCTTGCTCAATTTTTCCCACCGGGGAGAGCTACTAAGCTTAGAAATGATATCTTGATGTTCCAACAATGTCAAGGTGAAACTCTCTACGAAGCATGGACTCGTTTCAAGGACTTACTCCAAAAAGTCCCTCATCATGGTATAGATCTCTGGCTTCGAATCCAAATTTTTTACGACCATGTCGACTTCCATACCAAACGTACCATTGATCAAGCTGCTGGTGGTAGATTGCGTGACAAGGGCGCCAAAGAGTCGTGGGAAATCATTGATGAACTTGTAGTCGACGATAATGAGTTATGGGAGGTTGCCCGTGTCGTAGACTTTGCCGTCAATGCAATCACATCGTTAGGAGGGACCACTCAACTTTCCGAAGAGAACCTCTGAGAACTTGAGAGAAAAGTTGGCTATCTCATGGAAAAAAGAAAAATATCTTTAAGTCCTAGACATGCGAGGGTCAACTCAATATCAAACGTAAACCCAACACCGTTATCCGAATCACCCCTTAGAGAGAATTCCGAAACCTTTCAAAAATATTCTCGGCCCTATACCCCTCCTCAAAACCTCAGCCCAGAATTTGAAACTCGAATGAGAGAATATATGTCCACTCATTCTGAGCGCTTAGCAAAATTCGAGGAGGCAGTCTATAGACAAAAGGAGGAGATACAAGAGAAAATGACAGAGGTGATGAACTTATTAGAAGAATACTCAAACATAAAAACTCCCAAAAAGGTGTTGTTAAGAAAGGAAGACATCACCCCCACTACCAAGTTTGTTAACTCTATGTCCATTGTCCGCGAGGGCAATGAAGGAAAGGAGACCCCCACTCCACAAACCATTGAGGAACCCCCAAAATCTCAACCATTAGGGTACTATCTAAAGCATGAGATAAATGAGAAAACAATAACCAACTGGATAGACGGTGACAGACGTAATCGATCTTCCAAAAAGGACTCTGAAGGAGAAAAAGTAGGAGAGGATGATTATGACACCGTGCCTGGGGGGCCGGTATACGAAAAGTTACTTAAGCAAAAAGTGGCTACGAAGCAGATGGCTTATGAAAACTTTGAAATACCAGCTAGCATTGGGAAACTGCAATATTTGGATGCTTTCGCCAATCAAGGATCAGAGGTGAACTTGATGCCTTTGACTATCTATGCCCAACTCACCAATGAAATGCCGACCACCGCCCGCGTTAGGCTATCTGTCGCTAGTCACTCTTATGTGTATCCTTTAGGAATTTGCAGAGGATGTGCTGGTCAATGTAGCAGGTTTCATGTATCCCGTCGATTTCATGATCATCGATGATAAAGGAGATAGGTGTATGCCAATAATTCTTGGAGCACCATTCCTTACCACAGCAAGAGCTGTCATTAGATATGAAAAAGGGGAAATTGAACTTAACTCAGGAAAAGGAAGATTTACTTCCCTATGACCCCACGATATGTGCGAGAAGGCATAATGGAGAGGAGGCTAAAAAACAACGCCGGCACACCAAATAATCATGTTCAAGAAAAAATCCTCACATGGGAGACACGAATTAAAAGCAACAAAGAAACTAAGCCTGAAAAATACAAAAGAAGTGATATCATTCATGTCGAGTTTGAATGCAGTCAACCGACGGAGAATCATGCCCCATTTATAGAAGGAGACTTGGTACTCTTAAGGCATTCAGAGATAAAAGTACCTCCCGATGAACCAAGTCCCTGGTGGTATGGACCATTCACAATCAAAAGCCTATGCCAAGATGGTGTAGTTACCTTGAGCAGTAAAAAATGGGGGAGGTAACTGCGAGTGTCGAACGACTGAGACACCACCACCCTGATAACAAGGATTATACTTATATGAGATACGTCATATCACGAGATGAGGTCACGTAATAGCCCATGACCTTGAGTCTAGCTATAAGACTCGTAAATAAAGAAAAGCGCTTCTTGGGAGGCAACCCATGTTTTATTTGTTTCATTTGTTTTGTTTGTTTCCGTATGCGTGTTTTATTTTTATTGTTTGTGATCATGGTTCAAAGTAAATTGTGAAAATGCTTTATTTTGTTTTTAACTTCGTCTTAATTACATATAAAGGTATTTTGCAAAAGCTAAGTGTAAGGGAAACCCAAATTTGTTTATAAGAACGAAATTGGACATGAACCACAACAATATTAAATTAACATGTGTATTAGTAATTGTTTGAGTCAAATGCTTGTATCGAGTCATAATGATGTTTTGCCGGATTTTCCAGGAAGTAAGGCATAAGTTTTTCTAAAAATTTTTTGGAAACTTAACATGAGATTTTTGCAGGAACATTCTGACGGCGTCAGGAGTTATAACCTGATGGCGTCAGGTACAAAAATTTTAGAAAATTTTGTGAATTTTGTTTATACCGGAGTCTTAAAGTTTTTGTTGATTCTTTAGTTTTATAAACTCCAGGAAATCTGCAAACATTCATTCCACAAGAATTATATCTTAATTTGCTTTCTAGGATTTTTAGTATATATAGATTGCCGCCTATTTTACGCGAGGTTTGCCTTGATTGTTTTCTCAGGTTTAACAGGTTACATTGGACAAGAGGATGATTTATATTTCTGGAGGGAAGCTTTCAAAGTTCATTTTCTTGGAAGAAGATCTAACCTTGTTGACACACTATCCACACCGAACGAATCAGGGGAACATTTGTTTTCATTCTTTTACCTTATTTTCTTTTACATCTTTTTATTGAACATTGGGGACAATGTTCAGCTTAAGTGTAAGGGGAGGGTAAATAATGGTACTTTTGAGAATACAATTACGTTTGAGTTTGTTTGTTCAATAGTAGGTGTGTAATAAAACAAAGAGAAATACTTGTTAGGGCAATTTTAGAACCAAATTTAAAATTTTTTACAACATTTAGGAGTGAAGCTTTAGCCTTAATGAGCGTCTCATGGATAGGAGTTGCATGACTAGCACAAAAACCGTACCACTCAAAAAAATTTTCCACCCAAATATGTGAGGTTCGCCTTTAGATTTGATAGGAAAAGCATTCATTATTAGTGCTTATGAGTCTACCGGTAGTACTTAGATTCTAGAACTTGCGTTAGTGATGCATCCCCAGACCGCTAGTGAGACTACATTCGTGTAGTTAGGATTACTACATGATAAGAGGCATTAGGATCACCCTTGTATTAAACTTGTATCATAATTACTTGACCATTTAAGTCAATTACCTTGACTAACAAAGTCAATTAATTTTTTCCACACCTTTGCGATGTACTCATTTTTAATACACGATACCCCTAGTACACCCCTCCGAGCCTATCTTTTCGTTTCTAACTTTAAGCATTTTACTTAAAGGAAGAATTTGTTTACAATCCACCCCAAATGTGCAACCAAATCGCCTTAGCCTTCCGTGTATGCACTCATCCTTAGTGCATTATTGTTACATGTTTAAACCCTTAGTTATATGTCTAATTGATTACATGGTTGCTAAGTCGAGTCATATCTTGTACATATTGTTTTGGGACGATTGGGACTCATGGGTAAAGTACTTGTGTTATGCAGTATTGGGGAAGAACATCATATATTACCCCCATATGTGCGTTAATCTTAAAAAGTACTCCAAGTGTTTTGATTATCTTAATTCGAATCATTAGAATAGTTGATTGTAAAGTATGTAAATGTTCAAGTGTAAGGGGAATGCAAATCCCCTATGATGTATTATTTTGGATGGTAGGGTAAGAGTGTATGCAAAAAAAAAAAAAAAAAAAAAAAAAAAAATCGAAAAAAAATAAAGAAAAAGAAAAAAACATTGAAAAAGAAAAAGAGAAAAACATACGGACTACCATCCCATTTCATTCTATGTTTGTTTTATGTTTTTGTTATTTTTGATTTATTAGCTTAAGTCGACTCAAGTGTTGGCTTAGCAACGCCATACTATACATGTAATTAACCAAGATGATTAACTCGCCACCAGTAAATATTGCCTTTATCCAACAAAACCGTGTTTATCGTATCCCTACACCTCATGTTATAACCCTTTAAAAGACCTCTTTGATAGTTTATCCTAGGTGCTTAAGCCAAGTGGTGGAGGTTTGATCCATTCCCAAGCCTATGGTAATCTATTTACTATGACAGGTAGTGAGAGATGTTTTCCATTTCCTTATTGTGATATATACTTTATTACACCCGAGAGATGTGAGTATCTAAACACTATTTGTGAGGTGCTAGTGTATAAACTCCGTGCTTGTTTTTGGTTTTAAGTGGAACGATTATTTGTTGTAATTACTTTTATCTTAGTTTTAAATGACCCCTAACTTGTATTTTGATTATAATAAAAGCGCATTTGCTTGAGGACAAGCAAATCTCAAGTGTAAGGGTATTTGATAAGGCGAAAAGTGTACCGCTGTTAGGGGGTCATTTAAGCCCGAATTCGCAATTATTTGATCAATTATTGCCTTAAATCGTTCCTTTTGTCATTTTAGGTACTTTTGAGGAGAAATCTGAAAAAGGAAGCATTTTGGACGTTTTTGGAGCAATTAAGTGAAGAAAACGACAAAGTCTCTGTTGGGTTTTGAGTTATGCTGCTTGGTGAAACTGCTGCTTAGATGAAACTGCTGCTATGTTGAGAATGCTGCTAAGGATAATGATTCTACTGCTGTCATTCAAAGTGCTGCTATTGCAAAATACTGCTAGTGGAATCTACTGCTGAAGAGATATGCATGTATACGTAATAGATAATTATAGAATAGATTGTGTGTATATCTTATGTATCTAGAATATTCTTATCTTGTATCGGAAGGTATTGTAAACCTAGTAGGACTCCTTGGCCTATAAAAGGAGGATCCTAGGGTTAGTTTGAGTACGTATTATTTTAATTTCGTTTACACTTCAAGGTTGTAAAACCCTAGCATTGTTGAGTGCTCGTATTATTAATATATTGAAGTGTTGATAGTGAATTGTTCTTCTTAAGTTAAACTTTAATATTCCGCATTTTAGTTTAAGTGTTTTAATCAAGTCAACTTCTATATAAGGTCGTTTGCTCAACTGGGATCAGCAAGTGGTATCAGAGCTTGTGATCTAGAAGTTGAGATCAAGAAGAATTTGCCTTTTACAAGTTTGCTATTCCTAATCAACTGCTGAAGATGGGTGATGACACACATATGGTGACTGCTTCAAAGGTTCCCATGCTTAAACCTGGAGAGTATGAGCTTTGGAAGATGTGAATAAGACAATACATTCGCATGATTGACTTTAACATGTGGAATGTTATTATCAATGGTGACTCCTTGCCAAAGAAGGGTGCTGATGGAAATGAGATACCAATAAAGTCTGCTGAAGAGAACTCAGTGAGGAAGATGGAGATCAAGGCACACAGTATTCTCTTAATGGGAATACCTAATGAATTTTCGTTGGACTTTGATGGCTCTGAGACTGCAAAAGACTTGATGGATGCTGTTGAGTTTAGGTTTGGAGGGAATGATGCTACTAAGAAGTCAAGGAAAAACATGTTGAAGCATCAATTTGAGAACTTTACTGCTGAAAGTGGAGAAAAGATCAATGGCACACACAACAGGCTTAATCAACTAGTCAGTCATTTAAAGCTTGTTGGCTATGTGGTTCCACAAGAAGATGTAAACCTCAAGTTCCTTAGAAGTCTTGCACCTGAATGGAGTATGCACACAGTTGTTTGGAGGAATAAGCCTGACTTTGAAACAATGAAGTTGGAAAGTCTCTACAACAATTTGAGGGTATATGAACCAAAATTGACTTCTTCATCTACTTCATCTTCTGGTACACAAAATCTTGCCTTTGTATCCTCAAAGTTAAAAGGATCTCAAGAATCTCACTCTACTGCTTATGGGGTATCTACTGCTGATAGATCTGCTGCTAGTTCAAATGATAAGAATTCCACCAGTGATATTGCCTTGTGTGCATTCTTGGCTGATCTTACATCAAGTATAAGGTCACAGGTTATGAATCAAGATTTGGATCATATTGATCCTGATGATCTAAAAAAAATTGATCTTGAATGGCAAATGGCCATGTTGACCTTAAGAGCAAGAAAATTCTTGAAGAGAACTGGAAGAGAAGTCAAGTACAGGGCTAAAGAAAATGTGGGATTTGACAAGTCAAAGATAGAGTGCTACAATTGCAGCAGGAAGGGTCACTTTTCCAGGGAATGTAGAGCTCCAAAGAAGAATGCTGAAGGTCCAAAGAATACTACTAAAGAACCAAGGAATACCACTACTGCATTGGTATCTTGTGATGGATTGGGAGAATATGATTGGAGTGATTTGGCTGATGAAGAACCAAACTATTCTTTGGTGGCTCAAGTTAGACCTAAAGTGCATAACTTTGTGTCACACCTCGTAATTTCCGGTCATTTTCCAAACCTCGACAATTTACTATTCACAAGTTACTATTCATCATTTACTATTCATCGATCACTATTCATCGTTTTTGAGGTCAATTTGACATTCCGAGTCATATTCAGAAATTTTACTATTCACTTGACACTATTCATTTCCGAGAGAAAATCACTATTCACGTGCATTATTCATGTCATCGTAAATTTTGTTTACGAGTGTTCAAATTCGCGTAACCGTATTGGTTCAGGAGCGAATCCATGCATTATCAATTGGGACATTTCATACAGGCTAGAAATAGTCTGCATATCATCATTTGGGCACTTGCATACTATTCCACTCGTAGGATACTTAAATTTATACTTTTGGTACGATTAACGATTTACGTACGTTTATTTCAAATAAACGCTAATACGCGAACTATAAAAGTGTCTAACATGTCCGACACTCCCGATTATGATCCTAATACATTTTTATACTCATTTCTATAATATAAAAACTATGATATTAATTTACCCGGTATTTTGGAAATTTAACCATTACGTATCGTACGTTTAACTTAGTAACGCCGGTTTTCACCAAAATTGAACGATAATCACCCTAACTCTCCGTACTTGTACCCGACTTATTTTTACAACTTTTATAACTTTATTACGTCCCGAATAACTTCAACAAAATTTATTTTTAACAAACCCGGTACCCGATTAAACCTTAAACCTAAACCTAGCCTAACTATACTTAACTACTAACACTAATTTTTACTAACTAATCACCAAACATATCCCCCCATTTCCCTCCCCAAAACCGGCCAACCCCCCCCTAAAAGTCTTCAAACTTTAATTTCTCACCTACACTCTTTATTGCACACCAAACTTTTGTCTAACATATATATACTTAACTTTTTCACTTCCTTATCACAAAATCACTTTTACTTACACTTAGCAAGCTTTTTCTCTTCATTTCTCTTAAGTGTGGTTCGATTTGGGGTAATCAAGGAGCAAGGAGGGTAAATTTTACAAGATCATATTACAAACTAGTTAGTATAATCATCCTTGTTAGAGTTTTGAAATACAAACTCAAGGATTAGTAAGCTTTTCATCATCTAAACTCTCTAAACTATCAAGTAAGTATACAAACTCATTTTTATGATTTTTACAAGTTATTATTATGTTCATATAATTTTCTTACAAGATCTTATACATGCATCAACTTGTACCACTCCATTTTTGTATATATTAACTTTGAAGCCCTAGAAATGGAAACATATGAAACCCTTGTTAGACCTAGTGGATTGATGATGTCTAAGGACCCATGACACCCTAAGAAGGTGTATGGTAGGATTAGATTAGTCTTGTGGTGTTTGAAAGTGGATTGATGGAGGATGGAACTAGTTTAGAGACTTGAAAATGGTTTTTGAAACTTTTAATATACCTACTGTCCCTATTTTAATTTCGTGGGAAAATCAGTAGATGGTGACTAAGTTTTGACCAAAGATTTAGAAAATACATTCAAAAACGAAACTTTGGGCGAAAGAACGGATTAAAACGAGTTTATAACGAAGGAGTTATGATTTTTGCAAACTTAACGACGAAAACTACTTTTCCAGAAAACTGCTTGCTGTTGGGCAGAATACGATGGGTATTTTGAAGCATTAAACGTAACCTAAAAGAGCCGAGTTATCTAAAATATACTAGTATACACAAAGACGAATCCGTGGACATAAAGAACAAGGAAAACGAGCCTAAAACGACCGAGTTATACCCGTTTGAACATTATAAAAACTATATATATATTTTTGGTCAAAAATAAAAATAATAACGTACGTATTAAGTGATATATTTTCTAGAAACGTTACTAAGGACTATTTTCTTATCAAATGAATACGTACGACCCGAAGGAATATTTATACGACATGACGACGTCATTCTAAGGTTTTGATACTTGGAACATAACGCTAACTTTTTCGTACGAGTTAATATGACAAGTTATATACTTCTCTAAATGGACCTATTTTTCCTAAGTATGGAAACTATTTTACTACGACGATAACTAGTATTTTCAAATTACGAGTGGTATGGGTATCATGTGCATGTGCATTCATTTCATTACGGCTTGATCTAAATTAGATCGCGATTATTCATTTAGGTTGCGGCTAGTGTTCGCGCCTCATTGTCCCGACTACTTTTACATCATTGTACCATCGTTGTACCATCCTTTCGAGGTGAGTTTTCATAGCCCCATTTTTAGTACTTATTTAATTTTAAATCCCACGGGGGAGAATACATTGCACAATTATATTATTTTTGTACATGCCCAAGTATTAAATTCCATACATTGCTTAAGTTGGTAGTACTATCACTTCAAGTCCCCTTTATTATCATGGACCGTTAATTATATTGCCAAGCGAGAGTGAGTGGATAGATCTATCGAGGGTGACTCCTCCATTCGTGTTTGGGTTGCTCCATAAGGAAAACGAATGCATTTCATGTCTGATTATAGTACGAGTGCCTGATAAACACTCCTTTGGGGCCAATTTTAGTACGTCGAGCTTCGGTGCCATGAGCTTAAGAGACAATGTAGCTTTTTGACATTTTAGTACTTTACTCTATACTTGTGGCTTATTGTACATACGATTTAACTTATAAACCTATGATTATTCACCAACTTTATGTTGACCGTTTTCGCAATGTATTTCTCAGGTTATTAAGGTAGCTCATGTTGCATACATTTGGACCTTCATGGAGTCGCGGAGTCGACGCGTCTCACTATATTTTCTGCACTTATGAAACGTTTGATCTTGTTGAACTTATTTTAACTATTTTGGCAAACTCTTTTGGGACCTAAGCTTTGTAAACTCTGAATGATTTGATGATCAAACGCTGTATTTTCTAAACGACACTTTAGGTCGTTCAATATAACGGTAAACTATGGTGCTATGACAGCCACCCCCAGGTATTCCATTCCGCTGCCATTCAGGTAAATTGGGGGTGTGACAGATTGGCATCAGAGCTAAGGTTATAGCGAACTAGGATGTATCTTGGACCCTAGACTATAACCACATCATCATAGCATCTCATCTTTTCATCATAGGTGCATATTCACTATACATGTTGTTTTACGCACACACTGTGCAAGTTATTCATACCCATACTCATATATATATATATGATTATATTGACCTGGTTCACAAGTGACATGTCTTCAGATACCCACGCCGTTATCCTTTCGTCGGATTCCAACGTTGAAGATGCCTTGTCATCTTCCACTACCATTATACCACCAGCTGTACTCACACCACCATTAGCACTATTGAATTGTCATAAGAGCGAGGTTCTCATTCAGCCTATACATAGAATGCCGTTTGGTAGAGTATTCAGACTTAATTTTAATGGACTTATTTGGATGCTTATTACAAGGGAGATAGCATGTTTTATTTCCTTCACTAGTAGGACGCTTACTACTTAGGTACTACCACCACCGTTAGTTACTTATTACACTATTGGTCGTCCCATAGTGCGTACTTCAGCTTTACCTCTTAGATGTCGCGAGATTGCGCGAAAGAGGGTAGTACCCCATTCACTATTATCACCATTATCTCTTAACTCATCACTGGGATTTCATCGTCATCAATGTTATTCTCATCCTTTAGAATACCATCATTGTCAGTTTCCTTTCCCATTTTCACTTGCCACGAATTAGATAACATCTTGTGGATAATACCAAGATTACGGACTCAACAGGAACATCCGCAGGTTCCTCAAGAATGGTTTAGAACCTACGCTATCTAGAACTTGATCGATGTACAACTACAGACACCACTTCAGGACTATCCCGACCTTATGATGCCGTAAAACCTGATTTCACCTAGAAGGACTACAGGAAGTCTTTAGACTAGACTTATATCTTTACTAGCTTTTACTATTACCCTAGCCACGAGAGGTGTGGCATAGTTCGAAGAAACTTGTAGTATTTTGATTGATGAACAAACGGAATCACCAAGTATTGACTCTACTATAAGGTAATGGTTGTGCCATCTATGATATTGGCCCAGATAGACCGAAACCTTCATGTATTATATTCATGTGTTATGAATATGATGATTGTTATTACCGATAAATTCTCATGGACTCTCATGATTTGATGGAAATAGATTTAAGCAAACCACTCCAAGCATGACGCAAGCCGCTGTTGGACAATTCATTGCCAGGAACGCAACTACCGCCCTCACCAAGGAACTTACTCACGTGGAATTTATGGGTTGTAATCCCCCCTTCTTTAGCGGAAGTGTAGACACAAAAGAATTTCTCAAATGGTTCGAAGAATTAGAAACAATCTTTCAAAGTGGTGACTGTCGTAAGGAAGACAAGGTTAAGTTCGCCACTTGCACTTTTCAGAAGCATGCCCAGAAATGGTGGACTAAGTATGTCCAGGTAGTAGGAGTTGATGCTGCTTACTCACACTCTTGGGAGAAACTAAAAAGGATGATGAGTTTGAAGTTCTGTGTGAAAAGCGAATTACAAGCAATTGAACAAGAAACACTAAACCTTACCATGGAAGGAGATGATGTTGTTAAGTATACTGCTTCTTTTTATGATTTAGCCCGACTAGGCTCTGCAATGGATGAGCCGGAAAGCAAGAAACTTGAAAGGTACATCGGAGGACTTTCTCCTGAAATTCGTAGAATGGTCATCGCATGTGAACCCAATACCATGTCTGAAGCTATCCAGATGGCAATCGAAACAAAGGAACTCATAGTTCGCGACAAGACATCGGGAGACAATTATAACAACAAGAGAAAATGGGTCGGTAATCAGGATGCTAATGCTACTCAACGACCATTTAAGATACAACAAGTGGTGGAGACCTTTACTGCTGGGTCAAGCCAAAATAAAGGATATATAGGTAAATTACCCAAGTGCAACAGGTGTCAGTTTCATCACAAAGGACGTTGCCCGGAACCATGTGGCAACTGTAAGAAGATCGGACACAAAGCCAAGGATTGCAAGACTCCCACCCTCACAAAGCATCAGGAACTCACGGTAATCTGCCGTGAATGTGGAGTAATGGGACACTTCAAGAGTGAATGCCCGGTGTTGAGAGACCGGAACTGGGGGAAGCAGTTCATGTTTTAAAACCATAGTTCGAGCCCTCTAGGGTTGTACTTTCTTTTGGTACTTTCCATAAGTACGTTGATGTAACCTAGTTGTATTAAGCACTTTCCTATCCAATGTAATGACTATCTTTTGTTACCTCTATGATAACCATAACCTTCGTTTACTCCGCTTTCTATCCCAATCGTTCAATTTTCAATCGTTTCGTAACATTATGCCATTTGACCGATTTCGTAATTGACGGATTAGTAGATTATTACCAATCCATAGTATTTACCCATGTATCCAATAAACCATTCAACGAGTTTTATTTCAAACTATTTTACTACCTTATGGGGAAATTGTTTTTACCGAATTTCTAAAATAAGTCGTTTTGTTACCGTACTATAAACTGATTTTTCCGAATATTACGCCAAATATTTACTATTATTACGCGAAACAATTTTTATATTGCTTTGAAAGGAAATGACTAGAATACCATTCTTCGAAACAAAACGTTGAACACCATCTAAAGCTTTTGAGAAAAATAATATTATTTTGATTAAATCAAGCATCGCATCATTAGTCCTCAACTATACATAGCCTGATCACCTATGTATACTTCAGGAAAGATTATGCCATGAAGGAAATAGTTACTTTATAAAGTATTGTTAATAACAATCTTCATCCAAAAGCGTTTTAAACAAATAAACTCTTTTATGAATATTTCTTCTGACAAATTTTCTCTGGATACTTACCCCACCTGTCACACACTTAGTCATTAAGTTAGACTTTCCATTGACTTCTTTGGGAGAGACTTCCCATATTAAGTACTAGGAGGATTCCTCGATACAAGAAAAACAATAAAAGGGTTACGAAAACTACTAACCTAGAATAGAAGTATACACCAAGGCAATTTATAGCTCAATAACAGTTCTAAGATGCCACTGGACCATCCGACCCACCATCTCTGACTTAGTTGTCCGATTTTATTATTCAAAGGTACTAGCTAGACTGAGCTACGGGATCAAACACATTGTGAAGGTACGCTAAGCATCACCATGGGAATAAACCAAGCCTCCTAACCGATACTGTAAAGTGTTTTGAGTTAACATGGTCTCATCCATACGCAAACTTCCCTGCAGTGAATTTACGACAAGAATGATTGATTCGAATTATGGATATCGATATAGATTCCCCTAAAGCATTATGTTCTTTAAAACTTCTGGATAACCTCACCTATACATCGAGAAAGGCATCAGACTCAAGAATATCTCCCCAGCTACATGTGAAGACAATACGGAAATTCATCGACATGGTATCAATTGAAACCCTCATATTGCCAACATGATAACAATTTCAACGATAAACCACCTCAGGACTTAAGTTGGTTGGATACCTAGACTTGTAGTTTTGTCGAATAATCGCCAATAGGCATTTTCTAATGTCAGGAACCGAATGTTAGACACCTATGCATTTATGCGAATATTTCCGATCCTACTATTTTATCCTTGTTAGTATTTTTACTTTTAAATGAAGTGGATTTCAAAATTTTGTCCATACAAATCACATATCTCGTGGAAAATAATTTTGAATTGCCTATTTTGAACAAATACGATCCTTTTAATCAATATTTAGCTAAACCATTGTACAATGGGAAATATATAAACATCAAACTTTGGTAAACAGTCCTATTCGCAACCTATTTGAAAACCGCATCACATTTCCTAACTATTGAATTTTGAATCATCAAGAAAGATATTATTTAGTAAACCATTTGCTCCATTTTCTAAATTCGTTTATTCAGAAAAAGATTTCGACCAAAAACTCAAAAATCGCGAGATAAATTTTGAAAACCAATCACCATGCTACATCGCTTATGCATTTAGGGCTTTGTGACTTGACAATAAGGAATATTGGAATATGTGATGAAGGAAACTAGGAGGAACACCATAGAACGATTACAAACGTCAGTAATGGAGACCAAGCACAGTAGGCAAAGAATGACACATGTCTTAGCAATCCATTAGACCAAAACCCAAAGAATCAAATGTTGTTAGCCGTATTTTATCTTCTTCGTATAACGCCGTGTTCGAGAGACGTAACGTTGTGGAATTAGTCACAAGATTTATCGTATCGTTTCAATTATTCCTGATAAAGGTGATTGAATCACCTTGGACTTCTAGCAATCATTTTAAGATTTCCTTCGGAACCTCATAAAGATGTGAACACCGCCTATCATCCTCAGATCGATGGTCATAACGGGAGAACGATTCAAACATAGGAAAGCTATACTCAGAATATGAGTGATTGACTCTAGAAATGGTTGGACTAACCATTTACCATAAATTGGATTCTTTTACAACCATAGTTATCGCGCGAGCATAGAGACTACACCATTTGAGGCACTTTATGGTCGAAGTACCAATTACCCGTTTACAAACTGAAATCGGAAAGTTAAAATTCACTGGTATAAAACTAAACCATGGAACAACAAAGAAAATTTCACAAGTCAAGAATCGGTTACAAGCAACGAGAAACTGGTAGGAGTTATGTTGGTACATGACGCACATCATACGGATTGGGTATCCTTGAACAAGCAAATTTACTAGATTCACGTGAAAGAACGAACTAAATTGAAAGCTTTGCCTTGAAGAGGCATGATACGATTTTGGTAACACGAGAGATTGAACTTTTAAGTATATTGGACCATTTCAGATTCATGTTAGAATCGACCAGCTGAAATATAAGATTTGAGTTCTGACAGAGTTCAGCAACATATATTACCCATATTACATTATAAACCTGAAGAAGCACTGATCATCTATTGACGAACCGAACTCGGAAAAAGCCAAACTCACTATTCCAGTAAGCATTCATGAAATAACCAGAAATTTCCTACAAGTCAAGGATCAATTACAAATTCTATAAGTTGTAAACCACTAAAACTTCAAGTTGGTAGCCAGATTTCGTTGAAAGTTCTGCCTAGGAAAGGCATGATATTATTCGGAAATATTTGAAAAGTTAAAGCCGATATACACTGGAACACTTAATAGTTCGGACAGAGTAGGCCTAGTGGCCTTCAGACTTGAGCCTTGTTAAAGAATAGCCGGATTACACAACTATGTTTCACCTAATCAAATCCAGGAAATGACTTTCAGATTAGTCAATTATAATCCCATTTAGAAGGGAATCCAACCTTGAGACAAACGTAAACTTGGTAATAGAACCATTAGAATGCATGGACTGTGAGGTCGAACGGTCGAAGCAAAGTCGAATTCCTATCGTGAAAGTTCGCTGGAATTCTTGAAAAGGACCCGAATTTACTTGGGAACGAGAGGACCGAATGCAACTCAAGTATCCACGTCTTTTGACCAAATATACTTCAGAGACCAACCAAAACTGAACTTCGGGACGAAGTTCCTATTAGAAGGGAAGACTGTCACACCTCGTAATTTCCGGTCATTTTCCAAACCTCGACAATTTACTATTCACAAGTTACTATTCATCATTTACTATTCATCGATCACTATTCATCGTTTTTGAGGTCAATTTGACATTCCGAGTCATATTCAGAAATTTTACTATTCACTTGACACTATTCATTTCCGAGAGAAAATCACTATTCACGTGCATTATTCATGTCATCGTAAATTTTGTTTACGAGTGTTCAAATTCGCGTAACCGTATTGGTTCAGGAGCGAATCCATGCATTATCAATTGGGACATTTCATACAGGCTAGAAATAGTCTGCATATCATCATTTGGGCACTTGCATACTATTCCACTCGTAGGATACTTAAATTTATACTTTTGGTACGATTAACGATTTACGTACGTTTATTTCAAATAAACGCTAATACGCGAACTATAAAAGTGTCTAACATGTCCGACACTCCCGATTATGATCCTAATACATTTTTATACTCATTTCTATAATATAAAAACTATGATATTAATTTACCCGGTATTTTGGAAATTTAACCATTACGTATCGTACGTTTAACTTAGTAACGCCGGTTTTCACCAAAATTGAACGATAATCACCCTAACTCTCCGTACTTGTACCCGACTTATTTTTACAACTTTTATAACTTTATTACGTCCCGAATAACTTCAACAAAATTTATTTTTAACAAACCCGGTACCCGATTAAACCTTAAACCTAAACCTAGCCTAACTATACTTAACTACTAACACTAATTTTTACTAACTAATCACCAAACATATCCCCCCATTTCCCTCCCCAAAACCGGCCAACCCCCCCCTAAAAGTCTTCAAACTTTAATTTCTCACCTACACTCTTTATTGCACACCAAACTTTTGTCTAACATATATATACTTAACTTTTTCACTTCCTTATCACAAAATCACTTTTACTTACACTTAGCAAGCTTTTTCTCTTCATTTCTCTTAAGTGTGGTTCGATTTGGGGTAATCAAGGAGCAAGGAGGGTAAATTTTACAAGATCATATTACAAACTAGTTAGTATAATCATCCTTGTTAGAGTTTTGAAATACAAACTCAAGGATTAGTAAGCTTTTCATCATCTAAACTCTCTAAACTATCAAGTAAGTATACAAACTCATTTTTATGATTTTTACAAGTTATTATTATGTTCATATAATTTTCTTACAAGATCTTATACATGCATCAACTTGTACCACTCCATTTTTGTATATATTAACTTTGAAGCCCTAGAAATGGAAACATATGAAACCCTTGTTAGACCTAGTGGATTGATGATGTCTAAGGACCCATGACACCCTAAGAAGGTGTATGGTAGGATTAGATTAGTCTTGTGGTGTTTGAAAGTGGATTGATGGAGGATGGAACTAGTTTAGAGACTTGAAAATGGTTTTTGAAACTTTTAATATACCTACTGTCCCTATTTTAATTTCGTGGGAAAATCAGTAGATGGTGACTAAGTTTTGACCAAAGATTTAGAAAATACATTCAAAAACGAAACTTTGGGCGAAAGAACGGATTAAAACGAGTTTATAACGAAGGAGTTATGATTTTTGCAAACTTAACGACGAAAACTACTTTTCCAGAAAACTGCTTGCTGTTGGGCAGAATACGATGGGTATTTTGAAGCATTAAACGTAACCTAAAAGAGCCGAGTTATCTAAAATATACTAGTATACACAAAGACGAATCCGTGGACATAAAGAACAAGGAAAACGAGCCTAAAACGACCGAGTTATACCCGTTTGAACATTATAAAAACTATATATATATTTTTGGTCAAAAATAAAAATAATAACGTACGTATTAAGTGATATATTTTCTAGAAACGTTACTAAGGACTATTTTCTTATCAAATGAATACGTACGACCCGAAGGAATATTTATACGACATGACGACGTCATTCTAAGGTTTTGATACTTGGAACATAACGCTAACTTTTTCGTACGAGTTAATATGACAAGTTATATACTTCTCTAAATGGACCTATTTTTCCTAAGTATGGAAACTATTTTACTACGACGATAACTAGTATTTTCAAATTACGAGTGGTATGGGTATCATGTGCATGTGCATTCATTTCATTACGGCTTGATCTAAATTAGATCGCGATTATTCATTTAGGTTGCGGCTAGTGTTCGCGCCTCATTGTCCCGACTACTTTTACATCATTGTACCATCGTTGTACCATCCTTTCGAGGTGAGTTTTCATAGCCCCGTTTTTAGTACTTATTTAATTTTAAATCCCACGGGGGAGAATACATTGCACAATTATATTATTTTTGTACATGCCCAAGTATTAAATTCCATACATTGCTTAAGTTGGTAGTACTATCACTTCAAGTCCCCTTTATTATCATGGACCGTTAATTATATTGCCAAGCGAGAGTGAGTGGATAGATCTATCGAGGGTGACTCCTCCATTCGTGTTTGGGTTGCTCCATAAGGAAAACGAATGCATTTCATGTCTGATTATAGTACGAGTGCCTGATAAACACTCCTTTGGGGCCAATTTTAGTACGTCGAGCTTCGGTGCCATGAGCTTAAGAGACAATGTAGCTTTTTGACATTTTAGTACTTTACTCTATACTTGTGGCTTATTGTACATACGATTTAACTTATAAACCTATGATTATTCACCAACTTTATGTTGACCGTTTTCGCAATGTATTTCTCAGGTTATTAAGGTAGCTCATGTTGCATACATTTGGACCTTCATGGAGTCGCGGAGTCGACGCGTCTCACTATATTTTCTGCACTTATGAAACGTTTGATCTTGTTGAACTTATTTTAACTATTTTGGCAAACTCTTTTGGGACCTAAGCTTTGTAAACTCTGAATGATTTGATGATCAAACGCTGTATTTTCTAAACGACACTTTAGGTCGTTCAATATAACGGTAAACTATGGTGCTATGACAGCCACCCCCAGGTATTCCATTCCGCTGCCATTCAGGTAAATTGGGGGTGTGACACTTTGCACTTATGGCTTATGCATCATCATCTTCTGGCTCTGACTCTGAGGTATCCAATGATTCTTATCTATCTGTGTGTTCTTTTAAATCATGTGCCGACACTGTTGAAGAACCTAAGTCTAGGAATGAGAGTCTAATTAGAGAAGTTGAACACCTAAAACTTGATAACTTAGGTTACAAAGTAGGTATTCAAAATGTTGAGAGAGAAGACTAGAGTATCTAAAACAGTGTGAGCTAGAATATGTAGATAGAATTAACCAACAGGATGTTGAGATTTTTAAGAAAAACAGTGAAATCGAATTTCTTAAGAATAAATTAGAAGAAGCAGAAAGAGATAGAGATGCAGCTCTTGCTGATAAGGAAAAACACATAGTGAGAGTAAATAAACAACAATATGCTTCTGATTTGGTTAATAAATCAATTGAGAGTACCTTGATGAGGAAAGGAAGTGGAATAGGCTACAATGAGGTTGCTCCTCCTGTTAAGAGTGCCTATGCTCCACCAGGAAAAGAATTGTCTTTTATTAGTGAGCTAGATATAGAAAAACCTGTAGGTGAATCTAGTACAAGTGTCTTAGAAGCACCTAAGGTTGAGGTTAAAAACTATCCTGAGGCTCCAATTATTGAAGACTGTCATTCAGATAGTGATGAGGAACAAGTTGAACCTGAACAAATTGAGAAAAAGGAAGAAATTCATACAAAAGTTGAACCTAAAATTGAACAAGTTAAGTTTGTGATACCTGTGTTAGGTAAAGGCATCTCTAGGAAAATGGTATAATATAATGAGGTTCCTAGAGGTCAACTAAATGGATTCTATAATAAGCCTAGGGGAAATTAGAGAAACTTTCATAACCTAGTTTCAAACAAATTAGGTAGTGAGTTTCAATTAAAGAAAAATGCTTGTTATAAGTGTGGTAGTTTTGAACATTTGATTAATAGTTGTGCTGACCACAAAAAGCCTGTTTGGAATCAATATTCAAGGGTGAATCATAAATATGTTTATAAAAATACTCACCCTCATCCCAATAAAAACATGATTCCAAGGGCTGTGTTATTAAGATCTGGTGCAACTAGATCTATTTATGCTGCTAAATCAAATGGTGCTTTTAAAACCACAACTGGTTCTGTTGCTGGCTCTACTGCTAGTAAGCAATCTGCTGCTAGCATGCATTCTGCTACTAGTAAGCAATCTACTGGTAGTACAAAAATTTCTACTTCTGGGACAAAAGTTTTATCAGATACAGTTGTTGGAAATCATTTTTATGCTGTTAAGGCCTCAGCTTGCTGGGTTTGGAAACCAAAATCATCTGTTTCAAACACTATTTCCAAAAACAGCAGTGCATCAAGTGTTTTAAAGAAATTTAATTATGTTGATGCACAAGGCAGATCCAAGTCAGTAATGGCTTGGGTCCCCAAGAGAAACTAATTTCTCTACTTTTATGTGCAGGGTAATCTACTGGATGATCTAAAAGATATGGCTATAGTTGATAGTGGATGCTCTGGACATATGACAGGAGATGAGTCTCAACTTGAAGACTTTGAGGCTTTTGAAGGTGGTTATGTTGCTTTTGGGAATGATCCAAAAGGTGGAAAGATTATTGGTAGAGGAACTCTAAGGACAGGAAGTTGGACTTTGAGAAGGTGTTTCTTGTGAAAGGGCTGAAGTTTAACCTCTTTAGCTTCTCAAAAATGTGTGACAAAAGGAACTTTGTTCTTTTTACAGACACTGAATGTATGATCCTTTCTCCTGATTTTCAGTTGCCAGATGATAAATTTGTGCTATTGAAGGTCCCTAGAAATTAAAATATATATACAGTGACCATATTAAGAACATTGTTCCCAAAAGAGCTTTAACTTGCCTAATTGCAAAAGCCACTATTGATGAGTCCAAATTATGGCATAGAAGACTTGGGCACCTGAACTACAAGACAATGAACAAGTTGGTGAAAGGAAATCTTGTGAGAGGAATGCCCACAAAGCTGTTTGAAAATTGTGAGACTTGTATTGCTTGTCAAAAGGGTAAATAGCACAGAGTTTCATTCAAGTCCAAGATAGTTGATGAGGCAAAAATGATCCGTTTTTAGGGGGTCATTTAAGCCCGAATCCGAATTTATTTGATCAAATATTGCCCTAAATCGTTCCTTTTGTGATTTTAGGTACTTGGAGAGTGAATTCTGGAAAAGAAGCCATTTTGGACGTTTTTGGAGCATAAAAGTGAAGAAAACGGCAAAGTCTCTATTTTCCATGCTGGGAACAGTACATGAAGGCGTCAAGAGTAAATTCATGACGGCGTCAAACCTCAAGAATTAAAATCCGTAGTTGATGACGGCGTCACACACAGGGCGTCAAGAGTAATTTGTGTGACGGCCTAGGCCTTGACGGCGTCAGAAGTAGATCAAGGCCGTCCGAGGAAGTATTTGGCGGCGAGATGACGGCGTCACATCTTTGTTCTTGACGCCGTCATCCCTATTTTCCTATATATAGTTTTCTAGTTTTTCACATTTAAAAAGAGAAGTTTTGGGAGAAACCCTAAAGACGATTTTGGTGCAACTTTTACAGGTTTTTCAAGGGTTCCAAACCCTTGATACCTTGCATTGTAATTGAGATAAGTGTTCTTCTAATTCAATCAATATGTCTATGTGTTGGTTGTCTATATCTTGTTCTTGTCTCAATTCTATCATGATGGGCTAGATCTCTTTTGTGTTTGCTTAGATCTAATGAAACCTAGATATTGATTATGTGTTGATTACTTGTTTATTCTTGTTTTGGATGAATGATTTATATGTTAGGCTTAAGAAAACTGGCAGATCTCCAAATGGTAACATGCTTGAACGTCTTAAGAAACATGAACTGAGGCGTACTAGGTCTTTATTGGTTGTATTTAATGCATGAGCCACTGTTTACAATCCCTATAGTTGTGCTGGGCATGGTGTAGGAGGAGATAAGAGCTCATAGAATTGGCGAGTTATGTATGCCACCCCATGAATGGTATTAAGGAATACGATCCGTCATCCATACAATTATAACAAGTAATTAACGTGTAAAAGATATCTAGGGAGTAGTGAAATCTAAGTAAACACATTTTCTCCAATTACTGCTCACAACCTTAGTATAATTAGTTTATTTTCATTTTTGTTATTTTATTTTGATTGCATCTTAGTATTGGGTTAGTTGAATAGCAACTAATTCCGCCCACTCCTTCAAACCCCGAGATTTTTACTTGCTTTCTAAAAAATATAAAAATACAAAAATAATCATCCCTCACCTTTAGAACTAGTATTTAGGCTTTCTAATCCTAGCGACACTATTCCTAAGCTGAACGATCAATCCCCCGGTACTTGTCACTATACTATACTACAACGATCAGGTACACTGCCTGGTGGGGGTTGTAAGCTTCTCGAGATCCCTCGCGAGGTAAAGCCTGTTGCGATTCCCACGCATCAAGTTTTTGGCGCTGCAGCCCGGGGAATAGTTATTGTCTAGGTTAGGATTTCTTTTTATTAGGTCTACTTGCTAGATTCCTTTCTAGTAAGATTTTTATTTTTATTTTTAGGTTTTCTTTAGTCTATCTTATTTCTTCGTGCCTTTGTTCGTAACTCTTTACCATCCGACATCATGGAAGGTGGTAACATCTTTGAACCCGTCATCCCACCACAACAAAACCCACCATTAGAACCCCTTAGGCCCCGAACCTTAGGAGAGTACTCCCGACCTAGCCACCAAGGCTACCGAAACACCATTGAGCTCACCGGAGCCAATGTGACCCCCTTGCGATCTGACACCATCCGGTTGGGGCAAAGCGGATGTGCATTCCATGGACTTCGTTCTGAAGATCCAAACCAACATCTTAAGGACTTTCTCAAAATCGTAGATTCCATAGACCTAGGTGTTGAAACTAGAGAGACTACCCGTTTACGCCTATTCCAATTCTCTCTACGGGATCAAGCTAGTCAATGGCTTGAGCGTTTACCCGCGGGATCTATCACCACATGGGATGATCTCACCACTCGTTTCCTTGCTCAATTTTTTCCACCGGGGAGAACTACTAAGCTTAGGAATGACATCTTGATGTTCCAACAACGTCAAAATGAATCTCTTTATGAAGCATGGACTCGTTTCAAGGACTTACTCCAAAAAGTCCCTCATCATGGCATAGATCTTTGGCTCCAAGTCCAAATTTTTTATGACCATATCGACATCTCCACGAGGCGAACCATTGACCAATCGGCCGGTGGTAAGCTACGTGATCTTAGTGCGGAACAATCATGGGAACTCATAGAAGATCTTGCTCTCTATGACAACGAAAGATGGAATGATCCCCGTGATTTGAACAAAACGGTCAAGGCAATATCTTTGCCTTCGAACAATTCTAGCACTCCCGACCATAGGATCATGGAACTTGAGGACCAAGTCAAGTTTCTCATGAAATCTTATGATGCTTCTAAGCCTTCAAGCCAAGTGAACAAAATCACTTCTTCATGCAAATTATGTAGTGGTCCCCACGACACTCGTGATTGTGTGGAACTCCCTGGAACAGCTTTTGCGGACTACGCATCCACGCGTACCGACGAAGCGGGAGATAAGTGGTACACTTTCAAGCCCGAGCCAAACACATACGGTGATTCATACAACCCCTCATGGAAAAATCACCCAAACCTTAGGTGGAAACAAAATCAACCCAATTCTTCCAATCCGCCTAACCGTCACCAACCAACCGGTCCACCATCCAATCGTACTTTCAACAACAATCTTTCTAACAACTATGGTAGTACCAACAATCTTGAAGGATTGATGTCAAAGTTTATGGCATCTCAAGAGGCTCGCATAGCTAGGTTTGAAACCGAATTCAACCAACAACAAACGAAGATGACCAACAAGATTGACAACTTGTTGAAAGCCCTCAACAACTAAGCATTAGTCACACCTAGGAAGGACACTAGGGACACCAATAACGGAAACCAAATTAAGGATCCCTCATCATCTAAACAGGTCCACTTTGTTAATGTTGTCACTATTAAGCCGATAGATAAGGAGATAGAAGAGAGTGACAAGAATGAAGTTAGGATAGAAGCCGAGACTAAGGATGAGAATAGGGAAGTTGAGGTTGATAGTAGAGAGGAATTAGAGGAGGTAGAGCCTAGAGAAGAATACTTTGATAAGTTGCCAACCAAGGAAGAACGGGAATACCATAAGGATTTATTCGATAGTCCCGAGAGAACGTATATCTTTGGCGACCCCCTTATCAAAATGGGAGACCCCTCTAACATTAACATCCCATGCAATATCGGGCACATGCATATATGGAAAGCTTACATAGACCCTAGATCCCCCGTGAACATCATGACTAGGACTTATTACAATTGGGTGATGAAGAGGCAACTTAATTTTAGGATGATGCCTAATAGGAACCTGATAAGTAATTTTGCGGGAAGAGTGAAAGGATTGCATGTGATTATAGGGAATCTCACCTATGAGATCGATTTTATGATAGTTGAGGACACTCGTCCGGTGATAGATGCTTGGCTAAGTCAAATAATATTTGGGAAACCATTTGTTGAGGCCACTAGGATGAGTTATGATCCGACTTTAGGGATAGTTAGATTCAAGAAAGAGAATGATGAGGTTGCTTATCAAATGCCCTACAAGATTGAGCAATACCGCCTTCTCTCTAATTTCGAAAAGGAACACAAGTAAGCGGCTTATTATAGGAATGAGGAGGATAGACGTAGAGGAGTAGAGTATGTTAGAAATAGGATGCTTGGTTTCTACAAAGAGTGCTTGCAACTAGGTCCGGAATACAAAACTGGTTTAGAAGACGACCTAGAGAGTGGAACCAATGATGAGATCACGTAGTAACCCATGACCTTGAGTTTAGCTACAAGAATAAAGAAAAGCGCTTCTTGGGAGGCAACCCATGTTTTGTGTGATTTTATTTGTTTGATTGTTATTTGCTTCCGTATGCATGCTTTATTTTTATTTTTGGTAGATCATGTTTCTCAATTAAAAAGTGGAAATACTTTACTATGTTGTTTGGCCTAGTCTTAACTCCAACTTAAAAGTATTTTTGCAAAAGATAAGTGTAAGGGGAAACCCCAAATATGTTTTCAAGAAACAAACCGATCATGATTCTCCACAATATTAAATGAACATATATATTCGTATTCGTTAGAGTCAAATGCTTGTATTGAGTCATAATGAAGTTTTGCAGGATTTTCCAGGAAGTAGGACCAAGTTTTTCCAGAAATTTTCCGGAAACTTAACATAAGAATTTCTGCAGGTCCATTCTGACGGCGTCAGAGGTTTACTCTTGACGGGGTCAGGAGTTAAAAATCTGGAAATTTTACCGGTTTTGTTTTTCTAACGGAGTCTTATGGTTTTTGTGAATTATTAAGTTTTATAATCTCTAGGAAATCTGCAAACTTCATTCCAAAAGCATTATATCTTACTTTATTTTCTAGGATTTAGTAACTTATATAGGATGCCGCCGATTTTACGCGAGGTTGTCTTATCTATTTTGTCAGGATTTACAGGTTATGTTCGACAAGGAGATGATTTTTATTCTGGAAGGGAAGCTTTGATGGTTCATTTTCTTGGAGGAAGATCTAACCTGGCCAACCTATAATCCATACCGAGCGAATCAGGGGAGTATTTGATTTCATTCTCTTTACTTTTTCACTTTTACATTCTTTACTTGAACATTGGGGACAATGTTCATCTTAAGTGTAAGGGGAGGGTAAAAAGATGATACCTTACATATGCACTTTCACTTGAGTTTGTTTTGTTTGATAGTAGATGTGTAATAAAACTATGAGAAATACTTGTTAGTGCAATTTTAGCGCCAAATTTAAATTTTTTTACAACATTTAGGAGTGAAACTTTAGCCATAGCAAGCGTCTCATGGATAGGAGATTGTATGACTAGCACATAACCGTATATTCAGAAAAATTTTCCACCCAAATATGTGAGGTTCGCCTTTAGATTTGATAGGAAAAGCATTCACTATTAGTGCTTATGAGTGTACCGGTAGCATTTAGATTCTAGAACTTGCGTTAGTGATGCATTCCGAGACCGCTAGTGAGACTACATTCGTGTAGTGGGATTTACTACATGATAAGAGGCATTAGGATTACCCTTGTGTTAAACCCGTATTATGATTACTTGACCATTTAAGTCATACTACTTGACTAGTTAAGTCAACTAATTTTTCCCACACCCTTAGCGTTGTACTCATTTTTAGTACACGAAACCCCTAGTACACCTCTCCGAGCCTATCTTTTCGTTTCTAACTTTAAGCATTTTACTTAAAGGAAGAATTTGTTACACCCCACTTAAATGTACAACCAAATCGCCTTAGCCTTCCGTGTATGCGCTCATTTTTAGTGCATTATTGTTATTTGTTAAACCCTAAGTTAACTTTCTAATTGATTACATGGTTGCTAAGTCGAGTCATATCCTTGTACATATTGTTTTAGGACGATTGGGACTCATGGGTAAGTACTTATTTTATAGAGTAATGGGGAAGAACATCATTTATTACCCCCATATGTGCGTTAATCTTAAAAGTGCTCCAAGTGTTTTGATTTTCTTAATTCGAGTCATTAGTTTAGTTAATTGTAAAGTATGTAAAGATTCAAGTGTAAGGGGAATTCTCATCCCCTATGATGTATTATTTTGGATGGTAGGGTAAGAGTGTATGCAAAAAAAAAAAAAAAAAATCGAAAAAATCAAGAAAAAGAAAAAAAAATAGAAAAAGGAAAAAGAGAAAAAACATACGGACTACCATCCCGTTTCATTTTATGTTTTTGTTATTTCTCATTTATTAGCTTAAGTCGAGTCTAGTCTTGGCTTAGCAACGCCATATTGTACATGTAATTAACCAAGATTGTTAACTCGCCACCAGTAAAACTTCCTTTATCCAACAAAACCGTGTAATTCATATCCCTATACCTAACGTTACAACCCTTTAAAAGACCTCTTTGATAGTTTATCCTAGGTGCTTACGCCATGTGGTGGAGGTTTGATCCTTTCCCAAGCCTATGGTAATCTATTTTGCTATGACAGGTGGTGAGAGATATCTTCCATTTCTATAATGTTATACTACTTTATTACACCCGAGAGATGTGAGTATCTAAACACTATTTGTGATGTGCTTGTGTATGACCTCCGTGCTTGTCTATTGGTCTTTAGTGGAACGATTATTTGTTGTAATTACTTTTATACTAGTGTTAAATGACCCCTAACTTGTATTTTGAGTAGAATAAAAGCGCATTTGCTTGAGGACAAGCAAATCTCAAGTGTAAGGGTATATGATGAGGCGAAAAATGATCCGTTTTTAGGGGGTCATTTAAGCCCGAATCCGAATTTATTTGATCAAATATTGCCCTAAATCGTTCCTTTTGTGATTTTAGGTACTTGGACAGTGAATTCTGGAAAAGAAGCCATTTTGGACGTTTTTAGAGCATAAAAGTGAAGAAAACGGCAAAGTCTCTATTTTCCATGCTGGGAACAGCACATGAAGGCGTCAAGAGTAAATTCATGACGGCGTCAAACCTCAAGAATTAAAATCCGTAGTTGATGACGGCGTCACACACAGGGCGTCAAGAGTAATTTGTGTGACGGCCTAGGCCTTGACGGCGTCAGAAGTAGATCAAGGCCGTCCGAGGAAGTATTTGGCGGCGAGATGACGGCGTCACACCTTTGTTCTTGACACCGTCATCCCTATTTTCCTATATATAGTTTTCTAGTTTTTCACATTTAAAAAGAGAAGTTTTGGGAGAAACCCTAAAGACGATTTTGGTGCAACTTTTACAGGTTTTTCAAGGGTTCCAAACCCTTGATACCTTGCATTGTAACTGAGATAAGTGTTCTTCTAATTCAATCAATATGTCTATGTGTTGGTTGTCTATATCTTGTTCTTGTCTCAATTCTATCATGCTGGGCTAGATCTCTTTTGTGTTTGCTTAGATCTAATGAAACCTAGATATTGATTATGTGTTGATTACTTGTTTATTCTTGTTTTGGATGAATGATTTATATGTTAGGCTTAAGAAAACTGGCAGATCTCCAAATGGTAACATGCTTGAACGTCTTAAGAAACATGAACCGAGGCGTACTAGGTCTTTATTGGTTGTATTTAATGCATGAGCCACTGTTTACAATCCCTATAGTTGTGCTGGGCATGGTGTAGGAGGAGATAAGAGCTTATAGAATTGGCGAGTTATGTATGCCACCCCATGAATGGTATTAAGGAATACGATCCGTCATCCATACAATTATAACAAGTAATTAATGTGTAAAAGATATCTAGGGAGTAGTGAAATCTAAGTAAACACATTTTCTCCAATTACTGCTCACAACCTTAGTATAATTAGTTTATTTTCATTTTTGTTATTTTATTTTGATTGCATCTTAGTATTGGGTTAGTTGAATAGCAACTAATTCCGCCCACTCCTTCAAACCCTGAGATTTTTACTTGCTTTCTAAAAAATATAAAAATAAAAAAATAATCATCCCTCACCTTTAGAACTAGTATTTAGGCTTTCTAATCCTAGCGACACTATTCCTAAGCTAAACGATCAATCCCCCGGTACTTGTCACTATACTATACTACAACGATCAGGTACACTGCCTGGTGGGGATTGTAAGCTTCTCGAGATCCCTCGAGAGGTAAAGCCTGTTGCGATTCCCACACATCAATAGTGAACACAATTACTGAGCCCTTGCATTTACTACACATGGACTTATTTGGGCCTGATTTTGTGAATAGCTTGAACAAGAAGTCATATTTCCTAGTTGTCACAGATGACTTTAGCAGTTTTACTTGGGTGTTCTTCTTAGCCACTAAAGATGAAACCCCAGAGATACTCAAGGCATTCATTACAAGAGTTGAAAACTTGCACAACCACAAAGTGAAAATAATCAGATGTGACAATGGTACTGAATTCAAGAATAGTGTGATGAATCAATTCTGTGTGGGAAAAGGAATTCTAAGACAGTATAGTGTTGCAAGAACTCCACAACAGAATGGTGTTGCAAAGAGAAGAAACGTGACACTGATTGAGGCTGCAAGAACAATGTTATCTGATTCTAAACTACCTATACCTTTTTGGGCTGAAGCTGTGAACACTGCATGTTTTGTGCAAAAGAGATGTAAGGTAGTTAAGCCTCACAACAAGACTCCATATGAGCTATTTCATGGAAAGAAACCAATGATTGATTTTCTCAAGCCATTTGGATGTCCTATCACTATTTTGAATACTAAGGATCAGTTAGGCAAATTTGAAGAAAAAGCTGATGAAGGATATTTGGTTGGTTACTCTGTGAGTAGTAAAGCTTTCAGGGTATACAATAAGAGAACCAAACATGTAGAGGAGAATCTACATATCAAGTTTAGTGAGAACACATCAAATGTTGAAGGGAAAGGACCAGAATGGTTGTTTAATGTTGATATTCTTGCCAAGACAATGAACTATGTACCAGTGATTGCCAATGTAGATTCAAACAAATCACAAGAAGAATTTGTTTTGGTTGAAAAATTGAAGGTTGGTCCAACTTTACTACCCTTTCAGAAAGATCAAGATACACAAGAAGATGTTGCTTCTCAAGAGAAACCTAAGGAAACTGAAGAAGATATTGAAATATCTAATGATGCAAAAAAGGTAACCAATGAAGTTCCCAAAGTAGTTGTTGATGTCTCTCCTACAAGGCTAGAAGACTCTACTGCTGACTCAGAAGACCCTACTGCTAGGCCAAAACAAGCAACTGCTGCTTCAACCAATTCTGCTGCCAAGCCTACTAACTCTGCTTCTTCAACAAAGTTTCGTTCTATGGACAGTCAGGGTAGATCTTTTGATGATCCAAACTATCCTGATGATCCAAATATGCCTCCTCTAGAGAATATTTATGATGATACAGATGATGAAGCCCTTGATGGTAAGCTATTTGGAGCTGATGCTAATATTACTAATTTGGAACTTAACATTCCTATTAGTCCCACTACTACAACAAGAGTTCACAAGGATCATCCTAAAGACCAAATTCTAAGTGATCCAACATCATCTGTTCAAACAAGAAGAATGACTAAAGAGCTGAAGGATCTACAACATCAAAGTTTCTTTGCAAGATCTCTGCATCAAAGAAACAGTCATAAAGATCTTCAAAATTGCTTATTTGCCTGTTTTCTATCTCAAATTGAACCCAAGAATACTTACAAGGCCTCACAAGAACCAAGTTAGGTGGAAGCAATGCAAGATGAGCTTCTGCAATTCAAACTACAAGAAGTATGGACTTTAGTTGATTTGCCAAATGGAAAAAGGGTGATTGGCACTAAATGGGTTTTCAGATGTAACAGAGATGAAAGGGGCATAGTCATCAGAAATAAAGCAAGGTTAGTAGCACAAGGATACACACAACAAGAGGGCCTTGACTATGATGAAGTATTTGCACCAGTTGCAAGAATAGAAGCTATGATGAAGTAATTCCAATGATGGCAACCCTAGCCAAATGGAAAACATAGGGGGCTCAGATGATCAAACTAGGTTTGATACCGAGTTTATGTCCAAAGATTCACCTCTCGGACCAGGTAACACAGGTCGAAGTGATGAGGACAGGACAGTGACAAATGAATTGATGGATAATATTGTACATGATGACAATGTCAGTGATTCACCTCTCGGACCAGGTCACACAGGTCGAAGTGATGAGACTAGTATGGAACTTATTAAGAAATTGACGGTTACTTGTACAAATTTGGAGCTGAAGTGTGATACATTGGAGGACAAAGTTCTTGGTCTTTCTACTATTGTTGATGGACAAGCCAAACTGATTACAAAATTGCAAAAGAAGATCAAGAACTTAAGGAAATCAAGATCTTCAACCTCCTTAAGAAGATTGAAGAAAGTGGGCACTTCTTAAGTTGTGAGTTCACCTGACCACTCTGTTCCTTTGGAAGAGGATGCTTCCAAACAGGGGAGGAATGAGGAGTAGAAAGATGAAATGGGTTCAGGGGAGGCAGATTTGATGAAAGTTGACAATGCTCAAGATGTGGATGCTGGAATAGGTTCAAGGGAGGTTCCAGAAGTTGGTGAAATGGAGGTGGAAAGTCCTCAGGATGTGGATAGTTTTGTGATTGCTGACAAATTGGGTAATAAGGTTGTAATGGAAGAAGTTGTTGCTACTCAAGAAAAAGTGATGGAGAAACTTAAGACTTTGGGGCCTGAGCAATTAGTGAAACAGGGTTGATGGGTGAAGCATTGATGACTTTGGGTGACTCTGTGGCAAAAGAAGTAAATGATGCTGCTGTCACTAACAAAATTGCTGACTCTGCTGCTGCTAAAGACACTACTGCTAAGGATTTTGCTGATTCTGCAGCTAGTTAAAAGGTCAATTCTGCTGATGCACAAGACTCTGCTGCTGGGTCTAATGATAATGCTACTGCTGAGGCTATGGTTTTATTAAGTAAGAAGACAACAGAGGTTTCATCTGAATTACCTTCACAACTTACATCACAATCAACTCAACCACTATCACAACAACTAACATCTACAATCACAACATCTGCACCAAGAATACCTCAAAAAGGAGTAGTAATCAGAGAACTTGCTGCTCAACAAAAGAAGATTGCTGCATCATCTTCTACTGACAAAGGAGAGGGCAAGCTGGTTGAAGATCCAAAGATAATGTATAAAGGGATTGATTACTCTCAGATACCTTTTCAGTATTGGCCCAAAGAATTACAAATTGAACATGACTCAATTGTTGCAATGAAAGAACAAGAACTAATTGATCAGGAAGAGCAACAGTTGATTCAGGAAGAAAAGGAAAAGGTTGAAAAAGAAACTGAAGATTTAAAGAGGCATGAGGAGTGGGTGGAAGAAAAGATAAGAATAGATGCTGACATAAAACTCTCCAAGATGATTAAAATTGAAGAAAAAGAAACTCCAACTTTTGATGTTCAAGCTTGGATAAGAGAGTTCTCAGCAAAGAAAAGAAAAGAAGTTGCTGCTGCTAGAAGAAAGAAGAAGGTTCTCAGGGGTCCAACACTATTGCAACAATGAAAAGAGCAAGAAAGATACCTAAAGAATATGAAGGGATGGAAATTGATACAGTTGAAGCCTAAGTCTGATCAAGAGGTTTTTAACTTTGTATCAACAAGCTAAGAAAGAGATAGATACCTTCTATCCTATGGGTAGTGCTGAAAATTTAGAACATATTGCTAAAATGAATAAGAAGTTGGTACCTGATAGAGTTGTTGAAGCAGAGCATGTAAAAGAAGCAGATACTATTGAACAGCCTAAGGATGTAGCAGAAAAGAAAATTCCTTCTAGTCAGAGTGGTAAAAGAAAAGGAGTTGTTCATAAATCCTCTGCTAGAAAGAAGAGAAAAGCAGAAGAAGAAAGCAGTTCTAAACCTGAAGGAGATGAGCATAATAACTTCAAGAATGATTATGATCATATTCCTCCTGAACACTTAAAGCAACAGTTGAAAGTTCTAACTATGGTTGCTAAGATGGATGAACCTAAAGTAGTTAATGCTGAACCAGTAGGAATCAGATATCCTGTCATTCAAGTAACTACAAATTATCATACTAACATTGGAACATTTCATGATGTCAAGAGATCTGATGAGAAGACTCATAGGTTTCTTAGATTTCTACAAATGTTGTATTACTTTGATAGAGAGGATGTTTTGTGGAAAACTAGAAGGGGGGGTTGAATAGTTTTACGTCCTTTTAAAATTTATAAACACAAGTTTGTTTTAAAAACTTCGATTCTAGTTTATGTGAATTCAATACTTGCACTATATGAACAATTGTATGATAACTAACTAACAAAACTAATATAGTAAAGGTAAATAAATAAGTAATGAGAAGAGTTAGAAAGATCAAACCACAACACAAGGATTTATAGTGGTTCGGCTACAAGGACACCTTCCTTGTTCCTACTCCACTCCCCGAGTCACTTACTCGAGAGTTCTCTTCACTATGTCAACAAACTCCCTTATGGCGGAGAAAACCGTACACACCAATATACACACCAATTTACACACCAATCTTCACACCAATCTACACACCAATCTTCACACCAATTTGCTACACACCAATCTTCACAACTATCCTACCTCACTACTAATCAACTTCTACTATCTACACAACTTCTATATCTTCTAAACAATTAATCACAAGCACAACACAATATTCACAAATGAATATATATACACTATACACAACTACTCTTCAACACTTCTTGAACTTGGTTGTAGAGAGTTCTTCTTTTGCACTTAGAATGAGAATGGATGATGAAGAATTGAATCACTTGAAACAAGGATTAATATACAAATGATCAAAGGGTTTTGGATGAGTTTTAGATGGTTATAGATCTGAAAATTTCGTGCAAAAGGTGGGGAAAAATTCCAGAATTAAGGTGGTATTTATAGGAGAAGAAATCTGACAGTTTCTGACAGGGGAGCGTGGCCGGTCCCCTTAAAGCATGGCCGGCCCCCTTAAAATTAAGGGGACCGCCCCTTATAAATAAGGGGGCCGCCCAACTGTAACGGCCAGAAAACTTGTCTTTTAGTGGGGAAAGTTTATTTGGTGAAAAACTAACTGATTTTGGTTAAATATTTGAAATCATATATTTAGTATGATTAAAACATTTTTCCTTATTACCAAAAGTGTTTTTCAAAAATATATAATAAGATTATATAATTAAATAAACTTTGTATTAGTTAATTAAATACCCCTTTGATCATGAGATGTATTAAGCACTTGTTTATCCATACCTTAAGTGATTAAGTTGGATATAATGATATAAACTAGCTTAATACTTGTTTACGTAGTAATCAAACGATTGACGAGTTTACATTTTGTGATTGTCAAAATATAGAGATATCAAAAAATATAAATAACGTTTTCATACATTATTTATGTCAACAATCTCCCCCTTTTTGATGATTACAAAATTTAAACTCATTAGTCGAAAATTAGTCTATATACAAGTATTAGAGTGAGTTTATATCACTTCTCCCCCTTTTTGTTAGCATCAAAAAGGTTATCCCGTGTTAATGGAAGCTCCCCCTTGATGTAAGCTCCCCCTCGTTTTGAGGCCAAAAGGAATCGAGATATGGATATCTTGCAAAAATATTTAGTAGCAAGCAACATATATATGTATATAGCGTGCAAAAGTATAAACTAAACATAACCATAACATTAATCAAGTGAAATTAATACATCAAGCATTACATCAACAAATGAAACAAGTAATGCTACAAACAAAAGCCTTAAAGGCTTACAATCATCACATAAAAAATAAACCAAAGCTCAAACATAAGAGTCCTCTCTAGAGCTTGCCATCCAAAATGGTTTGAGGTACTTTTATTTGTAAGTCACCAAGCATGTTTAATTGGGAGGAATTGATGGTGAACATGGAGATGGTGATGGAGGAGGAGTGTTTGTTGATGGTGGTGGAGGGGTTGTGTTTATAGGTTGTGGATGCAACAAGTTCTCAATATGAGAAAACATGTATTGCATTTCATCTCTTAGTCCGAACACAATTGTTCGGTTGTGGATGCAACAAAGGCAAGTGTCACCATGAGCTTCAAGTAAGCTCCATGGGACAGGGTTATAGGTTGGTGGATTGATAGGGGATGATGAGAAATGTGCATCAAGAGGTGTTAATGGTGATAATGAGAGGGTTAATGCAAGGGTGGAGTGTTCATTGGTAGGTTGTGATGGTTGAACCATTGGTGGAGGAGATAAGTGGGTGTTTATGTAGTCATTAATGGATGAAGTGGATGGTATGGAGGAAGTAGAATTTCCATTTGTTGAGGGTGTTTTGGAGGGTGCATTTGGTGCACTAGGAGATGAACATTGAGGTTGTGGTGATGGGGTGGTGTTGTCTTCATTTGTAAGATCAATGAAGAGTTGTTTGGGTGGTATAATGACAAGTTTTTGTTTCTTGGCATTGTTTGAATGGGTGGTTCTTGGTGATGACATGATGATGGTTTATGAATGATGAGGATGATGAATTATGAATTAAACATGCATGGGGATTATATAGTGGGAAAACATGTTTAGAAGTGGAATTATTTTGAAATTGTAATGTTATATTCCAAAATCAGTTTGGTTTTTAAGAGTAATGATAGCTGGGACTAGCAAAAGGGATCACAGGATGCAAAAGAAAACAGTGTAAAAACTGTTTCAGATGGCCGGTCCCCTTAAATGGTGGCCGGTCCCCTTAATTTTAAGGGGGCCGCCCTTTATGATTTAAGGGGGCCGCCCATCTGACGACCCAGAAACCAAAAATTTTCAAAAATTTTCTGGAAAGATGTTATGTTCTGGTTTGAATGTGCAGCAAGCTCAATTTGGACATTTCACATTTGTTTTGGTTTATTAGAAAGCATACATGTCATATAGTTATATAAACATTAACTAATCATGCAAACATATATATAGATCAAGAGAAACATGCATAAAAATATCAAAGACAATCAAGTTATCATCCTAAACACATATTCAAATAACAAGTATTTCCGAATAAACTTCGGACAAATAGCACACAAGACATAAAAAATAAAACATTGTTTAACAAACATAATCCGACCATATCATTTCTTTTTCTTCCCGAAGATACCCTTCAAAGTCTTCCCAATAGATTTGAAGCCACCTCTAACTTCTTCGTGCAAGCTCTTTTGTCTTCTAAGCATCTCGGTAGTTCGTTCATGAAGCACTTCTTCAGTTTGATCACTTGGAGATGGAGTAGAATAGTTGGGATAGTCAAGATCCTCTAAATCGTCAACGAACTCAGAAAACGAAGGGGTACTAGCATCATGGATGTTTTCCTCCTCATCGTCATCATCTTGCCTTGAGGATGATCCATGAAAGCTATGACGACGAGGTTTACCCTTGTCACTTCGAGTTCGTCGAGCTTGTTTTAGAGTGAGAGTACGTAGAGTGGGGTAGATGGACTCATAAATACTATTGTCAAGATTGGGGTAGTACTCGATAACATGACGATAGATACGAGTAAGGAACATTCCATATGGAAGGTTGGCTTTGGGAGGTTTTCTAGCACACTCAATCCGTTTGATAAAGAAGTAGGCCAAATTGTACGGCTTTTCGACAGCTATACAATACAACATGTGAGCAAGGCTAGCCGGGAGATGGTCCCGGTGACCTCCAGTACCAAACGCATTCTCACGAATGAGTTCTTCCCAACGCTTCATGTGAGGGCTTAATTCTTTGAGGAGAAGTTGGTATGGAGAGATTTGAACGTTTTTGGATTTTATTTTTCGACTTGTGGTGGCACGATCTATACCAAGGACTTGACGAATTCCGTCGGGATGAGGAATTTCGTCGAGATATGGACCGAAGGTTGGTCGATAGCGATTAAGAGATTCGAGGTCCCACTCGTTTGAGAAAACGGCTTGACCTCTAAATGGAATTTGGAGGATATGACCAAATTGTTCGAGAGTCAGGGTGATAAATTCATTTTGAATCATGAAAGAGATGGTGATGAAACCAAGATCATTGGTTTGGATGGTGACTTGGCTATAGAAATCCATAATGAAGCGAGGAATAATAGGTTCATTTATTTCATAAAGACAATTGAAGTTGATGCTTGAAAACAAGCGATTTATGTACTCGGATTGAGCAAAAGCAAGATCTACTACACGTCCCTCATGAATATTTCTATCTTCAATTTGACGATAGATAAGTCCAATGGAAGGAGATGTGGTAGGGAGTTGAGAAACTTTGGGAATGTAGTTTTTAGTGTGAGAAAGATCTTCGGTAGTTGCTTTGGGCATTTTCACCTAAACACATCAACAATACAAAAAGACCAAAATAAATATAAAGAAAGATAAAAGTATATGTTTATTGTTAAGGCTTATGTTGGAACATAAACATACTTCGTCACTAATCCTAAGAAGTAGATTACTATGTTCCTTAATGTTGTTTTTAACTCGTTCTAGATATATTTTACGAAGTTTAATGGGTGGTTATGGACAAGTCCAAACGCCCTTTAAACATCTATATATATCATGAAATTTGCTAGATTTACATTAGATTGTAAAACTAGCTATTTCTTGCGAGTTTCTTATGCATGTAATTTGTTTTTGAAAAAGACGGTTTGTATTTTTACTTAAAAATGTCATTTTTAGTAATAAACCAAACGCTTCCTTAACTAGTGACTTATAACTCAAGTGCGTCAATATACATATGAATTATATATCTTGACGAGTTCGATAAACAATTTTAAGGTTTATAATTATAACAAAGTTTTATAAAAATTATAATGACTATGTTTTGATATTATTTGGACATAATCCAAACACCCCTATATTGTGAACCAACATAGTTTTTCTTAGTCGAAAAAATGTAATTTCAAGTTTTACAAGTTACACAAGTATAATGTAATTAGTTTTAACACGTTTTCAAATCATTATTCAACAATAAGTTTACTAAAATTTTTGAAAAGGAGTGTATGAAATTTTTCAAAAATTTTCGACATGATAGTTTATAATAACTAGTTTCTAGTGTTAATCAATCATCCTAATCCTAGGTGAAGCATTTGGTAATGAAGTTTTAAGGCTTAATTCGAAATAAATTATGAAATTTGATGAATTTTATAAAAATGCATAATCATGAATATGATCAAATAAGATGAAATTAGATGAAATGTGTTATGAAAAGCTTACAATATGTAGTGGTGATTGTGTTAGATGAATTTGCCCTTTGCGAATTAACCCGAATTATGTGATTTGGAAGTGATTTGAGAGGTTTTTGGGTTTTGAATTTCGTCACAGCAGAGGCAGGGAAAGAGAGGGATGAAAAAGTGGAGTGTTTGGCAAAAGGAGGAAAGGGAAAAACAGGCTTGAGCTCTCAGAGGGCCGGTCCCCTTAAACATTAAGGGGGCCGCCCTTGTATTGGCTGCCGGTCCCCTTAAACATTAAGGGGGCCGCCCTTAAAATTTTGATATTTCAAGTTTTGGTTTCTGGAACAAACAAGAAAATATTTATATATATACTAGATTTATATTTAATCAAAAAATACGTTGAAGAGTATACGCACGAGAGGAATTACTTGACATTTTTACTTGACATTTTGTCAATAAAATTTTCTTGATCGTTTCGGATGAGATTCATCAAGTTGTCAAACAAACGAGAAAGTTGTGTAAGGTTTATAAGTATATGTATATATATATATATATATATATATTATATAGTATAGGCTTATAAGACGAGAACATAGGAGGGAGACGTATGCAACGGAAGCCGGGAGTTTGTTTCATCCATAGATTTTTCGACTCATCTCACTTCATCAGCATGAGTGTTGATTGAACATTAAAGTTCAATAAGGCAAATGGGGAAAAGAAATGTTCGTAAATGAACAATCTCTAGTTCTAGAAAATCAACAAATGAATTTCCTAGGTTATAAGATCCTAAATATAGCTAAGTATATAATATATATATATATATATATATATATATATATATATATATATATATATATATATATATATATGTGTATATATGTATATTTAGATATAATATAGTTAAAAAAAATTAATAAGACAAGTAAAATCACATGAATATAACACACTAAACTAAACATGCATTTCTAGACAAGGAACTTAAAAGGGAATGTGTACCTTTTGTCTTTAATGCGTTAATCTTCAAGGTCTTCAAGAAGTAAATCGGACAAGAGGTGACAATGAAAAGTTCCATGTTTGGATGGCGAATATTATTTACGTTAGTGCCCATTGTTTCATTTGTCCAAAGTTATTTGGTCCGAACATGTTTTGTATTTGACTTGGATGCATATAAGGTGGAAACATTCCCCACGGATTGAAGTTCCACATTTGTTGATTATAGTTAAAGTTTCGTCTATTATGGCTTGTTCTTGGTTGAGGTGTTTTAGGTCTAGGATAAGTATTATTTGGTTTCCTAGGTGGTGGAGTTTTAGATCTTGCTTTAGGTTTAGATGATCCAACTTCGGTTTTTAAAGATGGTTTATAAAATGGTTTTATTTCTTCATTACTAGCAATAGGTATTATTTTATTTTTTATGAGTAAATGTTTAGGATTAAGTATTGAAGGTTTTGGTTCATTTTCAAATTTAACGTTTTTAGCTCCACTTGTTGAAGATTCAGTTGAGTTAAATCCTAGTCCGGTTTTATCTCCTGATATTCTTTGAATACTTATAATTTTACTAAGTGAGTTACTACTATTTTCAAATTTATCAAGTTTGCAAATTTCATCCTTAAGTATGTTGTTTTCACTTTTAAGCTCTTGACATGTTTTACATTCTTCAACAATTTCTTTTCCTTTTTCAAGTTGATGTATTTTAATTTTTAGTTCAAGCACTTCATTTTCTAGTTGGTTGTTTATGTATTTTAGTGATTTATTTTTAGCCATAACTAGTTGTCCTATTTTACATAATCTATTGTATTCACTATCTAAATCTTTTTCATCTAATGATAGATTTTCATCACTAAAGTATTCGGATTCGGAACGTACCTCACTTGATGATTTTGCCATGAGACACTTTTCATCCTTTGTTGTTTCATTCTCATCTTCATCACTATCACTCCAAGCACCTCCAACGAATGCTCTTTGATTTTGATCTCTTGTCATCATTGGACATTTTCCAATGAGGTGATTCGGATCACCACACTTGAAACACTTTCTCTCATTCTTGCTATACTTGTCATCATTATTCTTTTGAGGTGTTCTTCTTTCATCGTGTGGTTGTCTAACGAATCTCCCTCGCCTTTTGAAGAATTTCTTGAAATCTCTTACGGCCATGGCATATTCTTCGTCATCACTATCGGAAGATGAGCAATCTTCGTTGTTAAATTCTTTTCTAGCTTTCAAGGCGATTGACTTGCTTTGTTCATGTTTTTCTTTAACCATTTCGGAGTCCTTCTTTATAATTGCTTCATAGACTTTCAAATTTCCAATTAATTCGTCAAGTTGTAGCGTTGACAAGTTCTTTGATTCTTCAATGGCCGTCACTTTAGCTCGCCATTTTGGGTGAAGAGCTCTAAGAAACTTCCTAACAAAATTCTTACTAGAAAAATTCTCATCAAGTGCTTTTAAACTTGTGATGATAGTGTTAAATCTAGCAAAAGCATTATCAATTGATTCCTCTTCCGGAATCGTGAATTGCTCATATTGTTGAACAAGTAGATCTATTTTGTTATCTTTGACTTCATTATTACCTTGGTGAGTTATTAATAAAGAGTTCCAAATTTCTTTTGCGGTTTCACACATAAAGATCCTTTCGTACTCTTTACGTGGTAGCGCATTATAAATAACCATTTTTGCTTCATTATTTTTAGCAAGTTTTCTTTTTAAATCATCATTTTGTTTTTCAAAAGGTACGATTTCATCTTTCTTAGTTTCGGGGTTATTTTGAATAGGTAAAAAATCACCATTGGTAATAACATGCCAAAGATCTAGATCTTTTGATTTCACATAAGTTTCGAATCGATTTTTCCAATATAGAAATCCATCACTCTCAAATAGTGGTGGTCTTTGCATAGATTGCCCTTCTAAATATTTTTCAGATTCCATAGATCGTTACAAGTTTTAAAATACAATATATTTTAAAAATCTTGCTAGACGTGGCTCCTGATACCAATTGTGGAAAACTAGAAGGGGGGGTTGAATAGTTTTACGTCCTTTTAAAATTTATAAACACAAGTTTGTTTTAAAAACTTCGATTCTAGTTTATGTGAATTCAATACTTGCACTATATGAACAATTGTATGATAACTAACTAACAAAACTAATATAGTAAAGGTAAATAAATAAGTAATGAGAAGAGTTAGAAAGATCAAACCACAACACAAGGATTTATAGTGGTTCGGCTACAAGGACACCTTCCTTGTTCCTACTCCACTCCCCGAGTCACCTACTCGAGAGTTTTCTTCACTATGTCAACAAACTCCCTTATGGCGGAGAAAACCGTACACACCAATATACACACCAATTTACACACCAATCTTCACACCAATCTACACACCAATCTACACACCAATCTTCACACCAATCTACACACCAATCTTCACACCAATTTGCTACACACCAATCTTCACAACTATCCTACCTCACTACTAATCAACTTCTACTATCTACACAACTTCTATATCTTCTAAACAATTAATCACAAGCACAACACAATATTCACAAATGAATATATATACACTATACACAACTACTCTTCAACACTTCTTGAACTTGGTTGTAGAGAGTTCTTCTTTTGCACTTAGAATGAGAATGGATGATGAAGAATTGAATCACTTGAAACAAGGATTAATATACAAATGATCAAAGGGTTTTGGATGAGTTTTAGATGGTTATAGATCTGAAAATTTCGTGCAAAAGGTGGGGAAAAATTCCAGAATTAAGGTGGTATTTATAGGAGAAGAAATCTGACAGTTTCTGACAGGGGAGCGTGGCCGGTCCCCTTAAAGCATGGCCGGCCCCCTTAAAATTAAGGGGACCGCTCCTTATAATTAAGGGGGCCGCCCAACTGTAACGGCCAGAAAACTTGTCTTTTAGTGGGGAAAGTTTATTTGGTGAAAAACTAACTGATTTTGGTTAAATATTTGAAATCATATATTTAGTATGATTAAAACATTTTTCCTTATTACCAAAAGTGTTTTTCAAAAATATATAATAAGATTATATAATTAAATAAACTTTGTATTAGTTAATTAAATACCCCTTTGATCATGAGATGTATTAAGCACTTGTTTATCCATACCTTAAGTGATTAAGTTGGATATAATGATATAAACTAGCTTAATACTTGTTTACGTAGTAATCAAACGATTGACGAGTTTACATTTTGTGATTGTCAAAATATAGAGATATCGAAAAATATAAATGACGTTTTCATACATTATTTATGTCAACATGTTTGTACATTATAGAGGATATACAAAGAAAGATTTGGAGCAAAGAAATTTGAAGCTAAGAAGGAAGGAAAGGGAACATTTGATTACATTAAATCTATGGCTAATAATGTTCTTTGGAGAGCTCTGAAACTTATGTTTGATCCTTCAATGGAAGATTCTGAATGGACAGTGATAAAAGGATGTAAAGTAAAGAGATGGAGACTTTTTCAAAGTTCTGGGATTCATGTTTTAGAAATTGGGCAACACACTCTATATATGTTGGCAGAAAAAGATTATCCATTGGCAAATTATTTGGAGATTGTCTATTAGATGGTTAATGGTACTGGGTTGCTCAATTTACAGAATGATTATGATTCTGATGATCAAGCATTTAATTTGTTGGCAAAATATAAGAAAATACTTGGTCAACAGACATCCCAAGAATTGAGTGTTTGGAAGCATCCTCCTGGTGTTTAGTTGAGCTTTGAAGAAACTTAATGATTTAGAAATAAATATTAAGTTTAGGGGAGGATTGTTGGGTTTTGAGTTATGCTGCTTGGTGAAACTGCTGCTTAGATGAAACTGCAGCTACGTTGAGAATGCTTCTAAGGATAATGATTCTACTGCTGTCATTCAAAGTGCTGCTATTGCAAAATACTGCTAGTGGAATCTACTGCTGGAGAGATATGCATGTATACGTAATAGATAATTATAGAATAGATTGTGTGTATATCTTATGTATCTAGAATATTCTTATTTTGTATAGAAAGGTATTGTAAACCTAGTAGGACTCCTTGGCCTATAAAAAGAGGATCCTAGGGTTAGTTTCAATACGTATTGTTTTAGTTTCGTTTACACTTCAAGGTTGTAAAACCCTAGCATTGTTGAGTGCTCGTATTATTAATATGTTGAAGTGTTGACAGCGAATTGTTCTTCCTAAGTTAAACTTTAATATTCTGGGTTTTAGTTTAAGTGTTTTAATCAAGTCAACTTCTATATAAGGTCGTTTGCTCAACTGGGATCAACAGTCTCTAAACATGACGCCACAGAATAATTTCAAGGCAATTTGGCCTGACGGCGTCACCAAGGCCGTCAGGGTCAAAATACATGTGATGGCCTAGAGTAAAATTACACATGACGGCGTCAAAAGTGGATATAGGCAATACGAATTTTATGTTGGCGGCGAGTTGACGGCGTTACAAGTTATAACGTGACGCCGTCAAGGTGTAAAATCTATATATAGTTCTCTAGTTTTCATTTATTAAGTGTGGAACTTTTGGAGAGCTTCTTTGTGCAAACCCTAGACGAATTTTCTGTAGTAATAAGGGTTTCAACCCTTGTTCCATCCATGTTCAATTGAAGATAAGTTTTCCAATAATCATACGATATGTCTATGTGTTGTGTGATTCTATCTTATGCTTTTCTTCTTTTTAACATGCTAGGCTAGGTTTTTCTTGTGTTTGCTTAGATGTAATGAAACCTAGATGTTGATTATTGGTTGGTGGTTTGTTTATAGTTGTTGTTGATGATTGTATTCGATGTTAGGCTTAAGAAAACTGGCAGACCTCCAATTAGTAACTTGCTTGAATGGCTTAAGAAACATGATCGGAGGTGTACTACGATTTATGGTTGTATTTAATGCATAAGCGAATTCTAGTGATCCCATGTTAGGAGCTTTTAGTCGGCTCGACATAGGAGTGAAGTATGAGCTTATAGAGTTAGGGAATTTCGTACACGGCCCTACGACTGGTATTAAGGAATATAACCCGTCATCCATGCAATTGTAACAAGCTAATCAACTGGTAAAAGATATCTAGGGAGTAATGAAATCTAAGTAAACACATTTTCTCTTATTATTGTTTACACCACAAATTAGTTTTAGTTTCTTTAGTTAATTGGGTTAGTTGACTAGCAACTAATTCCGCCCACTCCTTCAAAACCCGAGATTTTACTTGCTTTTATAAAAATATAAAAATACAAAAAGAATCATCCCTCACCTTTAGACCTAGTTTAGTAGACTTTTTAATCCTAGCGAACACTATTCCTGAGTTGAACGATCAATTCCCCGATACTTGTCACTAAACTATACTACAACAAACAGGTACACTGCCTGGTGGAGATTGCAAGCTTCTCAAGATGCCTTGAGAGGTAAAACCTTTTGCGAGGGTGCAATTCTATGCATCATTCTGTGAAAGTAAAAAAGATAATTGGATGCAATGGAGGCTTGGATGCATTGCCTTTTATAGGCAAAGTTCTTGCCATATGAGATCATGGATGATAATTTGAGATCCAAGTTACAGTCTACTTGTTTCCAACTTGCAAGATTCCCTTATTTAGATATATTGTATCATTAACAATCTCTCACTTGAAGATTAGATCGAGGCTAGCTCAATCTTCACATGACATTCCTCCTTGCCATTTTCATATTGCTTACATTTCTGCTAGGCTGCTTGAGGATTGGCACCATATAAACTTATCACAGTTGATTGCTTTCTTTAGATAATCTGCCACTTATCATCAGTATGAATTTTCTGCATATCTACGGTTCCTTCTTCCACTTTCTTACGAACGAAGTGATGATGAACTCGTTTACGTTTTGTTTTTGAATGAAATGCTAGATTCCTTGAAAGATACAAGGCACTCTGGTTATCACAAATAGAGTAATCTTTTCTTGTTCATGCCCGAGCTCTTCCAACAACATCTTCAACTATACCGCTTCTTTGCTGGATTCAGCAATGAGTAGCTGCAACATATTCTGCTTCTGTTGTTAACATAGCCACAACTAATTGTAGTGTTGAAACCCAACTTACTATTCCGCCAGAAAGTGTAAACACATACCCGGTAGTTGATTAACTTCCGTCAAGATCACATGCGTAATCATAATCAACATATCTCTTGATAGTTAAATCCGACCCCCCAAAATGTAATGCAACATCTGAGGTTCCTTTAATGTATCTGAGGATCCTTTTCACAGCTTCCCAACGCTCTCTACCAAGTTCCGCCATGTACCGACTCACTACTCCCACTGCATGTGCAATGTCTGGTCTTGTACAAATCATCACAAACATTAAACTTCCCACTGCTAATGCATACAGTACTCGAGACATCTCCATCATCTCTTCTTCACTGCTAGGACTCATCTTGGAGGATAACTTGACATTAGTAGGAAACAAGGTTGATATTGGCTTACAATCTTGAATATTAAACCTTTGCAAGATTTTATTCACATAATTTTTCTGTGAAAGCCAAATTTTGCTACGAACTCTAACTCGGTGAATTTGCATCCCTAGAATCTTGTTTACTGATGGATCTAAACACACTACCTTGTGTTATAATGATACTAACAAGTATGTGGAATCTACTTGTTAATACTTAGAAGGTTTGTATGTAAGTTTGATTGTGAGTTGTATATAAATGAACAAAGTTGTATGAACACAAAATAATTAACCAAACTATTAACTCCAATATTATTAATGATAATAATACAAGTGATCTAGAATATCACTAGGTTTACAACTTGAAGCTCTATGAATTGATACGTGCATAACCTAAACCTAGGATCTCCTTTTATAGGACACAAGGAGTCCTGTACAAGATAAGTATAAGCATAGAATAATATAATATTTACAAGATCTTTCTATACTTATCTATACACACATTTCCTAACAATTATCTTGTAGCAGTGGTAATGATATGTACTAGCAGTGGTAATGAGTTTCCACTGCTAGTGCATTCTTTAGCAGTTGTAATCTCCATGCTTAACAATGGTAACTGTTAGTATAATTCCCAACAATCCTCCCCTAAACTTATGATTTCTATACAAATCCATAAGTTTCTTCAAGCAATTAGCACCATTGAGGATATAGGGAATTCTTCCAAACACTTCATTTTCTTCTTAAAGCCTGCATAGCTCTTGAACACTGATCTTGTATCTTCTGAATCAAAGCTCTGACTTTTTTAGTATCTTCATGAACTCTTAATCTTGATGTCAACATTGCAGTAAGAGTTACAGCTCTAAGTGGATATTCCTTCTCAGCAAACATGAATACATCCACTCCAGCTTTTGTAGAAACATGATGAACCTCACATGAATCATAGTATGACCATCTGGTATGCAGATCTGTAGCTTCAAACTTCCAGTAACTGTCATTAGGATCTGGTTCATAAAGTCTCCTCAAATAAACCCATAGCTGCATTTCCTTCACATCTTTGAAGTTATCAGCCTTGAATCTTTCATCAACTAACTTCCAAAGTATATCAAGATCACTTCTATCACAAGCTTTAATAAGATCTTCAAACTGAATAAAAGATGAAGTTTCACCTCCCAATCTAGTTATTTTCCATGTTGGAGCAAAATTCTTTGCTGTGTAAATTTCCCAATCAATAATTGGATGTCTTACTTGTATAGGATCTGAATAGAAATCTTCTTCTTCTATCACTATCATAGTACTCAGCTGATCTTTTGTAAGTTTCTCAGATTGAGATTCCTCTTCTTGAGCAAATCTTGTCTTCTTAGTGATTTTCTATTCAGAAACTGTAGCTTTCCTTTTAGACTTAGGAAATCTTCTTTCTTCTTCTTCAAAATCAATTGGAATAAAATCACTATCTTGTCTTTTAAGCCTGTTGAAGATCCCTTCAATCCTATCATGAGACATTCCTTTGAATTGAGACATTTTCCAATTCCCAACATGACAGAAATAAGTCTTCATATCTGCAATAACTTGTGCCTTGGTTGGTTGTCTTTGTTTCTTTTGACCTTTTCCGACTTTTCCAATAACCTCATCAAGTGCTTATTGATTCTTCATTTGGATAAAATCAGCTAATTGAGCTGATCTTTGTTCTTCTGTCAAAGTCTTATCAGTAACAAGCTCAATTGCCTTCTTCTTGATCACTGGATCATTGGAAATCATGTATTCAATCTCTTTTTCAGTTGGCACATAGGTGAACATCGGAGCTTTTTCCTTGAGAACTGTAGGTGGAACAGTGGATATTGGATTTGGTGCAATGGTTGCAGTGGTTTCCAACTTATCAAACCTTTTTGCCTCCATGAAACTTGCAATTTCTTCCTCATCTTACCTTTTCTTCCTTGCAGTTTCATCTTCCACTAATTTTCTTGCAACTTCAGCATCATAATCTATCTAAGCTTGTTCCTTTCTAGAAATCTTCCTCGGTTGCTCAGTTTCTTTACTAGTCATGACTGGTTTACCGTTCTCTGCTCTAATTCTTTCAGCATCTTCCTCTGCATTGGTAAAATTTTGACCAGCAGTGGGAACCATAAATTCATCCGTGGAAAGGTTTTGAGGAACTCCAACTGTTTCAACAATCTTCAAATCTTCAGTGCCATAATCAAAGTCAGCATCAAAGTTAAAATCAATTCTCCTCCCTTTAGTTTCAGCATCTGTTTTCCTCCCCTGTTTGGAAGAATCTCCTAAATCTTCACTAAAAGCCTTCGAAGCATCATCTTGAGGTGAGGATGGGGATGAGAGCACAAATTTGGAATATCTTTGCTTCTTTAACCCATTGACTTCTTCCTACAAAGTCTTTATCTCTGCTTTCATTTGAGCAAGCTCTGTGGCATGTTGTTGCTTTGTTTATGCCAGATCTTTCTCCAGAGCTTGAACCTGTTTGACTAATTTGGTACAAAGTTCCATCAATTCATTAGGTTGCTCACTACCCTCAACACTTCCAACTGTGTGACCTGTTGGTAGAGGTGAATCATAGGGCATTGTTTCAGGCTCTTCTCTAGTTGGACTAGATTGAAGCCTAGAACCACCACTGCTTGTTCCTAAACCAAAAGGCTCAGAATCATGCAATGTTGTAATGGGAGGAGGTGGCTGTTTTTGCCTCCTCTCATAAGTGTGAGTAACTGTAGGGGTGTGTTGGATAGGTGGAACAACAATAGTGGGTGTGTGTTGGGATACAACTGAGATTGTTGCATCTTCACCCTGTACCTATGAAATCTTTGAAAGCATTTCAGGAAAAAGTGGTTTAACTTCCCCATTCCATCCTTCTGAAGCCTTATTTATATTTTGGAAAACTTTAGGCTTAAGACACGGGGTTTTATAAACTCTTTTGTGGGTTTGCAGTGGAAATTCATTTAGCACTGCTTGCACAAACCTTGGATACATCAAAAATTTATATGAACTCTTTACATTGCTTTTCATACTATTAAAAATAAACTTTGAAAAATTGAAAGTCGTATCTCTGGCTAAGCAAACCAAAGGGTAAGCCATTGTTGAATTGAATTGTTCATGAGACGTTTTCTTAGGACTTAGGCAATGTAAAAGAGTGTGAATTAAAAACCTCCAATGGGGACAAAAACATCCTTTTCTAAAAGTAACCTTTTTATCAGATGTATCATACCCCATTGTTGAAAGATGTTTATGAATATCTGAATTAGGTAATGTGATGTTACCATTGAGATCATCCAATTGGAGAATTCTCCTCAAGGATGATTCAGTAACATCAATAGTTATCCCATCCACTGTGGTTCTAAGAGTTTCCACAGATTCATGTGTGTCTCCTTGTTCAATGGTTATGCACACCACAGAGTTCCAGAACTGTTTGATTTGAGAGACATAGATTGTGGGATTTAAAGTTAAAGCATACCTAATATGGGTGGTATTGAGAAAGTCCACAATCTGATGAAAAACAGGGCCACTCTTGTCGTTTGACTTCTGCAAGTAGGCCACTTGGTTGTGCTCATTTGCAAATTTTAGTATTGCCATAGTTTTGTGATAAAAAGATGAAAGTGTTAGTAATCTTGAATGATGATCTCGCCGTATAAGAGAAATTTATATTAGTAGGGTTTTGGAGAGGTATGCGCAATTGGAATTACCTTTAGAATGTATTTATCTTTAGGAAAAGAATAAATTAAATTAGGTAAGAAGATAATTCACAAAAATTTACCCTATTAATAAGGAAAACACGGTTACTCTGAACGGCTAGTAAAAAATAAGATTACTGACACAACAGTTGCAACGGCTAGTTCACCAGTGGTAAAAATTTCACCTGCAGTGGTAACTGTGAACTAGTAGTGGTAATTTTTCACAAAAACTTACAAGAGCAGTGGTAAGTAAATCAAGTAAATGTTTAACTGCTCTTAGCATAGTTTTTAGCAAACTATCAGCTATCAACGGATTTGATGTGTCTTTACCATGAGCCGTTTGCTATGGACTAGCCAACTCTTCATCACTTGGAATATGGTGAGTTGATAACCATATAGTTTTTAGTAAGCTATCAACCATAAACGGATTTGTTAAGTCTTTACCAGTAGCCGTTTGCTCTGGACTAGTTGATTCTTATGTGGATTAGACATGGTGAATCAATAACCATTTGTTATGTGTCTCAGTTACACACCATGTGATCAACTCTCAGCAAGAATATTGGTTATTTACCTGCACATGTTAGTATAAACCATATAATATAAATAACCAAAGTCTAACCAAAGTTACTTTTTAACCAAGCCACTATTCCTAAAAATATCTTCCAAAAGTCAAACCGATATAGTAAATAATGCCCATATTTACTACCCCAAACTACCAAGACAGATAAGATCAATAACTTCTCTTAAATATCCCTAGGGTTTGACTTTGTCTATAAAAGGGGCTTGAATCAACACAAATCTTCACCAAAACTTTTCTTTAACCACAAACCCAAAAATCATCATGAGCCATTTTCCACTAATCTACATCTCTTCAGATGATTCTTCTGATGAAGAGATAAGCTATTATTCTGACTCTGAACGGGAATCTTCTGGATGGGGTGATTATTTTCCTCCATGTGCTTCAAGCTCAACAAACATGAAGCCAAATAAAAAGATTTCTACCCCTGCTCCTGCTCCATCTCTTTAGTTCTACTCAAGTTCTTCTTCTTCTGATGATGAGCCATACACCCTTTCCAAGGAGCTACCAAAGGCACTGACAACAGCCCTTGAATCAACATTGGTGAATATGAAGTGGCCTGCCCAAGAAAAGCTTGCAAGACTCCAAAAGCCACCAAAACAAGTGCTAGGTCTTGCTTGCCCAAGGAAGCAATTCTCCTTTGATAACAAGAGGAAGAGTGCTCAGAAGGCAAAGCATGACTACCAGGGGAAGGGCAAGAAGCCAATGGAGTAGCTATTGTAGGGTGTAGGGTGTTAGGATCTGTGTTTCTGATGTTTGTGTATTGTACTCTCTTGCTATGGAATTTAACTTTTGAATGGTTTCAGTGATGAATAAAGTTACTTTTATTTTTCTTGTTTCCACTGTGAGAGCAAATATTTCCACTGTTTGATATATATTTCCACTGTTGTCTTTATCCGCTGCATTAAAGTTAGTGGACAAACATAAACAAACATACATGACAAATTAAGTACCAAAAACCTCCTCTCAACACTAAAAATTATTAGACATCAAAAGTTTTATGGGTTAAGCATTCCAATACATGTTACCAAGTACTGAAATCTACCCACATAAAGTCCTTTTGTTAATAAATCAGCATAGTTGTCAATAGTATGAATTTTGACAACTTGAATAAGCTTTTTCTCATAACAATCTCTTATAAAGTGATGTCTAATTTCAATATGTTTTGTTTAGTGTGTTGAACAGGATTTTTAATTATGCATATGGTACTGCTGTTGTCAATAAAAATGATGGTGTTCATGAAATTGTACCCATAGTCCAAAAGTTGATTTTGAAGCCATAAAACCTGAGCACAATAGCTTGCAGCAGCAACATACTCTGCTTCAGTGGTTGAAGTAGCCACCATAGTCTGTTTCTTGCACTGCCATGACACCAATATACATCCAAGAAATTGATATCCCCCTGTGGTTGACCTTCTATCCAAACTTGCACCAGCATAGTCACTATCTGAGTAGGTAACCTATTCCATAGGGGATTCCCTTGGATACAACAATCCTAGATTAGGATATGTCTTCAAGTATCTGAAAATTTTCTCCACTGCGGCCAAGTGTGATGTCTTTGGAGTGACTTGATACCTTGCATAAGCACAGACAACAAACATACTGTCTGGTCTAGATGATGTAAGATACATCAAAGAACCAATCATTGATCTATAAGTGTGAACATCAACTGCTTCTCCATTATCATCCTTCAAGAGAAGATGTGTAGTATTATCAGCAGGAGTGCTTGAAGACTTGGCATCAGTAAAATGGAACTTTTTGATAATTTTAGCCACATATTTGTCTTGACTGACAAAGATTCCATCTTGTCTTTGTTTTACTTGAAGTCCCAAAAAGAAAGTGAGTTCCCCCATAGAACTCATTTGAAACTCATCCTTCATCAGCTTCTCAAATTCTTTGCACGTCTCTAGCTTTGTGGAACCAAAAATAATATCATCAACATAAACTTGAACCAACAGGATATCATTTTTGTCTTTCTTGATGAAAAAAGTCTGATCAATCTTCCGTCTATGAAACCCATTATTCAATAGATAAGCAACAAGGGTTTCATACCATTTTCTTGGAGCTTGATGTAAGCCATAAAGAGCCTTGACTACTTTACAGACTTTATTAGGATGTTCAGGATCTTCAAAGCCTGGAGGTTGTGAAACATAGACCTCCTCATCAATCTTTCCATAAAGAAAAGTACTCTTGACATCCATTTGATATATAGTGAAGCCCATAAAAGATGCATATGCCAAGAACAATCTAATAGCCTCAATCCTTGCAATAGGAGCAAAAACTTCTTCATAGTCAATGCCCTCTTCTTGAGTGTATCCTTGAGCAACTAATCTAGCTTTATTCATGATAACAATGCCTCTTTCATCCTTCTTGTTTATGAAGACCCATTTTGTACCAATAACCTTCATACCATCATGTAGATCACAAAGAACCCAGACCTTTTGTAGCTTAAATTGGGGCAATTCCTCTTGCATAGCCTCATCCCAGCTTGATTGTTCCAATGCTTTTTGCACATTCTTAGGTTCCTCTTGTGATAGAAAACAGAAAAACAAGCATTCATTCTTCTTTGTATGTTTCTTGGACTCATAAACTTCACTAATGAATCCATGATCATTGGCCATCTTTGTTTGTTTTCTGGTCTTCACTCCTGATTGTAATTCACCAATCACATTATCAAGGGGATGTATTTTGTGAATTGAAGCCTGAGGAGTATGTGAAACATCATATGCAGGAGGCATATTTGTGATTTCCACATCAGATATGATAGTTTCCTGAGCAACAGAAGTAGAATTTTCCACATTTGGACTGTTAGTGGAAACTTCTGGTGTAGCAGTAGGAAGTGGATTACCACTGCTTTCAGGAATGTCCTTGTTCTAAGCTTCCAAGTTCACAACTTCTGCATCACCTTCTTTTCCAATAGTTGTTGAAGGTTTTGGATCTTCCTTCTTTGAGACATCATCATTTTCTACAAAGTCACATATTGGCATAATGATTTGATCTTTATCATCCTCAGAATCTTGAGTAGGTTCATCATCATCAAGAAATTCTTCTTAACCTTCAATGTTGTTATCCCCAGTACTTGAAGCAACAGGTACATAGTTCATTGTGTTTGAGAGTGTATCAAGATCAAATAACCAATCAGGGCCTGCACCTGCAGTGTTAGCTTTATTTTCAAGGAACTCAACATGCAGATTCTCTTCAATCTTCTTTGTTCTTAAATTGTACACTCTGAATGCTTTACTGGCCATTGAGTATCCAACAAAGAAGCCTTCATCTGACTTTTCCTCAAATTTTCCTAGATGATCAATGCTATTGAGAATTGTGACATGACATCAAAATGGCTTCATGAAATCCAGGATAGGAGGTCTTCCTCTGAATAGCTCATAAGGTGTCTTGTTCTTAGTCTTCACCACCAAAACCCTGTTCTGAATATAACAAGCAGTGTTAACTGTTTCAGCCCAAAATGTCACTGGTAGCTTAGAATCAGCTAACATGGTTTTAGCAGCTTCTATCAGTGTTCTGTTTCTTCTTTCAGCTACACCATTTTTCTGAGGGGTTCTTGCAACACTGAATTCTCTCTTAGTACCCTTCTCTCTGCAGAAATCATCCATAACTCTGTTCTTGAACTATGTCCCATTCTCACACCTGATAACCTTGACCTTCTTATCAACTTGGTTTTCAACTTCAGTAATGAAAGTTTTGAGGATGCCTGTTGTTTCATCCTTGGTTCTTAGAAAGAAAACCCATGTAAATCTGTTGAAGTCATCAGTTACAACAAGACAATATTTCTTCAAATTTATGCTACTAATAGATGTAGGACCAAATAAGTCCATATGCAGCATATAGAGAGGATGAGCAATAGAGTTATAGGCCTTGTTCTTGCAAGATGCTCTATGTTGTTTGCCTTTGAGACATGCAACACAGGTTTGGTCATTCTGAAATCTCTTCTCTGGTAACCCTCTTACTAAACCATCTTTCACAATTTTGTTGATGGTCTTAAAGTTAACATGACCAAGTCTTCTGTGCCATAGCATTGATTCATCCAAAGTGGCTTTTGCAATTAAGCAAGTATCAACATCATTTTGCCTTTTCTAGGGATTTTAAATAAAACCTCACTTTCATCAGGTAACTTTTAATCCTTTGAAAGGACATAGCATTCATCTTCTGAGAAAAGAACTATGTGCTTCTTGTCACACATCTGTGACACACTGAATAAGTTGTATTTGAGTTTTTTTTCACATAATACACATTCTCAAAATCTAAGTTTCCAGCCTTGATAATTCCTTTGCCAGAAACTTTGCCACCAACTCCTCCTCCAAAGCTGACTAATTGCCCATCAAAAGGTTTGAAGTCTGTGAGATAGGACTTGTTGCCAGTCATGTACCTTTAACATCCACTATCTGAATATCCTTGATCTTCTTTAGGCTTTGAATGTCCCTGCACATAAAATAAAGGAATTAGTTCCTTTTGGGGACCCAAGCCACAAGTGACTTGGATTTGCCTCGTGTATCAATATAATTATATCTGTCAAAGGTCATTGATACACCATTGGGATTGACTGAGGTATTAATTCCTTTTGGTTACAGCATTTCCCAATTTTACCCCATTTTTGTTTACTGAGCCACCAGTGGAAACTATTGGTCTATGATACGTGGGAATTGCGCCCTCGCAACAGGTTTTACCTCTCAAGGGATCTTAAGAAGCTTACAACCCCCATCAGGCAGTGTACCTGATCATTGTACCTGATCATTGTAGTATAGTATAGTGACAAGTACCGGGGGATTGATCGTTCAACTCAGGAATAGTGTCGTTAGGATTGAAATTAATCTAACTAGGTCTAAAGGTAAAGGATGATTCTTTTTGTGTTTTTATATTTTATGAGGAAGCAGGTAAAAATCTCGGGTATTGGAAGAGTGGGCGGACTTAGTTGCTAATCAACTAACCCAACAGCTACTATTTAAACTAATTAACAAGAAAAGTAAACTAAGGTTCTACAAGGGAAGTGAAGCGTATCTACCTATGATGTATTACTCCTTGCTAGCTATCCAATTCTACCTATTGAATTGTCACATCCTTGTTTTAATTGACGGGCTGTATTCCTTAATATCATTCGTAGGGCCGTGTATAATATTCCCTAACTCTATAAGATCCTACTTCACTCCTATGTCGAGCCGTTAAAAGCTCCTAACATGGGATCATTAGAATTCTCTTATGCATTAAATACAACCATATAATCGTAGTACACCTCCGATCATGTTTCTTAAGACCTTCAAGCTAATTACCAATTGGAAGTCTGCCAGTTTTCTTAAGCCTAACATCGATATCATTCAATTAAACAAGAGACAATAGGAAACAAGAATTATAAGCTAAACCAATTAGACCTATCGAAGTGTCACACCCTAATTGATGAAGATAGACACAAACATCAACCAGGAATCAATAAGATCTAATCAATTATATACAAGTTTCACACAATCATAAGTAGACACAAAGTGAATTAGCAAAACATCCTCAAAGAAGAACAAGCAACAATGATAATGGAAAACATGATTAAGATAGAATCAACAAACCAATATAAGATATTTATGGAGTGATTGAAACCCTCTAAGTTGCTGGAAAAACACCTACCTAAACCCAGGAATCGACCTTAGGGTTTAGAGCTTACAAAAAGTGAAGTTATGATGTTATATTTATAGGCTCTTTTCTGCCCAGCCCATCTTGACGGTGTCAGCCCATAAAGATTGACGGCATAATGACCATTTTTTCACCAAATCAAAGATTTTTTCGTCCCGATCGTTTCCATTTTTGAATCGCTCAAATCCGAGTTCGTATGCAAAAGTTATGGCCAAAACTGTGTCAGCTACTCCGCGTGCAAGTTGTGATTGTCTCGATCATCTTGTGACGGTTTCACTAAGGTTTCTTCTCATGTATGCCTTCTTCCTAACGTCGTCACTTTAAATCATCTGACATCATCAGGTTAAGTCCTGGCGCCGTCATGTATAAACGTGTTCTGGGCCGTCATGTGTATTTTCCACTTCCACCTCTTTTGTTACTCTTGACGCCGTCATTAAGGAAGTTGTGACGCCGTCAGGTACTGTTCCCAGCAAGGAAAATTAAGACTTTGCCGTTTTCTTCACTTTTATGCTCCAAAAATGTCCAAAGTGCTTCCTTTTCCAGATTTCTCTCCAAAAGTACCTAAAATGACAAAAGGAATGATTTAGGGCAATATTTGATCAAATAATCTCGAATTCGGGCTTAAATGACCCCCTAAAAATGGTTCATTTTTCGCCTCATCAAATACCCTTACACTTGAGATTTGCTTGTCCTCAAGCAAATGCGTTTTTATTCTAATCAAAATACAAGTTAGGGGTCATTTAACACTAATATAAAAGTAATTACAACAAATAATCATTCCACTAAAAACCAAAGACAAGCACGAAGGTCATACACTAGCACCTCACAAATAGTGTTTAGATACTCACATCTCTCGGGTGTAATAAAGTATATATCACAATAAGGAAATGGAAAACATCTATCACTACCTGTCATAGCAAAATAGATTACCATAGGCTTGGGAAAGGATCAAACCTCCACCACTTGGCGTAGGCACCTAGGATAAACTATCAAAGAGGTCGTTTAAAGGGTTATAACGTTAGGCGTAGGGATATGGAATACACGGTTTTGTTGGATAAAGGCAATATTTACTGGTGGCGAGTTAATCATCTTGGTTAATTACATGTACAATATGGCGTTGCTAAGCCAAGACTAGACTTGACTTAAACTAATAAATCAAAAATATCAAAAACATAAAACAAACATAGAATGAAACGGGATGATCGTCCGTATGTTTTTTTCTTTCATTTTTTTTTTATAATTTTTTCTTTTTTTCTTAATTTTTTCGATTTTTTATTTATTTTTTTTGTGTGCATACACTCTTACCCTACCATCCAAAATAATACATCATAGGGAATGTACATTCCCCTTACACTTGAATTTTTACATACTTTACAATAAACTAGTCTAATGACTCGAACTAAGATAGTCAAAACACTTGGAGCACTTTTAAGATTAACGCACATATGGGGGTAATATATGATGTTTTTCCCCATTACTCCATAACACAAGTACTTTAACCATGAGTCCCAATCGTCCCAAAACAATATGTACAAGATATGACTCGACTTAGCAACCATGTAATCAATTAGATAATTAACTAAGGGTTTAAACATGTAACAATAATGCACTAAAGATGAGTGCATACATGGAAGGCTAAGGCGATTTGGTTGCACATTTGGGTGGGTTGTAACAAATTCTTCCTTTAAGTAAGATGCTTAAAGTTAGAAACGAAAAGATAGGCTCGGAGGGGTGTACTAGGGTTTTCGTGTACTAAAAATGAGTACAACGCTAAGGTGTGGGAAAAATTAATTGACTTTACTAGCCAAGTAATATGACTTAAATGGTCAAGTAATTATGATACGGATTTAAACACAAGGGTGATCTTAATGCCTCTTATCATGTAGTAAATCCTACCACATGAATGTAGTCTCAATAGCGGTCTCGGAATGCATCACTAACGCAAGTTCTAGAATCTAAATGCTACCGGTACACTCATAAGCACTAATAATGAATGCTTTTCCTATCAAATCTAAAGACGAACCTCACATATTTGGGTGGAAAATTTTCCTGAATGGTACGGCTTTGTGCTAGTCATACAACTCCTATCCATGAGACGCTTGCTAAGGCTAAAGTTTCACTCCTAAATGTTGTAAAAAATTTTAAATTTGGCGCTAAAATTACACTAACAAGTATTTCTCTTAGTTTTATTATACCCCTACCATCAAACAAACAAACTCAAGTGCAATAGTATCCTATAAGGTATCATCATTTACCCTCCCCTTACACTTAGGACGAACATTCTCCCCAATGTTCAATTAAAGAATGTAAAAGTAAAATAGGTAAAAGAATGAAAACAAATACTCCCCTAATTCGTTCGGTGTGGATAGTGTGTCAACAAGGTTAGATCTTTCTCCAAGAAAATGAACGTTCAAAGCTTCCCTTCCAGAAATATAAATCATCTTCTTGTCATATATAACCTGTTAAACCTGAGAAAACAATCACAAAAACCCAAAGCATCAATCCGAACAAAGAAAACTCACAACTAGATGTAATTCCAGACTTAGGAATAAAAACAAAACAATTAAAGATATAATGCTTGTGGAATGAATGTTTGCAGATTTCCTGGAGTTTATAAAACTAAAGAATCAACAAAAACTTTCAGACTCTGGTAAAAAAAAACTCACAAAATTTTTCAGAATTTTTGAACCTGACGCCGTCAGGTTATAACTCCTGACGCCGTTAGAATGTTCCTACAAAAATCTCATGTTAAGTTACCGGCAAATTTCAGGAAAAACTTATGTCCTACTTCCTGGAAAATCCTGCAAAACATCATTATGACTCGATACAAGCATTTGACTCTAACAATCACTAATATACATGCTCATTTAATATTGTGGCGAATCAAGATCATTTTCGTTCTAAGAAACAAATTTGGGGTTTCCCCTTACACTTAGCTTTTTGCAAAATACCTTTATATGAAGTTAAGACGAAGTTAAACAACAAAATAAAGCATTTTCACAATTTAACGGAAATAGGAGAGGTTTTCCCTACACTTTGGATTAAGTGCGGGTGGAAGTAGCGACACACACCCTTAGGGCGGAAATATGCCACGTGAGGTGAAGGGGGTGAGTGAATGGCTTCCTTCATCCTAAAACTACCCGGATAATATTGGTTGATGGGTGGGTCGGTTCCTCTTTTGTCTCCTAGAAATATATCTAAGGATGGAAAGGTGTGTAAAGATTGAGGTTCCAGTTCATCAACACTAGGAAATTCCCTAGAACTAGGAGTAAGGTTATCACTACAAGTATTCAAACCTATATCCTCAAGTGTTGCTTGGTCCAAGGGTTCTACCTCCATCAGAATTCTTAAAGTTTCTTCTACTTCTTCCGGGTAAGTCACGGGTGGTGTGTGTGCCTCAAATGATGGTTGAGTATTTTGTGGGCTTACGTTATTGACCTCATCATTCCATGTGTCAAGATCACCTATATCCTCATCATGTGTTTTGGTAGAATCTATCCTAAGCATTCTCCTAAGTATCTCACGTGCTTCTCTAGGCATCTCAACTTCTATGTCTGAATCATAAGGATCATCCTCAATAATCTTATATTCAATTTTCCTAAAGGATTCATCATGTGTTCCTTGAGATTCAAAGTCATTGGTCATAAAACCTAGGTCTTTTTGATCAATGTGGTCATGCTCGGCTAAATCCTCCTCAATTGTTTTCTTAGGTAGTGATAATAGCAAACCTAGTGCTTCATCCAACTTATGATTTTTTGCAACGGCTCTCTCCATAATTCCTTGGCAAACTAGGTCGCATTTCCTATTGGCCTCACTAAAACGAGATCTCAAACATGGAGGTTGTTCATAAGTATCTATCCTAGGTGAAGGCTCATATAATTCATAGGTGTCTCTAAATGAGGTATTTTGAACTTCTTGGTGTTCTAGCCACTCAACCTTATCTTGCAATCTTAGAAGTCTAAGTGAAAAGTCCATTTGAAGAAAATTACAAAGTTACAAAGAAAAGATAGACTACGAGAAAGCTACAAAATAAAAAGAAAAAATCTCACTTAATAGGAATCTAATGAGTAGACCTAATAAAAATAAAATTCAACCTAAACAATAACTATTCTCCGGCAGCGGCGCCAAAAACTTGATATGTGGGAATTGCGCCCTCGCAACAGGTTTTACCTCTCAAGGGATCTTGAGAAGCTTACAACCCCCACCAGGCAGTGTACCTGATCATTGTAGTATAGTATAGTGACAAGTACCGGGGGATTGATCGTTAAACTCAGGAATAGTGTTGCTAGGATTGAAATTAATCTAACTAGGTCTAAAGGTGAAGGATGATTCTTTTAGTCTTTTTATATTTTATGAGGAAGTAGGTAAAAATCTCGGGTGTTGGAAGAGTGAGCGGAATTAGTTGCTAATCAACTAACCCAACAGCTACTAAGTAAACTAATTAACAAGAAAAGTAAACTAAGGTTCCACAAGGGAAGTGAAGCGTATCTACCTATGATGTATTACTCCTTGCTAGCTATCCAATTCTACCTATTGAATTGTCACATCCTTGTTTTAATTGATGGGTTGTATTCCTTAATACCATTCGTAGGGCCGTGTACAATATTCCCTAACTCTATGAGATCCTACTTCACTCCTATGTCGAGCCGTTAAAAGCTCCTAACATGGGATCATTAGAATTCTCTTATGCATTAAATACAACCATATAATCGTAGTACACCTCCGATCATGTTTCTTAAGACCTTTAAGCAAGTTACCAATTGGAAGTCTGCCAGTTTTCTTAAGCCTAACATCGATATCATTCAATTAAACAAGAGACAATAGGAAACAAGAATTATAAGCTAAACCAATTAGACCTATCGAAGTGTCACACCCTAATTGATGAAGATAGACATAAACATCAACAAGGAATCAATAAGATCTAAACAATTATATACAAGTTTCACACAATCATAAGTAGACACAAGGTGAATTAGCAAAACATCATCAAAGAATAACAAGCAACAATGATAATGGAAAACTTGATTAAGATAGAATCAACAAACCAATATAAGATGTTTATGGAGTTATTGAAACCCTCTAAGTTGCTGGAAAAACACCTACCTAAACCCAGGAATCGACCTTAGGGTTTAGGGCTTACAAAAAGTGAAGTTATGATGTTATATTTATAGGCTCTTTTCTGCCCGGCCCATATTGATGGCGTCTGCCCGTAAAGAGTGACGGCGTCATGACCATTTTTTCACCAAATCAAAGATTTTTTCGTCCCGATCATTTCCTTTTTTGAATCGCTCAAATCCGAGTTCGTATGCAAAAGTTATGTCCAAAACAGTGTCAGCTACTCCGCGTGCAAGTTGTGATTGTCTCGATCATCTTGTGACAGTTTTACTAAGGTTTCTTCTCGTGTAAGCCTTCTTCCTGACGTCTTCACTTTAAATCATTTGACGTCGTCAGGTTAAGTCCTGACGCCGTCATGTATAATGTAACAACCCGCATTTTCGGGACATTTCTCCTATTCACTATTCATCGGTTACTATTCATCAATTACTATTCATCGGTCACTATTCATCATTTTACTATTCATCGTTTCGGAGTCAGTTTGTGATTCTGAGAAGCGTTCAGAAATTTTACTATTCATGTGACACTATTCATTCCCGAAGGGAAATCACTATTCATGATCAACGTTCGTCTTTTCGTAAACTGAGTATACGAGTCTTTAAATTCGCGTAACCAGTTAGGTTTAGCTGCGAATTCATGCATCATTCATTAATGACACTCGATATAGACTGGAATAGTCTACACATCATCATCACTTGAGAACCTACACGGATATGCATTATTTCCATTTACGTATGTTTAATTGGTAATTAACGATACCACTCAGTTTTACTACTAACGTATACCCAATACTCCCGACTATGATCCTAACATATTTACATACTCATAATAATAATATAAAAATTATATTATTAATTTACCCGGTGTTTTGAAACCAATGACTATATTTTACGGTCGGAGCTTATAACTCCGTCGGTTTGCGTTATTTCAATTCGATAATTATTTCAACACCCGAATCTCATCAGGAATATTATTTTACAACTTTTATAATTTCATCGTATTTTATTTCACCTCGTTAACATTTATTTTTAGTTAACTCGGTACCCGATAACACCCAATACACAACAAAAACTAAACAAACACATGATATTGGACAAGATAATTTATTAGCCCACAAACTTCCCTTGTTTTGCTCCTTTTGCCACCCTCCCCTAGCCACCCTACACCATAGACACATTTAATTACTTGGACCAAGACCAAGATTATCTTTGACCACATTGAACTTATGGCTATATATATATACACACATATATCCATATCTTCCCAATTTCTCTCATTAGATACTTCAAGAAACTAGAAAAGTTCTCATCCCTTTCTTCCTCTCTATATGAATCGGCCAAGAAATACAATCAAAGAGGGAACCATAAACTTTCAAGAATCAAGTGTTTAATCAAGTCCTAATCAAGATCTAGTTGGGGTTTTGTGGTAAAAACCCAAGATTATTAATCAATTTCTCATCAAATCACCTCAAATCTTCAAGTAAGCTTCAAAAACACTTTTGATCTTTTCATACTTTGTTTTACTTTATATTTTTATGTATTTTCAAGATATATTGGTAAAACATGCAAGTATGTAAGATCCATACCACTTATTACTCATTTTGTTTTTATAAACATAGATCTATAAATTTTATTAACAATCTCATGAGATCCACCATTTTTGGTGAAGACTAGGAACCCATGACACCCTAAGAAGGTGTATGGTAGGATTGGGTACTTGTGGAGTTGATTTGAGATAGTTTGGTTAAGCTTTGAACAACCCTTGAACTAGAAAAGTTGATTTTGACAAACTTTCAAAGCTGCTGTCCATTTCTGTAAAACGTGGGAAACTCAGGGTCTAGGGTGTAACTTTGGACCCAAGATTTAGAAAATACATTCCAAGACGAAACTATGGCCGAAAACGGGGATAAAATCCGAGTTACGACGAAAAAGATATGCTATTTTCAAGATTTACGACGAAAACTATATTTTCTGAAAAATTGAATCTGTCCCGACTTTCTAGTTAAGGAAAACTGAGATTAAATGATATCTTGACTAGCCGAGACCTTGAAAAACCTAAAGTATACTTGAATACCTTCGCGGGGATATAAAGAACATAGAAAACGGGCTTATAACGAAAAAGATACAAGTGTTTGAAATCCGACGATATATATAAATTTCCATCAGCTTTTTACACTAATAGAGTTTTGACGTAAACTGTCTTTGCGAGACACCACTTTCACGGCTGTTTTTCTTTATGATCGGATCAGTTTGAGTCCGAGCCGTAGTTTTATGAAATCAAGATCTCCCAGCAAGCTTTTCAAATCAATTGGCCGTTTGATCATTGGACTCGTAACGAATAAACTACGACCTCATCTATATACCCGATAAACTATATATTTTGACAGCTTTGCTATAATGAAATTTTCTAAGTGTTGAACATAATATTTTCAAATAGTAACAATAAGAGTCGATTCTCTCATTGATCAAGACCCGTATAGCCAAAAGTTAAATAACACGACTTCAAGATATTGTTACAAGGTTTTCAAAAATGCCGAGCTTGACCATTAACACTTAACGTACAATATTTCGCGACTAGTTTTGCGAGGCCATTTTGGTCATATTTTCAAGTAATGAAAACGTTATTTTTGCGGCGAAAACCTTATATTTACCGATAAAACATCAAACGAGGATCGTGGAGTACCTTTTCAACACAACTACATGAAAAGTGGTTATTAACTTAACGAGACGTCAAAAATGTAATTTTTGACGATAAACACTATTTTCAAAACTAACGAGTGGTATCGATAACATACGTACTTGCATGTGTAGCATCATTTCGTTTCTTACATTAGAAACTATCATTCATATTAGGTTGCGATTAGAGATCGTGCCTCATTTCAATGTATCCACTTTTGTCATCATAGTTATCGCACCAGGTGAGTTCATACCCCCTACTTTTACCTGTTTTTATAACTGTTTTGGGGGAGAATACATGCTCGTTTTTTACTAAACTCAATGCTTGAATGCGCAATTGTTTACTTAAACACTACTGTTTCTTTAAAGGCTTGATTGATTATTTAAATGCACCTATGTGTATATCAGTTGCATACTTGATTATTTTTCTCGCATACACAAGCGTTTGATAAATATGCAACACACTTTATGAACTCTTGCTTTTATGCAAAACACTTTATGAACTCTTGCTTTTATGCAACACACTTTATGAACTCTTGCTTTTATGCAACACACTTTATGAACACTTGCTTTTATGCAACACACTTTATGAACTCTTGCTTTTATGCAACACACCTTGTGAACTATTGCTTTTATGCAAACACTTTTATGGACCATACTGAAACTTATGTTTTATCTAAACTATTACGCGGATTAGCCTAAGCCCTTGAATCCCACTATGCCCAAACTCATGAACCGTCAATTCCTGCTGGGAAGCGCGAATGTTATAAATAGATCTATTGGTGGTGACTCCCCCGTTCGGTTTGACCGGATAGGCAAACGCGAGCGTATAACATGTCGAATTACAAGTGTAACGGGATAAACACTTGCCGGGCCTTTATATTTAACATGCTTCTAGAGCATGCACACTGTTATAGCTTCGGTTACATGAACTTAGCGCTAGCGTAATAGACTATTTTTCTATGTGATATTATATATGTTGTAATGATCACATACTCTACTCATGGTCCACAATCCTGATTTTACTGTAAGGTAAACTTTATTTTTATGACATTGTGAGTTACACAATGGTCACAAAACTCTCTATTGTACTCACAACACTATTGTTTTAATACAAACTTATGAACTCACCAACCTCGTGTTGACACTCTTTAGCATGTATTTTCAGGTTTTAAGCAATGGCACGCTACTGGAGGTTTTGGCAGGGCATGGCATGGTCATAGAAGACTCTGATATTCACTTGGGGACCATTTTAAACTATTTTACGGGCCTACTTCCGCACTATATTTTAACGATGTAAATTCAATACTTTTGGTTAAATGATTTTATTCTAAATGATAGAAGTGAAAACCAATTTTGAACTTGTGTTGTAATACCAATTGAGTTACACCCCAGCTACATGTATGCTTCCGCTGGACCCGATTTTGGGGGTGTGACAGATTGGTATCAGAGCTTTGGCTATAGCGAACTAAGTGTTTTTAAAACCTAGACTATAGCTACTTTCACGAAAACATAACCCTATGACCGTCACGTGCCTGCCTGCCAAGCTGAAGTCTCATTTGTGGTTAGTTGCTGACATAGGTGATGAGATTTGTGTCTCATTATCGGATATGTTATATTCACTTATTATAGTTGATTACTATAATTGTCTTTCATATAAGCATGCTCATGTATCATATATGTCACCACGTTATGCTTTTCCTTGCATAGCTTCATAATTTGACCTCGAGTTTGGTCACTTGCTTTTGTCTTTCAGAACGTCTTGGTATTTGGGGAGGACATAGTCTTAGTATAACTGAGCTGAGTATTTCAAAATTCATGGAACCTCGGTGGAATATAGACTGGTCATCTATATTCAACCTGGGATAGTGAGATATAGGCTGACCACCTATGTCTGACTCAGAAATGAATTTTGCAATACTGAGAATGGTTATAATAAAATTCTGTCTGGATTGAATTCTCTACTCAATTCCCAAATGTTTCATTTACGTGTGTGTAAACACTCGTTGGCAGAACATTCATACTTTTCACCATCTCGTTAACCACCGATTGGAAGCACGCAAACTAGTCATTTCATCTCATAGACATTTACGTCTATGCACGATACATTTATATCACAGTATTTTCTTTTATCACAATCTCATTTTGTCGCAGTTGTCACAATCTTTCCCCTTCTCACCCTCATTATCATTTCCTTTCCCCATCCCCATATATAAGGGATTAGCTAACACTCTATACACTCCGATGTCACTCATCCCTCACTACTCCTTATATTGATAAGTGGATATTATCAATGACCTCCCTAGGAAAAACTTTCCATACCATCTATAAGGAGGATCCCTCGGTACATTGAAACCATTCAAAACTCAACAGAAATCTCAGGATACCACAAAACCATTCGAACCACTATCACTGGCCTGATTGCCACAATTCCACCATATGGAAAGTATTGGCTTGACTGAATTACAAGATTAGTTTCGATGCGAATGCTCACAAAGCAACACTATAGAGATACATCCAACCTCTTACCCAAGACTATAAATTGAACATGTCCTCACCAATAGACTTTATTGAAACATGTTAGACATCTATGCATTTGTGCAGACATACCTACCCGACTATTTTATCCTCTTAATACTTTTACTTTTAAATGGATTTTTCTCCAAACTACCATTATACAAAAACATATATCTTGTAAGAAATGCTTTTCTGAGGCACTTATTTTGACAAGCAAATTCCTTTTGATTAATCTTTTACAAAACTATTGAATGTTAGGAAATTTTAAACATCGATCTTTGGTAAGCCGTATTATCCACCTTATGTTGAAAAACTGTCCTATCTTGCATAACTACTAAATTTTGAAACATCGAGAAAAATGTTACTTGGAAAGCCGTTTGCTTGAAGTTGTAAATTTATTTACTCAGGGAAGGTTTATGAACAAAACACGCAATCTCAAAAACAAACTTTGAAAAATCAATCACTATATTACATCACTTATACCTTTAGGAGTTGTGATTTGATGACATAGAGCTTGGGGAAAATCTTAGTAATGGAGACTAAGCATCGTAGGTGGAGAAAGACTCAATTCATGACATCCTGCGGAGGATCACAACCTTATCCTAATCTATTATTTCCAACAACACCCTTTGATGAACTTAACCTTGTAAGTCTTTCCAAAACAAGATTCATGATATCCATTTCAATTATTTCTAATAAAGGAATTCGATTCACCTCAACTCCTAACGATTTCATTAAGATCTCTTTGGAACCACACCACCTATCATCTGTAGACCAATGGTCAGAATTTGAGAATGATTCAAACATAGGGAGATATGCCCAAATCGGGTGTGATTGACTTAGAAATGGTTGGACTAACCATTTGCCATAAATCAAATTCAGTTGCAACCATAGTTACCACACGAGCTTAGAGACTACACCATTTGAAGCACTCTATGGCCGATGTGCCAACATCCATTGACGGATTGAAATTGGGAAAAGCCCAACTCTCTAGTCCAGTAAGCATTTATGAACCCGATATACACTGGACCATTCAACATTTCTGACAGAGTAGGCCTGCTGGCCGTCAGACTTGAACCTTGTTAGAGCTCAACAGCTTACACGATAAGAATCATCAACAATACAACTTCAGAGACCAACACAAACTGAACTTCGGGACGAAGTTCCTTTTAAGGGGGTGAGACTGTAACAACCCGCATTTTCGGGACATTTCTCCTATTCACTATTCATCGGTTACTATTCATCAATTACTATTCATCGGTCACTATTCATCATTTTACTATTCATCGTTTCGGAGTCAGTTTGTGATTCTGAGAAGCGTTCAGAAATTTTACTATTCATGTGACACTATTCATTCCCGAAGGGAAATCACTATTCATGATCAACGTTCGTCTTTTCGTAAACTGAGTATACGAGTCTTTAAATTCGCGTAACCAGTTAGGTTTAGCTGCGAATTCATGCATCATTCATTAATGACACTCGATATAGACTGGAATAGTCTACACATCATCATCACTTGAGAACCTACACGGATATGCATTATTTCCATTTACGTATGTTTAATTGGTAATTAACGATACCACTCAGTTTTACTACTAACGTATACCCAATACTCCCGACTATGATCCTAACATATTTACATACTCATAATAATAATATAAAAATTATATTATTAATTTACCCGGTGTTTTGAAACCAATGACTATATTTTACGGTCGGAGCTTATAACTCCGTCGGTTTGCGTTATTTCAATTCGATAATTATTTCAACACCCGAATCTCATCAGGAATATTATTTTACAACTTTTATAATTTCATCGTATTTTATTTCACCTCGTTAACATTTATTTTTAGTTAACTCGGTACCCGATAACACCCAATACACAACAAAAACTAAACAAACACATGATATTGGACAAGATAATTTATTAGCCCACAAACTTCCCTTGTTTTGCTCCTTTTGCCACCCTCCCCTAGCCACCCTACACCATAGACACATTTAATTACTTGGACCAAGACCAAGATTATCTTTGACCACATTGAACTTATGGCTATATATATATACACACATATATCCATATCTTCCCAATTTCTCTCATTAGATACTTCAAGAAACTAGAAAAGTTCTCATCCCTTTCTTCCTCTCTATATGAATCGGCCAAGAAATACAATCAAAGAGGGAACCATAAACTTTCAAGAATCAAGTGTTTAATCAAGTCCTAATCAAGATCTAGTTGGGGTTTTGTGGTAAAAACCCAAGATTATTAATCAATTTCTCATCAAATCACCTCAAATCTTCAAGTAAGCTTCAAAAACACTTTTGATCTTTTCATACTTTGTTTTACTTTATATTTTTATGTATTTTCAAGATATATTGGTAAAACATGCAAGTATGTAAGATCCATACCACTTATTACTCATTTTGTTTTTATAAACATAGATCTATAAATTTTATTAACAATCTCATGAGATCCACCATTTTTGGTGAAGACTAGGAACCCATGACACCCTAAGAAGGTGTATGGTAGGATTGGGTACTTGTGGAGTTGATTTGAGATAGTTTGGTTAAGCTTTGAACAACCCTTGAACTAGAAAAGTTGATTTTGACAAACTTTCAAAGCTGCTGTCCATTTCTGTAAAACGTGGGAAACTCAGGGTCTAGGGTGTAACTTTGGACCCAAGATTTAGAAAATACATTCCAAGACAAAACTATGGCCGAAAACGGGGATAAAATCCGAGTTACGACGAAAAAGATATGCTATTTTCAAGATTTACGACGAAAACTATATTTTCTGAAAAATTGAATCTGTCCCGACTTTCTAGTTAAGGAAAACTGAGATTAAATGATATCTTGACTAGCCGAGACCTTGAAAAACCTAAAGTATACTTGAATACCTTCGCGGGGATATAAAGAACATAGAAAACGGGCTTATAACGAAAAAGATACAAGTGTTTGAAATCCGACGATATATATAAATTTCCATCAGCTTTTTACACTAATAGAGTTTTGACGTAAACTGTCTTTGCGAGACACCACTTTCACGGCTGTTTTTCTTTATGATCGGATCAGTTTGAGTCCGAGCCGTAGTTTTATGAAATCAAGATCTCCCAGCAAGCTTTTCAAATCAATTGGCCGTTTGATCATTGGACTCGTAACGAATAAACTACGACCTCATCTATATACCCGATAAACTATATATTTTGACAGCTTTGCTATAATGAAATTTTCTAAGTGTTGAACATAATATTTTCAAATAGTAACAATAAGAGTCGATTCTCTCATTGATCAAGACCCGTATAGCCAAAAGTTAAATAACACGACTTCAAGATATTGTTACAAGGTTTTCAAAAATGCCGAGCTTGACCATTAACACTTAACGTACAATATTTCGCGACTAGTTTTGCGAGGCCATTTTGGTCATATTTTCAAGTAATGAAAACGTTATTTTTGCGGCGAAAACCTTATATTTACCGATAAAACACCAAACGAGGATCGTGGAGTACCTTTTCAACACAACTACATGAAAAGTGGTTATTAACTTAACGAGACGTCAAAAATGTAATTTTTGACGATAAACACTATTTTCAAAACTAACGAGTGGTATCGATAACATACGTACTTGCATGTGTAGCATCATTTCGTTTCTTACATTAGAAACTATCATTCATATTAGGTTGCGATTAGAGATCGTGCCTCATTTCAATGTATCCACTTTTGTCATCATAGTTATCGCACCAGGTGAGTTCATACCCCCTACTTTTACCTGTTTTTATAACTGTTTTGGGGGAGAATACATGCTCGTTTTTTTACTAAACTCAATGCTTGAATGCGCAATTGTTTACTTAAACACTACTGTTTCTTTAAAGGCTTGATTGATTATTTAAATGCACCTATGTGTATATCAGTTGCATACTTGATTATTTTTCTCGCATACACAAGCGTTTGATAAATATGCAACACACTTTATGAACTCTTGCTTTTATGCAAAACACTTTATGAACTCTTGCTTTTATGCAACACACTTTATGAACTCTTGCTTTTATGCAACACACTTTATGAACACTTGCTTTTATGCAACACACTTTATGAACTCTTGCTTTTATGCAACACACCTTGTGAACTATTGCTTTTATGCAAACACTTTTATGGACCATACTGAAACTTATGTTTTATCTAAACTATTACGCGGATTAGCCTAAGCCCTTGAATCCCACTATGCCCAAACTCATGAACCGTCAATTCCTGCTGGGAAGCGCGAATGTTATAAATAGATCTATTGGTGGTGACTCCCCCGTTCGGTTTGACCGGATAGGCAAACGCGAGCGTATAACATGTCGAATTACAAGTGTAACGGGATAAACACTTGCCGGGCCTTTATATTTAACATGCTTCTAGAGCATGCACACTGTTATAGCTTCGGTTGCATGAACTTAGCGCTAGCGTAATAGACTATTTTTCTATGTGATATTATATATGTTGTAATGATCACATACTCTACTCATGGTCCACAATCCTGATTTTACTGTAAGGTAAACTTTATTTTTATGACATTGTGAGTTACACAATGGTCACAAAACTCTCTATTGTACTCACAACACTATTGTTTTAATACAAACTTATGAACTCACCAACCTCGTGTTGACACTCTTTAGCATGTATTTTCAGGTTTTAAGCAATGGCACGCTACTGGAGGTTTTGGCAGGGCATGGCATGGTCATAGAAGACTCTGATATTCACTTGGGGACCATTTTAAACTATTTTACGGGCCTACTTCCGCACTATATTTTAACGATGTAAATTCAATACTTTTGGTTAAATGATTTTATTCTAAATGATAGAAGTGAAAACCAATTTTGAACTTGTGTTGTAATACCAATTGAGTTACACCCCAGCTACATGTATGCTTCCGCTGGACCCGATTTTGGGGGTGTGACATATAAACGTGTTCTGGGCCGTCATGTGTATTTTCCACTTCCACCTCTTTTGTTACTCTTGACGCCGTCATTAAGGAAGATGTGACGCTGTCAGGTACTGTTCCCAGCAAGAAAAATTAAGACTTTGCCGTTTTCTTCACTTTTATGCTCCAAAAACGTCCAAAATGCTTCTATTTCCAGATTTCTCTCCAAAAGTACCTAAAATGACAAAAGGAACGATTTAAGGCAATATTTGATCAAATAATCTCGTATTCGGGCTTAAATGAACCCCTAAAAACGGTTCGTTTTTCGCCTCATCAGTCTAGCAGTGGCAACTGCTGACTTAGCAGTGGCAATTGTAGGCATTAAAATTTTTGTTTTTAGTGCCCACTTTTGGTTGTAGTAAACTTTCTTTTCATAAAAGGTCTTATTCCCTGTTTGTGCAGATTTAACAAAAGTTGTATTGGGTTTTGCACTCTTAACAGGTAACTGAGGGTAAACTCTGTTCACTTTTCTGGCAGTGGAAAGAGATTTGATGCTAGAATTTAGTAAAATAGCCCTGGGAATCATTTTACTTAGTGGATTTGGGTGAGTATTTCTATTAACATTGTTTTCATTCACCCTTGTATTCCCAAAAACTTCCCTTCTACCCTTGTAATAGTTACAATAAGGATACCACAAATGTGACATGGTTTGTTGTTAAACTCAAAATCACTACCAAATTGTTGAGATTTTACATGATTCCAACTCCTCTTGTTGTCCCTAGGAGTTGATGACCTGCTTCTGTACATCTCAACATATCTAGTTGTGGGCCTAGTATGATTAGCTTGTTTCATAGGCTTTTCTTTTTCAACCTTAACAACTTCAGGAATACTCTTTTTCATTTCCACTTTAACTTTCTCAGGAACAACTGTTTTAGTATCAACTTTCACACATTCATCCTTAAGAGATGAGTCACTAGCACTTTCAAATGTATCAACCTCAACCTTAACCTGTTCATTAGTAACTTCTTTGACAAACTTAGGACCATAGGTCATGGTTGGCTCCTGAAACTCTTCTAAACCTGTATGTGCTAAGTCAATGGCAGGAGGTGATGGAACACCTCTTAGGGGTGGTGGAACTGATTTATATCCTACACCTGATTTGACTTTATTAACAACCTGGGCCAAATTTTGTCAATGCACTTAGATTGATGATCTAGTGTATTACAAGTTATTTGTATGTTTTCATTGGCCTTTTTAATCTTCTCTAACTCTTCCCTAAGAGCCTCATTCATAGCTATCTTATAATCTAAGTCTCTTCTTAAAACAGCAATATCATCAGTAAACTTAGATTCATTAGCTCTATAGTGTTCTATCTGTGCTTCTAAATAGCAAGACCTCTTTTATGATTAGCTAGATTATAACTAGTTTGATTTAGCTCTAACCTCTGTTCATCATATTGCTCTTTTAGATTTTCATATTCTTTTAAAGCTTTACAAGTTCTAGAACAACCATTATTTGAATATACCTCAGAGTCAGAAAAGGCCATAAGAGCAAGTTCAGTTGCAATCATAGCATATTCCTCAGTTGCTTCTTCTTCATTAGCCATATAGCTCCAATCATAGCTCACACCATCTATGGCTAACAACACCTTTGGTTCTTCAACTTAGGGCTCTTTCTTCTTAGCCTGCTTGTACCATGTAGATCTATTATCTGGCTTCTTTGGTTTCCTGCATTCCCTGGCAAAGTGCCCCATCTTGCGATAGTTGTAACACTCCACCTTCTTCTTATCAAAACCTGCAGTTTCATTGCCATTGATAATGATCTTCCTACCAGTCCTCTTCTAGAATTTCTTTGCCTTTAAGCTCAGCAATGCAACTTGCCATTTTATATCCATCTCTTCCATGTCATCTTCATCAACTTCATCCAAGTCTTCATGTGTCAGAATTGAACCATTGACTTGACTTGAGAGATAGGCATAGAAAGTAGAATCTCCAAGACCAGCAACCTGCTTTTTAGAACTAGCAGTGGTAACACTTCCACTGCCAGTGGAAACAACAATGTGAGCAGCATCCTCTTCATTATCACTATCAGCATCAGAATCATCACCCACTGATGATGAGATAAGAGCTAAGTTCCCTGAACTTGTACTTAGCTTTCCAGCCTTCTTTAACCTCTGTTCAATAACTTTAAAGTTATTGTACATATCATTGAGCTTCATATTTTCTAATTCAGGCTTGTCTTCCCAAACTGCAACATTGGTATGAAACTCAGGAGATACACTTCTTAAGAACTTTAAATTGAGGTCTTCCCTTTCCACCTCAATTCCAAACAATGTGAGTTATGTTACAATCTTTTGAAGCCTTGTGAAGATGCTGTCAATGGATTCATTACTTGTTGAACAAAAATTTTCATAAGTTTGTTTCAACAAGGTCTTCTGTGTCTTCTTGGTAGAATCATTACCACCAAAAACATTGCAGATCTCTTCAAATAAAGTCTTTGCAGTCTTGTACTTACTGAAAGCTAAGATCTGATCCCTAGGTAGGGTCATAAGTAGCAAACTTCTAGCTTTCAGATCATTCTTCTTTTGGAGTCTCTCATCTGATGTAACTTGACCTGTATTCACCTTCTGTACTTCCTTGCCATCAATAGTTTCTGTGGAGGTACTTGGCTTGAATGAATCTCCATAAGTAATGATTTCCCAAAGTGCATAGTCTTGCACCAAAAAGAATTGTTCAATCATTATCCTCCACATCTCATAATCATTCAGTTTAAGCTTAGGAAGCTTAGCAGCAATGTTGGACTGATTGTTCTCCATCCCCATTGAATCTTGTGAGAATGAGTAAACTTTGGATCTTCTAACTCAAAGTATCAGAAACCTGGCTCTGATACTACTTGATGGATCTAAACACACTATCTTGTGTTATAATGATACTTTGAATGATACTAACAAGTATGCGGAATCTACTTGTTAATACTTAGAAGGTTTGTATGTAAGTTTGATTGTGAGTTGTATATAAATGAACAAAGTTGTATGAACACAGAATAATTAACCAAACTATTAGCTCCAATATTATTAATGATAATAATACGAGTGATCTAGAATATTACTAGGTTTACAACTTGAAGCTCTATGAATTGATACGTGCATAACCTAAACCTAGGATCTCCTTTTATAGGACACAAGGAGTTCTGTACAAGATAAGTATAAGAATAGAATAATATAATATTTACAAGATCTTTTTTATACTTATCTATACACACATTTCCTAACAATAATCCTGTAGCAGTGGTAATGATATGTACTAGCAATGGTAATGAGTTTCCACTGCTAATGAATTCTTCAGCAGTTGTAATCTCCATGCTTAACAATGGTAACTGCTAGTATAATTCCCAACATTTACGGGTCCAAGGTCTTTCATCTCAAATTCCCTAGCGAGTTGTGCCTTAAGTTTACTGATACGATCTTTGTTGGGGCCTGCAACCAATATGTCGTCAACATATAACAGCAAAATGACAAAATCATTGTCTCCAAACCTCTTGTAATATGCACAAGAGTATGCGTGTAGTTTTTTATATCCAAGGCCAATGTTGAAAGAATCAAATCTCTTGTACCAACACCGCGGCGCCTCCTTTAAACCGTACTGAGATTTGTTTAACCTGCAAACCAAGTTCTCTTTTCCTTTTTGTTTAAAACCTTCTGGTTGGAGCATGTAAATTTCTTCCTCAAGATTTCCATGAAGAAATGCAGTTTTCACATCTAGCTGCTCTAGATGTAAATCATACGCATCACACATTGCCAGAACCACTCGAAAAGTTGTCATTCGAACCACAGGGAAAAGTTTTTCATTGAAGTTGACTCCTTTTTCCTGTGCATATCCTTTGACTACCAATCTTGCACGATACCTCTCCACCTGGTCATCATCGTTCATCTTAATCTTGTACACCTATGTGTTTCTAATAGGTTTTCTACCTGCTGGTAGTAGCATCAGTTCTCACGTTTTATTATTATGAAGAGCTCAATTTCCTCTTGCGTTGCTGCCATCCAGAATGACGCATCTGAATTATTAAGTGCTTCTTGAAGAGTTGATGGCTCTCCTTCCTCTATAAAAAGACAATATTGTTGGGATATGAAGATCAAAGTACTTCTGGAAGATCAAAGTACTGCTATATCAAAGTACTGCTCAAAGGTCAAAGTGCTGTTCAAGGTCAAAGTACTGCTCGTGATTGAAGATTATTCAAAGTACTTTTAAGAATAAGGACTAATATGCAATATTGTTTAAAGGATTGTTATGTAATATTATAAGAATATTCTAAAATTAGTTAGGGATAGTTTACTTGTCGTTCAAGTATTGTAAACGACTTAAGGTTTTCCTTATGCCTATAAAAGGAGCTTTAGGATGGTATTAGAGATATGCATTCATAATACGATTACTAGAATATGATATTAGATAAGTTAGGGATTGTTAGTGAATCTGTGTTTAGAGAAGCAGGTTCAAAGTTAGTTTTAATATAATTCAAAGTTCTTCTTAGCTTTGTGTTAGTAGATTCCGCATACTTTACAAAGTAACATCAATGTTTCATTATTAATTATTTTGAGTTATTCAAGATTGTTAAAACCTTACAAGCTACAAAGTAGTCTGATCAGAGTACATCGATCCAACAAGTATGCAACGTTTCCCTTCATAACATTACATACCGGATGTTTCCTTTCATGATTAAGAGTACGAGTCATTGGAACTTGAGAATTGGTTGTCTCATTCACCTCGTGCTGTGGTATGGCTTTAGAAGAATCATTCGATTGAAATTGCATTTCCATCTGTATTGATGTAGTTTCTCTTGTAGTGCAATCACCTTCTTTAGTCTCTTGAATTTTGTTTTCCACAAAGACAACATCTCTGCTGATGACTACTTTGTGGGCATTGGGGTCCCACAAGCGATACCCCTTTACTCCGTCTACCCCAATAACAAACATTTTCTGGATTTCAAATCCAGCTTGTAGTTTCTTGAGAATTGTACATCACGTACACAGGACTTCCAAATATATGAAGGTCTGATAGTTGACCGGCTTTCCCGTCCACATCTCCATCGGTGTCTTCAGCTCAACTGCAGTTGAAGGTGACCGATTTATTACATAAAAGGCGGTATTGACTGCTTTAGCCCCAAACGATTTTTCCAAGCTTGCAATTGCCAACATTGCTCTTGCTCTTTCTAACAAGGTTCTGTTCATCCGCTCCGCCACTCCGTTTTGTTGAGGAGTATATGCTGTAGTGAACTGCCTTTTGATTCCTTCTTGCTTTCAAAAGGTATCAAATTTATCACCAGTGTATTCACCTCCATTATCTGTCCTTAAACACTTGATATTCTTTTCAGAATCAAGTTCAATTTGTACTTTATAAACTTTGAAAACTTCAAACATCAGACTTCTTCTTAGTTGGGTACACCCAACATCTCTTGGAATAGCTATCAATGAAGGATACAAAATACTTTGCTCCTCCAAGGGATAGAACTGGAGCCTACCATCAAGGTTGCAAAAATCATGAATCGGTAGTCGGGTGGTCGACCACCTTGTAGGGATTAATCGATCTAGGCGGGATTAATTGGTGATTAATCAGATTGGCAAGCCTACTATGTTCCCAAACCTCAATAAAAAGCTTCAATTCTTATTATGAGGTCCATTGTGCGTTATAAGTGAAATAAATAATCCCCAAATTTAGTAGAATGCCTGAATTAATATTTTTTAAAAGTTGACCGATTAGAACGATTTGGCTGATTAGTCAAATTTTGGACCGATTAGGCTAATTTTTTACTGATTATTGGCTGATTTTTTTACCAGGCCGATTTTTTCCTCGATTTTCAAAAATCAACAAGGTAAAAGGCCGATTACATAGTAATCGCCGATTAACCGACCGAGTTGGCTGATTTTTGCAACACTGCCTGCCATACATCAAAGTAAACCAATTCTAGAACAAAGACACTTCTAGAATTTGATGTCTTAAATTTTAGGTGATTCTGCTTGTTGATAACACAATGCTCAAAGAAAGGTAAAGAAACCTTTGTGAGGCCAGGAATTAGCTTTCCTTCCACAAGAATCTTCATCCCTTGTTCCGACATATGTCCAAGCTTCAGATGCCATATTACTCCAACTCTATGACTTGGACTATGTGAAGAAACAGATGCTTCTGCCTCCTCCATTATCTCTCCCTCCATTTGGTATAAGTTCGCAGCCACATTGTCACCTTTCGTAAGTACAAGCGTGGCTTTTATAACTTTTATGATCTTGTTTTGTATTTCATTCTTATGATAAGGATTTATTTGATACGCTTTTAGGAGGTCATTTAAGCCCTAAATCGTGTTTTATGGTCAAATATTACCTTAAATTGTTTCTTTTGTCATTTTAGGTATTTAGGACGTGAATTCTGGAATATGGAGCATTTTGGAGCTTTTCGGATGTTTTTATACACAAGAATGAAGAAAACAAGAAAAGCCAAGAAAGTCAAGATTTTACACCTGATGGTGTCACGCTTTGGAGCTGACGTCGTTACCTTATGATGTGAAGAGATGGATTTTGTAAGGAATTATTGAAGATACTACTGACAGATACTGCTGATAGGTTCCTGCGGAAGGCTTAGTGACTTTCTGCTGATGACTAGTTCCTGCGGACATATAAAGATCCTACGGATAGAGTTTAACCGTGGATATAACTTATGTATTTTAGGACAAGATATGTAGAATATCTTTTATTGGTTTATTATTATTCGTTTCTTGTAAGAAAGGTTAGGGTTTCCACTAGTATATAAGGAACCTTAGGTTATTGTAATAGATACAAGTTTCTAGCACGAAGTTTCATTAATATTATCGATCCATAGAGGATCAAGTTTAGTATACGTTTGTTTTTATATTCCGCATAATTACAAGCTCATAGAGATTATCTAACTTAGTCTAGCTAGTGATTACATTAGTTGGCTAACGATCTATTGGCTCGTGATCTATCAAGGTATAGATCCCTACAAGTGGTATTAGAGCCACTAGATACTCTCTGTAACCTCTACACAATCACATAACTATTCACTCAGTACCAATGGCAGACAAACCAGGCGGTGATGTTGCTCTCTCAGAAGCAGGCTTTCTTACTCAACAACTACAACAGGTGGCCTTCTCCAACAGCAATGCAAAACTTCCTTTTCTTAGGAAGGATGAGTATGAAATCTGGGCCATGAAGATGCAGAACTGGATTGCAAGTGTTGACTATAACCTCTGGAATGTTATACTCAATGGTTGTCGTCCTAAAAAGCAAAGTGTTGATGCTAATGGTAAAGTTACAATTTTGGAACCTGTTTCTGCAGAAGAAATTCTTGCTATTAAAAGGGAGAACAAAGAAAGAACCATATTGCTGCAGGAAATTCCTGATGACCACATGGGAGATTTTCATTCCATGACTGATCCAAGAGAAATCTGGTGGCCCATAAAAGCTAGATTTGGTGGGAATGAAGAATCAAAGAGGATGAGAAAAAGTATGTTGAAGATGGAGTTCCAAGAGTTCAAGATTACTGAAGAGGAAGGTCTCCACAAAGGTTATGACAGGTTTCAGAAGATTCTGAGTCACTTGAATCAGCAACTAGCAAGACCTGACAATGAGGAGGTGAACTCTAGGCTTCTAAGAGCTTTGCCTCCCTCATGGTCTCAGGTGAGTATATCATTGAAAACCAAAGGTGGCTTGGATTACCTCACCTTTGATGACTTGTACAACAAACTAAGAGCTTTGGAAGGTGACATAAAGGGATTCTCTCCATATGCAGAAACTCCTTCTCAATCTGCTTTTGTCAGTTCTAACTTAAACTACATGCCACATACCTATACAAGTCCATCCCCAACACCACAGGTTTACTCAAGTCCATCCACTCCAAGCCAAAGTATTCTAATGACCACATTGTCTTTTTCAAGTGCTAATCCTATAACTCATCCAAAGATTAGCAATGTGATGGAAGATGTACTTCATTCGTTTGTTGCTGAAGTTGATAAACAGCAACAAATAGCTTATGAAGATTTTGAGCAGATTGATGAACTTGCTTTAGAAGAGTTGGACTTAAAGTGGCAAATGGCTATGCTATCTCTGTAACACCCCCAAAAGTCGTTAGTAACAGCGGAAGACTTAACATGTCAGCGGAAGACTTTCGGGGTATTACTTCAAGGATCTTTGTCACAATTATAGTAGACAACACAAAGTGAAGTATTAAAGTTTAATTTATTTCAAAATACCAAATATCTGGGATACAAGACATTATTAAGTTAAGAACGTGTTTTATTCTGAAGGAAAATAAGTAGTTTATTATGGTTCTTGTCATGCTTTTGCCCACTCCGTGCCATCCAGATCCGTCTTGTTTAGTTACCTGAGATAAACATGCTAAAGTCAACATAAAGTTGAGTGATATTCATAGGTTTGAGTTTAAGAGTTTGAATCACAAGTTAAGAATGTATTGTAATCACATACAATCAATATGTTAAAAAAAAATCAATGTTCCTGCTATTGCCTTAAGCTCATGATACTCAACGATTAACAGCAATCATAATTGTGAATTATGATGGTAAGTAATAGGCCCCCAAAGATAGGTATTTGTCAATAACCTATTTATAAGAACAATAAGGTGCGCCTGGTGTTTTCTCCAACAACCAAACGAGGATTGTCAATCACTAATAGTACTATCCACAATTATTTACGTTCACCCTTCAAGTGATTAAGGTTCATGATCGAGGGACTTCTGACAATAGTAACTTAAGCAAATAACATTGGCCTGACGGTATTTCAATACCCGGTAAAAAGACTTGTGTTCGAGTTTTAAGCATGTATCCCCCCCACGGGAAAATAGTTAAAGAGTGGGCTATGAAATCACCTTAGTAGTACAGTGGTATCGTAGTCTCAACAAAGCAAGGAAACGGCTTCACACAACACAACCTAAAAGATAATGCAAGTTTCAGTTGATAGTCTAAATCTGGTTTTATCACGAATATTAGTCATTCAGTTTGTTATTAAAACTCGTGTTCGTTTAAATGTTTAAAGTTCAAAAACAAAGTTATATATACATATAACTTGTAAGTAAAAATGATTGATGATTGATATAAAGTTAGTTTTTATAATGGAAATAAAATAAACGTATCGTTTTACAAGAAATAAATAATGTATCGTTATATCGTTTAATTATAATTACGAATATATATCGTATATATATATAAGTCTTATATATGTTTATATATGTAAAAGGTTAATATTATTTTGTAAAGTAATATTTACAGAAAATTCCTTTAAGTTTCCAAAATTTACATTTTTAACCCTAACGATATATATTTTACACCGTTAGTCCAAAAATATATATAATTTACAGTTTAGGTCAAAAAGTATCAATATTTACATTTCTCAACTCCAAGTTTTATTATTTACAGTTTCTAACCCAAAAAACTCAGATTTACAGTTTTTACCCAAAGTTTACAACTTTTGCATTTTTAGTCCCCGGTTTAAGAAATTTTGCAAATCTAGTCCAAATTTCACCAAACTTGGAATTTAGTTTTTATACTTTTTCAATAAGCTCAGAATACTCTAAGTAACTTAATTCAACTGCTTATTAGCTTATAAAGTGCTTATTTTTGATAAATGGGCCTTAACGAGACTATTACAAGGCCCGTTAATAATTTTTGGTCCATTGGACTTACGAGACCTTTGGGCCTGACCTTGGACTATATTTTAAGTTGTAAAAACACTAAAAATAAGCTGATGATAACAGCTTATCGAATAAGCTCATAAACTGCTTAATGGGCTAACAAGCCCAAATCGTTATCTATTAGAAATTTGAAAACATGATTTTGGTCGATCACTTTAGCTTCAGAAAACAGTTTATACGAGTTCATAAGGTCGAATAAAAAGTGGTTCTTGATTGTTAGTCATGTTGTTTATCAGGTCGAACTTAAATATATATGGGTCATGTGTCGAAATAATTATATACAAGGCCAAAGTAAATGATCAGTTTCGAAATTGAAAATGGTTAAAGACTTAGAAAAATTCTAAGTCTTTCGACATGGTCAAGTGACTTAAGGAACGTGTCACATTTTACGTGTGCATGTTATTTCTAGTTCGAAGTCTTTGTTTTACACGTTTACTAGCATGGTGAATAAAGAGTATAACGAATAAAATGTATGTGTCGTGTTCTTAGATTTCAAAGTAAATGAGAAAAGTAAAACGTATGAAATGAAAATAAAGAGTTTAAGGTTTCTATATTTCTCACCTCACCTCAAAAGGGTGGGAAACTAAGGGTACGTATGATTCGAATTGGTACTAGGAACGAATATGGTTCACTTCACGACCCACCAAAGATGTAAAATGAGCAAATATGGTACTCTTGACTTGCTTCCACTCCTCGAACTTCTTGCAATCTTCTTGTCCCAACTCTAGCACTATACGACTTGTATTTTTGTTATGTGGTTTGTTTATGTGTGTGGATTCAATTGAGGTTGCATGAGGTCCTTATATAGGAAGTTCTAAGGTTATGATAAGTGTTAAGGTAACATGGGAAGGGTTCGTTGGTTTGTAAACGTGTGTAGCACCTCACTTATTGCCCAATCGATCATTAGCCAACAAGGAGAATGTGTCATACAATCTACTATACATTCCTGACATGAACATAGATAGTATTGTTGTCATTGGGGATCATGGGAGGTTTGTGAAGAGTTTGTGACACGTTTTGGTTTTATGTGTCATACGGTTTTGGGAGTTTACTTGAGACAGTTTTGAAGTGACAAATGAAGGTGGAATTGAACGAGATTTATCATTCATGAAAGTTAGCTAGGTGATGAAACAAGTTATGTAATAATATACATGGGTTGTGTGTCGAAAAATGAAGTAACTAGGGGTGTTCCTTGGCTCGATCGTGGCTGGAAACAAAAGGAAAAGAAAAGAAAACGGGTCGGGAAATGGGCTTGTGGGTTTTGGGTTGCTTCGGCCCAAAATAGAAAAGAGAAAAGAAATAGAACATGGTCCGGTTTGGGTTTAACACTAGAATGTGGGGCCCATTTAGGTGTGGGGTCCACATAGAAGGTTTAGGGAGTCGGGATAAGTTCGAGATATAATAGTGAGTGGTCTCGGGAATTTTCGTAAGCTTCGGGAATATATAAATATTGTATGGTATTTAATCGAAACGTATATTATAAAAATATAAACGTTTTAAAATATATATTCGCGATAATTAGACTATCTAGGTTTGTGTGCAAGCAACGTTTCTAAGCAAAAGATAATTCACATTTTACCGTTGTGATTTATATATCAAGTCTAATATATAAAAAAAAATTTGTCATACGTAAAAGTGGGTATTTAAATAACGTAATAACTTGTAAGTATTTACTAACCGTTGGGGAAAATTACGAGAGGCTACAGTACATACACCTTACAGTGAATTCCGTCCCGGAATTCGAGTTTTGGAGGGTTGCCAAGGGTGTCTAAGAGATGAGGTGTGGGTACTTGGTGCGAATCTGGTCCTCGCGTTCCCAAGTATACTCTGGTCCTCGTTTAGAGTTCCAACGAACTTTTATGATAGGGATACGGTTTTGTTTCAGTTGTTTGACTTCTCTATCCATGATTTCTACTGGTTCCTCGGTAAAAACGAGTTTGTCATCAAGTTGTAATTCTTTCAATGGAATGACCAAAGATTCATCGGATAAACACTTCTTGAGGTTTGACACATGAAAAGTGTTGTGAATTCGGCTAAGTTCCTCGGGTAGTTCAAGTTTATATGCCATGGGTCCAATTCTTTCTAGGATTTTGAATGGACCGATGTATCTTGGGTTTAACTTTCCCCTCTTTCCGAATCGTATCATTCCTTTCCATGGTGATACTTTTAACATAACTTTATCTCTGATCTGAAAATCCATGGGTTTTCTTTTTAGGTCGGCGTAACTTTTCTGTCGGTCTCTAGCGGTTTGTAAACGTTGTTTTATTTTGATGATTTTCTCGGTTGTCTCATGAACTAGATCCGGTCCCGTGAGTTGTATTTCTCCGACTTCTGCCCAGCAAACGGGTGATCTACACTTTCTACCGTAAAGTGCTTCGAATGGTGCTGCCTTGATACTGGTATGATAACTGTTGTTGTATGAGAATTCTGCCAATGGTAAGTGTTTGTCCCAACCTTTTCCGAAGTCTATGACACAAGCGCGTAGCATATCTTCTAAGGTTTGTATAGTTCTCTCACTTTGACCATCGGTTTGTGGGTGGTAAGCTGTGCTCATATCCAGCTTTGTTCCTAAAGCTTTTTGTAATGATTTCCAAAAATGAGACGTGAAACGACTGTCACGATCTGATATAATAGAAATTGGCACTCCATGTCGTGACACAATTTCTTTCAGATATATCTGAGCAAGTGTGTTCATTTCATCAGTTTCTTTGATTGGTAGGAAATGAGCTGACTTGGTGAGACGATCAACGATAACCCATATCGTATCGTAGCCAGTAGAGGTTTTGGGAAGTTTGGTGATGAAGTCCATTGTAATATGTTCCCATTTCCACATGGGGAGTTCAGGTTGGGTGAGTAATCCGGAGGGTTTCTGGTATTCTGCTTTTACTCTTGAACACGTTAAACATTTACTGACGTACTCAGCGATGTCGGCTTTCATGTTCGGCCACCAATATAGTTTCTTAAGATCTTGGTACATCTTGTCGGAACCTGGGTGAATGGAGTATTTTGATTTGTGAGACTCATGCATGATAAGGTCACGAATACCTCCGAAGAGAGGAATCCAGCTTCTTTCCTTGAAACAAAGCATTCCATTTGATCTTTTCACAAATCCGTTTTTGTTTCCGGCATACCAAAAATCTTTTCAATTGGTCGATTTTCTTTCTTGAGAGCTTCGCTCTGGGCGATAATGATTTGTGTTGGGAGGGGTGAACAAATAGTCATGCCTAACGATCTAACTCTGAGAGGTTTTAGTCTTTCTTTTCGGCTTAATGCATCTGCTACTACATTAGCCTTTCCTGGGTGATAACGGATTTCACAATCATAATCGCTAAGCAATTCTAACCAACGGCGTTGTCTCATGTTTAAATCCTTTTGATCTAGGATGTGTTGGAGACTTTTGTGATCTGTAAACACGATACACTTAGTGCCGTATAGATAGTGTCTCCATAACTTAAGAGCGAATACTATTGCTCCTAGTTATAGATCATGGGTTGTGTAATTTTCCTCATGTTTCTTCAGTTGACGTGGGGCATAAGCTATTACCTTATCCCGTTGTATCAAAACTGCACCTAAACCATGGTACAAAGCGTCACAATATAGCACGAAATCTTTGCTTCCTTCGGGTAATGCTAGTATTGGAGCTTCACAAAGCTTTTGTTTTAACAGTTGGAAGGCTGATTCTGCTTCTTGTCCCCAGACGTACTTTTCGTTCTTTTGGGTCAACTTGGTCAATGGTTTTGAGATTTTAGAGAAACCTTCAATAAATCTCCGGTAGTAACCTGCAAGACCTAAAAATTGACATACTTCTGTGGGAGTTGTAGGTGATGACCACTCTTTAACTGCCTCTATTTTTGCAGGATCCACGTGGATTCCTTGACTATTGATTACGTGTCCCGAAAATTGCACCGTGGGAATCCAAAAGTCACATTTTGAGAATTTCGCGTACAACTTTTTTTTTCCTAAGTAACTCTAGGATAGTTCGCAAATGATTGGCATGTTCCTCTTTGTTACGAGAGTAGATCAGTATGTCGTCTATGAATACTATCACGAATTTGTCCTAATATGGCTTGCATACTCGGTTCATTAGGTCCATAAACACTGCGGGTGCGTTTGTTAGACCAAATGGCATTACCTGAAATTCATAGTGTCCATAACGGGTTCTGAAGGCTGTCTTGGGAATATCTTCTTCCCGAACTCTCAATTGATGGTATCCTGACCTTAGATCAATCTTCGAGTATACACTCGATCCTTGTAATTGATCAAACAAATCGTCTATTCTAGGTAAAGGATATCGGTTCTTTATAGTGAGTTTGTTTAACTCTCGGTAATCTATGCACATTCGGAATGATCCGTCTTTCTTTTTAACAAATAGAACTGGGGCTCCCCATGGTGATGAACTTGGTCTAATGAAACCTTTATCGGATAATTCCTTTAGTTGTTCCGATAGTTCCTCCATTTCGGAAGGTGCCAACCTGTAAGGTGCTTTTGCTACTGGTGCCGCTCCAGGCACTAGTTCAATTTGGAACTCTACTTGACGAGTCGGTGGAAGACCGGGTAGATCTTCAGGAAATACTTCGGGGAATTCCTTAACGATAGGTACGTCTTTAAGTTGTTTCTCGGTTAACTTACTTTCCGTCACCTGAACCATGAATACATGACATCCTTCGTTCATGTATTTTATCATTCTGAGGCATGAGATGATTCCGTATCGGTTTTTATTCTTGTCGCCATGGATAACGAGGGTTTCATTCTTAAAAGGAATGTGTATGGCTTTCTCGTCACAATGAATCTTAGCATGATGTTTGGATAACCAATCCATTCCGATGATAGCATCAAAACTACCGAGTTGGACAGGCATCAGGTCAATAGGAAAGGATTCCCCTACGAGGGTTAAGGTACAATCTTTTAAAACAGAGTTGGTGCTAATTAAGTTCCCATTGGCCATTTCTATCTCGTATGTGGTGTTTAGCTTAGAAGGGTTAGAGTTAATGAAAGGGGCAAACGTATCTGACACGAAGCTCTTATCTGCTCCAGAATCAAATAATACTCTAGCATTATGATGATTTAATAAGAACGTACCCGTGACAACGTCGGGGTTTTGTGGTTCATTTTCATTTCCCATCACGTATGCTCTCGCTCGTGCAGTGTTCTGACCATTTCCTTTTGGACAGCGGTTCTTGAAGTGTCCAGTTTCTCCGCATGAGTAACATGTTGGTGCTATTGGTTGTAGGTTGCTGCCGGTAGCAGGGGTCCTACAATCTTTTGTGGCATGACCTATCCTTTGGCATTTATGGCATTTTACTGTACACGCACCATTGTGATGAAGCTTGCATCGGTTGCACTGTGGCTTAATACCTTGGTACCCATTGCCATTGGTTGCCGTAAATATCTTAGGAGGTTCTTGTCGTTGGTTCTGCTGTTGACGATGTGGGTTCTTGTTCTGGTGTTGTTGTTGGTTGATCCTGTTGTAGTTGTTATTGTTGTGGTGATGGTTGTTGTTGCGATGGCTGTTGTGGTAGTGATTGTGGTTTTGATGGTGGGTGGTTCTCCTGTCATCGAGCTTTCTTTTGAGTTCGTTGCACTTGATTTCGCGGTCTAGGAGTTTTTGTGCTAGCTCCATTGCGACTTCTAGTGATGGTGGGTTGGATGCTGTGACGTTTCCTTCAATATTCTGGGGAAGACCTTCAATATACTTCTCCAGAGTTTTCTCTAAATCTGGTACGATAGAAGGACATAATGCCATCAGCTCGTGGAATCTCCTGTTGTAAGCCCTAAGATCGATTCCTTTGACTGCAAGGATATGGAATTCGTCTTCCAGTTTCCTTATTTCGGATCGAGGACAGTACTTCTTTAGGATCTTGGCTTTGAATTCCGTCCAAGAGAGTCGGTACGCTGCTTCTGTACCTAAAGTTTGAGTTGTAGCGGTCCACCATGACAAAGCGTCATCCATTAAGGTTCCTGTGGCAAATGTGACCCTGTTGTTTTCTGAGCATCCACTCCTTTGGAATACCGTTTCGCATCTCTCGAACCAATGGGCGAGTTTAGTTATCCCTTCAGTACCCATGAAGTAAGTCGGCTGACAAGCCATAAAGTCTTTATAGGTACATTGGCGAGGTGCGGGAGCAACATTTATTGCCGGTTGTGCGTTAGCATTTGCTTGTTCGGCTAAGGCTGCATTGATTCCATTGGTGATTGCTTGTTGGATTTCTTCCGGGGTCATGGTTGTTGCTGGGGTAGCGGTCGCGGTTCTCTTAGGTGCCATATTCCTAAAATGAGAGTATATGTTCAGAATTTTCATAATAACCATCTTGTGTTAGACTATTTAGTAACATCAATAGGTTCAAAGTTATAATAGTGTCACATATATCACGATGCAATATACGATATCATAACACTTATGAAAATAAAGCAAACATAACATCATTGATTAGATTGTCGTTTTGAGTTTACATCACTTATTTATTCTTGTTGACATATTTCTAGGACATTCAAATACAAGTTATTACTGTGATGTGGGTGAGGCTACGTTGACAATCTATGGCATTCTAGGGTTTTCCTTGGTTATCATCAAGACGACGTTCTAGTTCCTGAATTTTGGCGGCCATGGTTTCTATGATTTGGTCTCGGTCTCTCTCCCTAGCTTGTGTTTCTTGTTGTTCACGTCGCAGGGACATGACTTGGGCTCTTGTGGTGTCGAGAGCTTGATCGATGTCACACATGATGTCCTTGTTTACGGTGTTAGCAGAACAAAGTAATCCGATGAATTCCATAGCTTCACCGAATTGGGTATTTAGTTGTTCCATCATGGTTCCCATCTCTAGGTGTCCCATCACAAGTTGTTCTATCTCAGCTGACATAACTTCTATCAGTTCATTAGGGATGTTGTTCACCAAGGTGGCTATGGCGTCTAACCTGTCTTCATGTCTTACTAACCTAGCTGCCAAGAGTGGTATGGTATGGTGAATGGGTTCTCCAGTGACTGGAAGGATCCTGGATGCAGCAAATGATGATCTTTCACCAAGTTCTCTGTTGGTGGGAGTACCTTCTTGAGATCTCCAATACTTAAGGATTGGTAGTAGGAATGACCATTTGCGAGCATTGACCCGCTTACGAGCCTTATGGTTGGTTCTTGCATAATAGTAAGGATCTGAGGAGGTAGGACGAATCTGGTAATTCCTTGGTTGATAAGGCAGAGGAGCACTGGGAGTTTTCACAGGTGGTGGATTGTTGATTGTTACTGGTACAGTAGTAGTCTGCTGATAAAATATACTAGGTAGTATCACTGGTTCTGCAGTTGGAGCAATTTCCTTTTTCCATTTAGTATCATCCCAGATGTCTTTTTCCTCAGCATATGAAAGAGCTTTTCCAGCAGTGGCTGGTTCATAAGGCTGGAATGGAGAAGTTTGCTTACTGCGTCTGATTGGACCAGATGATGCTTGAGGTGAAGTAAAGGATTGCTGACTTTCCTTATTCTTGTCTATTGTAGGTGACACAGTCATTGGAGCAAGAGTTGGTACAATAGGTGTAGAGCTCTCAGTTTCCGAATCCGATAACAAAACAATGAAGTTGGGTTTGGAAGACATGGTACTGTAATAATCCCGATTAGTAAACATAGTTATTAGCATAATCATAACATGTAAGCATATATCAAGTTATATAAGTAAGAAATAATGAGAAGTAACTTTTCTACCAGATGTTGGAATGTAGGCACGGAGGGCATGAAGTGGTATATTGTAAAAATGGTCCAGTTAAAGTGTAGTTATAGTCCAATGTTTAAAAAAAAACATCTGGTTCTCTATAACCATGGCTCTGATACCAATCTGTAACACCCCCAAAAGTCGTTAGTAACAGCGGAAGACTTAACATGTCAGCGGAAGACTTTCGGGGTATTACTTCAAGGATCTTTGTCACAATTATAGTAGACAACACAAAGTGAAGTATTAAAGTTTAATTTATTTCAAAATACCAAATATCTGGGATACAAGACATTATTAAGTTAAGAACGTGTTTTATTCTGAAGGAAGATAAGTAGTTTATTATGGTTCTTGTCATGCTTTTGCCCACTCCGTGCCATCCAGATCCGTCTTGTTTAGTTACCTGAGATAAACATGCTAAAGTCAACATAAAGTTGAGTGATATTCATAGGTTTGAGTTTAAGAGTTTGAATCACAAGTTAAGAATGTATTGTAATCACATACAATCAATATGTTAAAAAAAATCAATGTTCCTGCTATTGCCTTAAGCTCATGATACTCAACGATTAACAGCCAATCATAATTGTGAATTATGATGGTAAGTAATAGGCCCCCAAAGATAGGTATTTGTCAATAACCTATTTATAAGAACAATAAGGTGCGCCTGGTGTTTTCTCCAACAACCAAACGAGGATTGTCAATCACTAATAGTACTATCCACAATTATTTACGTTCACCCTTCAAGTGATTAAGGTTCATGATCGAGGGACTTCTGACAATAGTAACTTAAGCAAATAACATTGGCCTGACGGTATTTCAATACCCGGTAAAAAGACTTGTGTTCGAGTTTTAAGCATGTATCCCCCCCACGGGAAAATAGTTAAAGAGTGGGCTATGAAATCACCTTAGTAGTACAGTGGTATTGTAGTCTCAACAAAGCAAGGAAACGGCTTCACACAACACAACCTAAAAGATAATGCAAGTTTCAGTTGATAGTCTAAATCTGGTTTTATCGCGAATATTAGTCATTCAGTTTGTTATTAAAACTCGTGTTCGTTTAAATGTTTAAAGTTCAAAAACAAAGTTATATATACATATAACTTGTAAGTAAAAATGATTGATGATTGATATAAAGTTAGTTTTTATAATGGAAATAAAATAAACGTATCGTTTCACAAGAAATAAATAATGTATCGTTATATCGTTTAATTATAATTACGAATATATATCGTATATATATATAAGTCTTATATATGTTTATATATGTAAAAGGTTAATATTATTTTGTAAAGTAATATTTACAGAAAATTCCTTTAAGTTTCCAAAATTTACATTTTTAACCCTAACGATATATATTTTACACCGTTAGTCCAAAAATATATATAATTTACAGTTTAGGTCAAAAAGTATCAATATTTACATTTCTCAACTCCAAGTTTTATTATTTACAGTTTCTAACCCAGAAAACTCAGATTTATAGTTTTTACCCAAAGTTTACAACTTTTGCATTTTTAGTCCCCGGTTTAAGAAATTTTGCAAATCTAGTCCAAATTTCACCAAACTTGGAATTTAGTTTTTATACTTTTTCAATAAGCTCAGAATACTCTAAGTAACTTAATTCAACTGCTTATTAGCTTATAAAGTGCTTATTTTTTATAAATGGGCCTTAACGAGACTATTACAAGGCCCGTTAATAATTTTTGGTCCATTGGACTTACGAGACCTTTGGGCCTGACCTTGGACTATATTTTAAGTTGTAAAAACGCTAAAAATAAGCTGATGATAACAGCTTATCGAATAAGCTCATAAACTGCTTAATGGGCTAACAAGCCCAAATCGTTATCTATTAGAAATTTGAAAACATGATTTTGGTCGATCACTTTAGCTTTAGAAATTAGTTTATACGAGTTCATAAGGTCGAATAAAAAGTGGTTCTTGATTGTATTCATGTTGTTTATCAGGTCGAACTTAAATATATATGGGTCATGTGTCGAAATAATTATATACAAGGCCAAAGTAAATGATCAGTTTCGAAATTGAAAATGGTTAAAGACTTAGAAAAATTCTAAGTCTTTCGACATGGTCAAGTGACTTAAGGAACGTGTCACATTTTACGTGTGCATGTTATTTCTAGTTCGAAGTCTTTGTTTTACACGTTTACTAGCACGGTGAATAAAGAGTATAACGAATAAAATGTATGTGTCGTGTTCTTAGATTTCAAAGTAAATGAGAAAAGTAAAACGTATGAAATGAAAATAAAGAGTTTAAGGTTTCTATATTTCTCACCTCACCTCAAAAGGGTGGGAAACTAAGGGTACGTATGATTCGAATTGGTACTAGGAACGAATATGGTTCACTTCACGACCCACCAAAGATGTAAAATGAGCAAATATGGTACTCTTGACTTGCTTCCACTCCTCGAACTTCTTGCAATATTCTTGTCCCAACTCTAGCACTATACGACTTGTATTTTTGTTATGTGGTTTGTTTATGTGTGTGGATTCAATTGAGGTTGCATGAGGTCCTTATATAGGAAGTTCTAAGGTTATGATAAGTGTTAAGGTAACATGGGAAGGGTTCGTTGGTTTGTAAACGTGTGTAGCACCTCACTTATTGCCCAATCGATCATTAGCCAACAAGGAGAATGTGTCATACAATCTACTATACATTCCTGACATGAACATAGATAGTATTGTTGTCATTGGGGATCATGGGAGGTTTGTGAAGAGTTTGTGACACGTTTTGGTTTTATGTGTCATACGGTTTTGGGAGTTTACTTGAGACAGTTTTGAAGTGACAAATGAAGGTGGAATTGAACGAGATTTATCATTCATGAAAGTTAGCTAGGTGATGAAACAAGTTATGTAATAATATACATGGGTTGTGTGTCGAAAAATGAAGTAACTAGGGGTGTTCCTTGGCTCGATCGTGGCTGGAAACAAAAGGAAAAGAAAAGAAAACGGGTCGGGAAATGGGCTTGTGGGTTTTGGGTTGCTTCGGCCCAAAATAGAAAAGAGAAAAGAAATAGAACATGGTCCGGTTTGGGTTTAACACTAGAATGTGGGGCCCATTTAGGTGTGGGGTCCACATAGAAGGTTTAGGGAGTCGGGATAAGTTCGAGATATAATAGTGAGTGGTCTCGGGAATTTTCGTAAGCTTCGGGAATATATAAATATTGTATGGTATTTAATCGAAACGTATATTATAAAAATATAAACGTTTTAAAATATATATTCGCGATAATTAGACTATCTTGGTTTGTGTGCAAGCAACGTTTCTAAGCAAAAGATAATTCACATTTTACCATTGTGATTTATATATCAAGTCTAATATATAAAAAAAAATTTTGTCATACGTAAAAGTGGGTATTTAAATAACGTAATAACTTGTAAGTATTTACTAACCATTGGGGAAAATTATGAGAGGCTACAATCTCTCAAGGTTAGACGATTTGAGCAAAAGGTTGGTAAAAAGCTCAATGTTGAAGGAAGAGATGCAGCTAGGTTTGATAGAAGGAAGGTGAAGTGTTATGCTTGTGGAGAAATTGGTCACTTCGCAAGAGAATGCACAGCCAAGAAGGGTGAAGCCAGTACCAGGTATTCAGCATACAAGAAGAAAGAAGTGGAAGCTGGAGAATCAAAGGCCTTGATCTTTGCTATGGATACTAGTGTGGACTGGAATGAGCATGATGATGATACAAGCAGCTCTCCTCAAATCTCCTGCATGGCTAGTTGTGATGATAGTTTTGGTCTCATGGGAATCTCTCCTCAGGTATCTACTTGTGCTTGTGATTGTGATTCTAAATATACAACTCTAAAAGAAGCTTATGATGATATGAAACCAAAATATAATGCTTGTTTTATTGAAGCTGCAACTTATAAAGAAGCTTTTAAAACTTTAGAACAACAAAAGGTGTGGTTTCAACAAAATCAATTAGCTTATGAGGAAAATATTAGAGTTTTAAGTAGAGATTTTGAATGTGCAAGCAATGAATTAAAATTTTCTGAAAAAGAAAAAGCTAGAATTGAGTCTGAGAAAAATGTTTTGCAAGAGAAACTGGATAAAGAAGTAGCTAGGCATAAAGAGTGACTAGTTTCAGGTGATAAATTATCTAGGTTGCTCTACAATAGTAAGTCTGTTACTTCTGAGATAGGTCTAGGGTTTAAGAAGTATGTAGGTCCAGAAGCTAATCACTATTTAGATAAGAAGAATCATAACTATTCTATCCCTATAAATTATCTAAAAGAAGGTGAGATGCATGCTGTACTAGGACCTATCAGATGTGTATTTATGCATACCACCAAAACTTTTGACTTTGATGGTTCACACCATCTCTTTGGCAAAAAGTCTAAAGACTTGTCAAATAAGTCTGAAGACTGTCCAACCATAGGAACCCCTAAACCCACATCCCATAAGTTTGACTCACCAGAATCAAAGGAAACCACTGGCATTAGGATCAATGACTCCCCTGACACTAGAAGTATATCTAGTAATGATTCTAACACTTATGTCTCTTGTTCTTCCGGGGACAAGACCTCAGAGACCTCTAGTTATGCCAGCTGTGATTCCAAGACCAAGTCAGACTCACCCCAGTCCTCAATAAAGATTTCTGACAAGTCATCTTACAAGTCTGTGGACAATGAAGTTGCTGCTGATGAAGTTCTTTATCAACCAGCCTCTTCTGAAGACTTGTTATTTACTTCTTATGAAAACAATTCTTTTCAGTGTTTACAGAACAATTCTGTTTCTGATGTTTGTTTGAATAATTCTATGTTTAATAAGACATCTTTTGGATTTAATAAATCTTATAAGAAAAAGAAGTGTTTTGTTTGTGGTAGCAAGTTGCATTTAATTAAGGATTGTGATTTTCATGAAAAGAGGATGGGTGTTTCTGTTGTTAACAATAGACCTAGACAAAAGTGGACTAGCAGAATGTGTTCCACTCCTACTGATTGGCCTTTTTATTCTAATAGGTCTGTTTTTAATAATAGATATATGAATACCAATAGGAATAGATATGGGTCACAACCATTTAATGGTGTTAATCATTGGTATGAATATACTGACCAAATGTATATGGGAAGAGGTTTTTGGGATTCTACTGAAAAGTCCTCAGCAGATTGTTCTTGGACATATAAAAGACCATTTAACTATAGGGAATCCAGGAACAATTGTGGATCAAACTCATCATCTTGGGTTCATCAGAATGATCCACAAGGCAGGCTCAAGTCCTTCATGACTTAAGTCTACTAACCGACTTGTTGTTGTTGTATATTAACTTTCTTTGTTGTAGGAACATCCTCTTCTTAATAAAGACTTAGGTATTGTTGATAGTGGCTATTCAAGAAACATGTATGGAAATGAAGAGAAGCTGCATGACTTTGTGCCTATTAATGGAGGCATAGTGAGGTTTGGAACTGGAGTAGGAAGGATTACTGGGAAAGGAACTATTAGAACTCCAAAGGTGGATTTTGAGAATGTCTACTATGTGAAGGAACTTCAAGGATTCAATTTGTTCTCAGTCTCACAAATTTGTGACAAAAAGCTTCCTGTGCTCTTCACTAAAGATGGTTGTTTCATTCTTTCACTTGATTTCCAAATGCCTGATGACAATCAAGTTTTACTAAAGGCTCCAAGAAATCACAATCTTTATACCTTTGACTTGAATGATGTCAAGCCATAAGGTGATCTAACATGCTTGGTGGCTAAAGCATCATTGGATGAATCTACCAAATGGCATAGAAGGATGGCACATGTTAATTTTAAAGTCATCAACAAACTTGCTAAAGATGGACTAGTTCATGGACTTCCTTCCAAGATCTTCACCAATGAGCATAATTGTGTAGCTTGTAACAAGGGAAAGCAACACAAAGCTTCTTATAAGGCTAATACTACTGTGAGCACAATCTCAGAACCATTGCAGCTGCTTCACATGGATCTCTTTGGTCCTACATCCATCAGGAGTATTGATCATAAGTACTTCTGTTTGGTGATCACTGATGCTTTCAGCAGATTCAGTTGGACATTTTTCTTAGTGACTAAAGATCAAACCTTTCAGGCACTCAAAGAATTCATGGCTCTAGCTGAAAATCAACTTAACAAGAAGATTAAAAGTATTAGGTGTGACAATGGGACAGAGTTCAAAAATGCCAATCTCATTGAACTTTGTGGTTTAAAGGGTATTAAAAGAGATTATAGCACTCCTAAGACTCCACAACAAAATGGAGTTGCTGAAAGGAAGAATAAAACCCTTATAGAGGCTGCAAGATCTATGCTTGCTGACTCTAAACTTCCCACTATGTTTTGGACTGAGGTAGTTGGTACTGCCTGTTATGTCTTGAATAGGGTGTTGATTACTAGACCTCACAATAAGACACCCTATGAACTATTGACAGGGAAGAAGCCTACCATTGAACACTTGAAACCTTTTGGTTGTCAGGTAACCATTCTGAATACAAGTGATCACCTAGGCAAATTTGAAGCAAAAGCTGCTGAAGGATATATAGTTGGATACTCAGCTTATAGCAAGGCTTATAGGGTCTATAATTTGGCTGCAAAGAAGATTGAAGAGACTCTCAACCTGAAATTTCTGGAGGATAATATAAATGTTCAGGGCAAGGGTCATGAATGGTATTTTGACCTTGACTATCTTACAGATTATTTGGGTTATGCTAGACACAAGACTAACCCCTCTGCAGGTATACAAGTGTCATCTTCTAACAATGCAGGTACCCTACAGGATGATTCAGACAGTGATTCATGCTGGAGCTAATTTGGATAGGAAATCCACAACAGGAGGTTGTCAATTTCTTGGAAGAAGACTCATCTCTTGGCAGTGCAAGAAACAAACCATTGTGGCTACTTCTACCATTGAAGCAGAATATGTTGCTGCTGCCAATTGCTATGGTCAGGTACTTTGGATTCAAAATCAGATGTTAGATTATGGGTTTAACTTTATGAACACTAAAATCTACATTGATAATCAAAGTACTATTTCTATTGTTAAAAATACTGTTTTTCATCAGAGAACTAAACACATAGAAATTAGGCACCATTTTATAAGAGATGCAAATGAGAAGCATCTAATTCAAGTGCTTAAAATTCATATTGATGATAATGTGGCTGATCTGTTAACAAAAGCTTTTGATGGACCTAGGTTTAATCACCTAGTTGTCAACATTGGGATGGTTAACCCTTGAATGCTATATTTGAGGGGAGGCATAAGCCTCAGGGGAGGCATATGCCTCAGGGGAGGATTGTACATGTTGTATTTATGTAGCTTATTATGTTTTCTAGAATTATGTTTACTAACTTTGTTTTGCAGGTTATTACTAATCTTGTATATTATTCTGTTTTGTTGCGTTTTTGTGTTTTGTGTGAATGTCTGGTTTCAGGTCATGTTTTTGCTGATGTTCAAAGATCTACATTCAGTGGCATTAGATGTAAAGAACTTAAAGAAAAATATTATTCACCAGTGGAAAGTTTGGTACATCCATTACAAGATCTGTCATCAGAAGAAACACTAAATACATCATTCAACAACAACCAACCACCATCATACCCTCACATCCCTAAGTAACAACATAATCCATCTTCCTCTTCCCTTTGCCTAAGTCCTTTGGGTCTGGCATCTTCTTGTGGATTCCTCTGGATTGCATGTCTTTGTTCCAAAGCTTGGGAGCTGCAAGACCAAGCACAACCTTCAATGGACCCTTCCTTATACTTGAGGACTGTGGCTCTTCAAGGACAGAGATTCTTCTCATATCTGCACAGACTCTTTCCATTTCACTTGTTAAGAATGTAGTAACTGGGGTGAAATCAGGGACAACCATAGCTAGAGGAGCTGGTGTTTCCTCAGCTTCAGTGGTTTCTTCTGATGAGGTTGGAGATGGACATAACTCTGAAGGACCTTCACCTAATTAATAGTATGATCTTTGGATTTGAGGGATGTCAAAGGTAGAGTCTAATAAATCAGAAGAGATTTCAATGACTTTGGGGAAAGGCTTTATGTTTTGAATGTGAGAAAGACCTTGGGATATGTTATTTGTGGGATGGTGAATTGATCATGACTTGAAGACTTATTTATAAAGCCATGGTTTGGGTTTAATGTGTATTAAAGAAAGTAAATGGGAGGTAGTTGAGTCAGTAGCAATTACTAAGTGTGCAAGTTGTCCACTTAATTGGATACTTCGGATGAAAGTCAATGGTTTGACCAACATGCTGCTGATACTAGTTATTTGGTTGTTAAGTGTGTTCCTGCTGATGGCTTATTCAAGTTCAATTTATTCAGGGGAATGCTAATTAGAAGAATTAAAACAAGCAATAATTAACAAGGCAAATTTTATTAATTCTTCAAAAGTACAATACAAGATTGTGAAAATAAAAGCTTAACAATAAAGTTCCTATTCTACTTTGCCCTTGCCCTTGCCTTCCACAGTCTTCTCTTTGCCTTTGTTGTTGATGTTGAAGAGTCCTTGCCACTGAGGACAGGGCAACCCTAACACAACCTTTCTGGTCTTTGGCAATGGGGAATTTACTTTTCTTCTTCTTGGATGCGAAGACTGAGCCTTATCAGAGGTTGTAGGGGTGTAAAGTTCATCATTCTCATCATCCTCTTCATCATAAGATGTAAAGAAGATGAGAGACTCATCAGGATTGGGAACTCTGTTTGCCCTCTCCAATTCATTCCACCTTCTCTCCATCTCTCTCTGGTACTCTGGATCATCGATTTCAGAAGGGTATGGTGGAAGATCTTCTGATGATGAACTAGGGGCAGGGACATCTTGTTTCTTCTTCTTGGCTTGTTCTTTTGTGAGACCACGGGGAAGTGTTGGCATTCTGAGTGGAGGTGGACATGGTAGTGAATCAGAAGTATCTGATGAGTCAAAAGAAAGGTTGATGATGGGTTGATTGGAAGCCATGGATGTATTATTAATTGGAGATATGATAATTAGGGATTTGATTTGAAGTGGAGAGATTTAGGGATAATTAGTCTTTATTTATAAGATTACCCAACCGCGTGTCTTTATTACCATTAATGCGAGGCAGTTTGGAGATAATTAAGGGTTCTTTGAAATTTGAATTAGGAGATCTTTTTCAAAGATATTTGGTTTCCACTGACGAGTAGATTCTGCTGATCGATACTGCGGATGGTTTTGTTGACCATAGTCAAAGTTTGACTATTTTCTGCGGATTGACCATTTGCTTTCAGCCGTTTGATTTGGTTTCTACGGATGAGTCAGTTAATTGGGATTTGCCTTAGTTGATTATTGGTCAAAGATTACTTTCCAATAATTCACATCATTTTCATTCCACGTTTGGTAACTTCCATAATTAACCAAGACGTGCATATCCCACTCCCAAATTAACTGATTCCCTCTCGTTATATAATTTCAAAAACCACTTCAACATTTTTCAGAACACCCAACCCTAATTTCTTATTCTCAATCAATGGCTGAACTATATTTCAAAGGAGATCATAACAAACATGCCTTTCTTGGTCGTGGTAAAAATGATGAAGATTATGTGGGCATGATCGAATTTCTTCAAAGGTCCAAGATTCGTTATGCTCTGCTTCAGTACCCAAATGTTATTCATGAGTCTCTTGTTGTACAATTTTGGGATACTGCTCAAACAAGGACTGTTGAAGATGGACCAATAGAGATTGTTGCTGTTATTAATGAGGAAGAATATGTGGTTACTGAGTCATTGGTCAGGACCAAACTACAGTTGGATGATGAAGGAGGGGTGACTGAGTTGCCTAAGAGTGAGATACTCAGAGGGCTTCAGGCTGCTGGTTATAGTGGTGATGGGAAAGTATGGTACAAGAATCTGTTTTGTCCAAAATGGAGGTTTTTGACACACACCTTACTTCAGTGTAAGGGTTCTAAGTCTGGTGGTTGGGACCAATTCTCTACAGACATTGCTCTTGCCATGGTGTGTCTCTCTCAGGGAAGAACATTCAACTTTTCTAGGTATATCTTTAATGCTATGCTTGAAAATGTTAAGGATACCAAACTTAAATATTTAATGTATCCTAGGTTTCTTCAAATCATTTTAGACATTGAGACCAATGACCCCACTCACTTTCCTGTTAAGGGTTTATCTAAAAAGTTGTTTTCCCAAATGAAAATTAAATTTACTGGTGAACACAGACCCTTACAACCACCTATGCTGCCCGCTGGCATTGCTCCTGATGGAGTAGCTGCTGATGCAGCTGCTAATGCCCCAATGGGCAATCCCTCTGATGGAGAAGCAGCTGATATAGCTGCTGGGGGTTAGGATTCCCCTGATGCTCAAGCACCAGAGGATTCTCCTGAAAGAACTGAAGATGCTCATGATGCAAATGCATCAGTTGCTTCTGATGTTTAGCCTCCACTCTCTCCAAGGTTACCCACACCTGTACATTCACCAATGGATATCAATTCTCTTGAGCATGAGCTCCATGAGAATTTAGGCTTTGACCAACCTGTAAACTCACCACAATTTACCAGACTTCCTTCACTTAGTCCTTTGAGACCTCACTTTGAGGATCATGTACATGTAGATGTAGATGTAAATTTAGATAATTCTACTCACAGGACCAATGATGCTTTCAAAACCACAGATATCCCTGTTGGTGGAGCTGAAGGTCCTGTTACTTTCACTTCTGTATCAGCTTTGTTAAACAGGTATGTATCTAAGGTGGACAAATTGGAGAATGATTTGAACTTCACCAAAAAGAATCTTAGCAATGCTGTTCTGACTCTAATTGGAAGAGTTAAGAAGTTGGAGGTTAAGCTTAAGCAAAGGAAGAAACAAGGTGTGGTGTATGATTCAAATGAGGATTCTACTAAAGCATCTGACAACATTGATTTGGATGGCCTTGAACTTCTGGCTGCTACCACTTTGGAGAGTGTTCAGAAGAATGCTGACATTAGACCTGAACCATCTGTTGCTCCAACTGCTGATGTTGCTCATGCTACTGATGCAAGTGTTCCCAAGGACTCCAGAGATAAGAAGTCTGCTGATGTTGCTCATTATGTCAGAAGGAAGCATTCTGCTGATAAGAAGTCTGCTGATGCTCCTAGCAAGAAGACTTCTGCTGATGTTTCTAGCAAGGAATCTTTTCCTACTCCTTTGCCAGAAGTTGGTAATCATGGTCCATCAGTAGATATTCCAGCTGATTTTCCTCATGATTCTCCTGATAAGACTTTTGTCCCTCCTGAGAAGCAAGATAAAGGAAAGTCTATATTGATTGATCAAGACATTCCTTCCAGAGTAAAATCCAAGGAGGAACTTGCTTATGAAAAACTTAGTGAGAATGTTGCTGCACATTTACAAGCTAAAGAGGATGCTGCAGTTACTAAAGTTCAGTTGGATTTGAAAGCCTTAGAAGCATTGGCTAGGAAGATTCAAGATGATTTGGATAAGATGGGACCTCAATTCACTACTACCTTGCCTGCTGAAAGAAAGAAGGAGCTGGATGAAATAGCTAAGAATCTTACTGCTGAACAATGGGAGAATTTGGCTGAACAGGCTGCTTCCAAGCCTAATTTGGGTGAATATGAGCTTGGAGTTGATAATCCTGCTTTTGTTCAGATGATGGTTGAAAGAGGAAGATTAAAGAGACAACAGGAGGCAGAGATTAAAGCTAAGTATCAAAAGGAAAGACCTTGGACAAAGAATGAAATCAAGAAATATATGAGGAATTTTGAGAAGAATCAGGGATGTTCTATGTTTGGGTCAGGCTGGACTCAAAAGAGGGTCTGGGGATTTTCAGATAAGCAGCTGACCTACTACTATGACAAGATTATTTCCAATCTTCATTCTTCTGGTATACATGTTCAAGATGTGTTGGAGTTTAGAGGAAGACTTTTGGATGAGCCTCAAGCTAAAAAAGTTAAGCTTCATGATACTAATAGTCAACCTGCTGAGTCTATTGGGTCTGTTCATGGTGGTCAGGAGAATGTACAATTTCCTTCAGTCTTGTCTCAGAAGGATGATACTCCTGATGCTCAGAAGGATGATACTCCTGATGCTCCGAAGGATGATACTCCTGATGCTCAGATGGATGCTACTCATGCTGATTCTCATCTTGATTCTGCTGAATCTCATCCTGATGTCACTGAAGCACCACATGATGTTACCAATGATGCTTCCGAAGATACTCCAATTGAAGTACCTGATGATGATGATTCTGCAGATGTTCCTGCTGATACTTCCAATCAAGTGCCTAAACAAGAACCTGATGATGGTCCTTCTATTCCTGTTACTGGTACTAGGAGAAAGACTAAAGCTATCAAGAGGAAGGCTCCAAAAGATATTCCTTTAGAGGATAGTACTACTTTTCTTGATTATGCTTCTGATGATGGTCAAGACCCTGTTGTATGGGAGAAAATTGTGAAGTGGGAACTTGTTGACTCTAAACTTAGTCAAGGAAAAGTGATTGTCATAACTAGACAAGATGGAACTACCAAGACATTCTTGTTTCTGAGTCAGATCTTACATATGGTGGACAAGCAAGATCTTCTCTCACTTATGATTGGGTTACCAAGTACTATCAAACTCATTCCCCTGATGACATTGGAATGTATTTGATGGGTGATTTGCAGATACTGTGTGATTCTTATAAAGGTAATTCTGGTGTAAGGTTTCAAGTATGGAAAGGTCAAAAGACATGGGTGGTTGACTATTGGAAGTTCTTTCCACTACCTAATGTTCACATGATTGTCACAACCACTGGTAAGACCTTATATTGCTGGGCTGATGTTCTTTATCCAATCACAAAAGAAGTTATGAATCTCATGCTGGAGACAAAGTTATCTGTTCCTTTGGATATGACTGAGAATGATCTTCATCTTGCTGAACAATTGGTAAGGTTCATCAGAAGAAGTATCTTGACTAAGAAGGAACTTGCAACCAAGCATGGCATTCAAATGGATTCTTATCTGCAATGAGCTGATCTTGGTATTGTATTTTGTTGTATATTTTTTTTTTTATTTTCTTTAAGTTTAGTAAAAAAAAAAAAAAAAAAAAAAAAAAAAAAAAAAAAAAAAACGTAACATATTTGTATAGTTTTGTGTATGTTGTATGCAGGTTTGGTGTTGATTCTTTTCACACTCTTTCTGGTCATCAACTTGCCTGATGTTGACTATTTCATCAAAAAGTTGGCTAGTCCAAAGGGTACAGCTTTGGTAAAGACTCATCAAATCTGTAATGGTTTGCTCAAAATCATAGGGTTTTCAACTCACCTATGCTTTATTGCTGAGTAGTTGGAATGGTTGTCAATTGACCATGGATTTTTCCTTTATGGATTCCCAATAATTGGCTAGCCCACATGTATATGGCTTGTGGTAAAGGCAGTGGAAAACCATATTTGGTATTCAATTGACCAAGATGATTATTCATCAATAATTTACTAGTCCTGAGCAAACGGCTACAGGTAAAGACATATCAAATCCGTTTATAGTTGATGATTTGCTAAAAATCATGTGGTTATCAGTGTACCTTTGAACACTTGGCTACTCCAGTAGTGATGGCTATTGGTAAAGAGACATCAAATCCATTATTTTCAATGATTCACCTCTCACAGGAGTTAACACACCTGGATGTGATGAGAATAGTATGAAACTTATATGTTTTGATGTACATTTAGTCTTGTGTTGCTGCAAAGAATGGTGCTTTTCAATTGGTTGCTGATCATAGAGCTTCTGCTCATGAATATTCTTTGCTGCTGATGTTCTGTTTCAATCCTCTGGTTTATGCTATTGGTGATCTATCAAGAAATCTTAAAGTTAACTGTGTCAAATTCAAGATTAGGGGAGGATTGTAAGGAATTATTGAAGATACTACTGACAGATACTGCTGATAGGTTCCTGCGGAAGGCTTAGTAACTTTCTGCTGATGACTAGTTCCTGCGGACATATAGAGATCCTACGGATAGAGTTTAACCGTGGATATAACTTATGTATTTTAGGACAAGATATGTAGAATATCTTTTATTGGTTTATTATTATTCGTTTCTTGTAAGAAAGGTTAGGGTTTCCACTAGTATATAAGGAACCCTAGGTCATTGTAATAGATACAAGTTTCTAGCACGAAGTTTCATTAATATTATCGATCCATAGAGGATCAAGTTTAGTATACGTTTGTTTTTATATTCCGCATAATTACAAGCTCACAGAGATTATCTAACTTAGTCTAGCTAGTGATTACATTAGTTGGCTAATGATCTATTGGCTCGTGATCTATCAAGGTATAGATCCCTACAGATTTTTATAACGTGATGCCCCAGATGAAATTGTCAAGTTTACACCTGACGGCGTCAGGTACAAAATATTTGAGGCCGTTAGGTACAAAGTTAAAGAGAGACGGCCCAGTGGAGTTTACACAAGACGGTGTTAGAGGTCTCTTAGGTGATACGAAACCCTAAGACACGGCGATCTGATGGCGTCAGAAGTTATAACCTAAAGCCATTAGAGTTGTAAATCTATATATAGTTTTGGTATTTTGGAACTTTGTGTATAACTTTGGAGAGAAACTCTAGCACGATTTTCTCAGCAACTTTAGGGTTTCAAGCCCTCTTTTCTTCCATGTTTAATTGAAAGCTAAGTTCTCCTTTAATCATTCAATATGTCTATTTGTTGTTTGATTAATTGTTTATGTTTTCTTTTCATTAACATTCTAGCTTAGATCTCTTAGTGTTTGCTTAGATATAATGAAACCTAGTTATTGATTATTGATTGTTGGTTTGTTATTGATTGCTTTAATTGATTGACTAACGTTAGGCTTAAGAAAACTGGTTAATCTCCTATACGGTAACATGATTGAATGTCTTAAGAAACGTAATGGATGTGTACTACGGTTTTATTGATTGTATTTAATGCATGAGTAGTTGTTGATGATTCTATGGTAGGACACTAAACGTGTCTTCATAAAAAGAAATAAATATTCACAGAGTTGGGGAGGACATACACGCACCAACGACTGGTATTAAGGAATGCAATCCTTCAATCAAACAATAGTAACAAACCAATAAATCAGTAAAAGATAACTAGGGAGTATTGAAATCTAAGTAAACATAATTGTCACCTATAATTAATCCACCGCATTTATTTTCTTGTTGTTTTATTTTATTTTGTTTATTAGTAGTTCTTGGGTTAGTTGATTAGCAAATAATTTTGTCCAATCTTCCAAATACCTGATATTTTTACTGCTTTTATAAAATATAAAAATATAAGAAGAATCTTATCCCTCATCTTTAAACTTAGTTGACATAGCTTTCAATCCTAACGACACTGTTCCCCTACAGAAAAAACAATCCCCCGGTACTTGCCACTCACTATACTACACCGGTCAGGTACACTGCCTGGAGGATTGCAAGCTTCTCCAGATCCCTTGAGAAGTAAAACTTTTGCGAGTCCGCAATTGATGAGGTAAATTTTGTTACGCTTTTAAGGGGTCATTTAAACCTTAAGTCGTGATAATATGATCAATTATTACCCTAAATTGTTCTTTTTGTAATTTTAGGTACTTTTGAAGAGAATTCTGGAAAAACAAAGCATTTTTGACGTTTTTGGAGAAAAAAAGTGAATAAAACGACAAAGTAAAGAATCCAAGCTGGAAATTGCAACTGACACCATCAAGATATTCAAGGGGACGACGTCAGCCTTTGTGACAAGAGGTGGATATTACATTTACACTTGTCGCGCCAGAACAAAAATCAGAACTTAACACATAATGGCATCACGTTCTACCAAAAGTAGGCCATCACGTATCACACTAAAGCGTGACGGCCCAGAACACTTAAAGAGTGACGGCGTCAAGAAGTTGGATTGGACAAGAGATGATGGCGTCAACCATCAAAAGGTGACGCCGTCACCCTTGTAAATCTATATATAGTTTTTTATTCTTCATTCATTAGTGTGTAACTTTGGAGAGGAACATTTGGTGGAATAACCCTAACACGAGTTTTAGAGGTTTTTAAGGATTTCATACCCTTGTCTCTTCCATGTTCAATTAAAGATAAGTAATCTATCAATTATTCAATGTGTCTATGTATTGTTTGATTCTATCTTACGCTTATATTTCTTTTAAAATGCTAGGCTAGGTTTATTTGTGTTTGCTTAGATGTAGTGAAACCTAGTTATTGATTATTGATTGATGGTTTGTTATTAGTTGTTGTTGGGTGATTGTTAATCGATGTTAGGCTTAAGAAAACTGGCTAATCTCCTATTCGGTAACTTGCTTGAACGTCTTAAGAAACGTGAATCGAATGTGTACTATGATTTTAATGGTTGTATTTAATGCATAAGTAACTATTAAGGAGGCCATAGTAAGGATACTTAACGTGTCGCCATAGGAAGAGATAGAAGTTTATAGAGTTGGGGAAGATCGTAGACGGCCCCACAAATGGTATTAAGGAATGAAAACCGTCACCCACGCAATTGTAACAAGCTTATCAATCAATAAATGATAACTACTGAGTAATGAAATCTAAGTAAACACGTTTTCTCCATATATAGTTTACATACTTTATTTTCTTGTCATTTTATTTTTATTGCATTAGTAGTTATTTGGGTTAGTTGACTAGCAACTAATTCCCCCCACTCTTCTAATACCCGAGATTTTACCTGCTTTCCATAAAATATAAAAAATACCAAAAGAATCATCCCTCACCTCTAGACCTAGTTAGATTCATTTCAATCCTAACGAACACTATTCCCTGTGGAGAATGATCAATCCCCCGGTACTTGCCACTTCACTATACTACATCGGTCAGGTACACTGCCTGGTGGGGATTGTAAGCTTCTCAAGATCCCTTGAGAAGTAAAACTTTCGTGTAGAACACAATCCGCACATCAAAGTTTTTGGCGCCACTGCCAGGGAATAGTTATTGTTTAGGTTGAGATTTATTTTTATTAAGTCTACTCACTAGATTCCTTTCTAGTGAGATTTTCATTTTTATAGGTTTTCTTTAGTCAATCTCTTCTTTGTTTCCTTTGTTTGTAAACCTTCTCGATGGATAACAATAGCATTGATCGTTTGATTCCCGTCATTCATGTTTTTCGTCGAAGAATTTTCCAACTACCCATCCCAATCCCTGTAGTGGAAAATGAGAACCTACCTATCCTCTCACCTGACCATCACTTTGGCAATGATTCTGAGATGGAGGAATCTGACCATGATAACAACAATAGAATTATCCTTTTTTACTATTCGGATTCCGATGAGGACCTAGATGATGGTGATATAATTAATTAGGATAGGATGGAGGAAGATATGAACCCTCTTAAGCATGTTGATCCTATGACTAAAATTGAAAATGACAGCCTCTTTAACATGCAATTCCCTTGTAAGATTGGATATAGGAGCTTTAATGCTTACCTTAACTCGTCTTTACCTATGAATATAATTTCACGTGCCAACTATAATAAGATCATCGTAAATGAGTTATCATATCTGATGTGCGGATTGTGGTCTACAAGAAAATTTTACTTCTCAAGGGATCTTGAGAAGCTTACAATCCCCACCAGGCAGTGTACCTGACCGATGTAGTTTAGTGAAGTGGCAAGTACCGGGGGATTGATTGTTCTCCACAGGGAATAGTGTTCGTTAGGATTGAAATTAGCCAAACTAGGTCTAGAGGTGAGGGATGATTCTTTTTGTATTTTTATATTTTATGGAAAGCAATTAAAAATCTCGAGTTTTGGAAGAGTGGGCGGAATTAGTTGCTAGTCAACTAACCCAAATAACTACTAATGCAATAAAAATAAAATGACAATAAAATAAAATAAAATGTGAAACTATATATGGAGAAAACGTGTTTACTTAGATTTCATTACTCCCTAGTTATCTTTTATTGATTGATAAGCTTTTTACAATTGCGTGGGTGACGGGTTGCATTCCTTAATACCATTTGTAGGGCCGTGTACGATTTTCCCCAGTTCTATAAGCTTCTATCTCTTCCTATGGTGATACGTTAAGTATTCTTACCATGGCCTCCTTAATAGTCACTTATGCATTAAATACAACCATTAAAATCATAGTACACATCTGATTCATGTTTCTTAAGACGTTCAAGCAAGTTACCAAATAGGAGATTAGCCAGTTTTCTTAAGCCTAACATCGATTAACAATTACCCAACAACAATCAATTACCAACCATCAATCAATAATCAATAACTAGGTTTCACTATATCTAACCAAAAACAAATAAACCTAGCCTAGCATGTTAAAAGGAAGACAAGCGTAAGATATAATCAAACAAACATAGACATATTGAATGATTGATAGATAACTTATCTTCAATTAAACATGGAAGAGACAAGGGTATGAAACCCTTAAAAACTTCTGAAAATCGGCCTAGAGTTTGTGTGACAAAGTTCCTCTCCAAAGTTGCACACTAATGAATGAAAAATCCAAAACTATATATAGATTTACAAGGGTGACGGCGTCACCTTTTGATGGTTGACGCCATCATCTCACCGTGGCTAGGGTTTCTTGTCGCCTAATCCAATTTCTTGACGTCGTCTCGTTATATGGGTTCTAGGCCGTCATGCATTAAGATTACACGTGATGGCCTTCTTCTGGTAAAGGCTGAAGCCGTCATGTGTTAATGCCCAAAAAGTCTTCTTGCGCGTCAAGTGTAAAATAAATATCCACCTCTTGATCAACAAGTGACGGCGTCACATTGTGACTCTTGACGCCGTCAGGTACTGTGTCCAGCTTGGATTCTTGACTTTTTCGTTTTCTTCACTTTATGCTCTGAAAACGTCCAAAATGATATGTTTTCCAGAATTCTTCTCAAAAGTAACTAAAATGACAAAAGGAACGATTAAGGGTGATAACTGATCACATTATCATGATTTAAGGCTTAAATGACCCTTAAAAGCGTGACAAATTTTGCCTCATCAAATACCCATACACTTGAGATTTGCTTGTCCTCAAGCAAATGGGCTTTTATTCTAATGAAAATACAAGTTAGGGGTCATTTAACATTAATATAAAAGTAATTACAACACATGATCGTTCCACCTTAATCTAAACAAGCAGGAAGTTCGTATACTAGCACCTCACAAATAGTGTTTGGATACTCTCGTCTCTCGGGTGTCATAAACAAAATATAACTAATGGAAATGGAAAAATATCACTCACTAACTGTCATAGCAAATAGATTACCATAGGCTTGGGAAAGGATCAAAAACCTCCACCACTTTGCGTAAGCACCTAGGAAAACTATCAAAGAGGTCTTTTTAAAGGGTTATAACGTTAGGTGTAGGGATATGGAAAACACGGTTTGTTGGATAAAAGGATATTTTACTGGTGGCAAGCTAATTATCTTAGTTAATTACATGTACAATGCAGAAGCCAAGACTCGACTCAACTTAGGATAATAAATAAATAACATAAACTCAAATGAAAACAAAAGGAAACGGGATGGTAGTCTATATGTTTTTCTTTCGTTATATATATATATATATATATATATATATATATATATATATATATATATATATATATATATAGTGTAAGGGGAGAACCGAGCCCCCTTGATGTATTATTTTGGATAGTAGGGCAAGAATGTTTGCAATATATATATATATATATATATATATATATATATATATATACTGCAAACATTCTTGCCCTATTATCCAAAATAATATATCAAGGGGGCTCGGTTCTCCCCTTACACTTGAACTTTTACATACTTTACATATAAACTAATCTAATGACTCGAATCAAGATAATCAGAACACTTGGAGTACTTTAAAATATTAACGCACATATGGGGGTAATAAATGATGTTCTTCCCCATTACTCCATAACAATGGTACTTTACCCATGAGTCCCAATCATCCCAAAACAATAGGTACAAGATATGACTCGACTTAGCAACCATGTAAACAATTAGACAATTAACTAAGGGTTTAAACACAAATGCTGTAACAATAATGCACTAAAGATGAGTGCATGCAAGGAAGGCTAAGGCGATTTGGGTGTACATTTGGGGGTGGATTGTAAACAAATTCTTCCTTTAAGTAAAATGCTTAAAGTTAGAAACAAAAAAGATAGGCTCTGAGGGGTGTACTAAGGGTATCATGTACTAAAAATGAGTACATCGCAAAGGTGTGAGAGAATTACTTGACCAATGAAGTCAACGTAATTACAAAAAGAAATAGGCTTAAAAACATGGGTTATCCTATGCCTCATATCATGTAGTAATTCCAACTGCACGAATGTAGTCTCACATGTGTCTTGGAATGAATCACTAACGCAAGTTCTAGAATCTAAATGCTACCAGTACACACATAAGTACTAAGGCTTTTCCTATCAAATCTAGGGGCAAACCTCAAATATTTAGGGTGGAAAATTTTTGAGTGGTACGGTTTTTTGTGCTAGTCATATAACTCCTATCCATGAGAAGCTTATTAAGACAAAATTTTCACTCCTACATGTCGCAAAAAATTTTAAATTTGGTGCTAAAATTACCCTAACAAGTTTTTATCTCATTTTTATTACACATCTACTATCAAACAAGACAAAAATCAAGTGCAATTGTAATCTCTAAGGAATCTTCATTTACCCTCCCCTTACACTTAAGCTGAACATTGTATCAAATGTTAAATTGAAAGAAAGTAAAGTAAAGGAAAATGAAAGAATGAAACAAATACTCCCCTGATTCGTTCGATGTGGATGATGTGGTAACATGGTTAAATCTTCCTCAAAGAAAATGTGGAAACTTCAAGATTAAAGCAGCTCCAAAAGCTTGATTCTCCATGTACTTCTTCTTGTCCAATATAACCTATTAATTAGCTGAAAAAAACAAACAAGAAAACCTCGCATAAAATCGGCGGTAAATCTACATAAAATTAAATCCTAGAAAGCAAGTAAAGATATAATGCTTGTGGAATGATTGTTTGCGGATTCCTGGAGGTTATAAAATACAGATTTTACGAAACAATACAATTTTGGCAGAAAAACAAAACTTCTAAAATTTCTAGAAAATTATACCTGACGCCGTCAGATTTGACCTGATAAAATTCTTAATTTTGTTTCTGGAAAATTTCTAGAAAAAACCTATGTTCTAATTCCTGGAATCCTGCAAAACAATCATTATGACTCGATACAAGCATTTGACTCAAACAAGTATTAATATGTATGTTTATATCTCATTGTTATTGTTCATGCTCAATCCGTTCTTAAAAACAAATTTGGATTTCTCTTACACTTATCTTTTGCAAAATACCTTTATATGTAATCAAGTCGAAGTTAAAAACAAAATAAAACATTTTCATAAAATGTTTGATACATGAACAATAAGCAGTGAAAACAAAACAAACATACGGAAGCAAATAAAACCAAATAAACAAACAAACAAATAAAGTTTGGGTTGCCTCCCAAGAAGCGCTTTTCTTTATTAACGAGTCATGTAGCTAGACTCAAAGTCATGCCCTATTATGTGACTCCATTGTTAGTCACGTTCTCTAGGTCATCCTCGGGTTTTGTTTTGTATTCCGAACCTAGTTGCAAGCATTCTTTGTAAAAACCAAGTATTTTCTTCATTACGTGGTCTACTCCTCTACATCTATGCTCATCATTCCTATAATAGACCGCTTTTTTATGCTCCTTCTCAAGGTCCGATAGAAGTCGGTATTGCTCTATCTTATAAGGAATTTGGTAGGCTATCTCATCGGTCTCCTCCTTGAATCTAACTATCCCTAAAGACGGGTCATAACTCATTTTAGAGACTTCAACAAATGGCTTCCCAAACACTACTTGAGCTAAAAAATTATCTATTACCGGGGGAATATCTTCTATAATCACGAAATCAGTTACATATGTGAAGTTCTCTACGAAGACATGCAATCATTTAACTCTTCCCATAAAGTTACTCATCCAATTTATGTTAGGGAATATCCTAGGTCCAAGTTGCTATTTCATTATCCAATTGTAATGGATCATAGTCATGATGTTTATGGGAGATTTAAGATCGATGTAAGCTTTCCATACAAGCACATGCCCAATATTTCATGGTATGTTGATATTGGATGGATTTCCCGCTTTGATTATTGGTAATCCTAGGAAGTATGGTGTCTCATGGTCATCTAATAAATCCCTATGGTATGCTCATTCTTCCTTAGTTTGTAACCTATCAAAGTAGTCTTCTACATCCTCTACTTCTTTTTACTTATCTTCCTTAACTTCCTAAATTTCATTCTTAGGCTCATTTTTAACTTCAGTCATATCCCTATCATTCTCTTCCCTATCCTTATCGATTGGCTTAATAGTGACGACATTGACAAAGTGGACATGTTTGGATGTTGAGGGGTCCTTAGTCTGGGTTCCGCTACTTGTATTCTTAGCGTCCTTATTTGGAGGTATCAACACTTGGTTGTTGAGAGCCTTCAACAAATTGTCAATCTTATTGGTCATCTCCGTTTGTTGTTGGTTGAATTCGGCTTCAAACCTAGCTATGCGGGCTTATTGAGATGCCATAAAATTGGACATCAATCTTTCAAGATTATTGGAACTACCATAGTTGTTAGAAGGATTATTGTTGAAAGTATGGTTTGAAGATGAACTGTTTGGTTGGAAACGATTAAGTGGATTGGAAGAATTGTTTTGAGGGGTGTTTTGGTTTTATTTCCACCTAAAGTTTGGGTGATTTTTCCAAGAGGGGTTGTATTAATCATCGTAAGGGTTAGGCTCGGGTTTGAAAGTGTACCACTTATCTCCCGCTTCGTCGATATGCGTGGAAGCGTAGTCCGCAAAAGCTTGTTCGGGGAGTTCCATGCAATTACGAGTGTCATGAGGAGCACTACAATATTCACATGAAGAAGTGATTTTGTTCACTTGGCTTGAAGGTTTAGGAGCCTTGGAAGATTTCATGAGAAACTTGACTTGGTCCTCAAGTTCTATGATCCTACGGTCGAGAGTGCTTGAATTATTTGAAGGCAAAGATATTGCCTTGACCATTTTGTTCAAATCACGGGGATCATTCCAACTTTCATTGTAATAGAGAGCAAGATCTTCTATGAGTTCCCATGATTCTTCCGCGTAGCTTACCACTGGCCGCTTGGTCAATGGTTTGCCTTGTGGGGAGATTGATATGGTCATAAAAATTTGAAATTGGAGCTAAAGATCTATGCCGTGATGAGGGACTTTTTGAAGTAAGTCCTTGAAATGAGTCCATGCTACGTAAAGAGTTTCATCTTAACATTGTTGGAACAACAAGATGTCATTCTTTAACTTGGTGGTTCTTCCTAGTGGGAAAAATTGAGCAAGGAAACGAGAAGTGAGATCATCCCAAGATGTGATGGATCCCAGGTGTAAACGCTCAAGCCATTGACTAGCTTGGTCACGTAGAGAGAATTGGAAGAGACGCAATCGGGTCGTCTCTCGAGTGTCAACATCAAGGTCTATGGAATCAACAATTTTAAGGAAATCCTTGAGATGTTAGTTTGGATTTTTGGAACGAAGTCCATGGAATGCACATCTGCTTTGCACCAACCGGATGGTGTCGGATTGCAAGGGAGACACATTGGCTCCTTGGGTGAGCTCAATGGTGTTTCGATAGCCTTGGGGCTAGGTCGGGAGTACTATCCTAAAGTGCGGGCTCTAGGAGGTTGGTATGGTTGTGGTGGGTCTTGTTGTGGTGGGTTGATGGGATAAAAGATATTACCACCTTCCATGATGGCGGATGGTAGTGGTTACGAACAAAGAAATGAAGAAATAAGATAGACTAAAGAAAACCTACAAAAATAAAAATAAAAATCTCACTAGAAAGGAATCTAGTGAGTAGACCTAATAAAAATAAATCTCAACCTAAACAATAACTATTCCCTAGCAGCGGAGCCAAAAACTTTGATGTGTGGATTGTGGTCTACACAAAAGTTTTACTTCTCAAGGGATCTTCAGAAGTTTACAATCCCCACCAGACAGTGTACCTGACCGATGTAGTATAGTGAAGTGGCAAGTACCGGGGGATTGATCGTTCTCCACAGGGAATAGTGTTCGTTAGGATTGAAATTAATCTAACTAGGTCTAGAGGTGAGGGATGATTCTTTTTGTATTTTTATATTTTATGGAAAGCAATTAAAAATCTTGGGTTTTAGAAGAGTGGGCGGAATTAGTTGCTAGTCAACTAACCCAAATAACTAATAATGCAATAAAAATAAAATGACAATAAAATAAAATAAAATGTGAAACTATATATGGAGAAAACGTGTTTACTTAGATTTCATTACTCCATAGTTATCTTTTATTGATTGATAAGCTTGTTACAATTGCGTGGGTGACGGGTTGCATTCCTTAATACCATTTTTGGGGCCGTGTACGATCTTCCTGAACTCTATAAGCTTCTATCTCTTCCTATGGCGACACGTTAAGTATCCTTACCATGGCTTCTTTAATAGTCACTTATGCATTAAATACAACCATTAAAATCATAGTACACATCTGATTCATGTTTCTTAAGATGTTCAAGCGAGTTACCGAATAGGAGATTAGCCAGTTTTCTTAAGCATAACATCGATTATCAATCACCCAACAACAATCAATAACCAACCATCAATGAATAATCAATAACTAGGTTTCACTACATCTAAGCAAACACAAATAAACCTAGCCTAGCATGTTAAAAGGAAGACAAGCGTAAGATAGAATCAAACAAAACATAGCATATTGAATGATTGATAGATTACTTAACTTCTTTTAAACATGGAAGAGACAAGGTGATGAGACGGAAAGTGTACCGCTTTTAGGGGTCATTTAAGCCCTAAATCATGATTATTAGATCAAATATTGCCCTAAATCGTTCCTTTGTCATTTTAGGTACTTGGGACGTGATTCCTGGAATATGAAGCATTTTGGAGCTTTTCGGACGTTTTTATGCTCAAGAATGAAGAAAACGAGAAAATCAAGAATCCATGTTGGAAACAGTACCTGACCGCGTCAACCTCTACAAGGTGACGCCATCACTCATTGATAAAGAGGTGGATAATTCAAGTTGTACGTGACGGGCCAGAAAGATTTCAAGGCATTTGTACATGACGGCGTCACCAAGGCCGTCAAGAGCACGTTACATGTGACGGCCCAGAACACGTTTATACATGACGGAGTCAGGACTTAACCTAACGACGTCAGATGATTTAAAGTGACGAAGTCAGGAAGAAGGCTTACACGAGAAAAAGCCTTAGTGAAACCGTCACAAGATGATCGAGACAATCACAACTTGCGCGCGGAGTAGCTGACACTATTTTGGCCATAACTTTTGTATACGAACTCGGATTTGAGCGATTGAAAAAAGGAAACGATCGGGACAAAAAATTCTTTGATTTGGTGAAAAAATGGTCATGACACCGTCACTCCTTATGGGCTGACGCCGTGAAGATGGGCCGGGCAGAAAAGTGCCTATAAATACAACATCAAAACTTCATTATTTGTAAGCCCTAAACCCTAAGGTTGATTCTTGGGTTTAGGTAGGTGTTTTTCCAGCAACTTAGAGGGTTTCAATCACTCCATAAACATCTTGTAATGGTTTGATGATTCTATCTTAATTCATGTCTTCAATTGTCATTATTGTTTCTTGTTCTTCATTAATTATGCTAGGTTAATTCACCTTGTGTCTACTTGTGATTGTGTTAAACTTGTATATAATTGATTAGATCTTATTGATGTCTTTGTTGATGTTTGTGTTTATCTTCATCAATTAAGGTGTGACAACTTCAATAGGTCTAGTTGATTTAGCTTATAATTCTTGTTTCCTATTGTCTCTTGTTTTATTGATTGATATCGATGTTAGGCTTAAGAAAATTGGCAGACTTCCAATTGGTAACATGCTTGATGTCTTAAGAAACATGATCGGATGTGTACTACGATTTTTGGTTGTATTTAATGCATAAGCGAATTCTAGTGATCCTATGTTAGGAGCTTTTAGTTGGCTCGACATAGGAGTGAAGTAGGATCTTATAGAGTTAGGGAATATCGTACACGGCCCTACAACTGGTATTAAGAAATACAACTCGTCAGTTAAAACCAGGAGTGGTGATTCAATAGGTAGAATTGGATAGCTAGCAAGGAGTAACATATCATAGGTAGACATGCTTCACTTATCTTGTAGAACCCTAGTTTACTTTTCTTGCACCTTAGTTTAATTAGTAGTTTTTGGGTTAGTTGATTAGCAACTAATTCCGTTCCTTCTTCCAAAAACCCGAGATTTTTACTTGCTTTTCATAAAGTATAAAAACACAAAAAGAATCACCCTTCACCTTTAGACCTAGTTAGATTAATTTCAATCCTAACGAACACTATTCCTGAGTTGAACGATCAATCCCCCAGTACTTCTCACTATACTATACTACAACGATCAGGTACACTGCCTGGTGGGGGTTGTAAGCTTCTCAAGATCCCTTGAGAGGATAAACCTGTTGCGAGGGCGCAATTCCCACGTATCAAGTTTTTGGCACCGCAGCCCGGGGAATAGTTATTGTTTAGGTTGAAATTTATTTTGATTAGGTCTACTCATTAGATTCTGTTTTAGTGAGATTTTTATTTTCTTTTTATTAGCTTTCTCGTAGTCTATCTTTTCTTTGTGTGTTTGTTCGTAAAAAACTTTTCCATTGACTCTTCCGTTCACCATTATGGAGAACGCGAATCCACCATACTACCGACCACGAAACCCATTCACTCCTAATGACATCTTGATGTTCAACCAATATCGAGATGAACCTATCTATGATGCATGGACTCGTTTTAAAATTTTACTCCGAATAGTCCCTCATCATGGTTTCGATCAATGACACCTAACTCAAATCTTTTACTATAGTGTCCACCCGTATTACCAAAGGTACATTGATGATTTTGCCAACGGGGACCTTAGGGAATTAAATGCTGAAGAAGCATGGGATGCCATAGAAGATTGTGCCTAATTTTATTATAGAGTAGACAACCCGACAAACAACATAACAAATCAATTGACAACAAATTTGAAGGATCATGAAACGAGTTTGTTGGGGGATGAATATGCTCATGTTGAGATACCTAAGTGGATGGCGCCTAATATCATAGTACAAAACAAACACATAGGTAATCTAGACACAATGGAGGATGAGGTGGACAATCCAAGCCACAAAGTACCCCACAAGTCCTACCATCATTTGAGGCACATACACTGCCCGTGACTTACCCAGAAGAAGTAGAAGAGACTTTAGGAATCCCAATAGAGGTAGAGCCCATAGACCAAGCACCACTAGAGGATATAGGTTTGAATACTTGTAATGATAACCTTACTCCTAGTTCTAGGGAATTTCCTAGTGTTGATGAACCGGAACCTCAATCTTTACATAACTTCCCATCCTTAGATTTACATCTAGGAGACAAAAGAGGAACCAACCAACCCATCAAACAATATTATCCGGGTAGTTTTAGGATGAAGGAAGCCATTCACTCACCCCCTTTACCTCACGTGGCATATTTCCAACCTAAGGGTATGTATCGCTACTTCCACCCGCACTTAATCCTAAGTGTAGGGAAAACCTCCCCTATTTCTGTTAAATAAAGGTAGAGTCAGGCTCGTGACTCGAATAAAAACAAGCGCTTCTTGGGAGGCAACCCATGTTTTTAATTGTTTGATGTTTTTATTTTGTTTGTTTGTTTGTGTCATATATGCTTAATCATGGTTGTTTATTTTTCATGTTTCGAACAATTTTTGAAAATGCTTTATTTTGTTTTTAACCTTGTCTTAAGTGCATATAAAGGTATTTTACAAAACGATAAGTGTAGGGAAGTTTATATTTTGTTAAAAAGAACAAAATTCGAACATAAAAAATTCACAATTCATGATTAGCATATATTCTATCTTGTTTGTGTGTCAATACTTGTGGATATGTTTTATGAGTTCCTATTTGTAATTCATTCCACAAGTATCCTATCCTTTTATTGTTTTGTTTTGTTTCGATTTCTAAGTCTGGAATTACATCTAGTTGTGATTTTTTTTCGGTTTGATGCTTTGGTTTTTGTGTTTGTTGATCACAGGTTATACTGGTCAAGAAGATGATTACATTTCTGGAGGGAAGCTTTCAACATTCATTTTTCTTGGAGGAAGATTTAACCATGTTGTCACATTATCCACACCGAACGAATCAGGGGAGTATTAGTTTCTTTCATTCTTCTTTATTTTTACTTTTACATCTTTTATCTAGAACATTGGGGACAATGTTCGGTTTAAGTGTAGGGAGGGTATATTAGAAACTATAACTCCACTTGATTTTTGTTTTGTTTGAAAGTAAATGTGTAATAAAGCTAAGAGAAATACTTTTTAGTGTAATTTTAGAGCCAAATTTAAAATTTTTTACAACATATAGGAGTGAAACTTTAGTCTTAATAAGCGTCTCATGGATAGGAGTTGTATGACTAGCACAAAACCGTACCATTCAAAAAAAATTTCCACCCAAATACGTGAGGTTCGCCTTTAGATTTGAAAGGAAAAGCATTCATTATTAGTGCTTATGAGTATACCGGTAGCATTTAGATTCTAGAACTTGCGTTAGTGATACATCCCGAGACCTCTAGTGAGACGACATTCGTGTAGTAGGATTTACTACATGATAAGGGGCATTAGGATCACCCTTGTATTTAAACCTGTATCATAATTACTTGACCATTTAAGTCATATCACTTGACTAGTAAAGTCAATTAATTTTTCCCACATCTTAGCCTTGTACTCATTTTTAGTACACGAAACCCCTAGTACACCCCTCCGAGCCTATCTTTTTGTTTCTAACTTTAAGCATTTTACTTAAAGGAAGAATTTGTTACAACCCACCCAAATATGCAACCAAATCGCCTTAGCCTTCCTTGTATGCACTCATCTTTAGTGCATTATTGTTATTTGTTTAAACCCTTAGTTAATTGTCTAATTGATTACATGGTTGCTAAGTCTTGTTATATCTTGTACATATTGTTTTGGGACGATTGGGACTCATGGGTAATGTACTATTGTAATGGAGTAATGGGGATGACGTCAATTATTACCCCCATATGTGCGTTAATATTTAAAAGTACTCCAAGTGTTTTGATTATCTTGATTCGAGTCATTAGAATAGTTGATTGTAAAGTATGTAAAAGCTCAAGTGTAGGGAGGAAATGAGCTCCCTTTGATGTATTATTTTGGATTGTAGAGTAAAAGTGTATGAAAAAAAAAATCAAAAAATGAAAAAAAAAAAAAAAAAAAAAAATTTAAAAGAAAAGAGAAAAACATACGGGCTACCATCCGTTTCTTTTATTTATGTTTAAGTCAAATAGTGTCTTGAAAAAAATCCAAGTGTAGGGATATTTAATGAGACGAAAAGTGTACCGCTTTTAGGGGGTCATTTAAGCTCTAAATCGTGATTATTTGATCAAATATTGCCCTAAATCGTTCCTTTTGTCATTTTAGGTACTTGGGACGTGATTTCTGGAATATGAAGCATTATTGAGCTTTTTGGACGTTTTTATGCTCAAAAATAAAGAAAACGAGAAAATCAAGAATCCATGTTGGAAACAGAACCTGACGGCGTCAACCTCTACAAGGTGACGCCATCACTCATTGATAAAGAGGTGGATAATTCAAGTTGTACGTGACGGGCCAGAAAGATTTCAAGGCTTTTGTACATGACGGCGTCACCAAGGCCGTCAAGAGCATGTTACATGTGACAGCCCAGAACACGTTTATACATGACGGAGTCAGGACTTAACCTGACGATGTCAGATGATTTAAAGTGACGAAGTCAGGAAGATGGCTTACATGAGAAGAAACCTTAGTGAAACCATCACAAGATGATCGAGACAATCACAACTTGCGCACGGAGTAGCTGACACTATTTTGGCCATAACTTTTGCATTCAAACTCGGATTTGAGCGATTGAAAAAAGAAAACGATCGGGACGAAAAAATATTTGATTTGGTGAAAAAATGGTCGTGACGCCTTCACTCATTATGGGCTGACACCGTCATGAAGGAGCGGGCAGAAAAGTGCCTATAAATACAACATCAAAACTTCATTATTTGTAAGCCCTAAACCATAAGGTCGATTCCTGGGTTTAGGTAGGTGTATTTCCAGCAACTTAGAGGGTTTCAATCACTCCATAAACATCTTGTAATGGTTTGATGATTCTATCTTAATTCATGTCTTCAATTATCATTATTGTTTCTTGTTCTTCATTAATTTTTCTAGGTTAATTCACCTTGTGTCTAGTTATGATTGTGTGAAACTTGTATATAATTGATTAGATTTTATTGATGTCTTTGTTGATCTTTGTGTTTATCTTCATCAATTAAGGTGTGACAACTTCAATAGGTCTAGTTGATTTAGCTTATAATTCTTGTTTCCTATTCTCTTGTTTGATTGATTAATATCGATGTTAGGCTTAAGAAAACTGGCAAACTTCCAATTGGTAACATGCTTGATGTCTTAAGAAACATGATCGGATGTGTACTACGATTTTTGGTTGTATTTAATGCATAAGCGAATTCTAGTGATCCCATGTTAGGAGCTTTTAGTCGGCTCGACATAGGAGTGAAGTAGAAGCTTATAGAGTTAGGGAATATCTTACACGGCCCTACGACTGGTATTAAGGAATACAACTCGTCAGTTAAAACAAGGAGTGACAATTCAATAGGTAGAATTGGATAGCTAGCAAGGAGTAACATATCATAGGTAGACATGCTTCACTTATCTTGTAGAACCCTAGTTTACTTTTCTTGCACCTTAGTTTAATTAGTAGCTTTTGGGTTAGTTGATTAGCAACTAATTCCGCTCCTTCTTCCAAAAACCTGAGATTTTTACATGTTTTTCATAAAATATAAAAAAAACAAAAAGAATCACCCTTCACCTTTAGACCTAGTTAGATTAATTTCAATCCTAACGAACACTATTCCTGAGTTGAACGATCAATCCCCCGGTACTTGTCACTATACTATACTACAACGATCAGGTACACTGCCTGGTGGGGGTTGTAAGCTTCTCAATATCCCTTGAGAGGTAAAACCAGTTGCGAGGGCGCAATTCCCACGTATCACAAGGGTAGGAAACCCTTAAAAACTTCTGAAAATCGATGTAAGGTTTGTGTGACGCCGTCAGGTACTGTTTTCAGCTTGGATTCTTGACTTTGTCTTTTTCTTTACTTGTATGCTCCAAGAACGTCCAAAATGCTATGTTTTCCAGAATTCTTCTCAAAAGTAAGTCACAAACAGGAAGTGCATGGTGGTTATGTGTGGGGTGAATTAAAGGAGGAAGGAAAAGAGAGAAAAGTTGGAACCTTGAGATAAAGAGAGAAAAATGAAAAGATTAGATTAAAACTATGAGAAGGTCCAACCCTCTCCACTTGTGGAGAGGGGTATTTATACTAAGCTATAAAGAAAGATAAAAACGCCCACACCCGGGCTGTGGATCAAGCATACAGTGGGTAAAGACCCGTCCTTCTTCCACAATGTTACTTAATCTAATACTAACTAACTAATAACTAAACTAACTACGAGCTAACTAAATGCTATTACAATAATTAGGTGACCGAGATTTTTACAGGAATATTTGTATTCCTAATAATCTCCCCCTAAGCGAGGTTACCTTGGAAGTTAAGCTCTTTAATCTTTAAGCATTCATAAATCTTTGTAGCTCGTAGGTTCTGATTCTTCACTTTTCAGCACACTTTGTACTTCAAGCAACGAACTTGTGATTTGGATTCCTTTGTGATATGTGATCTTTGAGCTTCTTTGAGATCATCAGCCATAGTAAATCTCCAAGCTCATCCATAGTAGTATCGCCTTCATGTGATGTAGTGACTTTAGGACCATCATGCTCACACCCTTCTGGATCAGGAGACTTTACATTAGAGTTGTGGATCAGGAGACTTTTTCATCAGAGTTGCGGAAATGTTGTTGGTAGTCTCTCAACATTTGTTATAGCAAGTCTCTCATCGTCATTGATAGTGTGGAGGATGTGTGAGCATGAGGTATGGATTGGCCCGATTCAGCTGAAAATAGGAGCCATCAATGCCATCTTTATATGTGTCCCTGAAATAAAACAGTTAGTAATAAAGATAGAGAACGAATATGGCTTTGTCGTTCGTTCTGCGAGGACAGACTACCCTCCAGTTTTTTGAAAACCGACCTGTGATCAGGTAGAGTCTCTTTTAAAGAAGACTCTTCTTGACAGGAATTTCCAGCTTGTAGTGATGAATATTCCTAAGAATCCACTTTGGAATCTTCATACTTAGCATGTTCTCATACCGGAACGTCTCAAAGCAGACAACACGATAGAGTAAATCAGTGAATTGGTATTCACGGATTGATGAGAAATTGATTTATAGAAATCACTCGCGTGTCATATAATAAACAATTTTTGAGACACGACGAGTGTTTTATACTCAGAATCACATTTCCATCAAAAATACTTTTGTTTGAAAGATTATACACAATCTCGAAAAATTAGTTTGTGAGCACATTGAAAGGTTTTAGCAAAAGTATTCGTCAATCCATATTCTGGAACAAGTTTGATTTAATTTTGAATCGCACCATCGTTGCTTTCCAGTTGTCACTTGATCATTGATCCAAGATGGATCTCACATGTCACCTACCAAGAACTTGAAAGATGTTCGCTATAGAAGGATTTCCATCTTCATCGTGAATATTTTCATATCACTCGGATGTTCAGGCAATACCACAAGGATAACGCGTAGGACTCTAAATATTTTATCTTATTTTCCACATTGTGTGAAACAATAAGCATATTTGGAATGTGTCCTATCGAGATTTTTGGATGATCTCTTTGGCTCTAGACTCAATAGTGCGTTTTGATCCGCTCCTAGAGACTGGGGAGGCGTCTCCTGTTTAGGTACCAACATGGCTCGCAATGAGCAGTCGATACATTGCACAGGGTTCCCCGTGAGATTGTAACAAGCTCTTTTAAGATAACTTGAGTGGTTGGGAAGTTTAGTGCAGTGCGTCACTGGGTCCATGACGTCTTGTCTTCAATACTAGTGTTACCTTAGTAACCACTAGTAGATTATAAATTGAACCCGGTTTCTGCCCTAAGGTTGAATATTTGGAGGACTATTTCTTTTCACCCTTTCTCGTTACATTTCTTTTTCATTCTTCAACCCCTTCAGTGCTTATCGAGACTTCACCACTAGAACCATGTTGGGTTTGTTCCAGTCCTAGCTCTATCTCAGTCCGCACTCTTCCCTTTCTCACTTTACTCCTTTTTTCCAATCATTCCTAAGGACTTCTAATCTATCTAGAGGATTGTCCCTGGGAAGATCCTTCCGGTTCTGGTGGATCATGGGAACTCATACCTAACCTTAACCATCCTTATAACTCCATGCATAAAGATAAATGGTTGGTCTTTGGTATTACTACCACAAATGCCTTTGCTCCCCCTAAATATGTGCATCGATATTCGAAAGTGTTTAGCACAAATGTGGGAGCCAATTATTGAGTCCAAAAGATCACTTTTGATTATCAGATTTCATATTTAAATCACATTCTCTCCCCTGATCAAAAATTTTAAATCTTTTGAGATTTTAGATCCCAATTGATTTAAATACGTTAGAAAGATTTTGGGAGAGAAATGCGGTCAGTTTTAATATTTTCTGATAACAGGAACTTTTTTTGCTCCCCCTCAATCTATAAGGGAGGTTGTTATGTGTCAGATTCGATGAGTTTCCAAAAGATTTGAAGTTTTAACGAAAACTCTTTGAAAATTTCTGATTCTGACACATAACCATCACAAAATGTACTATTGCTTATTTTGTACAAAATGTGGAGAGTTTTGATGATACATAAAATTTTGAGAAATCACTCTCCCCCTCAATCAATGACGGATGTTAAAACTAAAATATTTTCATAAAATATTAGAGTCATTGATTGAGTGAAAAATTTTATCAAAATTTGAAGTTCAAATTGATTTTCAAACAAAATCTCATGGTACCACCAAGTTTTGCACAAATACTTCTCGGAAAAATCATAGAAGGGAAAGTATTTGCGATAAAAAGAAGACTTCTCTTCTTTATCAAGAAGTAATGCACTGAGGCGTACATTAGATCGAGGGTGCATGAATATAAAGTAATTCACGCTCGGATGAACGGCACCCTTTGCTAGGAACAACCGTCTTTTTGGCGACGTGTTTTCCTCATTTTGAAAACCGGGTTGCTATCTAAAGTAATTGCAAGCTATAATTTTGAAGTCCGGGTTGTAGCCTGAAATGACTACAAGCCATGATTTTAAGTACGGGTTACAGCCTGAAATGACTGCAAGCCATAATGTTGAAAAATGATTTGAGATACGACATGTTTTAGAAAAAAACTTTATTTCAAACCGAAAAACTCTTGCTCAAGCATATGTAAGAATCCGTGTCATTATTGAATGACATTTCTAGAAGCGTACATAATATTGATTACACAAGAGACATGTCGAGAGAAGAATATTTTTGGATTTTTTATGATTTTTCAGATTTTTATGGATTTTATAAGTTTTATAGTTTTCTATTTTCTTTTATGTACAAAGGATATGTGAAGCCAATCCTTCAATCATCATTCTCTTCTTGGAGAGACTTAAGAGTTTCTGGAGTGAGGCTCTTCATTCCAAGTCGTGGGAGAATGAACTGAAATCTTTCCCGAGAAAGAGCCTTTGTGAATATGTCAGCCAGCTGAAACTCCGTTCTCACAAAGTAGAGTTCCACTATCTCTTTCTCCACTTGTTCTCTGATGAAGTGATGACAAATGTCTATATGCTTAGCTCTTGAGTGCTGGACATTGTTGCAGCATAGGGCGATGGCACTTTTGTTATCACAATACATTGGGATTTTGTTGAAATCATACCCATAATATGATAATTGTGATCTCATCCACAAAATTTGAGCACAACACGAGGACATGGCTATATATTCCGCTTCTGTGGATGATATTGAAGTGCACAACTGCTTTTTGGATGACCAGCTGACAAGTTTCTCACCCAAGAATTGAGCACCTCTGAAAGTATTTCTGCGAGTGTCTTGACACCCTACATGATCAGCATCTGAGTAGGCCGTGAGAGCCATTGCATTGTCTTTAGGGTACCAGAGACCCATGTGGATTGTCCTTTGGAAATATCTGAAGATTCTCTTGACAGCTTCCAAGTGCTTTTTGGTAGGCTTGGATTGATATCTGGCGCACATGCATATGGCAAAAGGAAGGTCTGGCCTACTTGCTGTGAGGTACATAAGAGATCTAATCATGCTTCTGTATTTGGTTTGATCAACTGTTACTCCAGCTGAGTCATCATCGAGTTTGGATCTTTCAACCATGGGTGTATCAACAGCGTCACTTGAATCAAAGCCAAACTTCTTGAGGATGTCACTAGCATACTTGGCTTGATTAATAAAGATGCATCTTGGGTTTTGTGAAACTTGTAACCCCAAAAAGAAATACATTTGTCCCATCATAGACATTTGAAACTGGGAACTCATTTCTGTAGCAAAGCGATCACATTCCTTGGAATCAGACGATGCGAAGATGATATCATCAACATAGATTTGAACGTGAAGGAGGTTGTTCCCAGTCTTTCTAGTGAACAAGGTAGGATCAACTACACCCTTGGTAAATCAATTTGCAAGAAGAAACTTGAAAAGTGTGTCGTACCAAGCTCTAGGAGCCTGTTTGAGACCATAGAGTGCCTTCTTTAAGCGATATACATGATTTGGTCTTTCTGGGTCCAGATATCCTTCAGGTTGAGAAACATAAACCACCTCTTTTAAGTCCCCATTCAAGAAGGCAGTCTTAACATCCATTTGATAAACAATCATGTTACTGCTGGCAGCATTGGCAAGAAAGATTCTAATGGCTCAATACGAGCGACTGGTGCAAATGATTCTTCAAAGTCAATACCCTTTTGTTGACTCTATCCTTTTGCAACTAAACGAGCCATATTTTTCAACACATCCCCATGTTCATCAAGCTTAACTTTAAAAATCCATTTGAGAGCAATGATCATTGAACATTCAGGTGGTGGTACTAATTCCCATACATTAAGACGATCAAACTCATGGATTTCATCTTGCATTGCGGTGAACAAAGATGCCTTCGTAAAGGCATCTTTGAAGTCTTTAGCCTCGACTTTGGATAGAACTGAGTTGAAGAAGCACCACAAGGCATCGGTAGTAAGCTGTTTTCTGGTGGACACTGGTCGTGAGGGATTACCTATGATGTTATCAATTGGGTGATCATTGGTCCATTTTCTGAGATGTTCATGAGGTTGTGGATAGTGAGCAGATATGGTAAAATTTGATTCTCCAGAAGATGATGCTTCGGAGGATGGTTCAGGAGCGAACACATTGACAAATGGTTCATCTTCGGGAGGGGTAAAAGGATTGTTTTCACATGAATTATTGGTTGTCGCTTCTTGACTTTCAGGGGAAGAAAGTGTATTTGACACATGTTGGGAGTTGTTAAATTCTGGAGCATCTTGATCAAATGAAATGGAAGTGGATGGATCATTTGTGACACGAGAAGCATCAACAGCCATATCATTAGGTTCTGCGGCTTGTTGTTCAGGAGCTTGAGGTTGCTGTGATTCAAAGTACTCATCAAACATGGGGTCAAATAACTTCTTCAATTCATCACAAGTAGGCGGAACATAAGAAGTAACAGGTTTGGAGGGCTGTACAAGTCCCAAACTTATTGGTCCAGGAGACAAAAGATTTGGTGAGGGTCCAGAACTGGTGTGTCCTGAAGCCGTATGCTCTGTCAGCTCATCAAACGTGACATGGATTGTTTCCATGATTTGTCGGGTTCTTTTGTTGTAGATTCGGTACCCTTTTCGATCTGCTGCATAACCGACGAATACCCCAATATCAGCCTTAGCTTTAAGCTTCCCTAAGTCTTCACTATCGTTAGTTGGGTAGCACAGGGCACCAAAGACACGAAGAAAGGAGAGATTAGGCTTTTTGAGGTGCACCAGCTCATAAGGTGTCTTGTTGTGGAGAGGATGTATCAATGACCGATTTTGAGTGTAGCAAGCAGTAGCAATGGATTCCGCCCATAGAAACATTGGTGTCTTTGAGAATATCAGCATAGTGTGAGTAGCTTCAACTAGTGTGCGATTCCGTCTTTCAACTACTCCATTTTGTTGAGGATTTTGAGGAATACTCTTCTGATGACTGATGCCGATACTTTCATAAAATTGAGCGAGTTGATGGTTTACAAACTCAGTTCCATTGTCTGTGCGAATGATTCTGACAGTTTTGTTGAGCCTTACTTGTAACTGCTTGATGATTTTGATAATGACATCGGGTGTTTCATCCTTGGATCTTAAAAACTTTACCCATGTAAATCTAGAATAGTCATCCACAATAACAAGAATGTATTTTTTCCCATTGAAGCTTTGCACTCTCATGGGTCTACACAGATCCATGTGAAGGGTATGGAGTACTTCGGTGTTGGATTTGGTGGGTTTTGGTTTATGAGTTTGTTTCTTGCTTTTACCCAATTGACATGATGAGTAGAGATGATGTTTTTCATACTTCAATCTGGGCATGCCTCGAACAAGATCTTTGCGAGAGAGTTCATTTATGGTGCCAAAGTTCAAGTGATTTAAACGACGGTGCCATAACCATGATTTGCTTTTTGAGGCCTTAGAAAGTAAGCAAATGGGAGAGGACCGCATCATGTCTTCAATAGAGATGGTATACAAATTTGTACCACGACTTCCCTTAAGGAGATCAACTCCGTCTAATTCTCTAACGAAACATGTGTGTTTTTTGAAAGCCACTTCGAGATCAGAATCACAAAATTGACCAAGAGAGAATAAGTTGTGCCCAAGTCCTTCCACATAGTAAACTCTTGAAATCATACTATCACCAAACACATAATCACCATACCCCATAATAGCCCTAAAGTGGTCATTTCCGAATCTAACTGTCCCGATAAACTTTTTCACGAAATTTCTGAGCCGAGAGCGATCCCCAGTCATATGTTTTGAGCAGCCTGAGTCCAAATACCACAGGACGATTTGTACGACCTGCACTTGAAACCAGACAAATATGGATAACTGAAAAACATGGATCCCCAAGTGTAATTGGGATCCAATAGGTTAGCACATGCATACTTAAAAGATACAGGATCAGTATTTTCATTGGTTCTCACAGATGAACAGATACTAGTGGAAGTTGTTGTCTTATTATCAAGGCATTGGGTCACTAAAGGAAATCTTCTACCAGTAGCCTTCATCTCTTAACCTCTAAAGACTTAGGGTCGGGCATGTAAGTCAATGGGCACTGGTTTCCTAGAGTGAATTTTTTTCCCGTAGGTTTCCACTGATATCCTACACTGTTAAAAACTTTTCCTGTAGCTTTCCAAGTATTGTTATCCTTAGCAGATTTAACAGGGGATTTATAAGATGATTGCAAGATCGACACAACACATTCATCATGATTACCAGAAATTAAACAACCATTACAAGTCTTCCAAGTCTCATTAGAATTCAAATTAATTACAGTACGCTTAACGCAAATACTAGAATCAACACGATTCTTTTCTTTCAAATCAATCTTATTGTTCCTAAGGTGGTCTTCTACTTTCTTCCCCTGATCACTCTTAGCAGGCGAAGTCCTATTATTCCTTGTATTGCCTTTAGGCTTTGACCCGCTAGCTTTAGTGACATTGATTACTCCAGTAGAATTGACGATGGGAACATTAGATTTTTGCACAGTTGTTTGGTTTCTAGGTGGTGATGTGCTATGCACAGAACTAGCCAAGGGTTTATTAAAAGTAACATGCTTCTTCAAATTCCTAGATGAGGATGTGCCATTATTATCACGCATGTTGGGAATTTTGGGACATGTACCTATGGCATATTCTAACAACTCTTGTGACCGCTTGGTAAGAAAGCAAACATCCGATAGGGAGTTATCAGATGGTCTTACCATTCTATCTTCTTCAATGGTTTCACGGGTCACATCAAGGCAGTTCTTAAGATGTCTAAGGTAATCACTATGGACTAACTCATTGTTCTTAAGGGGAAGAGGAATAAAAACAGCTTCACATGCATACTTTTTACAATTACAAACCACAAAATTGATATTGTCACTTACATTCAACGGCATTTTCTCTTTCACCTTTGTCTTTAGATTCTCAATTTCATTAAGCAAAGAAAATATTTTTTCATTGGTTTTATCACGAGTGATCTTGATAGAATCATATAACTCTTTGTAATGTTGTTTAACTTTAGAATTTTCAGCTTGAAAACAATCATTTTCATGTTTAAGTAAGTTGATTGTGTTTTGAAGTTGAAAATTATGAGAATCTGCAGATATTGGTTTATGGGAGTTGATCACAACATTCATGGGAGATTTCAATTGGGCAATTTGAGCCCTCAATAACCTGATCGTGTTCGTGTGAGCTTGAATTTTTTCATCCCTTTTTGCTAATTCAAAATATGCATCAAATTCCGGAGCATCAGAAGATGTCTTGGCCTTTGATATTTTCATTTTTTCTTCTAAATGTTGATATTTTAATTGTAAATTAAGATTCTCAACTTCTAGTTTAGAAAGATGCTTGACCATATTGTCATGATCATCATTTTGAATTTTTTCAAGCAATTTCAAATTCTCCCCCTCAAGCTCAACAACACGATTGTGAAGGTTATTGAAAACAATAGACATTTCATGAAACTGACAAGCATTAAGAGAAGAATTTGTGGTAGTGTAAAACACATCTTGTGTAATACATTTAGCAATCAAGTTATCATTCATGATGAGAATATTTTTTCTGGCAATTTCACTGTGCTGAAGATCTATTGCTTTTTGTTTACACTCGTTTTCCACATCTTTAAACACTTCTTTCATTTCTTTAAGCTCAACATCAAGGGATGACTTCAGTTAAGTAACACTCTTTGGTTAACTCAAATCCCCTTTCACCCTCAGTGATTCCCGTTGGTGTGATTCTCTTTTTGCATGTTTTCTCAAAATCAGTAAACATTTGACACAGGACATAAATGCTAATAAGAGTTTTACATTACATGGGAAGGGACAACTGAACTAAGTGAATCGGTGTATTGGGGGGATACACCGTTGGGGCAGCTAACTTAAGGGATGTCTTGGCCTTAATTTCCTCAGCTTTTATCTTAACTACTTATAAAGGAGATTTGGTCAACAAGTCAATAAGTGAAAAACTGAAATTAATGTATTCCCTATTTTGCCCTTGTCCTTATCCATGCATATGACACAAACCAACACCCCACCTTCTCATCTAATTTACTTCCACTTCATTCATTTAAAAAAACACACACACACACCCCTTAAACTCTCTCACCTCACAACTAAAAAAAAAAAAAAAAAAAAAAAAAAAAAAAAAAAAAAAACCTCTCATCTCACAACACCACAACTCACACCACCCACCGAGGACGTCGCGACCACCACCCGACGTTACCACCGAACGCCGCCACCATATCTCTCTCTAAAAAAAAACTTCTTCACACCACCATAACTCACACAAACAATAACTCTCTAAAAAAAACTTCTTCACATCACAAAAACTATAACTCACACAAACAATAACTCATCTACCGACCACCTTCCGACGGCACCACCACCGGACTCCACCTCCACCGGCACCACCATCAAGTTGAGGTATATTTTTGTAGATCTATTATTTTTCGTTACATATAAACTTTTTTGTTTTTTATTTTTAGATCTATAGTTTTTTGTAATCGATCTATTCATATTTTGTATCGATCTATATATATTTTTTTAAGATCTAGAGTTTTTTTTAATCGATATCTATACATATTTTTTTTAGATCTAAAGTTTTACTAGATCTATTGATTTTTTTGGTAAATATTAACGTTTTTTTAATAACCTTACGTTTTTTTATAGATGCATTGTTTTTTTTCGTAGACATTTATTTTTTTATAGATCCATACATATTTTTACTAGATCTATTGATTTTTTTGGTAAATATTCACGTTTTTTTTAATAACCGTACGTTTTTTTATAGATGTATTGTTTTTTTTTTCGTAGACATTTATTTTTTCATAGATCCATACATATTTTTACTAGATCTATTGATTTTTTTGGTAAATCTTCATGTTTTTTTTAATATTCGTACCTTTTTTTTATAAATCCATACATTTTTTTGTAAATAAATACGTTTTTTTTAGATCTATACGTTTTATTTTTCGATATCTATTTATTATCCACACGTTTTTTTAGATCTAACGCGTTTTTTTTAGGCCGCCGTTTTCTGCTACTGTAGCCGCCACTCTCGCCGGAAAAATTATCGTCACGTGAATAGTATGCTTTATTTTTAAATTTTTTTGTTAATATTTATTGTGTAAATTTTTGTTAGTATTTATTATGTAAATTTTGTTATAATAAAGTTATGATTTAAATTTTGTTACAAAGTTTATATTGTAAATTTTGTAATAAGTTTATATTGTAAACATTATTATAAAGTTTGCTATTTAATTTTGTTATTAATTTTATGGTGTAAGTTGATATGAAGTTTATAGTGTGAATTTTATTATTAAGTTTATTGTGTAAGTTTGTCATAAAGTTTATTATGTAAATTTTGTTATAAAATTTATGGTGTAAATTTTGTATAAAGTACATGGTGTAAATTTTGTTATAAGTTTATAGTGTAAACTTTGTTATAAAGTTTATGGTGTAAATTTGTTATAAAGTTTATGGTGTAAATTTGTTATAAGGTTTATGGTGTAAATTTTGTAATAAAGTTTATTTTGTAAATTTTGTTATAAAGTTTATTGCGTAAATTTAGTTATAAAGTTATGTTGTTAATTTTGTTATAATGTTTATCATGTAAATTTGTTATAAAGTTTATTGTGTAAATTTTGTAATAAAGTTTATTGCGTAAATTTGTTATTATAAAGTTTATGGTGTAAATATTAATTTAAAGTTTATAGGGTAAATATTGAAATATTTTGAAAATAGTTGAAATTTAAATTTTTTTTGATATATTTTGAAATTTTTAAAAATTTGAAATATTTTGAAATTTTAAAAGTTTGAAATATTTCAAAAATGTTTGAAATTTGAAATATTTTGAAAATGGTTGAAATTCAAATTTTTTTGGAATATTTTGAAAATTTTAAACTTGGAAATTTGATATATTTTGAAATTTTTAAAAAGTTCAAATATTTTGAAATTTTTAAAAAGTTTGAAATATTTCAAAAATCTTTGAAATTTAAAATATTTTGAAAATTTTGAATTATTTGACTTCGATTTTTTTAATTTGAAATAAATAAAAAATTAAATATTTAATTTTTTTTTTAAATTTCGAAATTTTTTGAGTTTTTTTTTGAATTTTCAAAATCCAAATTTTTTTGAATATTTTAAAAATCTATCAAAATTTTGAAATTTTTTAGAACTTTAAATTTTAATTGTGTCAAGTCCCGATAACATCAATCAAAGCACTTTATTTTGTGTGGCTCAATAAATTTTTTGAAAGACTCAAATAACTTAAAAATAATTAAACTTTTTAAACCTTTTGAAAGACTCAAAGAACTTATCACATGTTCCAATTGTGTCAAGTCTCCTTCACATCAATCAAAGCACTTTATTTTGTGTGGCTCAATAATTTTTTTTTTAAAGACTCAAATAACTTAAAAATAACTAAACTTTTAAAACATTTTGAAAGACTCAAAGAACTTTAAAAAAATTAAACTTTTTAAACATTTCGGAATTTTAAAAAATTGAAATATTTTGAATTTTTTTTAAATTAAAATCTCGATTTTTTTTTATTACTTTTGGAATTTTTAAAAAATATTTTGAAAATTTTTAAATTTTTTTAAAGTTTTATGAAACGCTAAAAAATTCAAAACCTTTCTAAATTTTTGAAAATTCAAAACATATAATTATTTTTTGTAACATATTAAAGTTAACTACAATAATATTTATTTGTTGTGTATCGATCTCTACTTTCGAAAAGTCAAACAACATATTCAAAAATTTATAAATGAATCTACTTTTATTAGTTGTATACTATGCCTATTAAGTAAAGTACAATTTATACATTATATATAAAACTTATCACATGTTTCAATTGTGTCAAGTCTCCATCACATCAATCGAAGCACTTTATTTTGTGTGGCTCAATAAATTTTTTTTGAAAGACTCAAATAACTTAAAAATAATTAAACTTTTTAAACATTTTGAAAGACTCAAAGAACTTAAAAAAATTAAACTTTTTAAACATTTCGGAATTTTAAAAAATTGAAATATTTTGAATTTTTAAAAATTAAAATCTCGAATTTTTTAATTACTTTTGGAATTTTTAAAAAATATTTTGAAAATTTTTAAATTTTTTTAAAGTTTTATGAAACGCTAAAAAATTCAAAACATTTCGTAATTTAAAAAAAATTGAAATATTGCAACTTAAAATTATATTACCGAACTTGAGGCGGAATCCCTCATCGGTAAAAGTGGTAGTAGAATTCACGATAGGCGGGTTTCAACGCATGCTGCATTTAGAATCTCCAAAGAGATTAGAAGCACCTATGATAGCGTATGATTTTTCCCATTTGTAACTGACGGTTACAATCAAATATAGTCAAAAACTCTACAACATCGTCGTCATGCCACAAACTTTGCTATATAAAAAACACACACAAAATGACTCAATGAATTAAGTCAAAGACTATAAACCACAATTTAACAAAACAACTATAATAAAAGTTACTTACAAATTTACTATATAAATCACAAACATACACCGCTGTCGCTAATCGCGGGTACTTTTAGAAAAAAACGTATACATGAAAAATATTTTATCGCCACAAAATTAGTCACCGGAATTTAATTCATGTAGCCCTTTTCCTATGGACTTTGTATGTCCACTATAGGATACTTACTGAGTTTGAAGTATGTACAGGGGATGGGTTCACGGGATGTAATGGTCATATATGTTGCAAGTACACAATGCTCCCGCGGCAACGCGCGGGCGAACCACTCATTCAAACTATAAAAGTATTATGATTAAGCTATGATTAGACAATATATTACAACTTTTTTTTATTATTGTTTTAGTTTATTTTGATATTTTCATGTTCATGTTAAACATTACACGAAACACTTATCACAATATCGCAACTATAAATGTTTTTATATGTTGTTTGATAGATGTTAAGAATTTTTCTTAGACTTTAGTTATCGTGTAGTACAACCGTTTGCAATTACATTATGATATGTTCACATTCTATTTTGAACGCTACACAAAACACTCACCACAATATCACAAATCGTTAATTATCTGCCGCTAGGAACCGTTGCTATGCACGGGTATTCGTCTAGTTTTCTCAATGTCTAAGGGCCAAAATACCTGTTCCGGTGTTAACTTAGTTTGAGGTGCAAAAACAGTCACTCGGTTTTGTTCATAGTAATCATGGGGCTTAACAATGACTCTGTGTTTGATGCACTTCGGATCCTTCATTTTTTTTTTTATCAAATCTCTCTCTATTAGCAGAATCAAGTTCATCCAATTCTTTATCGGACGAACTATTTGGGGGATCATGATTGGGAGTAAGCATAACCTTAGCATCATAGAGGGTAGGTTGAGATTCTCTAACGCTCTTAAGAAAATTTGTTTTGGGCAACCCTAAATCCTTATCACTATGCTTATCCCGCAGTTTCATGTGCTTTTCCACCATTTGAGCTGTTTGAGGTGTTTGGCCAAGAACATACAACTTGTTTTCAAGTTTGTTTTTCAACTGCTTAAGGTTGGAAAATTCGTTTAACAGTTTAGTTTCCTTTTGTTGAAATTCACTTTTTAGGAGATTTACACTATCATGAATTTCCTGTTTTTCCTTAAAAGCACGTTCAAGTTGATTTTGAAAAGATTTAATCTGTTGTTTAAAGGCCATTTCCTTCAAATTTTGTTCAGTGATGTAGGCATGCATTTGCAATTCCAATTTTTGTTCATGTTCTGTAAGCTCAAATTTAGCACATTGTTCATAGAACCTTACTTGATCCCTAAAAGTATTTATCCTAGTGGTTAGGGTGTCATCTGGTGCAACAACAAGATACTCATCTAAATCACACATTTCTTCATCAGCAGAGGATATATCACTTGGTACAACAGACTCGACGTTGTGCTTCACATATTGTTCATATGGGACAATATTGCTATTCCCCAAATTTGCAGTATCTAATTCAGGAACGTTTGTTTGTTGTACATCATTACATATCGTTTGCTCATGCATCACATCATTATCACACACAACAGAAGACTTTCCGCAAGATACGTCAGAATTACTGTCGTGATCCGAATGTTGCTCAGTTGGGAACACTTTGATGGTTTCCAATTCAGCCACATTTGATTCACAAACATTATTTCATCGTATATCATAGAAGGTCTTTTGTTCATCATTAACAGCGCATTTATCATATAATTTTAGTACCTCAGATACGATGGATGATTTGGATCGATCAGATTGTTGTATGGGTGAGACAACAGATGATAAATTAGCCATGAAGATTGTCTGTGCAGTGGGTTCATCATCAACATCTGAGTCGAAAGCATCACAATCTTCTGCTTGGAAGATGTTTGGATCATTAAGAGCTAGATCCTGAACTGGCTGTTCATCCACTTCATCATCGAATGTCTTTCCATCATCCCCAGCCAGAAATGCCAATTCATCCTCATTAAGCACCACTCCATTCTCTTGAGCTTGCATGAACAACATTTTGTCCTTAAAGTAATCTGAGTTTTGAGGACGTTTTGGTTGAGTGCAGTTTCTGGCAAGGTGACCTAAACCCCCACAGTTGTAACATTTTGGTTGCCTTCCTTGTCCCTGATTCACATTTGCACCTCTGTTCTGAAAGTTACCCCTCACAGCATTCCTTTGATTCACATTTTGTCTTCCCTGAACGTTTTGCACTATAACTTTTCCTTCTTCCACAATAGCCTGATTACGTGGATTGGAAGAAGTTATGAGTTGATTGTTGGAAGATGGGAGTGCAGCCCTGAAATGTTGAACTAGCAGAGACACTTGATTGGAAAGATTGTCAATCATCTTGTCGGTATGAGAGTATCCTGAATCGAGGTGAGTATTCATGGCAGCCGATGATTGTAGCGATGAGTGATCCATTGATGATATAGGTTGATTAGTTGGCACCATGCTACTCATGAAAGCAAGTGAATCATTGGTGACAGTTGGATTGAGCTTCTCTCTTAGTTGACGATCATAAGCAGTATGCTTCTCATGTTGTTGCAAATAAGCAAACAATTGCTCATAGTTCGTATTTCTCAATCCTTTGTTGAGCTTGACAGCAGTGACAAAACGATCCCACTCAGGTGACATGTTGTTCACAAACTTAGAGTTGAGTTGAATGTTGGGCATTGTCATTCTGATCATTCTCATGTCATTAACCAGCTTCTGAAATCTGACATAGTAATCGGTAACGTTTTCACCAGGATTCATTTTGAGATTCACGGTCTTCTTTGGTCAGCTCTGAGCCAGACAGAAGCATTTTGACATTGTCCCATAGCGCTTTGGCTTAAGTGATGAAGTTGATTAGCTTGTACACATCTTTGGGTAACCTTTGTATTACTATGTTGGAGGCACGAATGTCAGCATCATAGCGCTTCTTTTCAACATCAGTGAGATCATTGTAAGTGCGTCGTCTATCAATTCCCTGAACAACAGAGCCATCCTCAGCCATGGAGATAGCATCCCTGGTTGTACCCATCTGCATGGGACCTTCATCGATAGATCGTAGAATGTTCTCACCATTTTCTTTACCCAAGCAGTACAATCTGATTCTTTGTGCCCATGATTCATAATCTGTCCTGTCTAGCATCGGAGGTCGGGTGTCGGACCCAGCAGCTTGAATGTCATCTGATACTGTCGACATCTCAAAATCTTCAAACGGGATTTTACAGCTTAAGTGACTTAAACCGAGAAATGATTCTTTCTAGGGATTTTACTAAAGTCAACAAAAGTAACCAGAACATATATTCATCGGATTAAACTAATTGAGAGATACCAGATGAGTCACAGTTTGCATCAAGTGTCAAGTTGTGACAAGTCCAGTTGCAATATATCCAATTGAGATTAGTCAAGTCGTAAGGATTAACTCACAACGCCAGATCACAATTAGATCAATTGAAACGACTGAGGTTACAACAATTCATGAATTGCAAAATGGTTGCCCAATCACATGAATCTCATCACTTAGTAAATTGCCAAATAATTTGAGAAAGTCGCAACAATATGCACAAAACGCAGTAGGAGTTAAACGCAAGGTGAGCAAATCGCAGTGGAAGGTAACCGCAAGGTAGGTAACCACAGAGAAAGGTAATCACAAGGTGAGTTAACCGCAGAGTACACAAACCACAAGATGGGTTACACTAAAGTCACTAACCACAGCAAGTAGCAAACCACAGAAACTAAAACGCAGACGACTAAACCGCAGAAGCTAAACTCAGTCAGCTAACCACAGATACTAACCGCAGACCACCTAACCGCAGGAACTAATCACAGTCTACAATAGTCCAAATCTGTCACTATCCTTGCGATTTGTCCTTTAACTCAGAATAGTAATCGCAGACCACTAACCACAGAAATCTGGAGCAAACCACAACTAAGCAATGAAATAGTAGAGGTAACCGCAACAAGGAAATTCGACCCAAACACACTCCAATCTTCAAGAATACGTGTGAAATGACAAAACCAACGAAGAAATAATGTAACCCTAACACAAATGATCATAGAAGTACACCTCTAACATGTCAACTAACACTAGATAGATCAAACTAAGATGTATTCAAGAGAACTCTTCTAACTCACAAAAACTACACACAACCACACCAAATCTGATTCTACAAGGCCCTAAGATGAAACCTTGGCTCTTGATACCAATTGTAGGATCATCACTAAGTCACAAACATGAAGTGCATGGTGGTTATGTGTGGCGTATGAATTAAAGGAGGAAGGAAAAGAGAGAAAAGTTGGAACCTTGAGATAAAGAGAGAAAAATGAAAAGATTAGATTAAAACTATGAGAAGGTCCAACCCTCTCCACTTGTGGAGAGGGGTATTTATACTAAGCTACAAAGAAAGATAAAAACGCCCACACCCGGGCTGTGGATCAGGCATATAGTGGGTAAAGACCCGTCCTTCTTCCACAATGTTACTTAATCTAATACTAACTAACTAATAACTAAACTACCTACAAGCTAACTAAATGCTATTACAATAATTAGGTGACCGAGACTTTTACAGGAATATTTGTATTCCTAACAAACTGATCACATTATCATGATTTAAGGCTTAAATGATCCCTTAAAAGCGTAACAAATTTCGCCTCATCAATATCAGGGGAATAATATTGTTGCTAGAAATGAACCATTGCACGTGTTTGTAGGAAGTTTCGTGTATTTGGTTGATTTTATTGTTATGGAAAATTTAGGAGAATTCATTGATGAGAAATTAACCCAAATCATATTTGGAGAACCCTTCAAACGGTTAACCAATCTTGATGAAAAACTTATGGATGGGTTGTTACCTTTTCGGATGGGGATGAAGATTTTGTTTACCAAATGCCACGTTCGCACCCTAGGTTTAAGAATCACTCAATTGAGGCATGCAATAGAATCCCCCCTATAGAGTTGTTGAGCGAGAATGACAAAAAGAAATGAATCAAATATTCCCATGAATAGAATAAGAAATATTATTGATGAGACAAAAAGTGTGCCGCTTTTAGGGGGTCATTTAAGCCCAAAGTCAAGATTATTTGATCAATTATTACCCTAAATCGTTCCTTTTGTCATTTTAGGTACTTTTGAGAAGAAATCTGGAAAAGGGAGCATTTTGAACGTTTTTGGAGCGAAAAAATGAAGAAAACGACAAAGTCTCCAAATCATGCTGAAAACAGTACCTGAAAACGTCAGGATTTGCTTATGACGCCGTCACTCATTGACCAAGAGGTGGATAATCAATTTAAATGTGACGCGCCAGAATGTTTTTGGTGGATTTGCACGTGACGGCGTCACCAAGGCCGTCACATACAAAATACAAGTGACGGCCAAGAGATTAATTACACATGACGGCGTCAGAATTGGATCTAGGCAATACGAGTATTCTTATGGCGGCGAGTTGACAGCGTCAGAATTTACACTTGACGTCGTCAGACTCAAAACTCTATATATAGTTTTTGATTTTTCATTCATTGGGAGTAACTTTGAGAGGAGAACTTTGGAGAAACCCTAGATGAATTCTACCTTATTTTTAAGGGTTCCAACCCCTTGTTTCATCCATTTTTAATTGAAGACAAGTTTTCGTATAATCATTCAATATGTCTATGTGTTGTTTGATTCCATCTTATGCTTGTCTTAACTTTAACATGCTAGGCTAGGTTTTCTTTGTGTTTGCTTAGATGTAATGAAACTTAGTTATTGATTATTGGTTGGTTGTTTGTTTATAATTGTTGTGGATGAATGATTTCGATGTTAGGCTTAAGAAAACTGGCAGACTTCCAATTGGTAACTTGCTTGAACGTCTTAAGAAACATGATCGGATGTGTACTACGATAAATTGGTTATATTTAATGCATAAGTAACTACTAAGGAGGCCATGTTAGGAGCTAGTAGTCGGCTCGACATAGGAAGAGGAAGAAGCTTATAGAGTTAGGGAAGATCGTACATGGCCCTACGAATGGTATTAAGGAATATAACCCATCATCCATGCAATTGTAACAAACTAATCAACTAGTAAAAGATAGCTAGGGAGTAATGAAATCTAAGTAAACACATTTTCTCTTATTATTGTTTTTCTCCACATTTACTTTAGTTTCATTTTATTTTATTTTATGTGCATTTGTAGTTATTTGGGTTAGTTTACTAGCAACTAATTCCGCCCATTCTTCCAAACCCGAGATTTTTACTTGCTTTCCATAAAATATAAAAATACAAAAAGAATCATCCCTCACCTCTAGACCTAGCTTAATTGAGTTTTAACCCTAGCGAACACTATTCTTTGAGTTAAACGATCAATCCCCCGGTACTTGTCACTATACTATATGTAACAATTCGCATTTTCAGATTAATTACTATTCCCGGAAAATTTTACTATTCACTTTTTACTATTCACTTTTTACTATTCATCTCAGAAATTTTTATTTCATATTCTCGTAAGTTAAACTATTATAACGATAATCCGAGAGTTTGACGCTCGTCGGATCATTTCTGCAAAAATCACAAAGCCGTGTCCGAGATTTACTTTTAGGTTTAAACGTACTTCCAGCATCCCGATATATCCATAAAACATTATAAACAATAGAAATATGATTTTCTATCATTTTATGACAATTCTAAAAGTTTTGGAATTTTACGTTTTTCAGTTCAGCGTTTTACGCGAATTACGCGTTTTAGACCCGTGTTTCCAGTTTTTAGCAGGGTTTTGGCACCCGATAGATCCTACCACTTATTTTATATTTTATTATGGACTATATTGACATGTTTAACAATACTTTCAAGTTTCATATTTTTACGATACCCGGTTTTACGTTTTGAGGCTTAATCATTTACGGTTAGCTTTTTACGGAGTCAAAATGCACAAACTAAGCAAGATAACACCAAGACTCATCATCTAGTCATCTTATCTCATTCAAACCGCCAATTTGGGGGGGAGTCACCATTTTGTGGCTTGATCTTGACCATTGATCTCTAGGATGTTTACAAGTGTCTAAATTAACCATGGTTACATTCTAACCCAATATATGGTTAACTATTTTTCTCATCCTATAAATAGCCAACTAATAACACATAGAAAACTTGCACCACACCTTCTTATAACCTTTAAGTCCTAAAACCTAAGGCACTTTTCTTATATTTTGTAAGAAAGTTAACTAGTTTTTGAAAGAAAACTAGTGTTTGATCTTCAATCTTGGAAATTTTCTAAGAAAAGTTGTTATAACTTTAAAGTCTCCAAAAAGACGTCGTTATAATCTTCAAATAGCTTTGGACTTCAAGAAGGCGTCGTTATAATCTTCAAATAACCTCGGTTTATCATAGGTTGCAAAGGAGGAAAGCTTGTTCAAACAAAGTCCTAGTTCTTGTCCTAGTTTCCCTTTTTCATTAAGGCCAAAAGTTGTAAGCAAACCCTAACATACTTTCTTGCTTAATTATCATTTTCATGCTCTTTGTGTTCCTTTCATGCTATATATGTTCTTGTTATTGTGTTCATGATGTTTAAAAATGGATAAAACAAGTATTGGTATACATATGTTAACTTATGACAAGTAAACAAGCAAACTAGTGATTTTTATGGAGAACCACGACCAAAATAGTATAACTTTGATATTTGACACTTACTTACTGTTAAAGAGGACTTAACAAGGAAAACATAGCAATTTGAATCACCCAAAACGAGTACCCGAGTCAAAAGTTATGGCCATAAGAAGTTAGCGAAACCAAAACGGCAAAACTGCCTAAATAGCATTCTGATCAAATTTTGCTTTTGAAAGTCACCCTTCTGGTCCGATTCATCAAAAAGTTAAAACACGAAAGTTGTCCGGAACGACGTTTTCGTTCAGGAACAGAGAAGCTCGAGCCTGAAAATGCTTTCCGAGTGATAAATTTCTTCAAAATCTTAACAGCCCATTTTAGACCAAAGTCACTATATTATAGTTATCATTTACTAAGACCAAGAGGTCTAATGACCTAAAGCCAAGACCACAACCATGGCTAAAGCCAAGGTTGAGTCTCAAGACCATGGAAAAATGACCAAGGTCACGGCAAAGCTATGACTAAATGACCATATAAGCTTACTTAGGCGTAAACATGAAACAAGGAATTAGGCGATAACTTGAACAAACAATTTGGATCTACTTCACTTCAAAAGGAACCATGAGATATTACAAAGAAAAAATGGTCATATAAGACTTATGAAACTACCCCTAATAACAATCTTCATGTACTAATAAACTTTCCTAAGTTTATTCAAATATTGGACATGTAACTTTTCGGATTAAAACTTATACATTTGTTATCAAATACTACAATAGTAGGGAGCCTCATGTGAGGAGTTCATTAAGTAAGCCGTCGAGATGAGTTGTGGATTTACGAGTTAAAGTGTCCTGGCTCCTCGAACGTTTACTCTATGACTTCTGAATTATGTCGGCCCGAACGGTAGTAAGAGATGTACAACCTATACATGTTCCATAAACCATTTATATTCAAAGACTTACACTATATACTAAGTACTACATCATGAACATTATGCAAGACATATATGGGCAATTCTTCGTATTCTTAGACGTTACTCCAAACCTAAGTCGCAACGTTCTATTATAGGCTGCTCTTAGAGACTTTCACGATTCGACTACCACTTTGATTTCACATCACTTAAGCTTAAGGTGAGTCATAGCCCCTACTCTTTTCGTACTTGTTTTAACTCTTTGGGGGAGACACATGCTCGACTACTTGTTTACTTGTACAAATACTCAAAACGTTTATACGTGACTGTGTTATACTTGATTGCATACATACATGACTGCGTTATACTTAATTACGTTATTCTATTTATTGACTAGTAGTTGTCTTTGGGAATTGACTCCCAGTTGTCTTTGGGAAGTGGCTCCCAGTTGTCTTTGGGAATTGACTCCCAGTTGTCTTTGATACATCCTAACATTTGCGAATGTTGGATACATCATAAAAGTGAGGTCTTCGGAGATGAAGTAGAGACTCACTTCTAATTGCTTAAAATTGTCTTGATGAACTTATACATGTCTTATTCATACTATATATGTTAGCAGTGGGTTGTGAACACACAGGTTGCAAGTCTCTTATGGCGGGAATTGCAACTGAGTGGATTCACGATGCCTTTGCTGTGCGAACATTCTCTTAAGGCTTTTCAATTATTTTAAGACAAACTCTATGAACTCACCAACCATTGTGTTGACACTTTAGCATGTTTGTCTCAGGTCTGTAAGATGATAAGCTGTTGCATGGAGCATAGAGTCGCTTGGCATGTTTTGAAGACTTATGCTTTTATCTTTACCATTCGATATGTCTTAAAACTCTTATGTATTGTATTATGGAACTCAAGTTTGTATCTCAGAATTTATTAATCGAATGGTAACTTTTCAAAACGTCTCATTTAGAGTTCGTTTTCTATACCTTGTTCTTTGTATTATGAAGTAGCACCCCTATGACACAGTCTTCCGCTGCGGTATTTTGGGGGTGTTACAGATTGGTATCAGAGCCTTGGTTATAGAGAACTAGGTTGCATTTAGTGCCTAGACTATAACTGCTATAAACATTAAGACTCTTCTCTTTATTTTGCCTTACACACACTTCATGTGCATATGCTTATTGCTAATTGTTTGTTTAGAAGAAACCCCAGACAATAGTCAAGTCATCAAAAATTTAGAGCTAAGTAATAATTGTTTAATTAACTTAATCTTGTGACAGTTCTTGTTTGATAAGACATAAGATTAAGTTAAATAAAGGTTATTAGTTTCCTGTAGAGATTTGATGATTTGCCTTATACTTACTTTATATGATTCTAATACCTAGAAGAGGTTCATATGTCCTAGTATGACACTCAAACCTTTCTACAAGCGCGACTAGTCCATTTCGTCATATCACCTTCTCTAGATACCCAGACTACGTTACCCTTTCACAACTTAAGAGCAGATGATAGAAAGTCTACCCAATTATGTAGTACCAATTGTTGAGTTATGTGTGCCTGGTAAATATGTATCCGTGTGAAAGGAAGCAATTATAATTATGGTGGCCAACATAATTATAAATGCGTCACGACTCACGTAGACATATCTGACCATGCTTACATTAATCGACGATTGACTCAAAATTGACAAGATTTGTGACTAAGTAGTCTAGGAATATCACCTCATATCTGACGTCGACAAAATATCCCTCCTTGTAGATATCATGGCACCAAAGAGAGTAACTCGTAGCACTAGCCGAGGTGGTGCAACACCAAGAGGTGGAAGAACTGGTGGTCGTGGAGGTAGAGGGACTGCTCACGACACTAGTAATCCTAGTAATGATAGTGGAAGAACTGGTGGACGTGGAGGTAGAGGAAATGCTCACGACACTAGTAACCCTAGTAACGATGGTGGAAATCCAGATGTCTCCACCATTATCGCCCAACAACTACAAAACCTACTTCCCACTGTAGTCACACAAGTTGGCAATCACATGAACAATTCGGGAAACCACGGAAGCATAAATGACGCTACAAATAATGGAGGAAGGAATGATAACAACAACAACAACAACAACAACAACAACCATAGGACTGGATGTACGTATAAGGAATTTACGTCATGCAAACCAATTGAGTTTAATGGCAAAGGAGGTGCATTGGCATATACACGATGGGTCGAGAAGATGGAGTCAGTGATCGATATCAGTAACTGTGCAATCCACCAGAGAGTGAAATATTCTGCATGCTTGCTATCAGAAAAGGCATTGACATGGTGGAACATGCAGATTCAAGCAAGGACTAGAGAAGCAGCTGTAGGCATGACATGGGACGACTTTAAAGGACTACTGAAGGAAGAATACTGCCCAGTTAATGAAATGCAAAAACTAGAAGACGAGTTTTGGCATCACTCTATGGTAGGGGCTGGTCATGCAACCTACACAGATCGGTTTCATGAACTAGCTAAACTAGTTCCTCATCTGGTTACCCCTGAATCCAAGAGGATTGAGAGGTACATCTATGGCCTTGTTCCCGAGATTCGTGGGATGGTGAAAACAACCGAACCTCCCACAATTCAAAGTGCAATACTAAGAGCAGGGACTCTAACAGATGAGATGGTTAGGAATGGAACTTTGAAGACTAGTGATAAAAGAAAGGGAGCAGGTGAATCGAGTGAGCAAAAGGGTACAATGGTTGATAATAAGAGAGCAAGAGGATTTGCAGCAACAGTTTATGATCAGAAAAAGTATGAGGGTCCACATCCTAAGTGTACTAAATGCACTTATCATCATCAGAGGTCTGAACCATGCCCTGTGTGTTATAATTGCAAGAAGTCTGGCCACTTTGCAAGTCAGTGTAAATCAATTACAAGGCAGGCGAATGCGGACAATATAGGAAACAACCAAAAGACATGCCATGAGTGCAACAGCCCAAACCACTTCCGAAATACTTGTCCTAAGTTGAATAGGGCACAGGGACAAGTACTGGATAACCCGACTCTAGCAGTAATGCTTGAAGCAAATAACCCAAAGCGTGAATACAATGATAGTCCACCTCGGGGTCGAGCATACTATTTGGGTGCTAAGGAAGCCCGCAATGCGTAACGGGTACGTACTTTATCCTACCATATTATTCTATCCTAGTTCAAAAACTTAGCTTTATTATGCCGCTATTAAGATAAGAGACCTAGACACACTAAACTTCGGGACGAAGTTTCCTGAAGGGGTAGAGACTGTAACAATTCGCATTTTCAGATTAATTACTATTCCCGGAAAATTTTACTATTCACTTTTTACTATTCACTTTTTACTATTCACTTTTTACTATTCATCTCAGAAATTTTTATTTCATATTCTCGTAAGTTAAACTATTATAACGATAATCCGAGAGTTTGACGCTCGTCGGATCATTTCTGCAAAAATCACAAAGCCGTGTCCGAGATTTACTTTTAGGTTTAAACGTCCTTCCAGCATCCCGATATATCCATAAAACATTATAAACAATAGAAATATGATTTTCTATAATTTTATGACAATTCTAAAAGTTTTGGAATTTTACGTTTTTCAGTTTAGCGTTTTACGCGAATTACGCGTTTTAGACCCGTGTTTCCAGTTTTTAGCAGGGTTTTGGCACCCGATAGATCCTACCACTTATTTTATATTTTATTATGGACTATATTGACATGTTTAACAATACTTTCAAGTTTCATATTTTTACGATACCCGGTTTTACGTTTTGAGGCTTAATCATTTACGGTTAGCTTTTTACGGAGTCAAAATGCACAAACTAAGCAAGATAACACCAAGACTCATCATCTAGTCATCTTATCTCATTCAAACCGCCAATGTGGGGGGGAGTCACCATTTTGTGGCTTGATCTTGACCATTGATCTCTAGGATGTTTACAAGTGTCTAAATTAACCATGGTTACATTCTAACCCAATATATGGTTAACTATTTTTCTCATCCTATAAATAGCCAACTAATAACACATAGAAAACTTGCACCACACCTTCTTATAACCTTTAAGTCCTAAAACCTAAGGCACTTTTCTTATATTTTGTAAGAAAGTTAACTAGTTTTTGAAAGAAAACTAGTGTTTGATCTTCAATCTTGGAAATTTTCTAAGAAAAGTTGTTATAACTTTAAAGTCTCCAAAAAGACGTCGTTATAATCTTCAAATAGCTTTGGACTTCAAGAAGGCGTCGTTATAATCTTCAAATAACCTCGGTTTATCATAGGTTGCAAAGGAGGAAAGCTTGTTCAAACAAAGTCCTAGTTCTTGTCCTAGTTTCCCTTTTTCATTAAGGCCAAAAGTTGTAAGCAAACCCTAACATACTTTCTTGCTTAATTATCATTTTCATGCTCTTTGTGTTCCTTTCATGCTATATATGTTCTTGTTATTGTGTTCATGATGTTTAAAAATGGATAAAACAAGTATTGGTATACATATGTTAACTTATGACAAGTAAACAAGCAAACTAGTGATTTTTATGGAGAACCACGACCAAAATAGTATAACTTTGATATTTGACACTTACTTACTGTTAAAGAGGACTTAACAAGGAAAACATAGCAATTTGAATCACCCAAAACGAGTACCCGAGTCAAAAGTTATGGCCATAAGAAGTTAGCGAAACCAAAACGGCAAAACTGCCTAAATAGCATTCTGATCAAATTTTGCTTTTGAAAGTCACCCTTCTGCTCTGATTCATCAAAAAGTTAAAACACGAAAGTTGTCCGGAACGACGTTTTCGTTCAGGAACAAAGAAGCTCGAGCCTGAAAATGCTTTCCGAGTGATAAATTTCTTCAAAATCTTAACAGCCCATTTTAGACCAAAGTCACTATATTATAGTTATCATTTACTAAGACCAAGAGGTCTAATGACCTAAAGCCAAGACCACAACCATGGCTAAAGCCAAGGTTGAGTCTCAAGACCATGGAAAAATGACCAAGGTCACGGCAAAGCTATGACTAAATGACCATATAAGCTTACTTAGGCGTAAACATGAAACAAGGAATTAGGCGATAACTTGAACAAACAATTTGGATCTACTTCACTTCAAAAGGAACCATGAGATATTACAAAGAGAAAATGGTCATATAAGACTTATGAAACTACCCCTAATAACAATCTTCATGTACTAATAAACTTTCCTAAGTTTATTCAAATATTGGACATGTAACTTTTCGGATTAAAACTTATACATTTGTTATCAAATACTACAATAGTAGGGAGCCTCATGTGAGGAGTTCATTAAGTAAGCCGTCGAGATGAGTTGTGGATTTACGAGTTAAAGTGTCCTGGCTCCTCGAACGTTTACTCTATGACTTCTGAATTATGTCGGCCCGAACGGTAGTAAGAGATGTACAACCTATACATGTTCCATAAACCATTTATATTCAAAGACTTACACTATATACTAAGTACTACATCATGAACATTATGCAAGACATATATGGGCAATTCTTCGTATTCTTAGACGTTACTCCAAACCTAAGTCGCAACGTTCTATTATAGGCTGCTCTTAGAGACTTTCACGATTCGACTACCACTTTGATTTCACATCACTTAAGCTTAAGGTGAGTCATAGCCCCTACTCTTTTCGTACTTGTTTTAACTCTTTGGGGGAGACACATGCTCGACTACTTGTTTACTTGTACAAATACTCAAAACGTTTATACGTGACTGTGTTATACTTGATTGCATACATACATGACTGCGTTATACTTAATTACGTTATTCTATTTATTGACTAGTAGTTGTCTTTGGGAATTGACTCCCAGTTGTCTTTGGGAAGTGGCTCCCAGTTGTCTTTGGGAATTGACTCCCAGTTGTCTTTGATACATCCTAACATTTGCGAATGTTGGATACATCATAAAAGTGAGGTCTTCGGAGATGAAGTAGAGACTCACTTCTAATTGCTTAAAATTGTCTTGATGAACTTATACATGTCTTATTCATACTATATATGTTAGCAGTGGGTTGTGAACACACAGGTTGCAAGTCTCTTATGGCGGGAATTGCAACTGAGTGGATTCACGATGCCTTTGCTGTGCGAACATTCTCTTAAGGCTTTTCAATTATTTTAAGACAAACTCTATGAACTCACCAACCATTGTGTTGACACTTTAGCATGTTTGTCTCAGGTCTGTAAGATGATAAGCTGTTGCATGGAGCATAGAGTCGCTTGGCATGTTTTGAAGACTTATGCTTTTATCTTTACCATTCGATATGTCTTAAAACTCTTATGTATTGTATTATGGAACTCAAGTTTGTATCTCAGAATTTATTAATCGAATGGTAACTTTTCAAAACGTCTCATTTAGAGTTCGTTTTCTATACCTTGTTCTTTGTATTATGAAGTAGCACCCCTATGACACAGTCTTCCGCTGCGGTATTTTGGGGGTGTTACACTATACTACAACGGTCAGGTACACTGCATGGTGGGGATTGCAAGCTTCTCAAGATCCCTTGAGAGGTAAAACCTTTTGCAAGGTTGTAAAACCACGCATCATGTTTTTGGCGCTGCAGCCCGGGGAATAGTTATTATCTAGGTTAAAATTTCTTTTTTTTAGGTCTACTTGCTAGATTCCTTTCTAGTAAGATTTTTATTTTATTTTTATAGGTTTCTTTAGTCTATCTTTACTTTGTGTGTTTGTTCGTACAATCCTCATTGATTATTCCGTTGGCAACTGTGGAAAACGCGAATCCGCCCCTTTCACCTAGCGAGATTGCTTTGTTGCGTGAACAGATTGAGAATGAGATTATGGAACTTAGAGAACTCAATGGATTGGTTGATATTGAGTTTGATTATGCGCTTAATGACCTAGCAATATCCATGGACTTAGATAAGGAACTTGAACCTAATGACTTGGTAATTGTAGAAGATGTTAAGGAAGAAGAAGAAGAGGATTTAGATGATGACTATTTCAATTTATATCACACTAAGGAGGAAATCGCTTATTATAATAATCTCATTGATAATTCTCGGTCTCCTTTTGTTAAGATTGACCCTAAGATTAAGAGAGATGACCCTAGGAATGTGAAGATACCATGTATGATTGGGTATTAATGCATTGATCAAGCCTACATCGATTTCGAATCCCCAATCACTGTTATGTCTTCAAGTATTTATAATGATATAGTAGAAACAAGTCTCGGACCTAGGAAAGATCCCAAATACCCCGGTGGAGTTTGTAATTTTGTCAGGAGAGTTAAAGGTTTACATGTATTTGTTGAGAACTTTACTTATATCATTGACTTTATGGTTGTTGAAGACTTGGCTAATGTTATAGATCGTCGCTTATCCCATGTTGTATTAGGTAAGCCATTTATTGAGGAGTCCAAGTTAAAACACGATCAAATAGAAGGAACGGTCCAATTTTCTAATGGAATCGATAGGATCACCTATAGGATGCCTAATAAAATGAAGGAATTTTGTTATGTGCCTCAACTTGATATGGATAACATTAGTGCAATAGAGGACATTAATGAAGAAGACATGAATAAAGGAATGAATTTTGTTTGGGAAAAGAGGAGCCTTTACTATAGGAATAGCTTAACCCTTGGACCTAAGTATAAAGTTGATATGGAAGTAGTTCAAAGGTTAAGAGAATCGATTGAAAAGTGGGAAAGGAAAACGTAATAGCCCGTGACCTTGAGTCTAGCTACAAGACTCGTTAATAAAGAAAAGCGCTTCTTGGGAGGCAACCCAAGTTTTATTTGTTTTATTTGTTTGTTTGTTTGTTTGTTTGTTTGTTTGTTTAATTTTATTTATTTCCGTATGCATGCTTTATTTTTATTGTTTGTGGATCAAGTTTCAAAATAAATTGTGAAAATGCTTTACCTTGTTGTTTAACTTCATCTTATCTTCATATAAAAGTATTTCACAAAAGATAAGTGTAAGGGAAATCTAAATTTGTTTCTAAGAACGGAATTGGACATGGACCACAAAAATATTAAATGAACATGTATATCAGTATTTGTTTGAGTCAAATGCTTGTATCGAGTCATAATGATGTTTTGCAGGATTTCCGGGAATTAAGGCGCGAGTTTTTCCAGAAATTTTCCAAAAACTTAACATAAGATTTCTGTCAGAGCACTCTGACGGCGTCAGGGTTATAACCTGACGGCGTCAGGTGTAAAAATCTGGAAAATTTTGCAAGTTTTGTTTTTCTTGTGGAGTTTGTTATACTCCTTGGATCGTTTTGAGCACTAGGGTTAACAATAACAATGATAATAACATGCAGCGGAATAAGAATAAATCAAAGTTATTGACACAAGGTTTTTCACCATCATCACCTCCAATTATTATTTGATCAGAATAATAACATGTTACCTAATTGTAACAGGGTTCTAAGACATCTCAGACCTTAGAGGTATCGAACACAAACAAACTAGTTCTAGGCATTTACAAGACATATGCCCTAGAACACACACACACACCTTTCCTGTATTTTTACATTGTTGAAGACTTAATAAAACATACGGCCTGTATCCTCTTTATATATTAGAGGATTAGGTTTGCAAAGAATATTTCTAAATAATAAAAAGATCCGTAGTAATCTTTTTCTTGCATTTGAAGTTTCATCCTTTGTCACATTAAGTCCCTCTTGTTTTCATTCTTTTATTTATTTTGTCACATCAAATCAAGAATCCCAACAATCTTCCCCTATTTGATGATGACAAAACAAACAAAGTCGTGTACGAACTTCCCTAGGCGAAGTAGAGAAGTTGAGATATAAACATCTCCCTGAATGAAACAAGTATTGTCTTCCCCTTAAGCCATGCCATACCACTCCAACATCTCTTCCCCTTTTTGTTATCAACAAATAGGGAACATATGAAATATGATCTTTACCACCACGAACCAATATCACAAACTTCCAATCCAAGCCTTCCAATGTTTCAAATTGCCCTCCATGAAGCACAAAACGAATAATGAACCCAAAACAATAGAAAACTCCAACTAGCAGTAGAAATAGTGATCAATAGTAGCAAACATCAAACACTTCCCCTTGAGTGGTGCATGAACATCAAATGAATAAACACATCATAAGAATAAGCTTCCCCTGAAATCAATGTGTTAATCATTTTCATGATTCTTCAAATCTGTAGGCTATATGTAATGATCACATGTAAAGAAAATCAAATATAACGAATTTGTTGAAGAAGTAGAATTTCCCAAACTTGTGTCTTATGTCTTGTACTAATACTGACTTCGAACGTATACTTAACGTATAGGGAGATCGCAATCTCTTGACAATAACCACTGAGCACAATAACGTAACTCCTTCAAGTGTTTTGTCAATTCTTCGTTACATCTTGAATGCACAAACAAGTTACCTCCGCTAAAAGATATAATAAAACACAAACTTGTGAAACTCAACTACAACATCAAATAAATGATAATCAACCTTCTTCGTAATCAATTCTTCAATTAAAACGAGCCTTAAATCTTTTATAAACCAAACCAATCTCTTTGTGTGTGTGAACTTCCCCTGTATGTGTGTAAACCAATAACCATATACTTCCCCTTACTACTCGTAAATCATGCTACTATATCGAACCAAATACAAAAAGCACAACAAATAACACAGCAGCAGTTTGCACTATGAAACAAGCAACAGAGTAATATTTGTAGCAGCAGAACGAAAATTTTCAGCAGCAGAATAAAATTGAACTAGCAGCAGAATAACCTTTAAGTACAGCAGTAACTTTCAAACACTTTGCAAAAGTCTAACTCACCAGTAGTAACATGTTGCATCAGTAGGAACCATGTAGCACAAATAATTACCTTGGCAGTAGAATGAATTTTGTATCAGCAGACATGAGCCAAAGTGAACAACTTCATAAAATATACTGTATCACCATTCGACCAATACGATGTTTATTAATACATGTGCCTTTCGTTGACAAACCAATCAGCCTCAACCAGATTAAACCTTTTAGATAAAAACCAAATCTTGCGTATCCATGCAATACACGACAATTAGAATATGAAATCACTTGATAGCACCAACCGACCAATTGATTTTGTCCCATAATATTAGTACGAGGTAACAATATAATCCAAATACTTCTCACTAATCGAAAAACGACATAACCATTAAATATTCGATTAATATGAGACCAAAGTGAATGTTTGCAATTTATGGCACCGACCCACTAACTGAATTGAAGTCACCAATTTATTAATCAGTACAAGGTTAATTAATTAAATCAACCAATCATTACCGATTCATGAAGTAGCAATTTAATTGGTACGAGGTCTCTTATTGTGGATCGACAATCATTATTGTCAAGAGATTGCGATCTCCCCATACGTTAAGTATACGTTCGAAGTCAGTATTAGTACAAGACATAAGACACAAGTTTGGGAAATTCTACTTCTTCAACAAATTCGTTATATTTAATTTTCTTTACATGTGATCATTACATATAGCCTACAGATTTGAAGAATCATGAAAATGATTAACACATTGATTTCAGGGGAAGCTTATTCTTATGATGTGTTTATTCATTTGATGTTCATGCACCACTCAAGGGGAAGTGTTTGATGTTTGCTACTATTGATCACTATTTCTACTGCTAGTTGGAGTTTTCTATTATTTTGGGTTCATTATTCGTTTTGTGCTTCATGGAGGGCAATTTGAAACATTGGAAGGCTTGGATTGGAAGTTTGTGATATTGGTTCGTGGTGGTAAAGATCATATTTCATATGTTCCCTATTTGTTGATAACAAAAAGGGGAAGAGATGTTGGAGTGGTATGGCATGGCTTAAGGGGAAGACAATACTTGTTTCATTCAGGGAGATGTTTATATCTCAACTTCTCTACTTCGTCTAGGGAAGTTCGTACACGACTTTGTTTGTTTTGTCATCATCAAATAGGGGAAGATTGTTGGGATTCTTGATTTGATGTGACAAAATAAATAAAAGAATGAAAACAAGAGGGACTTAATGTGACAAAGGATGAAACTTCAAATGCAAGAAAAAGATTACTACGGATCTTTTTATTATTTAGAAATATTCTTTGTAAACCTAATCCTCTAATATATAAAGAGGATACAGGTCGTATGTTTTATTATGTCTTTCACAATGTAGTCGACTAGAAAAGTGTGTGTGTGTTCTAGGGCGTAGTTCATTATAAACGCCTAGAACTAGTTTGTGTTGTTCGAATCCTTCAAGGTCTGAGGTGTCTTAGATCCATGTTACATTTAGGTAACACGTTATTATTCTGATCAAATAATAATTAGAGGTGATGATGGTGAAAAACCTTGTGTCAATAACTAATGATTTGTTCTTATTCCGCTGCATATATTGTCATTGTTATTGTTGAACCCTAGATGCTCAAAACGGTCCAAGGAGTCTATCAAACTCCACAATTGGTATCAGAGCAACAGAGTAATATTTGTAGCAGCAGAATGAAAATTTTCAGCAGCAGAATAAAATTGAACTAGCAGCAGAATAACCTTTAAGTACAGCAATAACTTTCAAACACTTTGCAAAAGTCTAACTCACCAGTAGTAACATGTTGCATCAGTAGGAACCATGTAGCACAAATAATTACCTTGGCAGCAGAATGAATTTTGTATCAGCAGACATGAGCCAAAGTGAACAACTTCATAAAATATATTGTATCACCATTCGACCAATACGAGGTTTATTAATACATGTGCCTTTCGTTGACAAACCAATCAGCCTCAACCAGATTAAACCTTTTAGATAAAAACCAAATCTTGCGTATCCATGCAATACACGACAATTAGAATATGAAATCACTTGATAGCACCAACCGACCAATTGATTTTGTCCTATAATATTAGTACGAGGTAACAATATAATCCAAATACTTCTCACCAATCGAAAAACGACATAACCATTAAATATTCGATTAATATGAGACCAAAGTGAATGTTTGCAATTTATGGCACCGACCCACTAACTGAATTGAAGTCACCAATTTATTAATCAGTACAAGGTTAATTAATTAAATCAACCAATCATTACCGATTCATGAAGTAGCAATTTAATTGGTACGAGGTCTCTTATTGTGGATCGACAATCATTAATTTAGAGTAAACAACAAACAGAACATGGTATTCATTATTGTCGTACCCTAAAAAAAATAAAAGCCGATTAGACCATGAAAACTTGAAAAACTATTGTACCTTCTCACATCAGTTTTCTTCGACAACAAAACCTTGTAGATCCATAGGTAACAAGCTAACCTAACTCTGATACCAATTGTGGAGTTTGTTATACTCCTTGGATCGTTTTGAGCACTAGGGTTAACAATAACAATGATAATAACATGCAGCGGAATAAGAATAAATCAAAGTTATTGACACAAGGTTTTTCACCATCATCACCTCCAATTATTATTTGATCAGAATAATAACATGTTACCTAATTGTAACAGGGATCTAAGACATCTCAGACCTTAGAGGTATCGAACACAAACAAACTAGTTCTAGGCATTTACAAGACATATGCCCTAGAACACACACACACACCTTTCCTGTATTTTTACATTGTTGAAGACTTAATAAAACATACGGCCTGTATCCTCTTTATATATTAGAGGATTAGGTTTACAAAGAATATTTCTAAATAATAAAAAGATCCGTAGTAATCTTTTTCTTGCATTTGAAGTTTCATCCTTTGTCACATTAAGTCCCTCTTGTTTTCATTCTTTTATTTATTTTGTCACATCAAATCAAGAATCCCAACATTTCTATCGGAGTCTTAAAGTTTTTGTTAATTCTTTAGTTTTATAAATTCTAGGAAATCTGCAAATATTCAATCCACAAGCATTATATCCTTATTATATATATAGATTGCCGCCGATTTTACGCGAGGTTTGCCTTGATTGTTTTCTCAGGTTTAACAGGTTATGTTGGAAAAGAAGATAATTTCTAGAGGGAAGCTTTCAACTTTTATTTTCTTGGATGAGGATCTAACCTTGTTACCATACTATCCACACCGAACGAATCAGGGGAGTATTTGTTTCATTCTTTTACCTTCATTACTTTTACATCATTTTTATTGAACATTGGGGACAATGTTCAGCCTAAGTGTAAGGGGAGGGTAAATGATGATACCTTAGAGAATACAATTGCACTTGAGTTTGTTTGTTCAATAGTAGGTGTGTAATAAAACTAAGAGAAATACTTGTTAGGGCAATTTTAGCGCCAAAATTAAAATTTTTTACACCATTTAGGAGTGAAACTTTAGCCATAATGAGTGTCTCATGGATAAGAGTTGTATGACCTAGCACGAAAAACAGTACCACTCAAAATTTTCCACCCCAAATATGTGAGGTTCGCCCCTAGATTTTTTAGAAAAAGATGCTTATGAGTGTACCGGTAGTAATTAGATTCTAGAACTTTGTGATGCATCCCGAGACCGCTAGTGAGACTACATTCGTGTAGTAGGATTTACTACATGATAAGAGGCATTAGGATCACCCTTGTGTTAAACCCGTATCATAATTACTTGACCAATGAAGTTATAATTACTTGACTAGTAAAGTCAATTAATTTTTCCCACACCTTTGCGTTGTACTCATTTTTAGTACACGATACCCCTAGTACACCCCTCCGAACCTATCTTTTTCAATTCTAACTTTAAGTATTTTACTTAAAGGAAGAACTTGTTTATAATCCACCCCAAATTTGCAACCAAATCGCCTTAGCCTTCCTTGTATGCACTCAACTTTAGTGCATTATTATTATATGTTTAAACCCTTAGTTAATTGTCTAATTGATTACATGGTTGCTAAGTCGAGTCATATCTTGTACATATTGTTTTGGGAGGATTGGGACTCATGGGTAAAGTACTAGTGTTATGGAGTAATGGGGAAGAACATCATATATTACCCCCATATGTACGTTAATCGTAAAAAGTACTCCAAGCATTTTGATTATCTTAATTCGAGTCATTAGAATAGTTAATTGTAAAGTATGTAAAAGTTCAAGTGTAAGGGGAATGTAAATTCCATATGATGTATTATTTTGGAAGGTAGGGCAAGAGTGTATGAAAAAAAATCGAAAAATCAAGAAAAAGATAAAAAAAAAATATATAGAAAAAGAAAAAGAGAAAAAAAAACATACGGACTACCATCCCGTTTCCTTTTATGCTTATTTTATGTTTTTGTAGTTTTGATTAGCTTAAGTCGAGTCGAGTCTTGGCTTAGCAATGCCACATTGTACATGTAATTGACCAAGATGATTAACTCGCCACCAGTAAAGATTGCCTTTATCCAACAAAACCGTGTTTATCATATCCCTACACCTCACGTTATAACCCTTTAAAAGACCTCTTTGATAGTTTATCCTAGGTTCTTACGCCAAGTGGTGGAGGTTTGATCCTTTCCCAAGCCTATGTTAATCTATGTGCTATGACAGGTAGTGAGAGATATTTTCCATTTTCATATTGTGATATGTACTTTATTACACCCGAGAGATGTGAGTATCTAAACACTATTTGTGAGGTGCTAGTATATAATTTCCGTACTTGTTTTGGTTGAAGTGGAACGATTATTTGTTGTAATTACTTTTATATTAGTGTTAAATGACCCATAGCTTGTATTTTGATTAGAATAAAAGCGCATTTGCCTGAGGACAGGCAAATCTCAAGTGTAAGGGTATTTGATGAGACAAAAAGTGTACCGCTTTTAGGGGGTCATTTAAACCCAAAATCAAGATTATTTGATCAATTATTATCTTAAATCGCTCCTTTTGTCATTTTAGGTACTTTTGAGAAGAAATCTGGAAAAAGGAGCATTTTGGACGTTTTTGGAGCGAAAAATTGAAGAAAACGACAAAGTCTCCAAATCATGCTGAAAATAGTACCTGACAGCATCAGGATTTGCTTATGACGCCGTCTCATTGACCAAGAGGTGGATAATCAAGTTACACGTGACGCGCCAGAATATTTTTGGAGGATTTACACGTGACGGTGTCACCAAGGCCGTCACGTACAAAATACAAGTGACGGCCAAGAGATTAATTACACATGACGGTGTCAGAATTGGATCTAGGCAATACGAGTATTCTAATGGCGGCGAGTTGATGTCGTCAAAATTTATACTTGACGCCGTCATACTCAAAACTCTATATATAGTTTTTGATTTTTCATTCATTAGGAGTAACTTTGAGAGGAGAACTTTGGAGAAACCCTAGACAAATTTTACCTTATTTTAAAGTTTCCAAACCCTTGTTTCATACTTGTTTAATTAAAGATAAGTTTTCCAATAATCATTCAATATGTCTCTGTGTTGTTTGATTCCATCTTATGCTTGTCTTCACTTTAACATGCTAGGCTAGGTTTTCTTTGTGTTTGCTTAGATGTAATGAAACTTAGTTATTGATTATTGGTTGGTTGTTTGTTTATAATTGTTGTGGATGAATGATTTTGATGTTAGGCTTAAGAAACTGACAGACTTCCAATTGGTAACTTACTTGAACTTCTTAAGAAACATGATCGGATGTATACTACGATAAATTGGTTATATTTAATGCATAAGTAACTACTAAGGAGGCCATGTTAGGAGCTAGCAGTCGGCTCGACATTGGAAGAGGTAGAAGCTTATAGAGTTAGGGAAGATCGTACACGGCCCTACGAATGGTATTAAGGAATATAACTCGTCATCCATGAAATTGTAACAAACTAATCAACTAGTAAAAGATAGCTAGGTAGTAATGAAATCTAAGTAAACACATTTTCTCTTATTATTGTTTTTCTCCACATTTACTTTAGTTTCATTTTATTTTCATTTGTAGTTATTTGGGTTAGTTGACTAGCAAATAATTTCGCCCATTCTTCCAAACCCGAGATTTTACTTGCTTTCCATAAAATATAAAAATACAAAAAGAATCATACCTCACCTCTGGACCTAGTTTAATTGAGTTTTAATGCTAGCGAACACTATTCTTTGAATTGAATGATCAATCCCCCGGTACTTGTCACTATACTATACTACAACGGTCAGGTACACTGCCTGGTGGGGATTGCAAGCTTCTCAAGATCCCTTGAGAGGTAAAACCTTTTGCAAGGTTGCAAAACCACGCATCAATTATCGCGGGTGTTTATAGTTAAATTATGACTATAAGAGAGATGAGGCAGCAATTAGATGGGTCACACTTAGGTTTAAGAGCGAAAGTGGCACGCGGTAGCGCATGACTTTGAGTCTAGCTACAAGACTAGTTAATTAAAAAAAAAACACTTCTTGGGAGGCAACCCCAGCTTTATTTGTTTGTTTGTTTCTTTATTTGATTTTATTTGCTTCCGTATGTTTGTTTTATTTTCATTGCTTATTATTCATGTATCAAACATTTTGTGAAAATGCTTTATTTTGTTTTTAACTTCGACTTGATTACATATAAAGGTATTTTGCAAAAGATAAGTGTATGGGAAATCAAAATTTGTTTTTAAGAACGAATTGAGCATGAACGATAAAAATGAGATATAAACATACATATTAGTACTTGTTTGAGTCAAATGCTTGTAACGAGTCATAATGATTGTTTTGCAGGATTCCAGGAATTAGAACATAGGTTTTTCTAGAAATTTTCCAGAAACAAAATAAAAAAATTTCGTCAGGTCAATTCTGAAGGCCTGAGGCATCACCTGACGACGTCAGGTGTAATATTCTGGAAATTTTGCATGTTTTATTTTTCTACCAGAATTGTAAAGTTTCTTGAAATCTGTATTTTATAAACTCCAGGAATGTGCAAACAATCATTCCACAAGCACTATATCTTTACTTGCTTTCTAGGAGTTAATTTTATGTAGATTTACCACCGATTTTACGCGAGGTTTTCTTATTTGTTTTCTCGGCTAATTAACATGTTATATTGGACAAGAAGATGTACATGGATAATCAAGCTTTTGGCGCTGCTTTCATTTTGAAGTTTTCACATTTTCTTGGAGGAGGATTTAACCGTGTCACTACATCATCCACATCGAACGAACCTGGGAAAATTTGTTACGCTTTTAAGGGGTCATTTAACCATGTGTTGTAATTACTTTTATATTAATGTTAAATGACCCCTAGCTTGTATTTTGATTATAATAAAAGCTCATTTAATTGAGGACGAGCAAATCTCAAGTGTAAGGGTGTTTAACGAGGCAAAATTTGTTATGCTTTTAAGGGGTCATTTAAACCTTAAGTCGTGATAATATGATAAATTATTACCCTAAATTGTTCCTTTTGTCATTTTAGGTACTTTTGAAGAGAATTCTGGAAAACAAAGCATTTTGGACGTTTTTGGAGAAAAAAATGAAGAAAACGACAAAGTCAAGAATCCAAGCTGAAAATTGCACCTAATGGCATAAAGATATTCAAGGGGACGGCATCAGCCTTTGTGACAAGAGGTGAATATTACATTTACACTTGACGCGCCAGAACAAAAATCAGAACTTAATACGTGACGGCGTCACGTTCTACTAAGAGTAGACCGTCACGTATCACACTAAAGCGTGACGGCCCAGAACACTTAAAGAGTGACGGCGTCAAGAAGTTGGATTGGACGACAAGAAACCCTAGCCACGGCGAGATGACGACGTCAACCATCAAAAGGTGACGCCATCACCCTTGTAAATCTATATATAGTTTTTGATTTCATTCATTATTGTATAACTTTGGGGAGCAACTTTTGGTGAAATAACCCTAACACGAATTTCAGAGGTTTTTAAGGGTTTCATAGCCTTGTCTCTTCCATGTTCAATTAAAGATAAGTAATCCATCAATCATTCAGTATGTCTATGTGTTGTTTGATTCTATCTTACACTTATCTTTCTTTTAACATGCTAGGCTAGGTTTATTTGTGTTTGCTTAGATATAGTGCAACCTAGTTATTGATTATTGATTGATGGTTTGTTATTAGTTAGTGTTGGGTGATTGTTAATCGATGTTAGGCTTAAGAAAACTGGCTAATCTACTATTCGGTAACTTTCTTGAACGTCTGAAGAAACATAAATCGGATGTGTACTATGATTTTAATGGTTATATTTAATGCATAAATAACTATTAAGGAGTCCATGGTAAGGATACTTAACGTGTCGCCATAGGAAGAGATAGAAGCCTATAGAGTTGGGGAAGATCTTACACGGTCCCACAAATGGTATTAAGGAATGCAACCCGTCACCCACGCAATTGTAACAAGCTTATTGTCACAATTCGTAATTTCAGGTCCTTGTTCAGATGTCGAAATTTCATTATTCATCTCGGGAAGTTACTATTCACCGAGCACTATTCATCATTTTACTATTCATCGTTTTTTGTGTCAGTTTGAGATTCCGAGAAGCGTTTAAAAAATTTACTATTCACATGACACTATTCATTTCCGGAGCGAAAAAACTATTCATGTACTTTATTCGTTTCATCGTAAATTTAGTTTACGAATATTTAAATTCGCGTAACCGGTCAGGTTAAGCTGCGAATTCATGCATCGTCAATATTTACATTCGCGAAACTAGTTAGGTTTAGCTGAGAATTTATGAAATCATCAGTAGGGACACTTCATACGGTCTAGAAATAGCTTACATATCATCATAATGACATTTGCATACTATTCCACTCGTAGGATATTCAAATTAATACTTTTGATATATTTGACTTTTTACATATGTTTATTTTTAAATAAACGTTAACACGTGATCAATAATGTGACTAACACGTCCGACACTCCCGACTATAATCCTAATATATTTTTATATTCATTTTAATAATATATAAATTATATTATTAATTTACACGGTATTTTGGAAATTTATTTAATTAATATCGTAAGTTTAATAAAATTACGACGGTTTTCGTAGAAACTAAACAATAATCACCCAAATACTCAATACTTGTACCCAACATATTTTCACAATTTTTACGACTTTATTATGTCCCGGTTAACTCCGTTAAAACTTTATTTCTAGCAAACTCGGTACCCGGTATCACTTAAAACACTAAATATACAACAATTATCTTGCAAAGTCAATCAAATCTCTTACACTATCTATCACCCCCCCCCCATGTTTTGCCGCCCCTCCCCCCATTCTTTCTTACACACTTTGAAAAAATTTTTACATGCTCCCTTTATTACATGTACTATTGTCTTTGAATATAATATCTACATTTATAATATATAGATAAACAAACATACTTCAAGTTAACATTTCATTATTTTTCACCAAAAATTCTCTCTTGCTCTCTCCATGGTGCACGGCCAACACAAGAACAACAAGAAAGAATCACAACTTTTTCAAGAAAAAGTAATTTTCTAGTATATTTAGTACTCCTATAAGGGTTTTGTAATACAAACTCAAGGTTTACTTAGGTTTTCACTATCAAAAGCTCACTAATATTTCAAGTAAGTAAACAAAACTCATTTTTATAATTTTACCAAGTTTTTATAATGTTCATATGATTTATATACAAGATCTACATGCATATGTTAGTTATACCACTCCATTTTATACATATATAACTTTTGAGCCCTAGAAATAGATTATAGATAGATCCTTGTTAGATCCACTTGATTTATGATGTTTAGGAACCCATGACACCTAATAATGTGTATGGTAAGATTAGACTAGATTTGTGTTGATTGAAAGTGTTTTGGTTGAAGTTGAAACTAGTTTGAAACCCTATAATTGATTTTTGAAACTATATATATACATACTGTCCTTATTTTAAAAACGTGGGAAAATCAGTAGATTGTGGGTAATTTTTGACCAAATATTTAGAAAATACTTTCAAAAACGAAGCCGTAGGCGAAAGAACGGATTAAAACGAGCTTATAATGAAGGAGTTATGATTTTTGCAAGTTTAACGACGAAAACTATTTTCTGAAAATATAACGTGCTATTGGACGATTTTCGATGGACAAAGAGAGGTGTTAGACGTAATCTAACGGAGCCGAACTATCAAAAATATATTAATACATGTTAAGACGAATACGTGGATATAAAGAACGAGGAAAATGAACTTAAAACGACAAAGATATACACGTTTCAAAATCGACAAAACTATATTATTTTGGCAGCTACAATTGGAAATAATAAACTACGTACTAAATACTATATTTTATAGATTTCTTGTTCAAGAGTTATATTCTTAACTAATGAAGCACGTACGACCCAAGGCTTATTTATACGATTAACAGACATTATTTTAAGGTTTTCAAAACGAGGAATATAACACTAACATTTTATATACGATATATTACGACAAGTTTTTATAAGTCTAGTGGGACTTATTTTTCCTAAGTATGGAAAATACTTTACTTTGACAATAACTAGTATTTTCAAGTTACGAGTGGTATAGGTATCATGTGCATGAACGTTCACTACATCATTTCATGATCTAAAGTAGATCATATTCATTCATTTAGGTTGCGGCTAATGTTCGCACCTTGTTTTCCCGATCATTTCACCATATTGTACTATCACTTCAGGTGAGTTTTCATAGCCCCGTTTTCAATTCTATACTTTGATTTCAAATCCCACGGGGGAGAATACATTGCATCAATTATTTTTGTACATGCACAAGTATTAAATTCCATAGATTGCTTAAGTTGCCTTACTACCAAGTTAAGTCCCCTTTATTATCATGGACCATTAATTATATTGCCAAGCGAGAGTGAGTGAATAGATCTATTGAGGGTGACTCCTCCATCCGTGTTTGGGTTGCTCCAACTGAATTACGGATGCGTTTCATGTCTAATCTATTTGAGTGTCTGGTAAACGCTCCTTTGGGGCCAATACAATATTAAGTCTAGCTTCGGGGTCATGAGCTTAAGAGACAATGTAGCATTTTTGACATTTTGTCGGTTTACTTTATACTTGTGGTTAATGTACATACGATTTAACTTACAAACCTATGGAATTCACGAACATTCATGTTGACGTTTTAGCAATGTATTTTCAGGTTATTAAGGTAGCTCCTGCTTGCATGCATTTGGACCTTCATGGAGTCGCGGAGTCAACGCGTCTCACATATATATATTTCCTGCACTTATGAAACGTTTGATCTGGATTGAACTTGTTTTTCATAAACTTGCAACACCTTCTTGGGACCTATGTTTTGTAAACTCTGAATGTTTTAGTGATCAAACGATGTATTTTTCCAGACGACACTTTAGGTCGTTCAATATAACTGTAACTGTGGTGCTATGACAGTCACCCTCAGGTATTCCATTCCACTACCATTCAGGTATTTTGGGGGTGTGACAGATTGGAATCAGAGCTAAGGTTGATGGATCTAAACACCTTGAACTTGTGTTAGATTGATACTTTGAATTATATCACTAAATATGCGGAATCTACTTAGTAACACTTAGAAGTTTGATTGTGAGTAAGACAGTTGTATATGAACAATGTATGTAAACAAACTATTAGCTCCAATATTATTAATGATAATAATACGAGTGATCTGGATATCACTAGGGTTACACCTTGAAGCTCTAGAAACGTATATGACAACTTGTATGACTGATCTATATCGACCTTTAACCTAGGATCTCCTTTTATAGCATAAGGAGTCCTCTTCTACAAGATAAGTATAAAGCTAATAGAATAAGATATACACAAGATCTATTCTATATTTATCTAGACGCGTTTCCTAACAGTTATCTAATAAGCAGTAGTAATATATTGTTCTTGCAGTGGTAATGAGTTTCCACTGCAAGTACAATCTTCTGCAGTTGTAACTTCTTCACTATCCGTGGTAACTGTTAGTATAATTCCCAACAATCCTCCCCTAACTTATGATTAATACATAAATCAATAAGTTTCTTCAAGTATTCAGTAAACATGAGGATATGGGAATTCTTCCAAATACTTTTCTTTATCTTCTCAACTCTTTATCAGCTCTCACACTTTGATCATGAATCCTTTGTATCAAATCATCTATGACTTTAGTTCTTTCCCAACATCTAAGCTTTTCTGTCAACATCACTTTCAATACTCCAACTCTCAATGGATATTCTTTCTCAGTCAGCATAAAAACATCAACTCCATCTTGAGTAGAGATATGATGCACAGAACTTGAATCATAGAATTTCCACAAAGTTCTTGTACCATGAGCTTCAAATCTCCAATACCTATCACTTGGGTCAGGTTCATATAGTCTTCTGAAGTGAACCCATAACTCCTTAGCTTTGACATCAACAAGTTCTTCCTTCTTAAACTGATCTTGAACAATTCTCCACAAAGTATCCAAATCTTCTCTATCACAACATCTAACAATATCTTCAAAGTCTCTGCAAATGTTTGTGACACTTCCAGTTCTGATGATCTTCCAAGCAACACCAAAACTATCAGAAAAGATCTCCCAATTAACAACTGGATAATTTGCTTGTAGAGGTTCAATATTAAGTACATCAGTCTCTATAAACAACATATTTGAAACTTGTTCTTCAGTCAACTTGCTAGGAACCTCTTTTGCTTGAGACAATTTCTGAGTCTTCAACTTCTTTGCATCTTTAGATTCAAGACTCACTCCAGTTCTTTTTGTCTTCATAGATAATGGTTCTTGATCCATTGGAATGAATTTACTATCTTGTCTTTTGATTCTGTAGTAAGTACTTTCAACCTGTTCATGTGACATTCCTTTGAATTGAGCCATCTTCATATTTCCAACATGACAACAAAAAGTCTTCATCTCAGCAATAATCTGTGCCTTTCTAAGCTTTCTTGGCTTCTTTTGACCTTGTCTTGCATTACCAATAATTTCATCAAGAGCCTGCTGATTCTTCATCTGAATGAAATCTTTAAGTTGAGCAGACCTCTGATCTTCATTCAAAGTTGCATTTGCAATAAGTTCAATAGCCTTCTTCCTGATTATCTGATCATTGTTAACCAAGAAGTTAATCTCCTCTTCTGTAGGCACATAAGTGAATAATGGAGGTTTCTCATGTATGACAGTTGGTGAGATACTTGAAATAGGTTCTGCCATAACAACTTCAAGTTTATCCAACCTAGTTGCTTCCATAAAGCTAGCAACTTCATCTTCTTTAAGCTTTTCCTTTCTTTCATTCTCTTCTGCTTGTTGTTGCTCTGCTAATCTTGCATCAAAGTTGATCTGAGCTTGTTCTTTCTTAGAAATCTTTCTTCTTTGCTCTTGATCTGAAGCAACCACAATAGCTTTTCCTTTAACTGATCTTCTTCTGGCAGCTTCTTCCTCTGCAGTGGTAATTTCTTGAGTAGCAGTGGGAACATTTTCACTTGCAGTGGTAATTTGTTGATCAGTGGGAACTTGTTCTGCATCAGTGGAAATTGGTTGAGCAGTTCCAACTAAATCATCAAAGTTAAAACCTGCATCAGCATCCATATCTTCAAAATCCAATTTCCTCCCCTCAGTCTCAGCATCATCATCTTTTGCTTGAGCATCATCAGAATCACTTAGCTCAGCAAAATCTTTTCCAAAATTTTTACTCCTCCCCTTAAGCTCTGCATCTATTTTCCTCCCCTGTTTGGAAGAATCTCCCAAAACTTTAGTAGAACTTGCAGAGAACTCATCTGAAGGTGAAGAGGATGATAAAAAAAAAACTTGAGATCTTTGCTTCTTGAGATTCTCAGCTTCATTCTACAATTTGTGATTCTCATCCTTCAATGTCTTCAGCTCTGTGGCATGTTGTTCTTTGGTCTGTGCCAGATCTTTCCCCAGAGCTTGAACCTGCTTGACTAACTTTGTACATATGTCCATCAATTCATGTTGTTGCACACTGCCTTCATCACTTCCAACTGTGTAACCTGCTGGGAGAGGTGAATCATAAGGCATTGGTCTAGGCTCTTCCCTAGTTGGACTAGAAATAAGCATTGAACCACCACTGCTTGTTCCTAAACCAAAAGGCTCAGCAACATGCAATGTTGAGATGAGAGATGTTGGCTGTTTGGACCTTCTCTCATAAGTGTGAGTGACTGCAGGGGTATGGTGAATTGGTGGAACAACAATATTGGGTGTGGTATGAGATGCAGTTGGGATTGTTGCATCCTCACCCTGTACTTGAGAAATTTTAGCAAGCATTTGAGGGAAAAGGGGATGAACCTGTCCATTCCAAATTTCTGAAGCCTTAGACATATTTTGAAAAACTTTTGGCTTAAGAGTGGAAGGTTCATAAATTCTGTTGTGAGGTCGCAGTTGAAACTCATTTAACACTGCTTGCACAAACCTTGGATACATCAAAAATTTATATGAACTCTTTACATTGCCTTTCATATTATTGAAAATAAACTTTGAAAAATTGAAAGTCCTATCTGTTGCCAAACAAACCAAAGGATAAGCCATGGTTGATGCAAATTGTTCATAAGATGTTTTCTTAGGACTTAGGCAATGTAGAAGAGTATGGATCAAAAATCTCCAATGGGGACAAAAACATCCTTTTCTGAAAGTAACTTTTTGTTCAGATGTATCATACCCCATTAAAGCAATATTTGTAAAAATTTCTGAATTAGGTAATGTGATGATACCATTGAGATCATCCAATTGGAGAATTCTCCTCAAAGATGACTCAGTAACATCAATAGTTACCCCATCAACTGTGGCTCTTAGAGCATCCACAGATTCTTGTGTGTCTCCCTGTTCAAGAGCTATGGACTCCACAGTGTTCCAGAACTGTTTGATATGAGAGACATAGATTGTGGGATTAATAGTTAAGGCATACCTTATATGCGTAGTGTTTAGAAAATCCACAATCTGATGAAAAATAGGGCCACTCTTCTCGTTTGACTTTTGTAAGTAGGCCACTTGATTGTGCTCCTCAACAAATTTTAGAATCGCCATGATATTTGTGAAAAAGAGAATGAAAGTGTTAGTAATCAAGATAAAAAGCAAGCCGTATGATAATCAATTTATTTTAATAGGGTTTGAGGAGGTGCGCAATGTGAATTATCTTTAGAAAGAATTATCTTTGGTAAAAGAATAATTTAAAATAAGTAAGTAGATAATTCACAAAAGATTTTACCCTATTAATACGGAATGACGGTTATTTTTACAACGGCTAGTAAAAAATGGATTACTAACACAACAGTTGTAACAGCTAGTCATCAGTGGAAAAATTACTCTTGCAGTGGTAAAATTTTCACAAAAATATCAAAGAGCAGTGGTTAATAAAACATGAAAATTTACTGCTCTTATCATAGTTTTTAGCAAACTACCAGCTATCAACGGATTTGATATGTCTTTACCATGAGCCGTTTGCTATGGACTAGCCAACTCTTGATCACATGGATGTATGGTGAGTTGATAACCTAGTTTTTGGTAAACTATCAACCATAAACGGATTTGTTAAGTCTTTACCAGTAGCCGTTTGCTCTGGACTAGCTGATTCTTATGTCGATTAGACATGGTGAATCAATAACCATTTGTTGTGTGTCTATGATACACACCTTATTACTCCAATGGGTTGTATACTTCAACACAAAATAACTCTCAACTTAACCCATAAAGATTAACCCAAAGTAACTTTTTAACCAAGTTACTATTCAAAAATATCTTCCCAAAAGTCAACTCGATAATAACCAAGTTTACTCCTCTAACCTACCAAAACAAGTAGGAGTAAATATCCTTCATTAATTAGAATTCGACCTTGACTTTTCATATAAAAGGGGGCTCAGCATCTTTTATCTTTCATCAACAATCTTCTTTAATACACACAAACCCTATAAAGCATCATGAGCTGGTTTCCACTTATCTACATCTCCTTTGATGATTCTTCTGATGAGGAAATCAGCTACTACTCTGATTCTGAAGAACTTTCTTCTGGATGGAGTGGATATTTTCCACCAAAGTCTGCAAATGCCACATCTTCAAGCATGAAGCCAAATAAGAAGATATCAGCTGATCCTGCTCCATCTCTTGAGTTTTATTCTAGCTCTTCATCAGATGATGACAATGATCAAACCTTTGATATTTCCAAGGAACTCCCAAAGGCTCTCACCACAGCATTGACAACTGCAATAAACAACATGAAGTGGCCAGCTGTAGACAAGCCTACTCAAGCACCAAGACCTCCCAAGCAAGTTCTTGGACTTGCTTGTCCAAGGAAACAACTCTCTTTTGATGACAAGAGAAAGAAAATTTCCAAAGGCAAGCATCAGTATGAGGGAAAAGGAAAGAAACCTATGGAGTAGGTGTTAGGTTGTAGGTTCATGTCAGATGTAATGGTTTTCTTGTTTGGTGACAATGTTTTGTTTATGGTTGTGATGTACTTCTTCTAAACAATCAATAAAAGTACTCTTTTTTGGTTGCTATTATCACCAATCTTTCCACTGTTGTATGTTAATTACCACTGTGCACTTGATAACTTTGCATACAAGTTAGTAGAAAACCATACATACAATACAAACAATATTAGTACCCAAAAGGTATCCTGCAACACTAAAAAGTAGTTAGACATCAAAAGTTTATGGATTGAGCATTCCAATACCTGTTACCAAGTATTGAAATCTACCCACATCAAGCCCTTTTGTTAATAAATCAGCATAATTGTCATCAGTATGAATCTTGACAACATTAATAAGCTTTTTCTCAAAACAATCTCTAATAAAGTGATGTCTAATTTCAATATGTTTAGTTTTAGTGTGTTGCACAGGATTTTTAATAATGCATATGGTACTACTATTGTCTATATAGATAATGGTGTTCATGAAATTGTACCCATAGTCCAATAATTGATTCTGAAGCCAAAGGATCTAAGCACAACAACTAGCAGCTGCAACATATTCTACTTCAGTGGTTGAAGTAGCCACCATAGTTTGCTTCTTGCACTGCCATGACACCAATCTACATCCAAGAAATTGACATCCTCCAGTAGTTGATCTTCTATCCAAACTTGCACAAGCATAGTCACTATCTGAGTATGTGATCAATTCCATTGGAGAGTCTCTTGGATACCATAATCCAAGATTAGGATAAGTCTTCAAGTACCTAAAAATCTTTTCCACTGCTGTCATATGTGATGTCTTTGGAGTAACTTGAAATCTTGCACAGGCAAAAACAGCAAACATAATGTTTGGCCTTGATGAAGTAAGATACATCAAAGAACCAATCATAGATCTGTAAGTGTGAACATCAATGATGCGTGGGAACCGCACCTTGCTTTACCTCTCGAGGGATCTCGAGAAGCTTACAACCCCCACCAGGCAGTGTACCTGATCGTTGTAGTATAGTATAGTGACAAGTACCGGGGGATTGATCGTTCAGCTTAGGATTAGTGTCGCTAGGATTAGAAAACCTAATTAATAGTTCTAAAGGTGAGAGATGATTATTTTTGTATTTTTATATTTTTATGAAAGCAATTAAAATCTCGGGTTTTTTAAGGAGTGGGCGGAATTAGTTGCTAGTCAACTAACCCAAAACTAATATATAATCAAAATAAAATAATAAAAATGAAAACAAACTAATTATACTAAGGTTGTGAGCAGTAATTGGAGAAATTGTATTTACTTAGACTTCACTACTCCCTAGATATCTTTTACATGTTAATTACTTGTTATACTTGTATGGATGACGGATTGTATTCCTTAATATCATTCGTGGGGTGGCATACATAACTCCCCAACTCTATGAGCTCTTATCTCCTCCTACACCATGACCCAGCACAACTATAGGGATTGTAAACAGTGGCTCATGCATTAAATACAACCAATAAAGACCTAGTACGCCTCGGTTCATGTTTCTTAAGACGTTCAAGCATGTTACCATTTGGAGATCTGCCAGTTTTCTTAAGCCTAACATATAAATCATTCATCCAAGAACAAGAATAAACAAGTAATCAACACATAATCAACATCTAGGTTTCATTAGATCTAAGCAAACACAAGAGAGATCTAGCCTAGCATAATTGAATTGAGACAAGAACAAGAGATGAACAACCAACACATAGACATATTGATTGAATTATAAGAACACTTATCTCAATTACAATGCAAGGTATCAAGGGTTTGGAACCCTTGAAAAACCTGTAAAAGAGGCACCAAATTCGTCTTTAGGGTTTCACCAAAACTTCTCTCTCTTTTTTTTATGAAAAAACTAGAAAACTATATTTAGGAAAAGTTACATGTGACGCCGTCACCTCGCCGCCATATACTTCCTCGGACGGCCTTGATCTACTTATGACGGCCTATGTGACGCCGTCACCGACCACGGTATTTTATTCTTGCCACTTTGACGCCGTCATGAAGGCGTTTGACGCCGTCACCACCTTCGGTATTTTAATCTTCATGTCTGACGCCGTCAAGATATTACTCTTGACGCCGTCACCTTGTATCTTCAGCATGGAAATTTGGTACTTTGCCGTTTTCTTCACTTTTATGCTCCAAAAACGTCCAAAATGGCTTCTTTTCCAGAATTCACTCTCCAAACACCTAAAATCACAAAAGGAACGATTTAGGGCAATATTTGATCAAATAAATTCGGATTCGGGCTTAAATGACCCCCTAAAAACGGATCATTTTTCGCCTCATCATATACCCTTACACTTGAGATTTGCTTGTCCTCAAGCAAATGCGCTTTTATTCTACTCGAAAGACAAGTTAGGGGTCATTTAACACTAATATAAAAGTAATTACAACAAATAATCGTTCCACTAAAGACCAATAGACAAGCACGGAGGTCATACACAAGCACCTCACAAATAGTGTTTAGATACTCACATCTCTCGGGTGTAATAAAGTAATATAACATTATGGAAATGGAAGATATCTCTCACTACCTGTCATAGCAAAATAGATTACCATAGGCTTGGGTAAGGATCAAACCTCCACCACATGGCGTAAGCACCTAGGATAAACTATCAAAGAGGTCTTTTAAAGGGTTGTAACGTTAGGTATAGGGATATGAATTACACGGTTTTGTTGGATAAAGGAAGTTTTACTGGTGGCGAGTTAACAATCTTGGTTAATTACATGTACAATATGGCGTTGCTAAGCCAAGACTAGACTCGACTTAAGCTAATAAATGAAAAATAACAAAAATATAAAATGAACATAGAATGAAACGGGATGGTAGTCCGTATGTTTTTTCTCTTTTTCCTTTTTCTATTTATTTTTTTTTTCCCTTTTCTTGTTTTTTTTTTTCTAATTTTTTTTCGATTTATTTTTTTATTTATTTATTTTTTTTTTTGCATACACTCTTACCCTACCATCCGAAATAATACATCATAGGGGATGAGAATTCCCCTTACACTTGAATCTTTACATACTTTACATTTAACTAATCTAATGACTCGAATTAAGAAAATCAAAACACTTGGAGCACTTTTAAGATTAACGTACATATGGGGGTAATAAATGATGTTCTTCCCCATTACTCCATAAAATAAGTACTTACCCATGAGTCCCAATAGTCCCAAAACAATTTGTACAATGATATGACTCGACTTAGCAACCATGTAATCAATTAGAAAGTTAACTTAGGGTTTAACAAATAACAATAATGCACTAAAAATGAGCGCATACACGGAAGGCTAAGGCGATTTGGGTGTACATTTAAGTGGGGTGTAACAAATTCTTCCTTTAAGTAAAATGCTTAAAGTTAGAAACGAAAAGATAGGCTTGGAGGGGTGTACTAGGGGTTTCGTGTACTAAAAATGAGTACAACGCTAAGGGTGTGGGAAAAATTAGTTGACTTAACTAGCCAAGCAATATGACTTAAATGGTCAAGTAATTATAATACGGGTTTAACACAAGGGTGATCCTAATGCCTCTTATCATGTAGTAAATCCTACCACACGAATGTAGTCTCACTAGCGGTCTCGGGATGCATCACTAACGCAAGTTCTAGAATCTAAATGCTACCGGTACACTCATAAGCACTAATAGTAAATGCTTTTCCTATCGAATCTAAAGGCGAACCTCACATTTTTGGGTGGAAATTTTTTCTGAATATACGGTTATGTGCTAGTCATACAACCTCCTATCCATGAGACGCTTGCTATGGCTAAAGTTTCACTCCTAAATGTTGTAAAAAATTTTAAATTTGGCGCTAAAATTACACTAACAAGTATTTCTCGTAGTTTTATTACACATCTACTATCAAACAAAACAAACTCAAGCGAAAGTGCATATGTAAGGTATCATCTTTTTACCTTCCCCTTACACTTAAGATGAAAATTGTCCCCAATGTTCAAGTAAAGAATGTAAAAGTGAAAAAGTAAAGAGAATGAAATCAAATACTCCCCTGATTCGCTCGGTATGGATTATAGGTTGACCAGGTTAAATCCTCTTCCAAGAAAATGAACAATCAAAGCTTCCCTTCCAGAATATAAATCATCTTCTTGTCAAACATAACCTGTAAATCCTGACAACAATAGACAAGGCAACCTCGCGTAAAATCGGCGGCATCCTATATAAGTTACTAATCCTAGAAAACAAAGTAAGATATAATGCTTGTGGAATGAAGTTTGCAGATTTCCTGGAGATTATAAAACTTAATAATTCACAAAAACCATAAGACTCCGTTAGAAAAACAAAACCGGTAAAATTTCCAGATTTTTAACTCCTGACGCCGTCAAGAGTAATACTCTGACGCCGTCAGAATGGACCTGCAGAAATTCTTATGTTAAGTTTTCGGAAAATTTCTGGAAAAACTTCGTCCTACTTCCTGGAAAATCCTGCAAAACTTCATTATGACTCAATACAAGCATTTGACTCTAACAAATACGAATATACATGTTCATTAAATATTGTGGAGAATCATGATCGGTTTGTTTCTTGAAAACATATTTGGGGTTTCCCCTTACACTTATCTTTTGCAAAAATACCTTTAGGTTGGAGTTAAGACTAGGCCAAACAACATAATAAAGTATTTCCACATTTTAATTGAGAAACATGATCAACCAACAATAAAAATAAAACATGCATACGGAAGCAAATAACAATCAAACAAATAAAATCACACAAAACATGGGTTGCCTCCCAAGAAGCGCTTGTTTTTGTTCGAGTCACGAGCCTGACTCTACCCTTATTTCACGGATAAAGGTGAGGTTTTCCCTACACTTAGGATTAAGTGCGGGTGAAAGTAGCGATACACACCATCTTGGTGGAAGTATGCCACGTGAGAAAAGAGTGGTGGATGAATTATATGCTCAAACGGGTGTGCTCCTTTCATCATAACCTTACCTAGTTCACTTTGGTCAATGAGTGAGTTGAAGTTATCTCCTAAGAAGGGATCATTTTCTATCAACTTCGAGATATTCCTAGTTGGGGATCTATCTTGACCTAATAAACCCGGTTTAAACCCATAATGTTTCTTACGATCAATCATGAATGGGTGATGTAAGTATGTAAGGTCATGGTTCACTCCTATGTTGGCTTCTTCTCTACAAGGCTTGGGGTCTACTACCTTCAATGTAAAACTACCCGGACTACATGGTTTGATGGGTGGATCGGGACCTATTTCAATTCCTAAATCTTCATCCAAGGATGGAAGATTAGGTAATGGTTTTGGTTGAGGCTCCGGTTTATCAAAACTAGGAACTTCCCTAGAACTAGGAGTAAGGTTATCACTACAAGTGTTCAAACCTATATCCTCTAGTGGTGCTTGGTCCAAGGGTTCTACCTCAATTGGGGTTCCTATAGTCTCTTCTACTTCTTCCGGGTAAGTCACGGGCGGTGTATGTGCCTCAAATGATGGTAGGACTTGTGAGGTACTTTGTGGGCTTGAATTGTCCACCTCATCCTCCATTGTACCTAGATTACCTATGTGTTTGTTTTGTACTATGGCTTTAGGTGACATCCACACAGGTATCCCTGAGTAATCATCCCCAGAAAAACTTCCTGTTTGCTCCTTCAAACTTGTTTTTGATTGATTTGTGATGTTGTTTGTTGGGTTGTCTACTCTATAATAGTATTGGGCACAGTCTTCTAAGGTATCCCATGCTTCTTCATCACTTAATTCCCTAGCGCCCCCATTGGCAAAATCATCAATGCACATTTGGTCACATCGGCTTACACGATAGTAATAGGTTTCGGTTAGGGATGCTAAAGAGAAACTATGATGAGGGAATTTTCGAAGTAAAATTTTAAAACGAGTCCATGCATCATATATGGGTTCATCTCGATATTGTTTGAAATTCGAGATGTCAACAGGGTAGAATGGCCTTTTTGGTTGGTGGTATGGTGGATTCGCGTACTCCATAATGGTGAACGGAATAGTCAATGGAAATTACGAACAAACACACAAAGAAAAAGATAGACTAAAGAAAACCTAAAAATAAAAATAAAATCTTACTAGAAAGGAATCTAGCAAGTAGACCTAATAAAAAGAAATTCTAACCTAGACAATAACTATTCCCCAGGCTGCGGCGCCAAAAACTTGATGCGTGGGAATCGCACCTTGCTTTACCTCTCGAGGGATCTCGAGAAGCTTACAACCCCCACCAGGCAGTGTACCTGATCGTTGTAGTATAGTATAGTGACAAGTACCGGGGGATTGATCGTTCAGCTTAGGAATAGTGTCGCTAGGATTAGAAAACCTAATTAATAGTTCTAAAGGTGAGAGATGATTATTTTTGTATTTTTATATTTTTATGAAAGCAATTAAAATCTCGGGTTTTTGAAGGAGTGGGCGGAATTAGTTGCTAGTCAACTAACCCAAAACTAATATATAATCAAAATAAAATAATAAAAATGAAAACAAACTAATTATACTAAGGTTGTGAGCAGTAATTGGAGAAATTGTATTTACTTAGACTTCACTACTCCCTAGATATCTTTTACATGTTAATTACTTGTTATACTTGTATGGATGACGGATTGTATTCCTTAATATCATTCGTGGGGTGGCATACATAACTCCCCAACTCTATGAGCTCTTATCTCCTCCTACACCATGACCCAGCACAACTATAGGGATTGTAAACAGTGGCTCATGCATTAAATACAACCAATAAAGACCTAGTATGCCTCGGTTCATGTTTCTTAAGACGTTCAAGCATGTTACCATTTGGAGATCTGCCAGTTTTCTTAAGCCTAACATATAAATCATTCATCCAAGAACAAGAATAAACAAGTAATCAACACATAATAAACATCTAGGTTTCATTAGATCTAAGCAAACACAAGAGAGATCTAGCCTAGCATAATTGAATTGAGACAAGAACAAGAGATGAACAACCAACACATAGACATATTGATTGAATTAGAAGAACACTTATCTCAATTACAATGCAAGGTATCAAGGGTTTGGAACCCTTGAAAAACCTGTAAAAGAGGCACCAAATTCGTCTTTAGGGTTTCACCAAAACTTCTCTCTCTTTTTTTATGAAAAAACTAGAAAACTATATATAGGAAAAGTAGGCTGACGGCGTCAAGAGTTACATGTGACGCCGTCACCTCGCCGCCATATACTTCCTCGGACGGCCTTGATCTACTTATGACGGCCTATGTGACGCCGTCACCGACCCCGGTATTTTATTCTTGCCACTTTGACGCCGTCACCACCTTCGGTATTTTAATCTTCATGTCTGACATCGTCAAGATATTACTCTTGACGCCGTCACCTTGTATCTCAGCATAGAAATTTGGTACTTTGCCGTTTTCTTCACTTTTATGCTCCAAAAACGTCCAAAATGGATTCTTTTCCAGAATTCACTCTCCAAACACCTAAAATCACAAAAGGAACGATTTAGGGCAATATTTGATCAAATAAATTCGGATTCGGGCTTAAATGACCCCCTAAAAACGGATCATTTTTCGCCTCATCAATCAACATTAGCACCACTAGCATTCTTCAACAATAAGTGAGTGGTCTTGTCAGCAGGGGTATTGGAAGATTTTGCATCAGTGAACTTGAACTTCTTAATTATCTCAGCCACATACTTGTCTTGGCTGATAAATATGCCTTCCTTACTCTGTTGAACTTGCAGCCCCAAAAAGAATGTAAGTTCTCCCATCGAACTCATTTGAAATTCATATTTCATCAGCTTCTCAAACTCTTTGCACATCTCTTGTTTAGTAGATCCAAAGATAATATCATCAACATATACTTGCACAAGTAGAATATCACCCTTGTCTTTCTTGATGAACAAAGTTTGATCAATCTTGCCTCTATGAAACCCATTATTCAATAAATAAGTAGCTAAGGTTTCATACCACTTCCTTGGAGCCTGATGTAAGCCATAAAGAGCCTTAACCACTTTGTAAACTTTATTTGGGTGTTGAGGATCTTCAAAGCCTGGAGGTTGAGAGACATATACCTCCTGATCAATAGTTCCATGCAGAAAGGCACTCTTAACATCCATTTGATAGACTGTAAAGCCCATAAATGATGCATAGGCTAAGAACAATCTAATAGCCTCAATCCTTGCAACAGGAGCAAACACTTCTTCATAATCAATACCCTCCTCTTGAGTGTATCCTTGAGCAACCAATCTAGCTTTGTTCCTGATTACAATGCCTCTTTCATCTTTCTTGTTTCTGAAAACCCATTTAGTACCAATGACCTTCATACCATCAGGCAAGTCACAAAGAACCCAAACCTTTTGAAGTTTAAACTGCAACAACTCTTCTTGCATAGCTTCAACCCAGCTAGATTCTCCTAGAGCCATATACACATTCTTAGGCTCAACCTGTGAGAGAAAGCAGAAAAACAAACACTCATTCTTCTTACTATGTTTCTTGGACTCATACACTTCACTTATGAACCCATGAATATCATCTTTCTTTGTCTGTCTTCTAGTCTTCACACCTGATTGAAGTTCACCAATAACATTATCAAGTGGATGCACTTTATGAATGGTAGACTGTGATGTGCTAGGAATATCATATGTTGTAGGCATGTTTGAGATCTCTACATCATAACTTGGTGATTCCTGAGAAGTATGTTCCATATTTGGGCTTACAGTGGAAACTTCTGGTGTAGCAGTGGGAATTGAGTTACCACTGCTAGTAGGAATTTCTTTAGTCACACCATCTGCATCACTTGGTTTTTCAGAATTATCACCAAAGTCCCAAAGTGGCATAACAAGTTGATCTTCATCATCTTTGCAAGCTTCATCTTCATCAATGAATTCTTCTGAATCTTCAAGATCTTTGTCTCCAGTACTTGAAGTGAGAGGAACATAATTCATTGTATTTGATAATGTTTCAAGATCAAATAGCCAATCTGGTCCTGAACCTGCCATGTTTGCTTTATTTTCAAGAAACTGAACATGCAAGTTCTCTTCAATCTTCTTTGTTCTTAAGTTATAGACTCTAAATGCCTTGCTAACCATAGAGTATCCAACAAAGAAGCCTTCATCTGACTTTTCTTCAAATTTGCCCAGATGATCAATGGTATTGAGAATAGTAACATGACACCCAAATGGTCTCATAAACTCCAAAGTAGGAGGTCTTCCTCTGAACAGCTCATAAGGTGTCTTGTTCTTTGTTTTGACCACTAAAACCCTATTCTGAATGTAACAAGCAGTGTTAACTGCTTCAGCCCAACAAGTCACTGGAAGCTTAGAATCAGCTAACATTGTTCTAGTAGCCTCAATTAGTGTTCTGTTTCGTCTTTCTGCAACTCCATTTTGTTGAGGAGTTCTTGCAACACTAAATTCTCTTTTAATACCTTTTTCTCTGCAGAAATCATCCATAACTTTATTCTTGAACTCTGTCCCATTGTCACACCTGATGATCTTGATTTTCTTTTCAAATTGATTTTCAACTTGAGTGATGAATGTCTTTAGAATACCTATTGTTTCATCCTTAGTACTTAAAAAGAAAACCCATGTGAATCTACTGAAATCATCAGTTACAACTAGACAATACTTCTTCAAATTGATGCTGCTCACAGAAGTAGGACCAAACAAGTCCATATGCAGCATAAAAAGTGGATGATTGATTGAATTGAATGCCTTGGTCTTGCATGAAGCTATGTGTTGCTTTCCTTTGAGACAGGCAACACAAGTTTGGTCATTTTCAAATCTTTTCTCTGGTAGTCCTCTGACAAGTCCATCTTTCACAATCTTGTTGATGGTCTTGAAGTTAACATGACCAAGTCTTCTATGCCAAAGCATTGATTCATCCAAAGTGGCTTTAGCAAGCAAGCAAGTAACATCATTATTAGCCACTATGTTCTGCATATCAATGCTATACAAATTTCCTTTTCTAGGGATTTTAAGCAAAATGTCACATTCATCTGGAAGCTTATAATCCTTAGATAAGATATAGCATTCATCTTCTGTAAATAGAACTCTATGCTTTTTGTCACACATCTGTGACACACTAAAGAGGTTGTACTTGAGTTCTTTCACATACTGCACATCTTCAAAATCAATGTTTCCAGCCTTGATTGTACCTTTGCCAGAAACTTTGCCACCAATTCCTCCTCCAAAGCTGACAAATTGTCCATCATAAGGTTGAAAGTCTGAAAGATAGGACTTATTGCCAGTCATGTGCCTGGAACATCCACTGTCTGAGTATTCTTGATCATTATTAGTCTTTGAATGTCCCTGCACACAGAATAAAGGAATTAGTTCCTTTTGGGGACCCAAGCCACAAATGACTTGGATCTGCCTCGTGTATCAATATAATTATATCTATCAAAGGTCATTGATACACCATTGGGATTGTTTGAGGTGATGGTTCCTTTTGGTTTCCATTCCCAACGAGCTGAGGCCTTAACAGCATTTCCCACATTTACCCTTTTCTTGTTAACAGACCTTGCAGTGGTAACCTTTGGCCTTGCAGTGGTAACTGCTGCCTTAGCAGTGGAAACTGCTGGCTTAAAAATTTTAGGTACCCACTTCTGATTATTGTTAACTTTCTTTTCAAAATTGGTCTTTTTCCCTGTTTGAGTAGATTTAACAAAAGTAGTAACAGGAGACTTAGGGTAAACTCTGTTTTTATTTCTGGCAGTGGCAACTGCTGGTCTAGCAGTGGAAACTGCTGGTCTAGCAGTGGAAATTGGTTTAATGCCAGAGTGAAGCAAAACAGGCCTGGGAATCATTTTGCTAAGTGGATTTGGGTGAGTTAAGTTATTAGCATTGTGTTTATTCACCCAAGTATTCCCAAACACTTCCCTTCTTCCCAAGTGGTAGGTACAGCCTTTAGCTAAATGGTCAAAGCTACCACATATATGACAGGGTTTGTTGTTGAACACAAAGTCACTACCAAATTGCCTAGATTTGACATGATTCCAACTTCTCATATTACCCCTAGGAGTTGGTGACCTACTTCTGTACATCTCTGCATATCTAGTAGTGGGCCTAGTGACATTAGGTTGTGACCTAGGCTTCTCTTTGACAACATCAGGAACACTTCTTTTAACCTCCACTTTAACATTCTCAGGAGTACTAGATGTAGACTCAACATTCAAATTATCATCTTTAAGAGATGAGTCACTAGCACTATCAAATACATCTACCTCAACCTGAACCTTTTCAATTTCAACTGGTTTAACAAACTTTGGTCCATAGGTCATAGGTAGATCCTGAAATTCTTCTAAACCTGTGTGAGCTAAGTCAATGCCAGGAGGTGCTGGAACACCTCTTAGAGGTGGTGGAACAGTTTTGTATCCAAGACCTGATTTAGCTTTGCTCACAATTTGGGCTTCCCAAATTTTGTCAATACACTTGGATTGATGATCCAGTGTTTGCTTAGTTATCATTATATTCTCACTAGCCACTTTAACCTTTTCTAGTTCTTCTCTAAGAACTTTATTAACAGCAACCTGATAATCTAAGTCTCTTCTTAATACAGCAATATCATCATTGAACTTAGATTCATTTGCCCTATAATGCTCTAATTGAGTTTCTAAAACACTTAGGCCTCTTTTATGATTTGATAAGTTATAATTAGTATGAGTTAACTCTATGTGTTGCTCATTAAATTGTGCTTTAAGTTTCTCATACTCTTTTAAGGCCTTACAAGATTTAGAACAAACATTATCAATTTGTACCTCAGAGTCAGAAAAAGCCATTAGTGCCACCATTGCAGACTCTGAATAATCTTCCTCATCCTTAGTCATAAAGCTCCAATCAAAGCTCACTCCATCAATGGCCAATAGCCCCTTTGGCTCATCAGTAGTAGGTTCCTTCTTCTTGTCTTGCTTGTACCAAGTTGACCTGTTTTCAGACTTCCTTGGCTTCCTAGATTCTCTAGCAAAGTGCTCCTTCTTATGACAATTGTAGCACTCCACCTTCTTCTTGTCAAAACCTACTGTTTCATTGCCACTGATGTTGATCTTTCTACCAGTCTTCTTCCAAAACTTCTTTGTCCTCAAGCTCAGTAATGCCACTTGCCATTTAATGTCCATCTCCTCCATATTATCTTCATCAATTTGATCCAGATCCTCATGATTGAGGATTGAACCACCCACTTGACTTGATATAAAGGCATAAAAAGTAGTATCATTAAGCCCTGCAATCTGTCTCTTTGAACTACCAGTGGAAACACTTCCACTACCAGTGGAAACAACAATATTAGCACTGTCATCATCATTATCACTTTCTTCATCTGAACTATCATCAAGAGAAGATGATATAAGTGCTACACTTCCAGAACTTGAGCTTATTTTGCCAGCTTTCTTTAATCTTTGTTCAATAACCTTGAAGTTATTGTACAAGTCATTGAGTTTCATGGTCTCCATCTCTGGCTTATCTTCCCACACAGCAACATTGGTTCCAAACCCAGAGGGTAAGCTTCTTAAGAACTTTAAATTGAGGTCTTCCTTTTCCACCTCAATTCCAAAAACAGTGAGTTGTGAAACAATCTTTTGTAGCCTTATGAAGATGCTATCAAGAGATTCATTACTTTTTGAACCAAAGTTTTCATAGGTTTGCTTCAGCAGGGTCTTTTGAGTCTTCTTGGTGGAATCATTACCACCAAAAACTTCACGGATCTCATCAAAGAGAGTCTTTGCAGTCTTGAACTTGCTGAAAGCTACAACTTGGTCTCTGGGAAGTGTCCTCAGCAACAGACCTCTGGCCTTCAAATCATTCTTCAGTTGAAGTCTTTCATCATTAGTAACAGGTCCAGAGTTGACCTTGATTACTTCCTTGCCACCAACAATCTCTGAAGTAGAACTTGGTTTGAAAGAGTTTCCAACCATAATGATCTCCCAGAGTGTGTAATCTTGGACCATAAAGAATTGTTCTATCATTAGCCTCCACATCTCAAAGTCATTCAACTTAAGCTTTGGAAGCTTAGCAACAATGTTTGAGTTACTGGTTTCTGTCTCCATTGATTCTTCTGAGTGAAACTTGAGTCTTCTAAATCAAAGTATCAAAGTCTGGCTCTGATACCACTTGATGGATCTAAACACCTTGAACTTGTGTTAGATTGATACTTTGAATTATATCACTAAGTATGCGGAATCTACTTAGTAACACTTAGAAGTTTCATTGTGAGTAAGACAGTTGTATATGAACAATGTATGTAAACAAACTATTAGCTCCAATATTATTAATGATAATAATACGAGTGATCTTGATATCACTAGGGTTACACCTTGAAGCTCTAGAAACGTATATGACAACTTGTATGACTGATCTATATCGACCTTTAACCTAGGACCTCCTTTTATAGCACAAGGAGTCCTCTTCTACAAGATAAGTATAAAGCTAATAGAATAAGATATACACAAGATCTATTCTATATTTATCTAGACGCGTTTCCTAACAGTTATCTAATAAGCAGTGGTAATATATTGTTCTTGCAGTGGTAATGAGTTTCCACTGCAAGTACAATCTTCTGCAGTTGTAACTTCTTCACTATCCGTGGTAACTGTTAGTATAATTCCCAACAGAGGTTATAGCAACTAGGATGTATCTTGGACCCTAGACTATAACCACATCATCATAGCATCTCATCATTTCATCATAGGTGCATATTCATTATACATGTTGTTTCATGCACACACTATGCGAGTTATTTATACCCATACTCATATATAATTATATTGACCTGGTACACAAGTGACATGTCTTCAGATACACACCCTGTCATCCTTTCATCGGATTCCAACATTGAAGATGCCTTGTCAACTTCCACTACCATTGTACCACTAGTTGCACTTATACCACCATTAGCACCATTGATTTGTTATAGGAACAAGGGTTTTCCTATTATTCAGCCCATACATAGAATACCGTTTGGTAGAGTATTCAGATATAATCTTAATGGACCTATTAGGATGCTTATTGCAAGGGAGATAGTATGTTTTCTTTCCTTCACTAGTAGGGCGCTTACTACTCAGGTACTACCACCACCGTCAGCTACTTATTACACTATTGGTCGTCCCATAGTGCGTACTTCAGTTTTACCTCTTAGATGTCGCGAGATAGCGCGAAAGAGGGTAGTATTCCATTCACTATTATCACCATCGTCTCCTAACTCATCACTAGGATCTCATCGTCAGCAACTTTGTTCTCATCATCTAAAGCACCACCAACACCATCACATCTCAGAGACCCTACACCCATATATGACAGGCCGCTTAAGAAGCAACCACTATTTGACATACCATTACCATCTACCACACGTTACACCACCTTATAGGTTTGAGGTTGGTGAGAGTTTGAGAGCCTCTACTACTTGACAACCTACTACTCTTCATTGTTAGACGATGATCTCTAATTATATGAGATTACCCACGAGTGTTTGGACGATACACTCTGAATAATACCACAAGCCTCATAAACACAATAAGAATTGCAACAAACCGCCCAAGGGTGGCATCTATCACAAGGACTCTATATTATCTTAGATATGATCGACTCATACCTCCATAACACAATAAACCAACAAGATGCCTTGAACGGTATTATACCATCATAATGGAACTCATCACAACTCTCCCTTCATTATCAAGTTTGATTACACCACGTTCTAAGCCGATGATTTCATCATTAGTCGCTCTAGCAACACTCCACCGACCAATATGGTCACATTAGTAGTTTTGACATATAATTACAACTTTGGGAAGACGCAAGTAAGACAATAGGATTAATAAAGACGAAGATGTCTTTATGATTAAATGGTCATGTTGACCAAGATAAAAGTGACTGCCCTAGTTTTCGTGTTTCGGAGATAATAACAATTCAAGTAAGCCAAAGTCAAATTAAATTTTTGTACAAACAAAAAGATTTCTTGCAAACCTTACGAAGTATGACAAATTATTGATTTTCAATGGTTGGATTAAAACTCATTTTTGTTTAAGCAACAATCTTCTTGAACTCCCTTTTTTTTCAAAGACATATATATATATATGAGATATTATTTTTATCAAAATACAAAATATTTCGTAGTCACATCTTTTACATAACTATATTCATTACGAACTTCAAATAAAGTCACTCCAAGATACATTTATGACCAAATTTCACAATGTTTCACTCAAATAAATGTTGTTAATTTTAGAAACCATATCTCCAAGAAGGAACACGCATAACTCATGAACGAATCTCGAAAGCACCCACTATATCTACTTACTATTTGACCTTAGATGCGAATGAAACCCCTCTACCAGAGATTGCCAATATTGATACACCATGCCTTAACACCACTATTTGAAATTACAACTTTTTCGCTCATTCCATATTGTAAAACCCTCACGCTAGTATAAGTTCGTTGGATTAAAAGATCAAGGTACAATTACTCAACAAAATTTATATTCTTTTCGGAGATCGATATAGCTTAGTCACAATGGGACAAGACCTCATTTTCATGAAAGGATATCGAGAAGTTTCACCTGACCATAAGGCATTTTGCTTGCATTCATGGAAAAACCAAACATCATCCGATGTGATACCTACTTGACTCAGATCACCCGTACAACAATTTCCTTTCTTTATACATTTTTAGTCATGCCTAGAGGGATTAAGCTTTTGAACCTGCGAACTTTACCTAGTATAAATTCTCGAATACTTCAAATCATTGGCACCAAATTTCTGCCCTATATCCTTTCACACACAGACTATCCCTTCAGTTGATTGTAGATGCCTTAAAGACACGTTCATCTTTCATGCTCTTAATATCACTACCATATTCTCAACCACTTCATAATCATAAACCACTTCCCTGTTATGAACTAAGATATTTACATTCTTTAAATAAGTGAATTAGTAGACTATTACCATACCATAAGATTCACCCATGTATCCAATAAACCATTCAACGAATTTTACTTCAAACTATTTTACTATCATATGGGGAAATTGTTTTACAGAATTTTTAAAGTAAGCTATTTTATTGCTACCCGATAAATTGATTTTTCCGTTATTGCATCAAGTATTTACTATTATTACGCGAAACAATTTTCATGTTACTTGAAAGGAAATGACTAGAATACCATTTTTCAAAACAAAACGTTGAACACCATCTAAAACTTTTGAGAAAAATAATGCTCTTTTGACAAACTCAAGCATTGCATCATTAGTCCTCAATTATACATAGCCTGATCACCAATGTATATTTCAGGAAGGATTATGCTATGATGAAAATAATTACTTTTTAGGGATTGTTAATAACAATCTCCATTCAAAAGCGTTGTAAACAAATAAACTTTTTCATAAACATCTCTTTTTGACAAACCCTCCCTGGATACTTTCCCCACCTGTCACTTACTCGGCCATTAAGTTGGATTTTTTCCATTGATTTTGTGGAAAACTAGAAGGGGGCGTTGAATAGTTTTACGTCTTTTTCGTTTTATTTGTTTTGTAAAAGTTATATTCAAAAGTTTAGATGAAAATTTCAAAACTCTAATGCAAAAATATAGATACAAGTTTATTTACGATTTTGTATAAACACTACTTATGTATAATGTACAATTTCAAAACTCTTTAATGCGAAAGTGTCGATACTAGTGTATTTATGATTTTGTATAAACACTACTTATGTTTAATGTTGGGAAAGAATTTATAATTTCATATATCACATATATAAGCATATATATATGTATAAGTGTTTTAATATAAGTTTGTGTACTTGGTTTGTTTTTGAAAGATTAATGTTATGAATGAATTTTAGTTTGATCTTTATGTGAAATCAATATGTGCACAACACAAGCAATAATAATTATGTATGGAATGCTAGTAAGTAAGTAAGTAATCAAAAAGTGAGAGATGGAAAGATCAAACTGAGAGACAAAGGATTTATAGTGGTTCGGCTACAAGGACACCTTCCTTGCCCTACTCCACTCCCCGAGTCACCTACTCGAGAGTTTTTCTTCACTAGATCAAAAGCCTCCCTTATGGCGGAGAAAACCTTACACACCAAATTACACACCACAACTTTGTCACAACACAATCACAACTTCTACACAACTTCTTCATACCAATCTACGTCCCACCAATTCTTCCTCACACCTTTCTACTTCACTCCTAGCTTCTTCACAACTTTCTACTTCGCTAACCCTTTTTCTTCACACCACTTGTTTCTTTACACCTTCACTACTAAGTCCTATCCACTACTCCAAAATATATATTACTTCACAACTTCTAGGCTTCAAGGTCTTCTCAACTTCAAAGCTTCAACTTCTTTGTCTTCACAACTATCTCCACTTCAATATACTACCACTACTTATTTCTTCTATCACCAATCGTATTCGCCTCTACTTCTTCACTTCTAGTACTACTTCACACCTTCAATAAATCTAGATCCTATATGTAAATCTATCTAACCAATGTATACACTATATTTACCAAAGAATGGATGATATACAAGATGAAATGATCAAGCAACTTAGATAGCAAGATGATACTAAGTTGTAATACTCCTAGTCTTGATGAATAGAAGTATTCTTCTCTTTGCACTTGAATGAATGAGGCTTTGGATCACTTGGAAACAAAGGCTTATGAATTATATGATCAAAGGATTTTTAAGATTGAAATGGAGATTTGAATTAGAAAGTTTTTAGTGCAAAAAGGTAAGAAAAATTCCAGATTTAAGGTGGTATTTATAGGCAACAAGTTCTGACAGAGAAGCGTGGCCGGCCCCCTTAAAATTAAGGGGACCGCCCCTTATAATTAAGGGGGCCGCCCAACTGTAACGGCCAGAAAACTTGTCTTTTAGTGGGAAAAGTTTATTTGGTGAAAAACTAATTGATTTTGGTCAAAAATTTGAAATCATATATTTAGTATGATTAAAACATTTTTCTTTATTACCAAAAGTGTTTTATAAAAATATATAATAAGTTTATATATTAAAATAAACTTTATAATAATATCCCTTTGATCTTATAATGCATTAAACACTATGTTTATTCATACCTTAAATGATTAGATGGTGAAAGTGATTATTTACTACTAAATACTTGTTTACGTCATGATCTTTGGTTTGATGTGTTTTCGTTTTGTGATTATCAAAACATAGAGATATTGAAAGATATGAATAACATTTTTAGTCATTTATTTATATTAACAATCTCCCCCTTTTTGATGATTACAAAACCTAAACTCATTAAATCCAAAAATTAATTTTTAGACAAGTATTTAGTGAGTTTATATTCACTTCTCCCCCTTTTTGTAAAATCTAAAAGGTTTAAGCGAATAAGAAGGAAGCTCCCCCTTGATGTATGCTCCCCCTCGTTTGAGGGCACCAAGGGTTCGAGTAATGGAATTCTTACAAGAAAAATATTAGAAGCACAAGCATGGCACAAGCAAACACATATAACATAATACCAACTAATAATAAGTATGGAAAAAGATAATTAGAAACACATATTAAATCATTCATTAATAGAAAATAATTATGTCAACCCATAATCATTTTTACAAAGTCCATAAAGATAGAGTACTAAACTAAGTAGAACATCCTAATGTGCCAACAAGGAGTGTCACCAAACTTTCTTGAATCCCAAAATGGTTGAGGAGTTTTATTTGAAAAAGAGAAACAGAAGCATATAAAATGCTTGGTGGTTTAGTGGAGATAAACTTTTGGTTGCATGGATGTTGGTGAGTTTGGAGATGTGGAGCTTGTAGGAGGTGGGTTTGAAGTTGGGTTTGTTGTTTGAGGGTTTTGATGTTGTTCCAGTGATGATGTTTGTTGAGATCTAGTAAGAAGATACTCAATCCAAGTGAAGTGCTCATTCAATGCAATGGTTTGTTGTTGAAGGAAGATGCAACAAGGGTAATTGTTAACATGCTTCTCAATTTGGTTGATGTTGTGTGGTGATGATGGTGAACTTGATTGGGGTGGATCCAAATTGCGTTGAGCAAGATGTAATGCTAAAAGAACACTAAGCTCATGAGCCTCTTTTAGCTCCTCAACGAACTTCAAGTGTTCGGAGGAAGGTGATGGTGGTGGAACATGATAGTTGTCTTGGGTGAAGGTTTGAACATCCAACATAGGAATGGTATGTGAAGTTGTAGGATGTAGTGGTGGTACTCTTAGTGGTGGAGACATGGTTGAGCTTGGGTAGTCATGAAAACATGAAATGGGTGGAAGAGGTTCTTCATGAGTGGGTGGTGTTTTTGTTGAATGAGCAACATGTGAAGTATTGATTGAGTGATTGGGATTGTTGTTTTGGGATTGAGCATGCTCATCATAAGAAGAAGCATTAATGAAGGCATGAGTGGATGATAGGTTGTGAGATGAGTCATTAGTGTGGGTTTGAGGTTTAGTTGTTGGTTGACTTGGAACAACATCACTTGAGTTATGACAAGAATCAAGTTTCCTCCTCTAAACGGGTTTGACGGAGATCCTTGCGGTTCTTGAAATCTTTGGTTTTTGGTTGTTGGGAGATGACATGTTTGGGAGTGATGGCATTAATGATGGGAAGAGGGTATTTATAGTGTATGAGAAATGTGGTTTAGGAAGGTAAATTTTGAGGGATAGTATGGGACAAAATATGTTTGTGAATTTTGGGAAGTATAGGGTAAAATGGGTCAAAAAGTGATAAAGAAAACGGTATCCCCGACCATCAGATGGCCGGTCCCCTTAAAATTAAGGGGGCCGCCTTATATAATTAAGGGGGCCGCCCATCTGGTGATTCCCAGAATGCAAGAAATGGGTTTTTGGTAGAAAATTTTCAAAAAGGTTGTGTTTTTGGATTTGGATTCAAGTAAGTTCAACCCTTTGAGGCAATATAGGGCATACTATTCATGAATGTAGAGATTGATATAGAAATAATTAAATTAGACAATTAATTTCTAATAATCATGCTATCTACTAATTTATCAATTAAGATATGCAACTAAGGAAGCAATAAAGCAAATTAGTTAAATATGCAACTATATGAAGATGATAACATGTAGGCTAGTGCAAACATATTGAGAGTTGCTTACAAGTAACAAGTAGGAAGATATGATTATATGGACTTCAAGACTTGTTACAAACAAGATCCATATGGGCAAACCATGATTCTCATGAAACGATTTGATTAAATTGAGAATGTCATTTCCACAGAAGTGTATGACACATGTGAGATAATCAAATACGTTTTAAGCAAAACGTTTTTAGTTTTATTCAACAATGTTTTGAAATAAATTCAAGTGTGTATTACAGTAAAATAAATTGAGTTTTGTTTCATAACATGAGAAAAAAAATTTCAATCTTGATTTTGATTAAAATAAAGTTATGGTAGTTTATAGTTAAACATGTTGTTAAAAAGAATGATATAGATATTTGAAAGATTTTTATTCAAAGAGAGAGGTTTTAAACATGATGTTTTGATATTGATAATCAAGAAATTGCAAGTGAAGGATTTGAAATGAAAACTTATCATACTCAAGAGAATCAATTAAGCCCATTGTCACATATAATCATCTCTAATGGCAACTAAAGATCTGGAAGAGAGATGGTAGATATTTATGATCTAAGTGCAATGAGATAGAGAGGGACAAAGTAAATCATCTATGGATACAAGATAGACATGTATATATATATATATATATATATATATATATATATATATATATATATATATATATATATATATATATATATATATATATGTGTGTGTGTGTGTGTGTGTGTGTGTGTGTGTGTATACAAAGAACATCATAATATTAAGTTGCTAACAAGTCTTAATTATAATACATCTATTAATGCAACTAGTAAGATCATATAGCTTAAATGGTAAATATTCTACTATAGATCATAGAAGATCTTCAATATAAATGAAGACCAAGAAAAATGATAATAGACTTAACAACAAGAGGGTTAATTATTCTAATATCATATATGCATAAATTAGTCTCAATGATCTAAAAGCATGGCAACTTATAAATTAAATCATATTCATACACTAATTAAAGCATACTTTAATATAATGTAATATTGGCAAGTTTTTGAAAAGAAAACTTACCTCAGGTCCAGCTTATCTTAAAGAGTGGGGATGAGAGTGATGGAAGACATCTTAAAAGTTTGCCCAAAACAAGTCGAAGTAGCAAAGTAAAAAATCCAACGCAATAGAAATCAAGGGAGCTTGATCCGAAATGCTTAATCGATCACACCAATCATCACAAGACGTGAAGACAAAAAATAGTTGTGCATAGAAACCTTCATCTTGAAATAGTAACGGACACAACATAAAACCAATACTCCAAAAGTGAAGAACAAAATGCCGAGACAATAGATGACCGCAACAACGTCATAGACAAATCATGTGTAGAATGTGAAACATAGTGATAGGAACCAATAGTCGTCAAAAGTAAGAGAGCAAGGTGAGCAATCTAAAACGTAAAAGTCTCTTCGTTCGTTAATTACCTAAACATGATAAAGAGCTTGGTACCCAGATTCTCGTGGGTCCGAGTTGGTTAGTTGAGAACATCCATTGCATTTAAATGCACATGATGAGGATGTCGTCGAGAAGTACAAGAATTCATCAATAGTTTGTTTTAATCAACAAACAATGACTTTCTTGACTAGAGTAATAAATAATGAGTGTAAATTATATTAGTTCTAAATTTCTCCACTAGGTTTACCAAATTTTATTTGTTTTGATACATTTGTTGAAGGATCATTTGCGGTAATGTTAGAAATAGAAGTGTTGATCATCAATGGAATCAAAGAGAGATCTCAATGATCGCCCCTTAGGGGGAGATTGTTAGAAATAGAAGTGACGATCATTTATTAAGTCATTTAGTCTTGTAGTAATATTGAAATAGTCTTGTAGTTTAGTTAAGGATAAACGGGCTTGGCTTAATCTAATATTGTAAAAGGTTATGTCTAGTTTATTTCAAAAGCCCAAGCCCGACCCATCTTCTTATCTCACCTATATATACCTCCAAATGCTCTCATTTGGAGGTGTTGCTTCTAGGGTTTCTTCTATGTATATTTCCTTCTTTCTCTCTCTAATCTAATATATCCTTCTTTCTCTCTCTAGAAGTTACCATCTCTATCTCTCTCTCTCTACATTTCTCTTCTTTAATCATATACAAACTTGTGTTAGATATAGTATTCTAGGGTCCTACAATTGGTATCAAGAGCCTAGGGATAATTTTAGGTTGTTTTTGATCATTTTTTTTTGGTGAAAATCGGATTTTTAAGAATAAAATTATTGTTCATCGCCTAAATAGCGAGTTTGCAAATCTTTTATCGAGTTTGAAAAATTTTCGAGTTAGAACAAATTTTCATCGAGTTTGAAAATTATTTTATCGAGTTTCAAAAATTTTTATCGAGTTTTAAAAATTTTTGTCGAGTTTAAAAAATTATTTCGAGTTTGAAATTTTTTTTTTCTTCCGAGTTAGAAACATTTATTTTCGAGTTAGAAATATTTTATTATCAAGTTAAAAAATTTCTTTCGAGTTAGGAAAATTTTTCCGAGTTAGGACAAAATTTTCCGACTTAGGAAAACATTTTTCGAGTTAAGCAAAAATTTTTCCGAGTTAAAGAAATTTTTTTGAGTTAGAAATTTTTTTTTCCGAGTTAGAAATATTTCGAGTTAAGAAAAAAGGATTTCTACCGAGTTAAGATTTTCACCGAGTTTGGCTGTCTATTTATACCAACAAAATACAAAATTTGAAAAACCAACAAATCCTTAAAACCAACAAAAACAAAAACAAAATACAAAATACAAAATTTTTGAAAAATATTTTTGAAAAAAAAACAAAATAGAAAATTTGAAAAACCAACAAAAACAAAATACAAAAATATAAAATTTCAAAAAAAAATCCAAAAACATTATAAAATCAATATTCTGTATGTATCTAGAAATGTCATTCAACAATGATACGGACATGTACAGATGCTTGAGCGAGAGTTTTCGAAAATGTTTTCTAAAACATGTCGTTTCTCAAAAGTTTCTTTACGATAGATTTCAAATAAGGACTTAATCAAATGGCTTTTGGACACATTAGTTCAGGACCCGCGCTTCTAAGAAAGGAAAGTGCTTAATCAAAACAAAGATTTCAAAATTTTTTTCGAGCACTTATCCTAAAACGAAAACCAAACACTAATCTGGCTTGAGTTTTCTTTAAAAAACTTTCAAAATCTTTAAGCTCAAGACCATGATTGTTGATCTAATGATAAATTAGATTTTCAAAATTCTCTTACATTCTGAGCACCACCTTTTCAAGATTTTTCAAAAAGATTTTCAAAATCTATCTAAATCGGTGCTCATCATCAAAATGACTTGTGTACACCTTACGGTGCACAATTCAAGCATTCAAAGAAAGGAAAGTGCTCGCAAAAGTGATTTTCATCAACAAAGTGCACTTATCCTAAAAATGGACACTGTTGTACGCCTCAGTGCGACATTCCTATTCAAACAAAGAGAAGTCTTTGTTTTTCCAAAAAACCTTGATGCAAAATTCAACAAATCTGAAACTTCTTTCTCTTTCAGAATTTTGCTTCAAGAAGACTCCTTCCCTCTAAACTTTAAAAAGTTTAACATTTCTGAAAAACATATGCGAGTTTTGAGGGGGAGTATTTCAAAAATAAACTTGTTCCAAATTCATGAAAAATGAAATCTGTCCTTCTCTCCGAAAAGCTTTTTCTTAATCTGTTGATATAAAAAATATCATGATATGCTATTTTTGAGGGGGAGAAGACATGATTAAAATGTGATCAAAGATGTTAAAAGAATGTGACTGAATCTCAAAAGAGCTCGACTCAGAATGTACCAATGAATTGACGAAACTTTAAATGTCAGTAATCGAAAAGACTTGTCCTGGACGGGTAATAATTTCAAGCTAGTCTAACTAGTGATGTAAGCGTGTCTCGAATAGGACTTGTCTGAGTAGAATGTACCATATCGAGAGACTTTCTTTGGACTTGACCAGGACGGGTAATAACTTCAAGCTAGTCTAACTAGTGATGTAAGCGTGTCTCGAATCGGTCATGTTCACTGAAAGTGGATCAATTCAAAAAGTGCAAACTCCTCACGCATGTGCAAATTTCTTAAAAATCCATAAGCACATGTGAAGGGGGAGTCCTTCATAAGAAACAAAAACTCTCAAAGTGTCAACAAAAATGTGTTTATATTCATAAACACTTTGAGAGATTTTCAATCAAAGGTTTCATGGCAATTATAGGATTCATGGAGTTATAAGGTAACTAAGGTTAGGGAAAACCGTCCTATGATCCGCCAGAGCCGGAGGGATCTACCCAAGGACAATTCCAATAGATTAGAATTAGAAGTCCTTAGGTATGATTGAAAAAAATGAGAAAATGAGAAAGGAGAAAGAAGGGGTTGAAGAATTAAAAAGAAAAGTTATGAAAAAGGGTGAAAAGAAATAGCCCTCCATATGTTCAACCTTAGGGCAGACACCGGGTTCAACTCATATGCTACTGGTTGTTACTAAGGTGACACCGGTATTGAAGATAAAGACATAATGGACCCAGTGACGCACTGCACTAAACCTTCTTAACCACTCAAGTTCTCTTAAAAGAGCTTGTTTCATTCTCACGGGGAACCAGCGTAATCTATCGACCTGTCTCTTAGAGATGGTTGATATTGAAGCAGGAGACCTCTCCCTAATCTCCGCATAGGAAACCAAATGTGCACTTATCGAGTCTAGAGCCCCGAGATTCATCAAAAGATCTCATAGGAACACATGATATTTCTACACTGGTTGTTCATCATTAAGGACGCCAGATGTAAACTTAAGAGTCCTACGCAGATCTTAGCAATCTGCCGAGAATGTTTATGAGAGGAATTACTTATGTATATTCTCAATGATTGAACGGAAATTCCTGCCAGGGTCAACATCAAGCAGCCCTGACAGCAGGTCACTTCGGTAATTCTTTATGGGTTACGCTTAGTGTTCGCGGTGGACACTACATCACAATCTACAACAAAAGAACAAAGAATGAAGAAATGTCAGTTATCAAAGATCACAATGCGTGAAGGAACAAAGACTTAAAGACTATACTACAATGACTCAAAGTTCAAGACTACAAGCTTCAAAGTTCAAAGATCAAGATCACAAAGAGAGATCTCAAAGATCACCCCTTAGGGGGAGATTGTTAGAAATAGAAGTGTTGATCATCAATGGAATCAAAGAGAGATCTCAATGATCGCCCCTTAGGGGGAGATTGTTAGAAATAGAAGTGACGATCATTTATTAAGTCATTTAGTCTTGTAGTAATATTGGAATAGTCTTGTAGTTTAGTTAAGGGTAAACGGGCTTGGCTTAATCTAATATTATAAAAGGTTATGTCTAGTTTATTTCAAAAGCCCAAGCCAGGCCCATCTTCTTATCTCACCTATATATACCTCCAAATGCTCTCATTTGGAGGTGTTGCTTCTAAGGTTTCTTCTATGTGTATTTCCTTCTTTCTCTCTCTAATCTAATATATCCTTCTTTCTCTCTCTAGAAGTTACCATCTCTATCTCTCTCTCTCTACATTTCTCTTCTTTAATCATATACAAACTTGTGTTAGATATTGTTTCCAAGGGTCCTACAGGTAAATCCTAAGCCGGTTTTATCATAAAATGATTTTTGAATGTTAAGTAAATATTTTAAGGATCTAGAGCTATTTTCAAATTTTGCTAATATTTTTGCTTTTTCATTTTCCATTTTAATTTCATGTTTATAGTCTTGACAATATTTACATTTAAGATCAATTTCAATATTGCTTTCAAGTCTAGACATTTTATCTTCTAAAATTATTTCCTTTTCAAAATTGTTTTCAATGAATGTTGAAGATTTATTTTTAGAAATCATTTTTGAGTTAATGTTGCAAAAATGTTTGAAGTTGTTTTCCAATTTTGAAAATTCTTATATAAATTGATCATAGCAAAAATGTTCGGTTTCGGATTGTACCTTATTAGTAGTTGTATAATCTTCACATGCTATATGTTGATCAATTCCATCTTCCGTGTCGCTCCATGTTTTATTTGTAGTTTTGCTTAGATCTAGAAGCATGTAGTCCTCGCCATCAATACTTGTATTCACATTTGTTTGAATATTCTCACAAGCCGTATTATCATCGTCTTCTTCGTACTTGTTGCACCATAATTTATTAACACTCTTTCTTCGGATTTGGCTCATGTATTCTCCGTTATTGATACCTTCAATGATCACATTTGAACTAGTAGCACATGTGTTTATTTCAACTAAATATTTATCTATTAAATTTTCTAGAGTAACTATTTCTTGTGCAATATCAAGTTTATCATCTTTGGTTTTACACTTCTCATGGTAAAACTTTAAAAGACATTTCCAAATATCATTTGCCGTTTTACAACGAAATAATCTTTCATATTCAACTCTTGGTAGAGTTTTGAAAATTAGTAATTTGGCTTTAGTATTTTTATCAATTTTGGTTTGAAGATTATTATATTGATTTTCAAAATCCATTTTGGTTGGTTTAAGATCACCAATTGAAATGATATGCCAAAGATCAAGATCTATTGATTTCACATAATTTTTAAATTTATTTTTCCATTCAAGAAAATGGTCATTTTCAAATAATGGTGGTTTTTGCGTAAATTCCCCTTCTAGATATTTTTCGAATTCCATAGATCGTTACAAGTTTTAAAATACAATATATTTTAAAAGTCTTGCTAGACGTGGCTTCTGATACCAATTGTGGAAAACTAGAAGGGGGGTTGAATAGTTTTACGTCTTTTTCGTTTTATTTGTTTTGTAAAAGTTAGCTTCAAAAGTTTAGATGAAAATTTCAAAACTCTTTAATGCAAAAAAAATAGATACAAGTTTATCTACGATTTTGTATAAACACTACTTATGTATAATATACAATTTCAAAACTCTTTAATGCAAAAGTGTCGATACTAGTGTATTTATGATTTTGTATAAACACTACTTATGTTTAATGTTGGGAAAGAATTTATAATTTCATATATCACATATATAAACATATATATATGTATAAGTGTTTTAATATAAGTTTGTGTACTTGGTTTGTTTTTGAAAGATTAATGTTATGAATGAATTTTAGTTTGATCTTTATGTGAAATCAATATGTGCACAACACAAGCAATAATAATTATGTATGGAATGCTAGTAAGTAAGTAATCAAAAAGTGAGAGATGGAAAGATCAAACGGAGAGACAAAGGATTTATAGTGGTTCGGCTACAAGAACACCTTCCTTGCCCTACTCCACTCCCCGAATCACCTACTCGAGAGTTTTTCTTCATTAGATCAAAAGCCTCCCTTATGGCGGAGAAAACCTTACACACCAAATTACACACCACAACTTTGTCACAACACAATCACAATTTCTACACGACTTCTTCACATCAATCTACGTCACACCAATTCTTCCTCACACCTTTATACTTCACTCCTAGCTTCTTCACAACTTTCTACTTTGCTAACCCTTTTTCTTAACGCCACTTGTTTCTTTACACCTTCACTACTAAGTCCTAACCACTACTCCAAAATATATACTACTTCACAACTTCTAGGCTTCAAGGTCTTCTCAACTTCAAAGCTTCAACTACTTTGTCTTCACAACTATCTCCACTTCAATATACTACCACTACTTATTTCTTCTATCACCAATCCTATTCGCCTCTACTTCTTCACTTCTAGTACTACTTCACACTTTCAATAAATCTAGATCCTATATCTAAATCTATCTAACCAATGTATACACTATATTTACCAAAGAATGGATGATATACAAGATGAAATGATCAAGCAACTTAGATAGCAAGATGATACTAAGTTGTAATACTCCTAGTCTTGATGAATAGAAGTATTCTTCTCTTTGCACTTGAATGAATGAGGCTTTGGATCACTTGGAAACAAAGGCTTATGAATTATATGATCAAAGGATTTTTAAGATTGAAATGGAGATTTGAATCAGAAAGTTTTTAGTGCAAAAAGCTAAGAAGAATTTCAGATTTAAGGTGGTATTTATAGGCAACAAGTTCTGACAGAGGAGTGTGGCCGGCCCCCTTAAATCAAGGCCGGCCCCCTTAAAATTAAGGGGACCGCCCCTTATAATTAAGGAGGCCGCCCAACTGTAACGGCCAGAAAACTTGTCTTTTAGTGGGGAAAGTTTATTTGGTGAAAAACTAACTGATTTTGGTAAAAAAATTGAAATCATATATTTAGTAAGATTAAAACATTTTTCTTTATTACCAAAAGTGTTTTTCAAAAATATATAATAAGTTTATATATTAAAATAAACTTTGTAATAATATCCCTTTGATCTTATAATGCATTAAACACTATGTTTATTCATACCTTAAGTGATTAGATGGTGAAAGTGATTATTTACTACTAAATACTTGTTTACGTCATGATCTTTGGTTTGATGTGTTTTCGTTTTGTGATTATCAAAACATAGAGATATCGAAAGATATGAATAACATTTTTAGTCATTTATTTATATCAACAGATTTCCCTAGGAGAGACTTCCCATATCAATTACTAGGAGGATTCCTCGATACAAGAAAAACAATGAAAGGATTACATAACTACTAACCAAGACTAGGAGTATACAGTAAGACAATTTACAACTCAACAACAATTCTAAGATACCACGAGACCATCCGAACCACCATCTCTGGCCTAGTTGTCCAGCTCTATCATTCAAAAGTACTAGCTAGATTGAGTTGTAGGATCGAACACACTCTGAAGGTGCGCTAAGCAACACTATAGAGATAAACCAAGCCTCTTAACCGATACCGTAAAGCATTCCAATTAAACATGGCCTCATCTATACGCAAACTTCCCTGCAGTGAGTTTTCGCAAAGAATAATTGATTCGAGTTATGGATATCGATATAGATTCCCTCAAGGCATTGTGTTCTCTAGAACTTCTGGATAACCTCACCTACACATCAAGAGAGGCATCAGGACCAAGCATATCTCCCAAGCTTCATATGGAAATAAAATAGACATTCATCGACATAGTATCAATGGACACCCTTATTTTGCCAACATGATGACAATTTCAACGATAAACCATTTCAGGACTTAAGTTGGTTGAATACCTAGGCTTGTAGTTTTGCCAAATACCCGCCAATAGGCATCATCCAATATCAGGAACTGAACGTTAGACATCTATGCATTTATGCGAATATTACCTATCCTACTATTTTATCCTTGTTAGTATTTTTACTTTTAAATGAAGTTGATTTCAAAATTGTGTTCATACAAATCACATATCTCGTAGAAAATAATTTTGAATTGCCTATTTTAAATAAATACGATCCTTTTTAGTCAATATTTAGCAGAACCATTGTAGAATGAGAAATATTTAAACATCAAACTTTGGTAAACAGTCCTACTCACAATATGTTTGAAAACCGCGTCACATTTCATAACTATTGAATTTTGAATCATCAAGAAATATATTATTTAGTAGACAATTTTTTCCATTTTCTAAATTCGTTTATTCAGAAAAAGATTTCGACCAAAAACTCAAAATCGTGAGATAAATTTTGAAGACAAATCACCATACTACATCGCTTATGCATTTAGGGCTTTGTGATTTGACAATAAGGAATATTAGAATGTGTGATGAAGGAAATTAGGAGGGACACCATAGATCGATTACAAAAGTTAGTAATGGAGACCAAGCACAATAGGCAAAGAAAGACACATGTCTTAGCACCCATTAGACCAAAACACAAGGAATCAAAAATTGTTACCCATATTCTATCTTCTTCGTATAACGCCCTTTTCGAAAAGTATAACGTTGTATAATTAGTCACCAAATTCATTGTAACCATTTCAATTATTCCTGATCAAGGTGATCGAATCACCTCAGACTTCTAGCAATCATTTTAAGATTTCCTTCGGAACCCCATTTAGATGTAAACACCGCCTATCATCCTCAGACCAATGGTCAGATCGAGAGGACAAATTCAAACATAGGAAAGATATGCTCAGAGAGTGAGCGATTGACTCTAGAAATGGTTGGACTAACCATTTATCATAAATCAGATCCGTTTGCAACGATAGTTATCGCACGAGCAAAGAGACTACACCATTTGAGGCACTTTATGGTCGAAGTACCAATTACCCATTTACAGACCGAAATCGGAAAGTTAAATTCACTGGTCTAGAACTAAACTATGGAACTGTCACACCCCCAATTTACCTGACTTGCAGCGGAATGGAATACCTGGGGGTGTTTGTCATAGCACCACAGTTACAGTTACATTGAACGACCTAAAGTGTCGTTTGAAAAATACTGCATTTGATCATTGAAATAATCCAGAGTTTACAAAATGAGGTCCCCAAAATGTGTTGCATGTTTATGAAAAACAAGTCATACTAGATCAAATGTTTACATAAGTGGTGTCGACTCCGCGACTCCATGAAGGTCCAAATGCATGTCACATGAGCTACCTTAATAACCTGAAATACATTGCTAAAACGTCAACACGAATGTTGGTGAATTCCATAGGTTTGTAAAATGTAATGATGTACGGCCACCACAAGTAAAAGTGCAAGATAAAAATCTCATGAAAATTGTACAATAGCCTTAAGCTCATGACACCGAAGCTATGACTGATGAAATTCTATGCCCCTCCCGAATGTTCTGCCGAAACATTCAAATGTAAAAGACATGACATGCATCCGCTTACTGTTGGTATCCACTACCACGGATGGAGGCGTCACCCTCGATAGATCTATCCACTCACTCTCGCTTAACGGTAAATTAACGGTTCATGATGTAACAGGGGACTTATCACATGGCAAGGTAACTTAAGCTATGTACATGTTTGAATACTTGGGCTCGTACTGAAATGATTGATGCAATGTATTCCCCCCGTGGGATTTGAAAACAATCAAAATGTTGAATTGAAAACGGGGCTATGAAAACTCACCTTAACTGATGAAACTGTGATGAAATGAAATGAACACCAATGAACAATTAGCTGCCGCAACCCAATATGATGGTACCATGAACATGTAATGAGCTGAAAAACAAGGCGCGCACACTAGCCGCAACCTAATATGAATGATGAACGATCTACTTTAGATCATGAAATGATGTTATGAATGTCCATGCACATGTTTCCTATACCACTCTACTCTTTGAAAAACACTTGTTGTTATCAAAAGTATATATTTCAAGAATTTGGAAAAATATTGCTATTAGAAATATAAACTAGTTGTAATATATATACTTGTATATATATAACGTAAGTTTCCATGTTAGCGTTGAAATACTCGGGTTGTAATCTTTGAAATGATGAAAACATACTCATAATAACTAATACTACGTTAGTTATAAAGCTCGGTACTTGATACTACTTCTAGCTTGAAAATGTACTTCGTAGTTTTTGCGCCAAATTATATTAAAAGCTGTCAAATATAAAAGGGTTTTAGCCGATATTCAAACGTGTATATCTTTGTCGTTACTTGTCCGTTTTACTTGTTCTTTATATCCACGGTTACGTCTTAGTATGTAGTAATATATTTTGGAAAGCTCGGCTCCTCCGGGTTACGTCTAAAGTCTCTTTTTGTCCAATGAAAAACGTCCAACAGCAAACATTTTCTGAAAAATACTTTTCGTCTACAATCTTGCAAAAATCATAACTCCTTCGTTATAAACTCTTTTTAATCCGTTCTTTCGCCTACGGATTCGTTTTTGAAAGTATTTTCTAAAAATTTTGCCAAAGTTCCCTTGGTGTTTACTGATTTTCCAGATTTTTACAAAACGGGACAGCATGTCTAAAATAGGTTCCAAATCAAGTTTCCAAGGTTAAAAACTAATTTCTACCATCACCAAACCTCTTGTAATCACCACATGGCTAATCTAATCTTACCATACACCTTCTTAGGGTGCCATGGACTCCTAACCAAGTTATTAGAGCAAGGGGATTCATAACTAAAAAGTTAGGGTTTGTATGTTTCTTTTTAGCCAAAATAAAGTGTGGTATAGCTCATTATACATGGTTTTTAGCATGATACTTATGTAATACATGTAAAAATAGGATGATCCATGAAAAAAATAAAGATGAAAACTTACTTGATAAAATGAGATGATTATAGGATGATTATGCTTGATGTTCTTGTGTTTTTGTTGCTTGATTCTTGATTAGGCTTGTAAAATGAACAAGTTTAGTGTTTTACTTTATGGAAAATGATCACTTGATCATGGAGATCAATTATGGGTCGTGGGTTTGCTAGAGGAAATGGGGAAGATGAGCAAGTTTTGATCTTAGCCAAATATTGTGAATTATGATTCTTGTAAATTTGGTAAAGTATGTTATTAAGTGTTTATTAGTATAAAATGGGCTAGTTAATGCCAAGGGTTAAAAGGGTGGCACATGGCCGGTTTTTCAAAGGTAGGAGGGGGGGGGGGGTTAGGGTACTTGGGATTTAATTAGAAAACCATGTAAGAATTTGCACTAGTTTGTGTTTTTAGTTACGATCGGGTACCGGTTTTATTAGAAATAAATGTTCACGAAGTTTACCGGGATAAAATAAAGTTATAATAATGTTAAAAACATATTAAAAATATGTTGGGTACATTTACTGAGTGATCGGGTGATAAATGTTTAGTTTTAACGAAAACCGTCGTTATATTCATACGCGTACGTTATAAATAAAATAAATTTCCAAAATACTGGGTAACTGAATGTTATAACTTTTAAGATGTTAAAATGGATATAAAAATGTGTCGGGACCATTGTGGGAATATTTAGATATATTCGTCGTGTATAAACCGGGTGTTAACGTTTACTTAGAAATCATAATACGTAAAACGTTAAATATACTGAATATAGTAATTTGAAAATCCTAAGAGTGGTATAACATGTAAATGACCTACTGATGATATGCAGACTATCCCCAGTCCGTATGAAATGTTATTACTGATAATGCATGAATTCGCACCTGAACCAATATGGTTACGCGAATTTGAATACCCGTAAACTAAATTTACGATGAAATGTGTAATGCATGTGAATGATGAAATCTTTTCCCGCAATGAATAGTGTTTCGTGAATAGTAAATTTCCCAAAAGTTTCTCAGAATATCAAATTGACCTCGAAAACGATGAATAGTAAACTGATGAATAGTGTTTTGATGAATAGTGTTTGATGAATAGTGTTTGATGAATAGTGTTTTTCCAAAGTTCGGGAAATGACCTGAAATGACCTGAAATGGTGAGTTGTGACAGTCTTCCCCTCTAAAAGGAACTTCGTCCCGAAGTTCAGTTTATGTTGGTCTCTGAGAATGTATTGATGAAAAGGTGATGATATTCGAGAATTCCAGCGAACTCTAACGATAGGAATTCGACTCTGTTTCAACTGTTTGACCACACGGTCCATGATTTTTGTTGGTTCTCTTACAAGGTCTGAGATTGTTATTTGGGATGGATCCCTTCCAATGGAATCATGAGTGACTCATCTGAAAGTCATTTCTGGGGATCTGAAAATGTGAAATATGTTCGTGTAATCCTGTTGTTTTCTGACAATGTTCAAGTCTGACGGCCACTATGCCTTTTCTGTCAAAATATAAATGGTCCAGTGTATATTGGTGTAACCTTCCAAGTTTTCTGAACGATAACATGCCTTTCCTAGGCAGAACTTTTTGCATAACTCTGCAGAACTTGAAGTTTTAATGGTTTATGACTTATTGAACTTGTAACTGATTCTTGACTTGTAGAAAATTTCTGGTTATCTCATGAATGCCTACTGAACTAGTGAGTTGAGCTTTTTCTGAGTTTGGCCCATCAATCGATGGTCTGCGCTTCTTAATGTTTTAAATGTGGTACTGGTAATATATACTGCTGAATTCTGCCAGAACTCAAGTTTGTATGCTAGTTGGTCGATTCTAAAATGAATCTTAAATAGTCCAATATGCTAAAGGTTCAACCTTTCTTGTTATCCAATTTGTATCATGCCAATCCAAGGCAATGCTTTTAACTTAGTTTGTTCTCCCACTTGAATCTGGATGGTTTGTTGTTCAGGATATCCAATCCAAATGATGTGTGTTATGTACCAACCTAACTTCTGCCAGTTTCCCGTTGTTGGTGTGATAACTATTGTTGTAGATGAATTTGATTTATGTTGAGTGATTAGTCCAACCATTTACAGGGTCAATCACTCATGCTCTGAGCATACCTTCCTATGTTTGAATTGTTCTCTCGCTTTGACCATCGTTCCGAGGGTGATAGGTGATGTTCACATCTAAATGGGTTTCTGAAGGAAATCCTGAAATGATTACCTGAGGTCCAAGTTGAAACGGTTTCCTTAACAGGAAAAACTGAAATGGGTACAATAAACCTTTGTGACTAATTTCATAACGTTCGGTCCTCCGAACTTGGCGTTATATGAAGGGATAGAATATAGGTAACAATTTGATTCCTTGTGTTTTGTTCCAACGGATGATAAGACATAAGTCCTTCTTTGTCTATTGGGTTTGGTCTCCACTACTGAAGTTCGTGATTAATTTGTGATGTCCTTCCTAATTCCTTCATCACATATTCCAAATATCCTTTATTGTCAAGTCACAAATCCTAAATGCATAAGCGATGTTGTAGGGAAGTTGGTTCTGGAAATTTGTCTCGCGATTGTGAGTTTTGGTTGAAATCTTTTTCTGAATAAACGAACTTAGAAAAATGGAGCAAATGATTTACTAAGTAATATTTTTCCTGATGATTCAAAATTTCAGTAGTTATGAAGTAGAAAAATGTTTTCAAACATGTTGTGATTAAGACTGCTTACCAAAGTTTGATGTTTATGTATATTTCTCATTGTACCATAGTGTTGCTAAAGATTGACCAAAAAGGATCGTACTTGTTCAAAATAGGAATTTCAGAAATCATTTTTCCACAAGGTATGTGATTTATGTAAACGCATCAACTTTATTTAAAAGTGAAAACACTAACAAGGATAAAATGGTAGAATAGGAAATGTTCGCTTAAATGCATAGATGTCTAATACTTAGTTCCTGAAGTTGGATAATGTCTATTGATGGTTATCTGGCATAACTACAAGCATAGGTATTTAGACTAACTTAAGTCCTGAAATAGTTTATCGTTGTAATTGGCAAGACGAAGGTATCACTTGATGTTGTGTCGATGAATGTCTATTCTGTTTTCCCATGTAGATGAGGAGATATGTTCCGGTTTGATCCCTTGCTTGGTATGAAGGTGAGGTTATCTGAAATTTCTAGACATAATGCCTTAAAGGAATCTACATCGATATTCTTGATTCAAACAATTGTACTTTGTGAAAACTAACTGCAAGAAAGTTCATGTATGGATGAGGCCATGTTTAAATGAAATGCTCTATAGTCTCAATTAGAAGCTTGGTTTATTTCTATTGTGTTGTCCTGCGGACATTTATATTGAGTTCCATCCTGTAGCTCAGTCTAGCTAGTACCCTTAAACGATAGAATTTGACAACTAAGTCAGAGATGGTGATTCGGATAGTCTCGCAGTATCTTAGGATTGTTGTTGAGTTATGAATTCTCTCTCTATATACTTCTAGTTCTGGATAGTAGTTCTGTAATCCTTTCGTTGCTTCTATTGTATAGAGGAATCATGCATGTAATTGATATGGAAAGTCTCTTCTAGGGAAGTCAATGGGAAAATCCAACTTAATGTCTGAATGAGTGACTGGTGGGGTAAGTATCTAGGGATAGTTCGGCAAAAGGAATGTTTATGAAAGAGTTCCTTTGTTTACAAAACTTTTGGATGAAGATTGTTATTAACAATCCTTTGAAAAGGTAATTATTTCCTTCATGGCATAATCCTTCCTGAATTTTACATAGTTGATCAGGCTATGTATAATTGAGGACTAATGATGCGATGTTAGATTTTTGTCAAAATATCATAACTTTCCTCAAAAGTTTTAGATGGTGTTCAACGCATTGTTATTAAAATGGTATCCTGATGTTTCCTTTCAAGTAACATGAAAATTGCCTCGCGTAATAATAGTAAATACTTGGTGTAATGACAGAAAAATCAATTTATAGGATGGAAATAAAATAGCTTACTTCAGAAATTTTTCTGTAAAACAATTTCCCCATATGATAGTAAAATAGCTTGAATGGTGTATTGGATACATGGGTGAATCTTGTCGAATGGTAATAGTCTACTAATTCGTCTTAAACGAAATCAACCTAATCCCTGATGAGACAATGCTAAAATGTTGCGAAACGATTGAAGTCTGAGCAATTGGGATAGAAAATGGAGTAAACGAAGGTTATGATTATCACCTAAGTAACAAAGGATAAATACTACATTGGATAGGAAAGTGCTTAATACCACTAGGTCATGTCATCGTACCAACGGTAAGTACAAAAGGAAAGATACAACCCTCTTTCGCGCTACCTCGCGACATCCAAAAGGTAAAACTAAAGTACACACTGTGGGAAGGCCAATAGTGTAATAAGTAACTGATGGTGGTGATAGTACCTGAGTAGTAAGTGCCCTACTAGTGATGGAAAGAAAACACACTATCTTCCTTGCAATAAGCATCCTAATAAGTCCATTAAGATTAATTCTGAATACACTACCAAAAGGCATTCTATGTACGGGCTGAATGATAGGAAAACCCTGTTCCTATGGCAAATCAATAGTACTAATGGTGGTGTAAATGCAACTGGTGGTATAATGGTAGTGTAAAATGACAAGGCATCTTCAATGTCGGAATACGATAAAAGGATGTCAGGGTGAGTATCTGAAGACATGTCACTTGTGAACCAGGTCAATAAAATGATATACATATACGGATATGAGTATAAATAACTCGCACAAGGTATGTATGAAACAACATGTATCATGATTATGCACTTATGATGAAATGATGAGATGCTATGCTGATGTGGTTATAGTCTAGGGTCCAAGATACATCCTAGTTCGCTATAACCTTAGCTCTGATGCCAATCTGTCACACCCCCAATTTACCTGACTTGCAGCGGAATGGAATACCTGGGGGTGTTTGTCATAGCACCACAGTTACAGTTACATTGAACGACCTAAAGTGTCGTTTGAAAAATACTGCATTTGATCATTGAAATAATCCAGAGTTTACAAAATGAGGTCCCCAAAATGTGTTGCATGTTTATGAAAAACAAGTCATACTAGATCAAATGTTTACATAAGTGGTGTCGACTCCGCGACTCCATGAAGGTCCAAATGCATGTCACATGAGCTACCTTAATAACCTGAAATACATTGCTAAAACATCAACACGAATGTTGGTGAATTCCATAGGTTTGTAAAATGTAATGATGTACGGCCACCACAAGTAAAAGTGCAAGATAAAAATCTCATGAAAATTGTACAATAGCCTTAAGCTCATGACACCGAAGCTATGACTGATGAAATTCTATGCCCCTCCCGAATGTTCTGCCGAAACATTCAAATGTAAAAGACATGACATGCATCCGCTTACTGTTGGTATCCACTACCACGGATGGAGGCGTCACCCTCGATAGATCTATCCACTCACTCTCGCTTAACGGTAAATTAACGGTTCATGATGTAACAGGGGACTTATCACATGGCAAGGTAACTTAAGCTATGTACATGTTTGAATACTTGGGCTCGTACTGAAATGATTGATGCAATGTATTCCCCCCGTGGGATTTGAAAACAATCAAAATGTTGAATTGAAAACGGGGCTATGAAAACTCACCTTAACTGATGAAACTGTGATGAAATGAAATGAACACCAATGAACAATTAGCTGCCGCAACCCAATATGATGGTACCATGAACATGTAATGAGCTGAAAAACAAGGCGCGCACACTAGCCGCAACCTAATATGAATGATGAACGATCTACTTTAGATCATGAAATGATGTTATGAATGTCCATGCACATGTTTCCTATATCACTCTACTCTTTGAAAAACACTTGTTGTTATCAAAAGTATATATTTCAAGAATTTGGAAAAATATTGCTATTAGAAATATAAACTAGTTGTAATATATATACTTGTATATATATAACGTAAGTTTCCATGTTAGCGTTGAAATACTCGGGTTGTAATCTTTGAAATGATGAAAACATACTCATAATAACTAATACTACGTTAGTTATAAAGCTCGGTACTTGATACTACTTCTAGCTTGAAAATGTACTTCGTAGTTTTTGCGCCAAATTATATTAAAAGCTGTCAAATATAAAAGGGTTTTAGCCGATATTCAAACGTGTATATCTTTGTCGTTACTTGTCCGTTTTACTTGTTCTTTATATCCACGGTTACGTCTTAGTATGTAGTAATATATTTTGGAAAGCTCGGCTCCTCCGGGTTACGTCTAAAGTCTCTTTTTGTCCAATGAAAAACGTCCAACAGCAAACATTTTCTGAAAAATACTTTTCGTCTACAATCTTGCAAAAATCATAACTCCTTCGTTATAAACTCTTTTTAATCCGTTCTTTCGCCTACGGATTCGTTTTTGAAAGTATTTTCTAAAAATTTTGCCAAAGTTCCCTTGGTGTTTACTGATTTTCCAGATTTTTACAAAACGGGACAGCATGTCTAAAATAGGTTCCAAATCAAGTTTCCAAGGTTAAAAACTAATTTCTACCATCACCAAACCTCTTGTAATCACCACATGGCTAATCTAATCTTACCATACACCTTCTTAGGGTGCCATGGACTCCTAACCAAGTTATTAGAGCAAGGGGATTCATAACTAAAAAGTTAGGGTTTGTATGTTTCTTTTTAGCCAAAATAAAGTGTGGTATAGCTCATTATACATGGTTTTTAGCATGATACTTATGTAATACATGTAAAAATAGGATGATCCATGAAAAAAATAAAGATGAAAACTTACTTGATAAAATGAGATGATTATAGGATGATTATGCTTGATGTTCTTGTGTTTTTGTTGCTTGATTCTTGATTAGGCTTGTAAAATGAACAAGTTTAGTGTTTTACTTTATGGAAAATGATCACTTGATCATGGAGATCAATTATGGGTCGTGGGTTTGCTAGAGGAAATGGGGAAGATGAGCAAGTTTTGATCTTAGCCAAATATTGTGAATTATGATTCTTGTAAATTTGGTAAAGTATGTTATTAAGTGTTTATTAGTATAAAATGGGCTAGTTAATGCCAAGGGTTAAAAGGGTGGCACATGGCCGGTTTTTCAAAGGTAGGAGGGGGGGGGGGGGTTAGGGTACTTGGGATTTAATTAGAAAACCATGTAAGAATTTGCACTAGTTTGTGTTTTTAGTTACGATCGGGTACCGGTTTTATTAGAAATAAATGTTCACGAAGTTTACCGGGATGAAATAAAGTTATAATAATGTTAAAAACATATTAAAAATATGTTGGGTACATTTACTGAGTGATCGGGTGATAAATGTTTAGTTTTAACGAAAACCGTCGTTATATTCATACGCGTACGTTATAAATAAAATAAATTTCCAAAATACTGGGTAACTGAATGTTATAACTTTTAAGATGTTAAAATGGATATAAAAATGTGTCGGGACCATTGTGGGAATATTTAGATATATTCGTCGTGTATAAACCGGGTGTTAACGTTTACTTAGAAATCATAATACGTAAAACGTTAAATATACTGAATATAGTAATTTGAAAATCCTAAGAGTGGTATAACATGTAAATGACCTACTGATGATATGCAGACTATCCCCAGTCCGTATGAAATGTTATTACTGATAATGCATGAATTCGCACCTGAACCAATATGGTTACGCGAATTTGAATACCCGTAAACTAAATTTACGATGAAATGTGTAATGCATGTGAATGATGAAATCTTTTCCCGCAATGAATAGTGTTTCGTGAATAGTAAATTTCCCAAAAGTTTCTCAGAATATCAAATTGACCTCGAAAACGATGAATAGTAAACTGATGAATAGTGTTTTGATGAATAGTGTTTGATGAATAGTGTTTTTCCAAAGTTCGGGAAATGACCTGAAATGACCTGAAATGGTGAGTTGTGACAGGAACAACAAAGGAAATTTCACAAGCAATAACCAGTTACAAGCAACGAGAAACTGGTAGAAGTTAGGTTGGTGCATGACGCACATCATGCGGATTGGGTATCCCTGAACAGAAAACCATCTAGATTCAAGTGGGAGAACGAACTAAGTTGAAAGCTTTACCTTGGAGAGGCATGATACAATTTTGGTAACACGAGAGATTGAACCTCTAGTATATTGGACCATTTAAGATTCGTTTTAGAATCGACCATATGACATACAAATTTGAGTTCTGGCAGAGTTCAGCAACATATATTACCCATATCACATTGAAAACCTCAAGAAGCGCCGACTATCGACTGACGGACCGAACTCGGAAAAAGCCCAACTCACTATTCCTATACGCTTTCATGAAATAACCAAGAATTTCTTACAAATCAGGGATTTGTTACAAGTTTAATAAGATGTAAACCATTAGAATTTCAAGTTGGTAACAAGATTATGTTGAAAGTTCTGCCTAGGAAAGGCATGATACCATTTTGATAAATTCGGGAAGTTAAACCCCATATACACTGGACCATTTAATACTTCAGACAGAGTAGGCCAGTAACCCTCAGACTTGAGCCTTGACAGAAAGTAGAAGATAACACAAACATGTTTTACATTTTCAGATCCCAAGAAATGTCTTTCAGATTAGTCACAGATAATTCCATTGGAAGGAATCCAACCCAATGACAAACCTAAATCTGGTAGGAGAACCAGTAGAAATCATGGACCGTGAGGTCGAACAGTTGAAGCAAAGATGAATTCCTATCGTGAAAGTTCGCTGGAATTCTCGAAGAGGTCCCAAATTTACTTGGGAACGGGAAGACCAAATGCAACTCAAGTATCCACGTCTTTTTACCGAATATACTTCAGAGACCACCCCAAAACTGAACTTCGGGTCGAAGTTCCTTTTAGAGGGGAAGACTGTCACAATTCGTAATTTCAGGTCCTTATTCAGATGTCGAAATTTCATTATTCATCTCGGGAAGTTACTATTCATCAGTTACTATTCACCGATCACTATTCATCATTTTACTATTCATTGTTTTTTGTGTCAGTTTGAGATTCCGAGAAGCGTTCAGAAAATTTACTATTCACATGACACTATCATTTCCGGAGCGAAAACACTATTCATGTACTTTATTCATTTCATCGTAAATTTAGTTTACGGATATTTAAATTCGCGTAACAGGTCAGGTTAAGCTGCGAATTCATGCATCGTCAATATTTACATTCGCGAAACTAGTCAGGTTTAGCTGCGAATTCCTGAAATCATCAGTAGGAACACTTCATACGGTCTAGATATAGCTTATATATCATCATAATGACATTTGCATACTATTCCACTCGTAGGATATTCAAATTAATACTTTTGATATATTTGACTTTTTACGTATGTTTATTTTTAAATAAACGTTAACACGCGATCAATAATGTGACTAACACGTCCGACACTCCCGACTATAATCTTAATATATTTTTATATTCATTTTAATAATATATAAATTATATTATTAATTTACCCGGTATTTTAGAAATTTATTTAATTAATATCGTAAGTTTAATAAAATTACGACGGTTTTTGTAGAAACTAAACAATAATCACCCAAATACTCAATACATGTACCCAACATATTTTCACAATTTTTATGACTTTATTATATCCCGGTTAACTCCGTTAAAACTTTATTTCTAGCAAACTCGGTACACGGTATCACTTAAAACACTAAATATACAACAATTATCTTGCAAAGTCAATCAAATCACTTACACTATCTATCACCCCCCCCCCCCCATGTTTTGCCGCCCCTCCCCCCATTCTTTCTTACACACTTTGAAAAAAAATTTACTTGCTCCCTTTATTACATGTACTATTGTCTTTGAATATAATATCTACATTTATAATATATAGATAAACAAACATACTTCAATTTAACTTTTCATTATTTTTCACCAAAAATTCTCTCTTGCTCTCTCCACGGTGCATGGCCAACACAAGAACAACAAGAAAGAATCACAACTTTTTCAAGAAAAAGTAATTTTCTAGTGTATTTAGTACTCCTATAAGGGTTTTGTAATACAAACTCAAGGTTTACTTAGGTTTTCACCATCAAAAGCTCACTAATCTTTCAAGTAAGTAAACAAAACTCATTTTTATAATTTTACCAAGTTTTTATAATGCTCATATGATTTATATACAAGATCTACATGCATATGTTAGTTATACCACTCCATTTTATACATATATAACTTTTGAGCCCTAGAAATAGATTATTGTTAGATCCTTGTTAGATCCACTTGATTTATGATGTTTAGGAACTCATGACACCCTAATAAGGTGTATGGTAAGATTAGACTAGATTTGTGGTGATTGAAAGTGTTTTGGTTGAAGTTGAAACTAGTTTGAAACCTTATAATTGATTTTTGAAACTATATATATACATACTGTCCTTATTTTAAAAACGTGGGAAAATTAGTAGATTGTGGATAATTTTTGACCAAAGATTTAGAAAATTCTTTCAAAAACGAAGCCGTGGGCGAAAGAATGGATTAAAACGAGCTTATAACGAAGGAGTTATGATTTTTGCAAGTTTAACGACGAAAACTATTTTCTGAAAATATAACGTGCTGTTGGACGATTTTTGACGGACAAAGAGAGGTGTTAGATGTAATCTAACGGAGCCGAACTATCAAAAATATATTAATACATGTTAAGACGAATACGTGGATATAAAGAACGAGGAAAATGAACTTAAAACGACAAAGATATATACGTTTCAAAATCGACGAAACTATATTATTTTGGCAGGTACAATTGGAAATAATAAACTACGTACTAAATACTATATTTTCTAGATTTCTTGTTCAAGAGTTATATTTTTAACTAATGAAGTACGTACGACCCAAGGCTTATTTATACGACTAATTGACATTATTTTAAGGTTTTCAAAACGAGGAATATAACACTAACATTTTATATACGATATATTACGACAAGTTTTTATAAGTCTAGTGGGACTTATTTTTCCTAAGTATGGAAAATAGTTTACTTTGACAATAACTAGTATTTTCAAGTTACGAGTGGTATAGGTATCATGTGCATGAACGTTCACTACATCATTTCATGATCTAAAGTAGATCATATTCATTCATTTAGGATGCAGCTAGTGTTCGCACCTTGTTGTCTCGATCATTTCACCACATTATACTATCACTTCAGGTGAGTTTTCATAGCCCCGTTTTCAATTCTATACTTTGATTTCAAATCCCACGGGGGAGAATACATTGCATCAATTATTTTTGTACATGCCCAAGTATTAAATTCCATACATTGCTTAAGTTGCCTTACTACCAAATTAAGTCCCCTTTATTATCATGGAGCGTTAATTATATTGCCAAGCGAGAGTGAGTGAATAGATCTATTGAGGGTGATTCCTCCATCCGTGTTTGGGTTGCTCCAACGGAATTACGGATGCGTTTCATGTCTAATCTATTTGAGTGTCTGGTAAACACTCCTTTGGGGCCAATACAATATTAAGTCTAGCTTTGGGGTCATGAGCTTAAGAGACAATGTAGCATTTTTGACATTTTGTCAGTTTACTTTATACTTGTGGTTAATGTACATACGATTTAACTTACAAACCTATGGAATTCACCAACATTCGTGTAGACGTTTTAGCAATGTATTTTCAGGTTATTAAGGTAGCTCCTGCTTGCATGCATTTGGATCTTCATGGAGTCGCGGAGTCGACACGTCTCACATACATATATTTCCTGCACTTATGAAACGTTTGATCTGGATTGAACTTGTTTTTCATAAACTTGCAACACCTTTTTAGGACCTATGTTTTGTAAACTCTGAATGTTTTAGTGATCAAACGATGTATTTTTCCAAACGACACTTTAGGTCGTTCGAAATAACTGTAACTGTGGTGCTATGACAGTCACCCCCAGGTATTCTATTCCACTGCCATTCAGGTATTTTAGGGGTGTGACACTTATCAATCAATAAAAGATAATTAGGGAGTAATGAAATCTAAGTAAACACATTTTCTCCATATATAGTTTACACACTTTATTTTCTTGTCATTTTATTTTTATTGCATTAGTAGTTATTTGGGTTAGTTGACTAGCAACTAATTCCGCCCACTCTTCCAATACCCGAGATTTTACTTGCTTTCCATAAAATAAAAAAAAAAATACAAAAAGAATCATCCCTTACCTCTAGACCTAGTTAGATTAATTTCAATCCTAACGAACACTATTCACTATGGAGAACGATCAATCCCTCGGAACTTGCCAGTTCACTATACTACATCGGTCAGGTACATTGCCTAGTTGGGATTGTAAGCTTCTCAAGATCCCTTGAGAAGTAAAACTTTCGTGTAGACTACAATCCGCACATCAGCAATCCCACATCAAAGTTTTTGGTGCTACTGCCTGGGGAATAGTTATTGCTTAGGTTGATTTTTATCTTGATTAGGTCTACTCGTTAGATTCCTATCTAGTGAGATTTTTATTTTACTTTTATTAGGTTTTCTTTAGCCTATCTTTTTTTCATATTTTTGTTCTTAATCCATATTACTTGCTATCATGGAAGGTGATAATATCCTTGAAACCGTCATTCAACCAAATCAACCAAACCACCAAAACCCACCCGAACCACCTAGAGCCCGCTCTTTAGGAGAATACGCCCGACCTTGCCACCAAGGCTATCAAAACACCATTGAGCTCAACCAAGGAGCCAATGTGTCTCCCTTGCTATTCGACACCATCCTGTTGGTGCAAAGTGGATGTGCATTCCATGGACTTCGGTCCAAAGATCCAAACCAACATCTCAAGGATTTCCTTAAAACCGTTGATTCCATAGACCTTGATGTTTCAACTCGAGAGACGACCCGATTGTGTCTCTTCCAATTCTCTCTACTTGACCAAGCTAGTCAATGGCTTGAGCGTTTACCCGTGGAATCCATCACCTCTTGGGATGATCTCACCTCTCGTTTCCTTGCTCAATTTTTCCCACCCGGGAGAACTACCAAGTTAAGGAATGACATCTTGATGTTCCAACAACATCAAGGTGAAACTCTTTACAAAGCATGGACTCGTTTCAAGGACTTACTCCAAAAAGTCCCTCATCATCTCATTGATCTTTGGCTTCAAGTCCAAATCTTTTATGATCATGTCAATCAATCCACAAGGCAAACCATTGACCAAGCAGCCGGTGGTAAGCTACCTAACAATAATGAGAAAGAATCATGGGAAATCATTGAAGATCTTGCCCTCTATGAAAATGAATATTGGAATGATCCCCATGACTTGAATTAAACGGTCAAGGCAATATCTTTGCCATCGAATAATTCAAGCATTCCCGACCGTAGGATCATGGAACTTGAGGACCAAGTCAAGTTTCTCATGATATCCTACGAGGCTCCGAAACCTTCAAGCCAAGTGAATAAAATCACTTCTTCATGTGAATATTGTTGTGGTCCTCACGACACTCTTGATTGCATGGAACTCCCGAACAAGCTTTTGTGGACTACGCATCTTCGCGTATCGATGGAGCGGGAGAAAAGTGGTTCACTTTCAAGCCCAAGCCAAACACTTATGGTGATTCCTACAACCCTACTTGGAAAAATCACCCAAACTTTAGGTGGAAACAAAACCAAAACCCCTCTCAAACTAATTCTTCCAATCCACCTAATCGTTTCCAACCAAATGGCCCACCCTTGAACCGTACATGCAACAACAATCCTTCCAACAATCATGGCAATACAAATAATTTTGAAGGATTGATGTCCAATTTTATGGCGTCTCAAGAAGCGCGTTTGACAAAGTTTGAAGCCGATTTCAAACAAAAGCAAAGCGAGATGAAAAGTAAAATTGACACCCTGTTGAAAATTCTAAATGACCGAGACTTGGGAGCTCTTCCAAGTGACACAGTCAAGAACCCAAAACTAAATGTTAACTCCATTTCATCAGTTTCGTCTCCTAGTTCTTGCCCACAATATTACTAGGTCAATTCAATGAGCACGTGTTTCAAGCAAACTCAAGTTCTTAATAAAGACCATCAAGATGAAACAACCAATAAAAAGTTGGTCAACAAAATAATTAAAACACCTCTTACTCAAGACCTTGACGAAGAATTCAAGGAGCTTTACCTTGAACATCCGGTCATTGATGTCTTAGCTCGTGCTCCTTACTACCGTGCCCTTTTGGAAATATATGAGAAGAAGCTTAATTTAGGTAAAAATGGGACAGCTTTCGTTCAAAATAAATTACCAACAAAATTAGATGATCCGGGCATATTTGTTTTACCCTGTAATATCAGGAATTCTGAAGCTTTTGACACATTAGCCAATCTTGAATCAAGCCTCAACTTGCTTCCGTTATCCCTCTACACCACTTTAAAGTTAGGAAAATTAGATGAAATGGAAGTAATTATTGGCCTTGCGGATAGAAGTGTCGCATACCCGGTTGGAGTAATAAAGGATGTATTATTGCACATAGGAAGATTAACTATTTTAGCTAATTTCCACGTCCTTGATATGGTTAATGACACTACATGCCCTTTGTTGATAGGAAGGGGATTTTTAGCTACCGAAAGTGCGATGATTGATTGTAAGGAATCTAAAATAGCGGTAGGAGAAGGTGAAACCTGGTTGCTTTATGATGTTAAGAAACACGCCTATGATAACAATGAGGAACCCACACCGCATTGGGTAGATGTAAATAGGAGACCCTCTAGATGCGGACCTTGGATCAATAGAGACTTCATAGGACCCCAACGCCCATTCTACCTAGAAGAGGAATTTATTAACCAAACACATTCGGTAGAACAACTCTTGGCTAGGGACACATAATTGGACCCATTTGAAGATCCTCTAGTTTTTAGAAAGATGATTGAATTCTTAGGAGTTTTGCCAATTAACCTAGGAATGAATAAGTGGAAGAGCGAGAGTGATAATTGTAAGTGGAATTGGAACAAGCCACCTAAGGAAGGAGATGGATCATGGCACATAAAAATGACATTATATGATCCGGATGGAGAGAAGTTTGAAAAGTCATACCAAACAAAGCGTACCAATAGGAAACTAAAAGCTAAATTCGATCCTAAAGATGTCCTCGATGAGGAACTCACTCACATAGGATAGGGTGTGACTTTGAGTCTAGCTACAAGACTCGTAAATAAAGAAAAGCCCATCTTGGGAGGCAACCCAAGCTTTATTTTATTTTGTTTGTTTGTTTGCTTATTTGTTTTTATTTATTTCTGTATGTATTTTTTATTCGTATTGTTTATTGTTCATGTCTCAAATAAATTTGTAATGCTTTATTTTGTTTTTAACCACGTCTTAATCACATATAAAGGTATTTTGCAAAAAATAAGTGTAAGGGAATACCATATTTCTTTTAAAGAACGGATTGAACATGAACAATAACAATAAGATATGAACATACATATTAGTATTTGTTTGAGTCAAATGCTTGTATCGAGTCACAATGAATGTTTTGCAAATTCCAGGTCTTAAAACATACATTTTTCTAGAAATTTTCTGGAAACAAAATATAAAAATTCTATCAAGTCAATTCAGACGGCGTCAGGGTTAAAACCTAACGACGTCAGCTTTTATTTTCTGAAAATTTTTCCAGATTTTGTTTATTTTCCGAAATTGTAAAGTTTCATAAAATCTAAAATTTCTAAACTCCAGGAATCTGCAAACATTTATTTTGCATGCATTATATCCTTTTAATTCCTAGAAAGCAATGTAAGATATATATGCTCTTTTCTCTAGAATTTACTTTTATATAGAGTTTACCGCCGATTTTATGCAAGGTTTCATGTTTGCTTTCTTTGTTATTTAGCAGGTTATATTGGACAAGAAGATGATTATATTTTAGGAGTGAAGCTTTACATGTACATTTTCTTGGAGGAACATTTAACCATGTTACTATGTCATCCATACCGAGAGAATCAGGAGAGTATTAGTTTCTTTCATTCCCATTTATTTTTACTTTTACATTTTTTAATTGAACATTGAGGATAATGTTCGACTTAAGTGTAAGGGGGGGTAAATTGGGATGCCTTAGAAACTACAACTTCGCTTGATTTTTTGTTTTGTTTAATAGTAAATGTGTAATAAAACTGAAAGAAATATTTGTTAGGGTAGATTTGGCACCAAATTTAAAATTTTTTGCAACATATAAAAGTGAAACTTTAGTCTTAATAAGCGTCTCATGGATAGGAGTTATATGACTAGCACAAAAAACCATACCACTCAAAAAAATTTCCACCCCAAATATGTGAGGTTCGCCTTTAGATTATTAGGAAAAAGCATTCATCTTTAGTACTTGTGAGTGTACCGGTAGTATTTAGATTCTAGAACTTGCGATAGTGATGCATCCCAAGACCGCTAGTGAGACTACATTCGTGTAGTTAGGATTTACTATATGATAAGAGGCATTAGGTTAACCCTTGTTTTAAACCTGTATTAAAATTACATTGACTTCATTGGTCAAGTAATTCTCTCACACCTTTGCGATGTACTCATTTTTAGTGCACGATACCCCTAGTACAACCCTCAGAGCCTATCTTTTTTGTTTCAACTTTAAGCATCTTACTTAAAGGAAGAATTTTTTTACAATCCACCCCAAATGCACACCCATATCGCCTTAGCCTACCTTGTGTGCACTCATCTTTAGTGCATTATTGTTATTTGTTTAAACCCTTAGTTAATTGTCAAATTGATTACATGGTTGCTAAGTCGAGTCATATCTTGTACATATTGTTTTGGGACAATTGGGACTCATGGGTGAAGTACTAGTGTAATGGAGTAAACGGGAAGAACATCATTTATTACCCCCATATATGCGTTAATGTTTAAAGAACTCCAAGTGTTTTCATTCTCTTGATTCGAGTGTTTATTTTTAATTATGTAAAATTTCAAGTGTAAGGGGAGGGAACGAGCCCCCTTGAAGTATTATTTTGGATGGTAGGGCAAGAGTGTATGAAAAAAAAATGAATAAAAAATAGAAAAAGAAAAGTTGAAAAAACATATGGACTACCATCCCGTTTCTTTTATTTATGCTTATGTTGGTCATAGTTAGTGTAAGTTGAGTCGAGTCTTGGCTTAGCAATGCCGCATTGTATATGTAATTGGCCAAGACAATTGACTTGCCACTAGTAACATATCCCCTTTTCCATCAAACCGTGTTTTTCCATATCCCTACACCTAACGTTATAACCCTTTGAAAGACCTCTTTGATAGTTTATCCTAGGTGCTTACGCTAAAATGGTGGAGGTTTTTGATCATTTCCCAAGCCAATGGTAATCTATGTGCTATGACAGGTAGTGAGAAATACTTTTCCATTTCCATTTGTGATATATAAATTTATAATACCCGAGAGATGAGAGTATCCAAACACTATATGTGAGGTGCTAGTGTATAATTTTCGTGCTTGTTTTAACTAATGAGGAGTGATCATTTGTTGTAATTACTTTTATAGTAATGTTAAATTATCCCTAACTTGTATTTTGACTAGTATAAAAGCTCATTTGCTTGGGGACAAGCAAACCCCAACTGTAAGGGTATTTGATAAGGATTTATTTAACACACTTTTAGACGGTCATTTAAGCCCTAAATCGTGTTTTTATGGTGAAATATTACCTTAAATCATTTCTTTTGTCATTTTAGGTACTTGGTACGTGAATTCTGGAAAATGGAGCATTTTAGAGCCTTTCGGACATTTTTATGCTCAATAATGAAGAAAACAAGAAAAGTTAAGAAAGTCAGGATTTTACACCTGACGGCGACGCTTTGGAGCTGACGCCGTCACCTTATGATATGAAGAGATGGATTTTTATAACGTGACGCCCCAGAGGAATTTATTAAGTTTACGCCTGACGGCGTCAGGTACAAAATATTCGAGGCCGTCAGGTACAAAGTTAAAGAGAGACGGCCCAGTGAAGTTTACACGGGACGGCGTCAGAGGTCTCTTGGGCGATACGAAACCCTAAGACACAGCGATCTGACAGCGTCAGAAGTTATAACCTGATGCCATCAGAGTTGTAAATATATATATATATAGTTTTGGTATTTTCATTCATTAAGTGTGGAACTTTGTGTGTAACTTTGGAGAGAAACCCTAGCACAATTTTCTCAACAACTTTAGGGTTTCAAACCTTATTTTCTTCCATGTTTAATTGAAAGATAAGTTCTCCTTTAATCATTCAATATGTCTATGTGTTGTTTGATTAATTGTTACCTTTTCTTTTCATTAACATGCTAGCTTAGATCTTTTAGTGTTTGCTTAGATCTAATGAAACCTAGTTATTGATTATTAATTGTTGGTTTGTTATTGATTGATTGACTAACGTTAGGCTTAAGAAAACTGGCTAATCTCCTATATGGTAACATGCTTGAATGTCTTAAGAAACATAATCGGATGTGTACTACGGTTTTATTGATTGTATTTAATGTATGAGTAGTTGTTGATGATTATATGGTAGGACACTAAACGTGTCATCATAAGAAGAAATAAATACTTATAGAGTTGGGGAAGGATGTACGCGCTCCCACGACTGGTATTAAGGAATGCAATCCTTCAATCAAACAATTGTAACAAACCAATAAATCAGTAAAAGATAACTAGGGAGTAGTGAAATCTAAGTAAACATAATTGTCTCCTATAAGTAATCCACCGCATTTATTTTCTTGTTATTTTATTTTATTTTGTTTATTAGTACTTCTTGGGTTACCTGATTAGCAACTAATTTCGCCCAATCTTCCAAATACCCGAGATTTTTACTGCTTTTATAAAATATAAAGATACAAAAAGAATCATCCCTCACCTTTAGACCTAGTTGACATAGCTTTCAATCCTAACGACACTATTCCCCCAGAGAACGATCAATCTCCCAGTACTTGCCACTCACTATACTACACCGGTTAGGTACACTGCCTGGACGATTGCAAGCTTCTCAAGATCCCTTTAGAAGTAAAATTTTTGCGAGTCCGCAATCTCGCATCACCTTACAACCAAGATCATCCAATTGTCCTAGAGACAATAGATTCTTTTTTAGGCTCTCCATGTGTCGCACATCTCGAATAGTACGAACTATACCATCATGTACCTTCACCATGATATTTCCGATTCCAATGATCTTTAGTTCATTATCATTGCAACTTGACGAGTGTGTAAATACTCATCATTTTTTGTCAATCTGAACTGCCAAAACATTTAAAAACATCCAGAAATGCATCAAAATACAGAAAATATCCCAAAGGTCATGTTTCATATGTTTCAAATGCAAAATGATTAAAAACAAATGAAAAACAAACAAAGTTTGCATAATTAGCAGTTTCAGTCCCCCAACTTTCAAAATTTGACAAAATCAGTCCCTGAGCATTTATTTTGAAAGAAAAGTCAACCCAAGTCCTTAAAAATCAAAAGTTATCAAAAAATGATCTTTGGGTGAAAAGTTTCAAAAGTGTACAAGTTCAGTCCCTTGAATTTCACATTTGGCAAAATTGGTCCCTGTACTTTCAGAGATTGTCCGAAATGGTCGCTGGGGAGATTTTATGAAGAAAAGTCCACAATGGTCTCCCAAGAATCAAGAAATGACATTTTTAGTCCTTGGATTGCAAGTTTCAAAGATTGGAAACAATGGCCCCTCAACTTTAACTTTTGGCAGAAATGACCCCCGGTGGTTTAATTTTGGAAAATGAGCATTCAAAGTACTTGTGGAATTTCAAATTGGCAGAAGAGACCCTTGTGACAACTTTGACAGAATTACATTTTTAGCCCTTGGAAGTGCAGAAAATTACAAAATTGGTCCTTGTGAAAATACAACTACAAACAGACCCTTTGTGTCATTAATCCAACACCAAGCCTAATCCAATTCACCTTGGGCCCTTAACAATCCCCAAGCCCAACACCAAATACGTTTAATAAAAACGTATATAACTTTGACCTAGTCAAACTCCACAACCTCCCACTTCATCCCTAACCTCTCTTTACCCAGCAGATACACCACCACCACCACACCATCTCCTGCCACACTCTACCCCTTCCCCAAGACCTCAAAAGTTCCACCCCACTATCACCTTCCCCAACTTCTCATAAACCTGTACTTACCACCTCCATGTCATCAATCCTCACCTTTAATTGGGCGCCAAATCTGAGATCAATGGTTGTGATGAGTGGAAACATATCCAATGGCTGAGATTCATAGCAAAGAAGCACAGCAGAAGAAGACAAAAGATCAAGAAACCCTAGAAGTTGTAGTATAAATAGATAATGATATTGTAGCTTCAAAGGCAGTTAGGGTTTTAAGCCTTTTGTTGTTTTTAAAAATTTTAAGTGTTCATGTAATTGATAACGCTCAAAATTAACATATTTTTAGTCGCGTTATTGTTTGATTTATGAGTAGAAATTGGTCATATTTGTATATATTCGTTACATAATCGTGGAAAAGTGTTTATACATGCAAATATAACCAAAAGCAGGTAAAAATGATTAAAATATGAAGAAATGAAGTGGACATACATTTTTGGAGAGTTTCAAGAGGATCAAGGAAGAAAGAAACGTTGCATGAACAAAAGGATTTGATAAAGATAAGTTTACTACATGAAATTATCAAGGAAATATCAAGTTCTAATGGACAAAGTCATGCCACAAAGAAAAATACTGCATGCAACGTAAAACGACGAAGAAAAGACAAAGAATCATGTTCAGACTAAATCCAACCGATCGGTTGAAACCCATAACCGGATCGGCTGGAAATGTGCCAGAATTGACCATCCGATCGGATGGCGAGAAACCGATCGGTTGGTGATAAATGAAGTTACAAGTTTTGCATTAATTGGCGAATTTAATCCCCATAATCATGTGTAGCTGATCATTTCTGCTTATTTACTGAGGAGGGACGTTTTTACTTGAAGCATAAGTGTCATTAAGCTATATAATGAGCACTTAGGGCCTAGAGATACTTGTACCACCATTATCTAACTTAGTAATACACCAAATCTTGTTAGCTTATCTAATATTGCCTAAAAGTTTACTAAGTGTTGTAAAAACGTCTGGAACGTGTTGAGTTAAAGTCTCAAGCATTGGTTTGAGTGTGGAGTTGTTTGCTTACATTGGTGAGCAATTAGAGGAGTGTGGTTGCTATAGTTCCACAAGTTTACTCATTGTAATTTTCAAGACTAGGTACACCTTGATACTTATAATGAACAATTGTTACTTTAAGTTTTATGAAAGTTTTCTTATTTACTTGTGTTTTAATATGATTGCTATGGAGTAATTTGTGATATGCTTGTGTATATGATGTGATTGGTTAATGGAGTATTATTTTATGAAAAAGGTGATGCATGAAAACATATCAATTTTTATGAGTTTGTTGATATAACATCTTTTCTTGCTTAATTTGTCGGTAAAAACAATTTCTTGAAAAATAGGTCCGAAAGGATTTTCAACTTGTTTTTATTCCAAAATATTAATGCACCAAATTAGTATGGAATAGGATGCTTGACAACCATCTTATTTACTTATTAAAATAGATTTGAGACGATTTCATCACGAAAAAGGACCGAAAGGATTCGTAGGAATTCATAAGAAAAGAATTGATTTTCTAAACAACCATGTGTTTATAGGCTTGTCATACTAATTTGATATGTCCGAAAGGAGTCATTTAGGTGATAGAATTCTTAGTAGTAGCGAAAACATGACATACATCATAGATTGTATAACTACTCATTTTTAGTTGCGGATCATAACAAGTTTTACACCAAACTTCGTACTCAAATTGTTATGATACTCCTAATTACCAATCAAGGAGTTATGCACAAGTATATGTTTAGTTTTTATTGAGTTTCTTTTAAATTAAGATTTTACATAAATTTGGATTGACAACCTTTATTTAACAAACGTTTTCTTTATTACTAAAACCACCAAATCCCTTGGGACGATCTCGACTTACCCACCTTTATTACACCGGACGAGTATACTTGCTCGTATGTGCTAGATAATAATCGGATAATTCGTGTTTATAAATTTTAAAACTTGTACTAATAAAACGTACATCAAGTTTTTGGTGCCGTTGCCGGGGATTTGATTAATTTTTTTAGTTTTTAGTAATTAAATTGTTTGTAATTCATGAAATTTTAAAGTTTTTAGAGTAAAAAGTAAAAAAAAAAAAATTGTTTTTTGACCAACCGAATCGGATGGGTAACCATCCGATCGGTTGGTGGTCTCGGTAAAAATTATTGGATTCTGTTTTTTAGTAATTAATTTCTATTTTTCTGTTTTTAGTTAATTAGTTTTATTAATTATATAATTAATGTTAGTTTTTAATAGTTTTAAGTTGTAATTATTAGTCATTTTAATGTTTTAGAAGTTTTAATTTCAATTAAGGATTGAGTAATTTTAAAGACACCTTAGTTAATGCTTTCATTATTTTTAATTTCATAATTAAAGTTTTATTAAATATTAGTTTTATAAAAAAAAAAATAAAAAAAAAAAAAGAAAGAAAGAAAAAATTAGTGTAAAAACTCCAACCGATTCGGTTGCGGGTTCCAACCGATCGGTTGGAGGTGGTCATTTGTGCCAACCGATTCGGATGGGATACAAACCGATCGGTTGGGCATCTCGGTAAAATTTTAGACATTTTTAATTTTTAGTTTATTTTCTATTCTTAGTGTTTTATTTAGTTAATTTACTTTTTCTTATTTCATATTAAGAGTTTATTTGATTATAACTAACCCTCATGCTAATGATTTGGATTTTTTTTATGGTCATGTTATAGTTAGTAAGTGCTTAAGTTGAAATGGAGAGTTTGAGCCAAATTTCTGCGTATTTGAAAGACTTGGAAGATATGTTCAAGGATTCCGGTGATTCCTTGGAAAAGTTGGAGAGTATGTTGGAAAAAGCAAAGTTGGATTTAGAAGGAGAAGAAGTTGTTTGTGACAATGTTTCTTATTTGCCACATGAAATGTGCTATCCAAAGAAGGAGAAGGCGAGAAAAGTTGTTGTTTTCACTAGAGCACCACCTAAGAAATATGATGCTCCACACATGAGGTATTCTACACCTTGTGCGGTGGAAGGAGTTAAAGCGTGGGATGTGGAATTGAATATGGAATATGGAGACAATTACATTTCGGAAGAAATGCTTGACAAACTTGGTTTTGTTAGGCTTGATTATGGAAGTTATGGTAAGAAGGAAGTGAAAGGAGTTAGAGTGAATATTCATGGTCACATCTTTAAAGTTGACTTTGTTGTTTTGGAGTATACTAATGAAGATGAACCGGAAGTGATTTTTGGTAGAGATTTTTTAGTGAATACCAAGTGTAGTTTGGATTTTGCACTTGGGGAGTTGAAAAATAACATAAGTGATTTGGAAGAAGGGAAGAGTGTGAATGATATGCTTGTTGATGTTTGTGAAGGAATGGAAATGATGAAGGAAGGAAAGGATGAAGTTTGTAAGATGGGTAAAACTAACCGAAATAAAACACCATTGAACAAATTAACCCAACCCTCCACCCAAAAAGAAAACAAATCATCATCATCATCATCATCATCATCATCCAAAACACCACCTAATTCACCAAAAAGTACCAAACCTTTAACCAAAGAGCAAAAACAAGCTATTTTGGAAAATCTTGAAGCAAAAATTAGTGAATCGATGGAAAACAAACCGGTCATTGAAGTGTTGAGGAATTATATGGAGTATAGGAAGAAGTTAGATGGAGTTATGTTGGCAAAGTCTAAGTTGGAGGATAATAGTTTTGATGAAGTAGAGGAGAGAAGAATAATTGAGAATGGGCTTCCAAAGAAAATGAATGATCCCAGAAATTTTGTTTTACCGGTTAAAATTAATGGCACAACTCCTTTATATGCATTAGCCGATACGGGTTCTAGTGTGAGTATTATGCCTTATCCATTGTATCATAAGTTAGGATTAAGAGACCCTACACCTAACAATTCTAAACTCACTATGGCGGATAATTCTAAGGCAAAAGCAATGGGAGAAGTAAGAAATGTGAGAGTTCAAATTGGTTATCAAGCATTCTTGGCGGATTTTCTTGTGTTGGATGTTGCGGTTGATAAGGAACTACCTTTTTTGTTAGGTAGGCCATTTTTAAGAACTTGTGGAGCTATAATAGATATGGGAAAAGGTACCATGACAATTGATAATGGAGTTCTTAAGAATACTTACTATCCAAAGCCTAGAGGGGGTAGTAATGGAGATGATAATGATGAGGACCAAGAGGAGGATTACCTTGGTTGCTTTGAAGTAGGAAGGGATGAAGATGGTAGACCAAAGTTTGGTCCATGCACACCAAGTTTCTTTGATATTGAAGATGAAATGGAAAGAGCTCTAGCCATGGAGGCTTTCTTTAATCCGTTTAAAAATATTTTTGTGTTCAACAAGTTGACAGATTTTCTTGGATCTTTACCGGTCCAATTGAAGAATTTGGAATGGGGTTCCGAAGGTCATAACATTTACAAAAGAGAAGAAGGAGATGGTGATTGGCATTGAAAATTTGATATCACATGTCCTAGTGGAAGGAACTTTGCAAGAACTTTCAAAACTCAAAAGACAACTATGAAGTTGGCAAACAAGTATCGTGGAGAAGATATTCTTAGGAATTAATATTTCTATGGATGAAGAAGAATGATCACAAGAATAAAGCACATCTTGTGCTAGTTTGTTTGTTTCGTACTTTTATTTTTCATGCATTTTATTTCATGTTTTTAAGTTTTATGCATTTCATGTTCGAATGAGATTATCTATCTATTTATCTATCTTTTTATTTATCTATTCATCTTTTTATTTAGTTAAGTTTTTAGTTTTTAGAGGTTAAATTATGTTTTAGTTTTAAGTTTTAGAAGTAGAAGTAGATAACCAAAATTTTTGGTAGACAAAGTTTGTTTGGAATACAAGATAATAAGTTTGAGAAGAGAAAAGAAAAAGCTACTAGCACTTGTGTCAAGTTTAGTAGTGAAAAAAAAAAAAAAAAAAAAAAAAAAAAAAAAAAAACCTTTGAAAAATCAATTTCATACCAAACCGATTCGGATGGATTCACAACTGATCGGATGGAGTTGAATTTATAAACCAACATTTTCAAAAACTTAAGAAAAACACATACACACAATCCACCAAAAATTGGGGTTAAAAATTCGACCATAAGAAGTTGTTAGAAGGTTGCAGGAGTGATAATTAATCATCAATGGCATCAAGTCAAGTAAGTTATATCATTAATTTTGTTCAATTAAGTTTTAATTCGGATGATTGAAATTAGGTCACGAATTAGGTATTTTTGAATTAGTTCGAATTAAGATGTAATATTTTGGGGATAAGTGATTAGATGATAGGAGAAGGTATTGCAAAAAGAATTAGATCAGTTGGTTAAGTTTTGAGTAAGAATTCATTGATTGAATTTTTGGATTGAATTGGGTATAATCTTTGGAGCTAGTTTATTTGCAATTGATGAATCCCAGAAGTTATATGATTGATAATTAGTGATGTTAGGTTATTGCATTGTTGATTAGAGCACTAATTGGAAGATTTTAGTAGATGATGTTCTTGGTTTTTATAGAATCATTGGGTTGATGATTGGATATGTTAAGAATCATTGATAGGAGAGTTTGGATGTTAGAAGTACTCAAGAATGGGAGATTACAAGTTAGAAAGAAGTTCGGATTGATTGGGAAACGTTTAGGATGGATTGAAGATGAATATAGTTTGCAGAAAACTCCAACCGAATCGGTTGCGAGTTGCAGCTGATCGGTTGGAAGTGTGCCAAAGTTGCAACCGATTCGGTTGGACCTCAAACCGATCGGTTGGAGGCCTCGAAAAATTTTTGACAATTTTTGAAAACGTGTTTTCTAGTTTCTAAATTGATTGGTATTAGTTCTTATACTTATATACTAACATAATTTGAGATTTCTTTCAGGGAAATGTTGGAAGATTGGGACGAAATCCGATTGTTAACAAGTATTTTAAAAGGAACTAGAGGAAGAGGATTACTTTCAGTTTGAAACCGGAATCTAATGAGAATGTCAAGTTTTCTCATGTGCAAAACAAAGATGAGAAGAATGCGTATAGAGAACGTCTTTCAAAACATCAAGAGAGGAAGATTGCTAAGCCTAGGTTGATTGATTGGGAATTGCTTGAGGAGTATGAATGTGAGGATCAATTAAGGAGCATGATGACTATGGTTTATGTGTATCCTGGTGATGGAGATAGGTTTGAAGATTATTCTAGGGAAAGAGCTTTTAGTATTCGTGAAGATGTTTACAAGGAATGGTGTTTGGAGTTCTTTTCTACATTCTACTTTGATAGAAAGGTAAATGATGTTCTTGGAGATGTATGTGTTTGGTTTAGATTGTGTGGTCGCGAACATGCTTTATCTTTTCCAAAATTTGTAGTTGCACTTGGTTTGTATGAGGAGAGTGAGATTCAACATAGGTTGTTTGGACCACATTTTGTGAGTTTAGCTAGAGGTAATGATCAATACACGGGTATTGATGAATATTGGAATAGAATTGGTGATCCAACTTTTCTTAGAAGAAATTCTTCTAGGATTAGGAATCCATTGTTGAAGGTTTTACAAAAGTTGATTTCTTGGGGATTGATACATAGGAGCGGTGGACAAGACAAATGTAGTCAACCGGACCTATGGGTGATGAAGTTGTTGGAGGAAGACAAGAATGGGAATGTGGCATGGATTATTGTCGAGTATCTTTCGAAGAGAGCACCGGGGATTAAGAAACAAAGTGATGTTTGTGGAGGTCATTATGTGACCATGTTGGCTAAAAATCTTGGGTATTTTAATGATGATGAGTTGAGGAAGTGTAGAGTGAGATTGGAGAGTGAGATATGGGATGCTTTTAGTTTTGGGAAAGCATTGGATAGGATTAACAAGACTTTAGGACCTTGGATCGAACCAAGTGTGGGGGCACAATCCGGAGCTTATGCGGGAGCGCCTTCACAACCTCAAATGGGGAGTTTTCCGGGTAATACCCAAAGTGGTTTTGATTCAGGATGGGGTGATTGGAACCGTGAATTAAATGCTATTGAGTGTAGGGATGTTTGGAGAGATTCAATGCAAATGAGGAATAACTACAACTATGATTATTCCATGCCTATGATCCAACATTTGGCACGAGATGCCAATTATGAGGTACCTCCCTACAACCCACCAAATGTTCCACCATACCCTTTACTGTATTCTCCATATCCTGGACCATACCCCTATCCTTATCCTGGTTATTCACCATTTCCCGAGCCATATCCTCCATACGGTAGACTTCTCGAGTATGGTAGTTCAGGTGTTAATGTGGGTGGACCAAGTTTTAATCTTGGAGGATCGAGTTATGATGTTGGAGGTTCATCATCAAGAGCTGGAAAGAAGAAGAGAAGGGTGGTAGACGAGGACGATGAAGAAGATGTTGATGAGGATGAAGAGGAAAGCGAGGACGAGTTCATTCGTTCCGATGTGAGTTATTGATGGTGATGTTTGATCACGTGGATTATAGTTGTTTTTAAAAAACAATTATGTGTCGAACAATTTCTATTTCTATTATCTTTAACCATTTCTAGTAGGATTTATAACGTAACGTAATTTTCTATTTATTTGGTTTAGATATGTTTTTGTTTGTGTTTGTTTGGTTGTTTCGTATATTTTGCAGTTTTCTTGCAGGAGTTTTATTACGGAAGCATATAGTTGATCAACGTTTGGAGTCGGTAAACTCATTTTCTTATTATGATTAAATATGCATGTTGCGTATTTAACTCCATTTCTTTTAATCTTCTATAAAATCATTCTTTCAATCTTCTATTTTTGATTTTCCATTTCTTTTATAAAAACAAACTCAAAATACAAAAATATAAAATTTTCAAAAATCCAAAAACAATACAAAATCAAAAAATCCAAAAATATTCTTCTCACGACATGTCTCTCGTATAAATCAATATTCTGTACATTTCTAGAAATGTCATTCAACAATGATACGGACATGTACAGATGCTTGAGCGGGAGTTCTTTTTAATGTTTTTCTAAAACATGTCGTTTCTCAAAAGTTTCTTTACAATGGCTTTCGTATACTTCAGTACGAAACCCGTACGTTAAATGACGACTTCTGATTATTTTCAAATCAAGGACTCGTACGTTTAATGACAAAATCTTTTTCAAAAAGTTCGAGTCTAAACAAACGAAAAAGATTTCAAGCATAAACTCGTTTTCAAACAAAATTCTTGAGCACTTTTTCAAGATTGTTAAAAAGATTTCTCAAAATTTCTCCAAATTAGTGCTCAAGATAACTCCCTCAAAACCCTTAATTAATTTTAAATATGCTATCATTAAGGGGGAGTACAAAAAAGAAAAATGTTCCGATTTCATGCAAAATCAAATCTGTCTTTCTCTCCAAAAAGCTTTTTATTAATCAGTTGATATCAAAAATATCACGATATGCTATTTTTGAGGGGGAGAAGACATGACTAAAATGTGATCAAAGATGTTTAAAGATTGTGACTGAATCTCAAAAAGAGCTCGACTCAGATAGTACCAATGAATTGACGAAGCTTAAAATGTCAGTAATCGAAAAGACTTGTCCTGGACGGGTAATAATTTCAAACTAGTCTAACTAGTGATGTAAGCGTGTCTCGAATAGGACTTGTCTGAGTAGAATGTACCGTATCGAGAGACTTTCTTTGGACTTGACCAGGATGGGTAATAATTTCAAGCTAGTCTAACTAGTGATGTAAGCGTGTCTCGAATCGGTCATGTTCGCTGAAAGTGGATCAATTCAAAAAGTGCAAACTCCTCACGCATGTGCAAATTTCTAAAATATTCATGAGTACATGTGAAGGGGGAGTCCTTCAAAAGAAATGCAAAACTCTCGAAGTGTCAACAAAATGTGTTTTATTATCATAAACACTTTGAGAGATTTTCAATAAAAGGTTTTATGGCATATGATCAATGATAGGATAGTCATGGAGTTATAAGGTGACTAAGGTTAGGAAAAACCGTCCTATGATCCGCCAGAGCCGGAGGGATCTACCCAAGGACAAATCCAATAGATTAGAATTAGAAGTCCTTAGGTATGATTGAAAAAAGGAGAAAATGAGAAAGGAGAAAGAAGGGGTTAAAGAATTAAAAAGAAAAGTTATGAAAAAGGGTGAAAAGAAATAGCCCTCCATATGTTCAACCTTAGGGCAGACACCGGGTTCAACTCATATGCTACTAGTTGTTACTAAGGTGACACTGGTATTGAAGACAAAGACGTCATGGACCCAGTGACGCACTGCACTAAACCTTCTTAACCACTCAAGTTCTCTTAAAAGAGCTTGTTTCATTCTCACAGGGAACCGGTGTAATCTATCGACTTATCTCTTAGAGATGGTTGATATTGAAGCAGGAGACCTCTCCCTAATCTCCGCATAGGAAACCAAATGTGCACTTATCGAGTCTAGAGCCCCGAGATTCATCAAAAGATCTCATAGGAACACATGATATTTCTACACTGGTTGTTCATCATTAAGGACACCAGATGTAAACTTTAGAGTCCTACGCAGATCTTAGCAATCTGCCAGAACATTTATGAGAGGACTCACTTTTGTGATTCTCAATGATTGAATGGAAATTCCTGCCAGGGTCAACATCAAGCAGCCCTGACAGCAGGTCACTTCGGTAATTCTTTATGGGTTACGCTTAGTGTTTGCGGTGGTTTCAAACGGTCTACAGTCGTGGAGTGATCCCCAGCGACTCACCCAGTCATTGAGCTACTAAGTAGGTCTTGTAAACTCTCTCGAGAGTATCTGACATGGGAACGGCCTTGGTAAGGGTTAGAAGGAGTCTTCACACTATGCTGTTGACGATCTCTAATTCTTATCTGTAAGTACCGGATGTTTTATTGCTAACTGTTTATATGCAGGGACACTTCATCTCCATGGCGACAGATTCCACGTGCTCATACATACATCTGGAAGTTAAAGAAAGCTCCCTCAAAGATCTATACAACACAAAGTTCAAAGAAAGATTCTACGCCAAAAAGAAGAATCTACAAAGTATAAAGACTAAAGATCAAAGTGAAAGAAAGGGAACTACGTGCATATGAATATCAAAGTCCAAAGATGTATGAGCATGTTGGAATGGCAAACAACCACCACAGACGCAGAAGTGACGAAAGGCAGATAACTCCACATCACAAAGGAACAAAGAACGATGGAAATTCAGTTATCAAAGATCACAAAGCATGAAGGAACAAAGACTAAAGACTATTCTACAACGACACACAAAGTTGAAGACAAAGAACACGGAAGACCCACTCACGTGGAGCATCATTCGAATGACCAACCCTTAGGGGGAGATTGTTAGCATTAAAAATATGTATTATGAAGTGATGGTCATTCTCATATTGTAACTTTGTGTCGTTTGTTAAGATTAGTAATAGTTTAGTCATTGGGCTTTGGACTTGGCAAGCTAATATGTTATGTGCTATGTTTCATAAGCCTAGTTATCCAACCAAGTAACCAAGTCCAAGCCCAAGCCCATAGAAAGCCTTAGGGCATCTCATGTATCTTACTATATAAACACCTCAAAGGCTCATTTGAGGTGTGTGCTTGTGTGTGTATTTGTGTGTGTTTCTTAATAATATTCTCTCATTTTCCATCTCTCTAGTTACACATATTCGAATCACATATAAGTCACCATCTTTCCATCTTTCCTCTTCTAATCTTCTATATTTGTGATAAAGTTGGTTAATCTAAGGTCCTACAGGTATTTTCTAAATTTTTACATTTCCTTTACTTAGAAGTTATTTTTTTTTTTATTACATTGAGGACAATGCAAAACTTAAGTGTGGGGAAGGAAGAAAATAGAAAAATTGCATAATTTTAAAAATTTTGTTTCAGAGTTGTGAACTTTAGTAACTAGTAGTAGTTCGCCCTTCATATTTTAGTTAAAATAAGGTTGATTTCATGGTATATAATAATGATATTTTTGGAGAATAAATTCAAGTTTTAAAGAGCAATTTGTCTCGGAATTGATAACATTTGCTAGCGCAATTTTATACCCTTATTACTTTAAATTGTGAGGATTAGTTTTTTTTATGAGAATAGTATTTCTTATACTATTTATATATTTCATGATGAGTGTGCCGGTGGTTGTGTTAATTCTAGAACTTGTACTTGTTATGCATTACGGTTAAAATCATTTTCAAATGATAAGGATATATTTATATGATAAGAGGCAAACTTAGGAATAAAACCAAATAGCTATCCGTTTACAAAATAATTTTTGCTAACCACATTGGTTAGTAACCTCGTATTTGGAACCCATTTGTTAGCGTTTATCTTTAGCGCTAGATACCCTTAGTTTCACCCTTTGAGCCATCCTTTTCATTTTGATTAAATCCAGAAAAATACAAAAAGATTTTACACTTTAAACCTTAGCCTAACCCTTATCAAAGTCTAAATGGTGGATTGCTAGTTGCTTGGTTGTTGGTTAGTTTTTGATGATTATTAGTTAGCCACACTTCACAATTTATGTGTGTGCCATTCCAACAAAGATGAAGGATGCATACTTCTTATTTGTATTTTTTGTGGTGTATGCTTATGCGAAGTGTAGGGGAGGTGATATGAAAAAAAAATAAAAATAAAATAAAATAAGTCATCGCAACTATAAGGTGACAAATATACCCAATGTGTTATATTATTATAAAGAAAGTCATGAGATATGTTGTTAGCCGATGTGCTAAGTTTGAAGAACATTTTTATGGTGAATCGATGTATCAACATGTGGAAGTTCGAAGAGGAGAAAGATGGTAACTATTATCATTTTTGGGTTTGTGGATTATTTGAGATTAGCAACTATGGGACTTAGACTTTGATTTTATTTTTCTTTTAAAACCAATTTCATAAATATTCCCATGCCTTATCCTTACCTTTTTGACTTAGTGTAATTATTTTGCACGAAAGTTTATAAAACCCTTAGCCTAAACATTACAACCCGAATAAAAACCTCTTTGATGAATTATTCTATTGTTTTGAAACTTGTACAAGCCTATGGTAAGAAACGTAAATCATGACTGTGCAATGAGTGATCTATTAATCGTTACACATATTGAGTGATGAGTGAATTTCAAATTATTTTCGTGAGGTGTTTAGAATGGTTATCAAGCTCTTTATTTACTTGATTGAGTTCAAATAAGATATTTGCACTATTGCCACTGAATTCAATTTTCTTTTGATTAAGACTTGCTCGAGGGCGAGCAAAGCTCAAGTGTGGAGGATTTGATACCGCTCAAAATTAACATATTTTTAGTCGCGTTATTGTTTGATTTATGAGTGGAAATTGGTCATATTTGTATCTATTCGTTACATAATCGTGGAAAAGTGTTTATACATGCAAATATAGCCAAAAGGAGGTAAAAATGATTAAAAGATGAAGAAATGAAGTGGACATACATTTTTAGACAGTTTCAAGAGGATCAAGGAAGAAAGAAACATTGCATGAACAAAAGGATTTGATAAAGACAAGTTTACTACACGAAATTATCAAGGAAATATCAAGTTCTAATGGACAAAGTCATGCCACGAAGAAAAATATTGCATGCAACGTAAAACGACGAAGAAAAGACAAAGAAACATGTTCAGACTAAATCCAACCATTCGGTTGCAACCCGCAACTGGATCGGCTGGAAATGTGCCAGAATTGACCATCCGATCGGATGGCGAGAAACCGATCGGTTGGTGATAACTGAAGTTACAAGTTTTGCATTAATTGGCGAATTTACTCCCCATAATCATGTGTGGCTGATCATTTCTGCTTATTTACTGAGGAGGGACGTTTTTACTTGAAACATAAGTGTCATTAAGCTATATAATGAGCACTTAGGGCCTAGAGATACTTGTACCACCGTTATCTAACTTAGTATTACACCAAATCTTGTTAGCTTATCTTATATTGCCTGAAAGTTTACTAAGTGTTGTAAAAACGTCCGGAACGTGTTGAGTTAAAGTCTCAAGCATTGGTTCGAGTGTGGAGTTGTTTACTTACATTGGTGAACAATTGGAGGAGTGTGGTTGCTATAGTTCCACAAGTTTACTCTTTGTAATTTTCAAGACAAGGTACACCTTGATACTTATAATAAATAATTGTTACTTTAAGTTTTATGAAAGTTTTCTTATTTACTTGTGTTTTAATATGATTGCTATGGAGTAATTTGTGATATGCTTGTGTATATGATGTGATTGGTTAATGGAGTATTATTTTATGAAAAAAGGTGATGCATGAAAACATATCTATTTTTATGAGTTTGTTGATATAACATCTTTTCTTGCTTAATTTGTCGGTAAAAACAATTTCTTGAAAAATAGGTCCGAAAGGATTTTCAACTTGTTTTTATTCCAAAATATTAATGCACCAAATTAGTATGGAATAGGATGCTTGACAACCATCTTATTTACTTATTAAAATAGATTTGAGACGATTTCATCACGAAAAGGGACCGAAAGGCTTCGTAGGAATTCATAAGAAAAGAATTGATTTTCTAAACAACCATGTGTTTATAGGATTGTCATACTAATTTGATATGTCCGAAAGGAGTCATTTAGGTGATAGAATTCTTAGTAGTAGTGAAAATATGACATACATCATAGATTGTATAACTACTCATTTTTAGTTGCGCATCATAACAAGTTTTACACCAAACTTCGTACTCAAATTGTTACGATACTCCTAATTACCAATCAAGGAATTATGCACAAGTATATGTTTAGTTTTTATTGAGTTTCTTTTAAAATAAGATTTTACATAAATTTGGATTGACAGCCCTTATTTAACAAACGTTTTCTTTATTACTAAAACCCCCAAATCCCTTGGGACGATCTCGACTTACCCACCTTTATTACACCGGACGAGTATACTTGCTCGTATGTGCTAGATAATAATCGGATAATTCGTGTTTATAAATTTTAAAACTTGTACTAATAAAACGCACATCAAGTTTTTGGCGCCGTTGCCGGGGATTTGATTAATCTTGTTGTTGTTCACTTTGTACTGTTCAATTGGTTTGTTCAAGCTTTTGTGGCTTATAGGCTCATTTAGTTTGGCTCGCTTTCAAAGAGAAAAAGTTCACTTGATAAATAAAAAAACCCCCACTGTTGAGATTTTGAGTTTGTAAAGTCTCAATTTTAGCTTTTGTGCAATAGTGGTTTGGTTAATGTTGTGTTTTGTTGTTGTTGAAATGCTTCGCAAAAAGAAATTTTGAAAAACAAAAAGGTTTGCAAAAAATTGAGATTCCTGGGATTCTAACCTGGGACTACACCTTCACACAGACACAACCAAACACGTTTTGCCAACTGCACCCTAGGGATTTTTGTTACAAGTATTGAATCTTTTATTGTTTTATTAGTTATTTGGTCCTTTTAGCCTTTTTTAGCTTATAACTTCCTGTTAGCTTAATATTAGCTTATTTGGTTTAGCTTTTTGAACTTTTATCATTTTTCCTAGCTTACTAGTATCATCAAGAAGTTGTGAAAAAAAAATTTAGATTTATTTTCAATAGTTAAGTATTTTTTTTATACATTTAATTTGTTTTAATTGTTTTTAATTCATATTAATTAATTAAAAAGCAAAAAAAAATTCCCTTTTTTCAAAATTTTCTTTTATAATTAGTAACGTAGAAAAATCATTTTTACACCCATAGGACTTGCGTAGCTAAAATTTCACGTTTTTGTGAGCGCGTTGACGTTTATCTTAAATAAACGTCACGTTTATTTGTTTACTTGTGTTTTTGGATTCCCGATACCTAATTTTGATTCCCGTAGTGTTTTAGGATTTCCCTAGTTTGCCAATTGCCTTTTGTTTCCCCTTAGATTATTTTATTTTCATTCTTGTTCATTAATTTTCAATTTTCGTTAATTTAACGTACAAACAAAACCAAACAATCTTTTCCAACAAAACATACAAGGTTCTAATCTCAATCTTTCACCAAGCTTTCCATTCACACCTCGTTGGGGTACGACCCGGGAAATCACTTCCCGGTCTCACAATTTAATATCACTTTCACGAGTTTACGAGATAATCTTTTTCCTAAAAGGTTTACTCGTATTTCTCCACGTCTTGTTGTCTCACCATAACATTGGCCACACGTTTGTTGATATTTTGATAAAATTGTTTTGCACAAAATCACAACGAATCAAATGGCGCCACTGCCGGGGAGGCTGTGTGAGTCTCGAAAAGGTTTAGACGATTAGTCTTGTAGAACCTTCGCAAGAAGTTACGCTTTCATAAAACTTATAAAAAACCAAAAATATTTTTCTTTTGTTTCTATATATATATTATATCTATAAAAGATAAGAAAAACACAAAAAGATTTTCCCGTTTCTTTGTTTAATAATTACAACATTAAAATGTTACCACCGCAAACCAAAGCAGAACACCTACCAACTGGGGGTGTGACCACAATAAGTTCCCAAACTAAAGATCAAAACTTGCCTTTGTATCACTTGCGTTTTGGAAAACTTTTAATCCATAAGCTTACATTAAGAGGAGTCGAAACTGTATAGGGCGACCATCGCCCTAGTGAGAAATTCATTCTTTTCTCCCGCTCCTTGCACGTTTATCCTTAAAGGTCAACCTTTCGTTCTTGATTATTGGTTTAAGTTCCCCTGTCGTTAAAGTGGTATTATTTTAATTGATATCTTTTGTGGTGCATGCGCACGCGTTCATCTACGTCAACAAGTCTTTTGCAATCGCTTAACAACATTCGAAGAAGAAGGCGTAATCGACGACGTACCAATCAAATATTCGAACCCGAGATTCATACTATTCCTTCCATGGCGACTGAGCCCACTATGAATGAGCTTCTCCAAGCACCCATCGAGGGTTATGGAGATGCTATCGTTGTTCCAGCCACCGTGGCTGTCAATTTTGAGCTTAAGACGGGGTTGATAAACCTTGTCACCTCGCGTCAATTCTATGGTTTCAAAAGGGACGATCCTCAAGATCACATTCGATGGTTTAATAAAATCACATCCACCATCAAATGCAAAAACGTCCCTGAAGAGGCAATCAAACTTCTTCTCTTCCCGTTTTCCCTCGATGGGGCTGCCAAGAATTGGCTTGACAAACAACCCCCTCGATCGATTGAAACATGGGAAGATTTGGTTAAGAAGTTTGTGAATGAATTCTTTCCTCCTTCTAAAACCACGGCCCTTAAGAATGAGATCATGAAATTCACGCAGAAATTCGATGAATCATTCAGTGAGGCATGGGACCGTTTTAAGGATATGCTTCGCAAATGTCCTCATCATGGTTTTTCCGAGTTAATGCAACTCGACACTTTCTATAATGGTGTGAGCCAAATTGATCAAGACTCTCTCAATGCCTCTGCTGGAGGTAATTTCTTGAATCGAACCATAAGGGATGCTTTAGTGATCATCGAGAATAAGTCTAAGGTCCGCATTCCACGAAGCAAGCCGGTTGTTTCCCAAGTGAATGTTGGTCCTTCTACCTCATCACCCGTGGCTCATTCTAGCACCAATGCTAGGCTTGACAAACTCACGGAAGCCATTCATGCTTTGGTTCTCACCAAAAATAAGAAAGTTTCTTCTCAACCTACCGAAGTCAAAAAGGTTGAAGTTTGTGTTACTTGTGGTGGTCCACATACATATTACAATTGTACTGCCACCGATGGCAATCCATTCAAAGTTAATGCGATAGCCGGTAGTTCTAATCAAGGAGGTAACCAATACCGTCCTCAAATGGAGCCAAACTACCGTGCTAACAACCAAAGTGGTCCACCCGGATTTTCTCAACCCAATAATCCAAATCGATTCAATCAAAATCAACAACAAAGAAATCAAAATGTTCAAAACCAATTTCATGCCCCTATGAATCAATTTCCAAATCAAGGGGGAATTACAATCAAGGTTTTCAAAATCAAGGAAACTTGAATAGAAACCAAGGTTACGGTAATTTCAATCAAGGAAACATTTTTCATGGTAACCAAAACCATGGAAATTTTCAAAATCAAAGTTTCAATCAGAACAACCGAGCTCAAAACTTTTCTCATCAAAACCAAGCCGTTGTTCAAACTCAATCACCAACCGATGAGTTGTTGAAATAATTCATGAAAGCTCAAGAAGAAACAAACAGATAGTTGATCAATCAGATTTCTGAACTAAAGAAGTCTTTAAATGATCGACCTTCGGGATCGGGAACGCTACCTTGCAACACGATCGCCAACCCGAAGGGAGATGTAAAGGCGATCATAACCCGTAGTGGTATTTCTTATGATGGACCCGCGATTCCTACTACCTCATCTACTTCTCCTCCAAAGGTAGTGGAACGTGAACCTGAGGCGAAAAAGGACAAAGTGCAAATTACTAGCCTACAAAGTACCGCACACGTTCAACCTCATGTTGTCCCAAAAACCAAATCCAAACCGGGAGTTGTTTTTGAACCCCCGGTGAATCCCGTTCAATCCAAAGCTTCAATACCTTATCCATCACGTTTAAACGATCAAAGGCTCCATGATCAAACTAATAATCAAATGAAAAAGTTTCTTGAGATATTTCAAAAGTTACACTTCGACATTAGTTTCGCGGATGCCCTTCTCTATATGCCCAAGTTTGCTTCCACTTTCAAGAGTCTTCTAAGTAACAAAGAGAAATTGTTTGAACTCACTAAAACTCACTTGAATGAAAATTGTTCGGCGGTGCTTCTAAAGAAACTTCCTAAAAAATTAGGAGACCCTGGGAAATTTCTCATTCCTTGTGATTTCCAAAAACTAGAAGAGTGCTTCACCTTGGCCGATCTTGGCGCTAGCATAAATCTCATGCCTTTCTCTATTTGGAAAAAGCTTTCACTTCCCGAGCTTACACCAACATAAATGACTATAGAATTAGCAACCCGAACGGTTACGGTTCCAAAGGGTATTGCTGAAGATGTCTTTGTGAAGGTTGGCAAGTTTCATTTCCCTGCCAACTTCGTAGTCGTTGATTTCGATGCCGATCCTCATGTTCCCCTCATTTTGGGAAGACCATTCTTGAAAACGGCTCGTGCATTAATCGACGTCTTCGAAGGTGAAATGACTTTAAGATTTGGCGATGAAAAGTTGGTCATTAACATTGAAAACACTTCAAAATATCTTCTCGATCTTGAACGAGAAGCAATTAACCAAATTGATGTCATCGATGTTGCATGCGATGAATACTTTGAAGAAGTGTTAAACGTGCAAGGATCAATTGATTCTACCATCGATATGTCTTCCCCCTCTCTCACTCCATTCGAGGGAGGTGACTTCATTTTGGAAGAAATTGAAGCTTGTTTATCATGTGATTCTTGTGTTGATCATGATTCTATCAATCCCGAGGAAGACATACTTCTCCTTGAGAAGTTGCTTAACGATGATCCATCATCTCTTCCTCCAAAAGAACTTCATAACGAGGAAGTCAAATATGTTGAAAAAACTGATAACTTTCCTGAGGTCGAACTCAAGGACCTACCGCCTCATCTCGAGTATACATTTTTGGAGGGGGACGATAAGTTTCCCATCATAATTGCTAAAGACTTGAATGAGGAAAACAAAGCCGCTCTCCTCAAGGTTTTAAAGTCACACAAGCGAGCCATTGCTTGGAGACTTTCCGACATCAAGGGTATTAACCCGGAATTTTCTATGCACAAGATTTTGATGGAGGATGACTTTAAACCGGCGGTTCAACAACAAAGAAGGGTAAATCCTAAAATTCATGAGGTTATCAAGCAAGAGGTCATAAAACTTCTTGATGCCAGTTTGATTAACCCTATATCGAATAGTCCTTGGGTTAGTCCCATTCATTGTGTGTCCAAGAAGGGTGGTATTACGGTTGTTAAAAATGATGATAATGAGTTGATTCCTACTCGATTGGTAACGGGTTGGCGTGTTTGCATTGACTACCGAAAGTTAAATGACTCCACCCATAAAGACCACTTTCCTCTACCTTTCATGGATCAAACGCTCGAAAGATTGGTGGGAAACGAATACTATTATTTCCTTGACGGTTTTTCGGGTTACTTCCAAATTCCCATCGATCCTCAAGATCAAGAGAAAATGACTTTCACGTGTCCATATGGTACATTTGCTTATCGACGCATGCCTTTTGGCTTGTGCAATGCTCCGGGCACGTTTCAAATATGCATGATGGCCATTTTTCATGACATGATCGAGAAAACAATGGAAGTCTTCATGGATGATTTCTCGGTCGTTGGGAATTCATTCGAATCATGTCTCACCAATTTAGACAAAATGCTTCAAAGATGTGAAGATACCAATCTTAGTCTAAATTGGGAGAAAAGTCATTTCATGGTCAAGGAAGGCATTGTCCTTGGCCATAAGATTTCTAAGAGCGGGATTGAGGTTGACAAAGCTAAAATCGATGTCATTGCTAAACTTCCTCCTCCCACATCTGTTAAAGGTGTTCGGAGTTTTCTGGGTCACATCGGCTTCTATCGATTTATTCAATATTTCTCAAAGATAGCTAGGCCTATGACCCAACTTCTTGAAAAAGAAACTTCATTTGTCTTTTTTGATGAGTGCATCGAAGCTTTTCAAACTCTCAAGAAAAAGCTTACCGAGGCACCAATTTTAGTTGCCCCCGATTGGGACCTACCTTTCGAACTAATGTGTGATGCAAGTGATTTTGCCATAGGTGCGGTCTTGGGGCAACAAAAAACCAAACACTTGACCGAAGCTCAAGCTCACTACACCACTACGGAAAAAGAGTTACTAGCCGTGGTATATGCTTTCGAGAAATTTCGGCCATACTTGATCTTGGCTAAATGCATAGTGTATACGGATCACTCGACTCTCAAGTATGTCTTTGCCAAACAAGATGCAAAGCCGAGATTGCTCCGTTAAGTTCTCCTCCTACAAGAATTTGACATCATCATTCGTGATAAAAAAGGAGCCGAGAACCTCGCTGTTGATCATCTTTCCCGATTGGAAAAACCTTATCAAAGTGCCCTTGAGAAAAAGGAAATAAATGAAACGTTTCCTCTCGAGACACTTAATGTGATTTCTTGTCGTGGTGATTCTAGTACCCCATAGTTTGTCGACTTTGCAAACTACCACGCGGGGAATTTCATTGTTAAAGGGATGTCGTCCCACCAAAAGAACAAGTTTTTCAAAGATGTAAATCATTACTTTTGGGACGATCCCTATTTGTTTAAGATTTGTGCGGATCAAGTTATTCGTAGGTTTGTTCATGGCCAAGAAGCCATGGAAATCCTTAAGGCTTGTCATAATGGACCCACCGGGGGTCATCATGGCTCGAACTACACCGCTCGAAAAGTATTTGATTCTGGTTTTTATTGGCCCACAATTTACAAAGACGCCCATGACTTAGTCAAATCTTGTGACTCATGTCAACGTCAAGGAAAGATAACACAACGGGATGAAATGCCACAAAATATCATCCAAGTTTGTGAAATCTTTGATGTTTAGGGCATTGACTTTATGGGGCCATTCCCGTCTTCACGAGGGAACAAGTACATACTCGTGGCCGTTGACTATTTGTCGAAATGGGTCGAAGCCAAAGCTCTCCCAACCAACGATGCCCGAGTAGTTGTAAAATTTTTAAAGTCTCTCTTTGCTAGGTTTAGAACTCCCCGTGCTATCATCACTGATCGCGGTACTCACTTTTGCAACGACCAATTTGCAAAAGTCATGCCCAAGTATGGTGTCACTCGCCGACTTGCTACCGCATATCACCCTCAAACTAGTGGGCAAGTGGAGGTTTCAAACCGTGGTTTAAAAAGAATTCTAGAAAGGACCATAGGCGAAAACCGTGCCTCTTGGTCGGATAAATTAGATAACGCTCTTTGGGCTTTTTGCACGGCTTATAAAACACCCATCGGGTGTACCCCTTATAAGCTCGTGTATGGAAAAGCATGTCATCTACCGATCGAGCTCGAGCACAAAGCTTATTGGGCCTTGAAGCAAGCTAACTTCGATCTTAAGTCTGCGGGTGATCATAGGAAGGTTCAACTCAATGAACTAAATGAACTTCGTGATCAAGCTTACGAAAACTCTTTAATCTATAAAGAGAAAACAAAGAAGATCCATGACTCCAAAATCAAGAACCGCGTTTTTAATGTTGGCGATCGAGTCCTTCTTTTTAACTCTAGATTGAAGATATTTTCGGGTAAGCTCAAAACCCGCAGGACTAGACCATTCACCGTTGCTAAAGTTTTTCCTTATGGTACCGTCGAGTTATCTCAAAATGACGGTCCAAATTTTAAAGTGAATGGGCATCGGTTGAAGCATTATTTTGGAGGGGACATACCACACATGGTTGTCCCGGACCTCCAAACTTTCTCCATGGACCAATGAATGCGGGGTCGAGTCAAGCTAGCAACTCGGTTAACAAAAACAGTAGCACAACATGGGTTTTCACCCATCTTTCTAACTTCTTCCTCTTTTCTAAAAAACTAGTGTGGGGGAGTACCCACACTCAAAAAAAAATAAAAAAATAATAAAATAAAATAAAAAGTTTTCCCACACTTGCCCAAATCTAAACTTTTTACATTCCAAATTATCGGCATAAAAGCCGGTACTTTGAATATTGAGGGCAATATTCACTTCTAAGTGTGGGGGGGGGGGGGGGTAAATTCTGGAAAATTTAATCACTTTTGTGCCACAATACCCCCATTTTGGCCAAAAAAAAAAATTTTTAGTGGAAGTGCTTTGCACTTACACAACAAAAGGTTATCAGTCCACCACGTCTAATATAAGGACTGGCTAATCCAAGAGCAAACGGCTCTTGGTAAAGATATCTCAAATCCGTTTATGGTTGGCAATTCGCCAAAAATTGTATGGTGTTCAACTCACCATATCTTTGATAAGTAAAGAGTTGGCTAGCCCGCAAGGTTATGGCTTGTGGTAAAGGCAGTGGAAAACCATAATCGGTAATCAACTCACCAAGATGATGATTGCATTCTATCAAAGAGTTGGCTAGTCCAAGAGCAAACGGCTTTTGGTAAAGACAAATCAAAACCGTTGACAGCTTATGGTTTGCTCAAAATCATATGGTTATCAGTGTACCATAGTTCTTACTTGAACTAAAACATTTGGCTACTCCAGAAGTAATGGCTTTTGGTAAAAAGACTTCAAATCCATTAAATTTTCACAAAAGATTGCTAGGGACTAGCAATAGTTTATTGTGGGGGATTGATGAGTGTGTAAATACTCATCATTTTTGGTCAATCTGAACTTCAAAAACGTTTAAAAACATCCAGAAATGCATCAAAATACAGAAAATATCCCAAAGGTCGTGTTTTATATGTTTCAAATGCAAAATGATTAAAAACAGATGAAAAACGAACAAAGTTTGCATAATTGGCAGTTTCAGTCCCCCAACTTTCAAAATTTGACAAAATCAGTCCCTGAGCATTTATTTTGAAAGAAAAGTCAACCCAAGTCCTTAAAAATCAAAAGTTATCAAAAAATGATCTTTGGGTGAAAAGTTTCAAAAGTGTACAAGTTCAATCCCTGGAATTTCACATTTGGCAAAACTGGTCCCTGTACTTTCAGAGATTGTCAGAAATGGTCCCTAGAGAGATTTTATGATGAAAAGTCGACAATGGTCTCCCAAGAATCAAGAAATGACATTTTTAGTCCTTGGATTGCAAGTTTCAAAGATTGGCAACAATGGCCACTCAACTTTGACTTTTGGCAGAAATGACCCCCGGTGGTTTAATTTTGGAAAATGAGCATTAAAAGTCCTTGTGGAATTGCAAATTGGCAGAAGAGACCCTTGTGACAACTTTGACAGAATTACGTTTTTAGCCCTTGGAAGTGCAGAAAATTACAAAATTGGTCCTTATGAAAATACAACTACAAACGGACCCTTTGTGTCATTAATCCAATGCCAAGCCTGATCCAATTCACCTTGGGCCCTTAACAATCCCCAAGCCCAACACCAAATACGTTTAATAAAAACGTATACAACTTTGACCTAGTCAAACTCTACAACCTCCCATTTCATCCCTAACCTCTATTTACCCAGCAGATACACCACCACCACCAACCCATCTCCTGCAACATTCCACCCCTTCCCCAAGACCTCAAAAGTTCCACCCCACTATCACCTTCCCCAACTCCTCACAAACCTGTACCTACCACCTCCATGTCATCAATCATTACCATTAATTGGGCGCCAAATCTGAGATCAATGGCTGTGATGAGTGGAAACCTATCCAATGGCTGAGATTAATAGCAAAGAAGCACAGCAGAAGAAGACAAAAGACCAAGAAACCCTAGAAGTTGTAGTATAAATAGATAATGATATTGCAGTTAGGGTTTTAAGCTTTTTCTTGTTTTTAAAAAATTTGAAGTGTTCATGTAATCTTTGTTTTATTAATGAAAGTTTTAAGTATTATTTAACTTCCAAACTCTTTTTACAGTTGTTTAATCAAAAAGCTCAGCTTATTACCCAACTTACCAATTGCTTGTGTTTACTGCTTATTTAGAATGTTTAATGCTTTGTCTATTTATGGAATAGCCTAGTTAGTTATAATTGTGATTCTTGCTTGTTTACTGTCTATAATTAGCTAATATATGCTAATCATAGTTGGCTTATTGTAAACTGCTTATGAGTCAAGGTTATCTCTTTGTTAGGTCTTAAATTAGTATAGCATAAGTAATTTGTTCAAAAGGTTTGCTTAAATACAGGTTTTCATATGTAAAAAGGCAAAGCTGTCAGTTAAATTAGTGTTTGGCATAACTTGATTTTAGCAATAAACCTCTTCTTTTATCCATTTTCCAGTTTCAATCAGTTCTGGTTTCTTGTTTTTAGTGGTTTTTAATACAAGTTTTTATTTTCCATTAGTCTTTAAAGTTTTCAAAATTGTTTTCCCATCGTTCTTCATATCAATTTTCATAAATTAGAAACTAGGGTAGGATTTAGTTTTATACCTTTTAGTTGGTTCAATCTAGTTCTGATCTAATTAGTATAAGGTGTAGAAATTTGTTAGTTAGCATTCAAAGGCCAAAAACTTAGTTAATGACTCATTTTATGCTTCTGATCCAGTACACCTATTCCTTTTATCTTTGTCCAAAACAGGTTTTGGATTGGAATTTTCATGTGCTCAATACAAGTCCTCATAAGCTCAAACTTGGTACATCTAAACTTTGACAGCTTGTGAACATTAGTATATTTTTAGATTAATTTTTGGATTTTTTTTTAGCCTGTGCATGAGCCCAAACTTGCCCATTTAGGTTATTTTCTGTGCCTGCAGCCTTGCTATCTATCTGTCCCTTTGTGATCTCATTCTCAGAGAGTCTTAGTAGGATTCTAGGCTTATTTTGTGCTTATTCTGTCCCTTTTAGTGCTTATTAGGATTTCCCTAGTTGCCTAGTATAGCTTCTAGTGGCTTCTGGTAGGTTTCATTTCCCCCATAAGCTGCTTGATTTTCCCATTCTGAACCGTTTTTCCTAGCTTACTATTATCATCAAGAAGTTGTGAAAAAAAATTTAGATTTATTTTCAATAGTTAAGTATTTTTTTATACATTTAATTTGTTTTAATTGTTTTTAATTCATATTAATTAATAAAAAAGCAAAAAAAAAATCCCCTTTTTCAAAATTTTCTTTTACAATTAGGAACGTAGAAAAATCATTTTTACACCCATAGGACTTGCGTAGCTAAAATTTCACGCTTTTTTTGCGCGCGTTGACATTTATCTTAAATAAATGTCACATTTATTTGTTTACTTGTGTTTTAGGATTCCCGATACCTAATTTTGATTCCCGTAGTGTTTTAGGATTTCCCTAGTTTGCCAATTGCCTTTTGTTTCCCCTTAGGTTATTTTATTTTCATTCTCGTTCGTTAATTTTCAATTTTCGTTAATTTAACGTACAAATAAAACCAAACAATCTTTTCCAACAAAACATACAAGGTTCTAATCTCAATCTTTCACCAAGCTTTCCATTCACACCTCGTTGGGGTACGACCCGGGAAATCACTTCCCGGTCTCACAATTTAATATCACTTTCACGTTACGAGATAATCTTTTTCCTAAAAGGTTTACTCGTATATCTCCACGTCTTGTTGTCTCACGATAGCATTGGCCACACGTTTGTTGATATTTTGATAAAATTGTTTTGCACAAAATCACAACGAATCACAACTATACACAGATCTGCCTCTAGAGATAGGTTTATATTGATGAAACCATTCTCTTCTTGCGGTTATATGAAAAGTAGCTCCCATATCGAACAGACATACATATGCAAATCTTTTCCTGCCTTCATTTGCAGTCGCTGCTTCACAACACAGAGCATTACCATCTTTTGAAGTTCTTACAAAATTTCCCCAAGGATTAGAGGTATTTGAACCCCAACAATCTTTCTTAAAGTGACCTGGCTTGCCACATTTGTAGCATTTAAAATTCTTTTTCCAACCTGTTCTAGATTTACCATGATTGTAACCCCCACTAGAGCTAGGTTCCATTGTCCTTCCTCTTGTCACCACCAAAGCCTCCACCTGTCTTGAACTGCTCAGTTTGTCCTCCCTATTGTTACGCCTATTTTCTTCTTCTTGAATGGCGGCTGCAACATCATCGAAGACTATATAGTCCGAAAGAACATTACTGGTTAAGTTGATGATTAGTTGGCCATATGAGTCAGTTAAACTTTGAAGTAGAATTTAAGCACGTTCTTGTGGCTCTATTTTACGACTCGAAGACGTGATCTGAGAAAATATAGTATTCAGGTTATTAACGTGCTCAGTCACCAAAGTAGATTCCGTCATGCGAAGAGCATAAAGTTTCCTCTTAAGAAAAATTTTATTGCGGAGCAATCTTGCCTCATACAATCGAGCAAGATGATCCCAAATCTCTTTTACACTTTTCTTCTCCTCTATGCTTGACAAAACTCCATATGCTAATGCCAAATGAACTGCTATGGCATTATCGTCCTTCTCGTCCCATTTACTATCATCCGTGACCTCAGCAGGCCTTTCATCAATGACCGCTAAACATTTATCCTTTCTAAGGAAAGCCTTCATCTTTAATTTCCACAACGAGAAATTATTCCCATTGAAGTTTTCGATTTCAAATTTTGCTGCCATTGCTACAATCACAATCTACTTTTCGACAAAACTATTATTTGTTAATAATAGTAGCGAACACCTTTTGAGTGAGTATAATCTTAGTTATCTTTTGATGTGGAAGGTCCACTAATTAGTGGCAACCACAGAGCATATGATAAATAATTATGCATACACTCAACCTTAGCACTTGATACCACTTGTTGAAAAAAGTTACACCGAATTGAAGCAAACCCGCAACTAAAATAGAAATACAATAAAAGATGACACACGGATATAAGGTGGAAAACCCCAATAGGGAAAAAAACTATGGGCAAGGAAAGATACGTTTAACTATGATGAAAACTAGGAGTTACACATTCTCTCTAGTTATAAGGATAAACACTAATCATTATTGATAAGGATTTATTTGATACCTTTTTAAGGGGTCATTTAACCCCAAAATCATGTTTATATGATCAAATATAGAGCTAAATCGTTTCTTTTTGCATTTTAGGTATTTGGGACAAGAATTCTGGAATTTGGCGCTTTTTTGGACATGTTTGGACTAAAAAGTGAAGAAAACAGCAAAGTGGCGGAAAAATTGTCAAGATGTGTAACAACCGTGGTTTTGGCAGGTAAGTTTGACTGATAGTCTTGACTCGGTTGACGTTTGTTTGGTGTGTCCTAGGTGTTTGAAGTGATATAAGTGTGATATAGGTGAGTTTTAGCACTAAATCCCTTTGCGTAAGTGGTTTTATTGTGATTTTGAAACTTTGAAATTTGGGAAAGTTCATTTTGATCACCTTTGTGGTGTAGAAATAACTTGTGTAGTTTTTGGTGTTTTTGTGTTTTTGCGTAACGAGTCTTCGTTCAAGTATTTGAGCATTAGCAAGTTACGAGGTGTTTGTTTTTATGTGTCATGCTTATAAAAGAGTGTGAAAATCTATTTTCGGAAACTTTGTTTTGAAAATGATAATTTTCCGGTTTGTAGTAAAAACTGAGGTTTATCGCGTAAGACGTTAGGATTAGCTACGGGTATTTATAAACTATCAAAAGTATGAGGTTTTGAGTGTACTAAATTAATTTAATAAAAAAATATAAAAAGATATATATATATATATATATATATATATATATATATATATATATATATATATATATATATATATATATATATATATATATATATATATATATATCAGCTATAAAGAAAAACAAGGGAAAAGGAAACCCAATTTGAGTCCAAATATGACTCTTAGGCCCAAGGAATCCTAATCTAACCCAAACAAGCCCAACCCCTACCCATATAAGCCAAACCAAACGACCCAAAACCTCTTTTTTCTCTAGAAAATTCGACAAGGGGGAGAGGAGGAGAAGGAGAAAAGTTAGGGTTTCAATTATGTGAAGAAAACAAGCCTAAGGTATGTCTAGTAAACCCTTAATTGTTTAATTATTGATTAGATTCATGTAATACAAGTTATGATGGATTAGGGTTTGTGTTAACTTCTGTAAATTAATGTTATTAAACATGTTGGGATCAATAATTAGTAATAGTATGATGTTTGGTTAAGGGGATTGAGCGTAAAATATGTTAGTTATTGAGTTAGGGTTTGGACATAAAAGTAGTGCTGTAAAGATGTGAGTGTAATTAACGGATGGTGAGGAGTTAAGTCACGAATTTTTTGTCTAAATTGAATTTTAATGAAAGATCTTTCCAAAAAGTCCAACAACGATTGATTTCAAGGTCGGGAAGTTGGTCTTTTGATTTTCTTTTTTAAGGTGTCAAATCTGTCAAACCGGGACAGATTTTGGTTAAAAGTTTGAGGGTGTTTTGTGGTTGTAAAAGTGGTATTTTGACTAGGCCTTCTGGAATAGTTAAGTATTAGGTTATATTAGACTACCACGAAAAGGATTCGCGATAAAAACTTGTGGAAGTATTTTATGTTAATTAAAACTTTTTGGTGTGCGTTCAGATCCGAATTTGTGTAGTTGACAAGTTTGATTTTCTTTTGAGTACTTGTGTGTGTTATTGGTCCATGGCCTTCTGGTATTAGCTTCTATGCTTATGAGAGACCATGGTAAATTTCTGGTGTGAGTTGTTGAGCTTTATTTGTCGTGATTTCATGTGGGCGAATGTACCCAAAAATTCTGCGTTTTCTGGTTTTATAAGTGCAAGGGATTTAGTGAATGTTAGGTTATGGTGGTGGGTAGTATGGTGTCTAGGAGTTCCATGGTGGGTCATATGAGTCTTAGACATCCATCATATGTGTATTACATGGGTTGTAGCTTTTAGCTTGACCTTGTGTAATGTGGATTATTTTTGTGTGCTATAGATTGTGAATTGTTTTTGTGGAAGCTGCGGAGTTTAAGGTGAATTCATAGTCCCATACTTTTTACTTTGTTTTAAACTTGGGATGGGATTGATGCTTGTCTTAAATGGTTTGAATTACTGTGATTATGTGTGTGTGTGTGTCAAAGAGCTTGGACTTATAATGTTATTGTTTGTATGCAATATGTGAATGATATGTTATGTGATGTTATTGTGTGGTCCAATTGGAGGGGAGTATCCAATTGGAGAGTAATACTCCTACTCATACCAGATTATGTGGATTGGATAATGTGATGATAATTCTGTGTGGTCCAATTGGGGGGGAGTATCCAATTGGAGAGTAATACTCCTACTCGTTACTAGTCTGTGTGGTCCAATTAGGAGGGTGCTTACCCTGTTGCTCGTGCATATGACCTAATTGGAGAGTAGTACTCCTACTCACTTTTATTCTGTGTGGTCCGATCAGAGGGTATTAATTTACCCATTATTTGGAGCGGGGGTCACGTTCCGGGCCGGTATGTTGTGAATTTGGATCGGTGGGCATGTTCCGCCCGATGGTTGCCTTATGTGTGTTGTTTCCTTGTGAATACATGTAGCTTATATGATAACTGTAATTATTTGTCCAGCTATATTTTATAATCACAGTGATTTTGGTTGCCCAGCGTGTATGAGTCTTAAACCTATGAATCTCACCAACGTTATGTTGACATTTTAAGCATCATTTTCAGGTGAGCATTCTAAGGCTATGATAGAAGGAAGTGATTAGACGAGACCTTAGTTGCATTGGAAGTGGTTTATCTATGCGTTTGGAGTTTATCATGTTGTTTCCTTTCGGGTATTGTTATGACACTTTGTGTTTATACTTTGCCATTTTTATTGCTTGTAGTTATTCTCTATATAGACACCATGTGTTGTGATGATATCCATGAAGTTACACCCGCGCGTTTCCACCGTGGCGGGGTGTGATAGATTGGTATCAGAGCCTTGGTTATAGAGAATTAGGTGGTTGAACCTAGACTATAACTTAGGAGTCCCTCATACTGTTGCATTTAGGATCTATGTGTAAGTATAGTATTTTATATGTCTATTTTCCTATATTTATGAGATGTTTTATTGAGTTTCGGACGTCTATTCTATCCCCTATACGTAGTATTGTATATATCGACTTTATTATATCGACTTCCGCGCGTAAGATGCTTCGTTGGACTACCGTTGTCGCTATCGGATGCGAGAGAAGTGGTCAGATGAAACGGATTAACTGCAGAATCCGAGTTCCCGATAGCATGTATCTATGTTTGGACAAGGAGAGGACGTTTATGGGAAATGTTGGTGGAGAAGAAGTGGAGAGGTTTAGAACCACGGTGACTTCTGGAAATGGAGCCATTACCAAATACCCTTGGTAGTGTCCTCACTTCACATAGGAAGGAGATGTGGTTTAGTCTAAACCTCGTGATTTGTATGCGCTTGTGAATCATGTGGAATTGGAATAAAAGAATAGAGATGGTTTTTGCATGTTGTCGACTACCTCAACATGTAGGAAACATGAATGGGTGGTTGAGTAAAGATGAAAGGGAGTTAGGATGGAATGGTGTGGATTCGGATCTAGAGTCCACAACAAGTAGTAAGTTGAATTGATCTGAGTGGGGAGATAAGTGTGAGAGTGGAGTTGAGCCATTATGCGACGTCTTTTGTTTTGTGTTATGTTTTGGAATTTGTATATTGTCTTTTGCCGTCTGGAGCCATGTTGGAGCGTGATTACTCTTGGATATTGGATCGACCTTATCCAAGTAATTTTGATTATAGAGTTTATGTGATCGTTGGAATTGTTCCATGCGAGATGATTGTTTTCGATGTCTTTTGTTTTTGTTTGCATGATGTGTTGTCATAGGAGGGAGTACACTTATGAAAGGGGGCATAGATAATTATGGTGTCCAACATAATTATACATACGTCACGACACAAGTGGACTTGCAAGTATGATAGCATGGATTGCATGGTGTATTAGGTGTTATGTGGTATATGTGCGTTATCATTGAGATGTGTGGTTTTGGAAGTAAGTATGTGTGTGGAATAGGCTTATAACTATGGTCACGAACATAATTATAAGGGTATCACACAATTGGACTTGTGACCATTATTGCATTGATTGATGTTTGTTGTTATATGTTGTGGAAGATGGTATGTGATATCATGTTGGTGATGGCTGTATGGTTAGAGAAGTATTCTTTTAACCGTTTGGGCAGTCGTTATATGTTGGGGTGTGTAGGTGGTAAGATTCCATCCTACCTATCATATGTTGATACCTCAATTATCGGTGGGTACTTATGTTGTGGTATTTAAGTTGATTCATTTGCTAGACACTCCGTTTGTATACCTAATTCTTTGGTTGGCATTCCTATTCGTACCATGATGGTATAGATGCCATATTCTTTCTATTTGACGTCGTGATAGGTGTTGGGTAATCGAATTCATTTTTGTTGGATATTGTTTCATTTCTTTGGTTATTCCATACATGTTATACTATTTTTCAAGTATTGTTGGTTCGTGACGAGTTGGTGTGGATATTTAAGCCCTCATTTACACACACCAATTGAATTTCGTGACATGTTTTGTGACCTGTTAGTATCGGTGTTTTTCTATGATTTTGGTTTGATCGTTGTACGAATGAGTCTGTAAGTTCATCGTTTGGTTTGCAATGCATTTGCGTGAGTGTTCACTGGTATGAGATTCATTTGATGATTATTTTGATTATGTGATTCTTTTGTGTTTTTCGTATCCAGTAAAGGGGTTGTGTTGGAGTCCTTATGGTATTTTAAAACTCGTTTTGGGTATTTCAAGGTCATTTGTTAGAAACCATTATTTTTATGGTGAAAATGAAGTGTGGAAAAAAAATGGTTATGTTGATGTCTTACATAAAATGGTTTATATATATTTTATACAAATGTATAAGTTTAAGATATGTCTTGTAAAAAAACGGTGTTCATTTGTTTTTGGGAAGGTTGAGTACGGGAATAAGAACTGTCTATGGTTCTCATTTACCAAACTTGTTATGTATTTAGTTCATTGAGTGTTTCTTTCGTTGAGGTACGCTTGTGGATGTTTTATGGATATGTGTATTTTATATTTTCTTTGTATGGGTTTTCATGAACATTTTATCCGTGTCTACTTTTATTGGGAAAATTTTCTCATTGTGTTTTTCTAGCTTTGATTTTGATGTTCGTTACTTCGTTAGTCGGTAATTCGTACCCCTTTTGACTTCATTAATATACGTTTTAGTTCGACCGGTTTCATGGTTTGCGTCATTTACTTAGGATAGATTGTCGTTTTGATTATCAATTTGTTCGTTGAAGAAGAAGAGGGTGTTTGCCAAGTTGTTCAAGTGAGAGGTGTAGCTTTAAGATGTACGTTCTTCAGGAAGGTGGTCAACGATAGCGAGTGTTCGTGGACATTAGTAAGATAAAAGTGGTGAAGAGTACCTAAGACACCATCTGAGAGACGATTGTCCTTAGGAATGGCAGGTACTATTGGCGATTCATTTCTATTTTTCTATAGATTGCGTAGGCATCGCGGAGGTGGAAGATCCATAAGAGGAACTATGTGATACATGGTTTAAAGTTGGGAAATAGAACTTGGAGATGAGATTTGTATGGAGCAGGAAGTGTTATCTACACGGACCATAAGAATCTTTAGCATATATTTGACAAGAGGTTAATATATGATGAAGAGAAGTTGGGTGTGGAATTTCTCAGTTACTATGATTGTCTGATTCGCCACCGTCAAGGAAAGGCGGACATCGTGGTAAGAGCGCTAAGCGGAAGTGAACGAGTGAAACTTAGATGTTGGTGAGCAATGATTATGATAATTCAGTTCGGAGTTATGGGGATGATGTTGACAGCCTAGAGAGAGTGGTTCAAGGATAAGAACATGTAAGAAGAATGATTACTTGGTTTAAACCAGTAAATGGAAAGGAACGAAGATGGAGGAATGTACTTTGGGGAGCATCTATTGGTTCTATTGAGAGGAAGCGTAAGGACAGCAGTCATGCAAGGTATTTGATACATCCGAGAATGGATAAGACATATCATTACCTTTGCAAGAGATGTATGGAGGAGTAGGCGAGACTTTTCGCTTGGTGAGTTGGTAATGAGCCATGGGGTGTCGCAAGAAACATGATGAAATACTTACTTCGTGATAGTGGTAAACGTGTTATGGAGTCTTGAAAACGCATATGTAGATGAGTGCGATTGTGGTAAATGTTTTATGGAGCCTTGAGATAGCGTATGAAGATGAGTACGACTTATCATTCTTTAATGAGTGAACTAAGTGAGCGTACAAATCAGGCATTGGATGGTGAGCTGAGAGCATGGGTGTGTTTGATTTTGGGGGAAGCCGGGGTATACATTTACCCTTAGCTGAGTTCTCCTATGTCAACAATTATAATTCTAGTATTGAGTATGTGTCGTGTGAAAAGTTGTATGGAAGGTAATGTAGGTCACCTGTTCTGTGGGCAAAGGTTGGAACAAGTCAATTAATTGGTCCTAAACTAGAACGAGAGACTATGGATAAGGTTTTCAGATTTAAGAGAGAGATTTAAGGCAGCAAGAGATCGCCAAAAGAGTTATGCGGATTATTTTCGTAAGCCCTTAGAGTTTGGTGTTGGTGATATTGTGAGGATAAAAGTATCTCCTTGGAAGGGTGTTGTGCGTTTCGATAAGAAAGGCAAGCTAGCACCGAGATACGTAGAACCATTTGAGATTTACGGAAAGGATTTGATTTGTGGCATACCGGTTGAAGTAAGCTGAGGAATTAAGTGGTGAACATGATATGTTTCACGTATCTAATTGAAATAAGTGTTTGGTGGATGCTAGTCCGCATGTGCCAATAGATGAAAGTAAGGATGACAAGAACCTCCGTTTTGTCAAGAAACCTATTGAGATTATGGATCGAGATGTTAAGGGTTTGAAGTTTGGTGAGATAGCGTTGGTAAAGGTATGGTGGGATTCTAAGCGTGGTCCTGAGTTTACTTGGGAACGTGAGGATCAGATGTAATTAATGTTTGTTTTATGTGTATCCATTATATGTGGTGTTTCTTGCTGTTACCATTTGGATTTTCTTTTGGTTCGAGGGTATCGTACCTACCTGTGAGAAGTCGTTTTGATCATTGGTGTTATTGATCGCGGAGTGTATCTATTTGCGTGTATCGTTGGAGTGACAGAATGTTTTCTATCGTGTGAATTCGAGTATTTAGTCGGTTCACATTTTTGCGATTCTTTCTCTGTGATTTTATGGTGTGGTATTTATCCGCTTAAAAATCCATAAATTTCCTTTTGTTGTTGTGAGTGGTGACTAGTAGTTGAAATCTCGAGACGCGATTTCCCTAAGTGGGGGATGATGTAACAACCGTGGTTTTGGCAGGTCAGTTCGACTGATAGTCTTGACTCGGTTGACGTTTGTTTGGTATGTCCTAGGTGTTTGAAGTGATATAAGTGTGATATAGGTGAGTTTTAGCACTAAATCCCTTTGCGTAAGTGGTTTTATTGTGATTTGGAAACTTTGAAATTTGGGAAAGTTCATTTTGATCACCTTTGTGGTGTAGAAGTGACTTGTGGAGTTTTTGGTGTTTTTCTGTTTTTGCATAACGAGTCTTCGTTCAAGTATTTGAGCATTAGCAAGTTACGAGGTGTTTGTTTTTATGTGTCATGCTTATAAAAGAGTGTGAAAATCTATTTTTGGAAACTTTGTTTTGAAAATGATAATTTTCCATTTTGTCATAAAAACTGAGGTTTATCGCGTAAGACGTTAGGATTAGCTACGGGTATTTATAAACTATCAAAAGTATGAGGTTTTAAATATAATAAATTAATTTAATAAAAAAAATATAAAAAGATATATATATATATATATATATATATATATATATATATATATACATATATATATATATATACATATATATATATATATATATATATATATATATATATATATATATATATATATATATATATATATATCGGCTATAAAGAAAAACAAGGGAAAAGGAAACCCAATTTGAGTCCAAATATGACTCTTAGGCCTAAGGAATCCTAATCTAACCCAAACAAGCCCAACCCCTACCCATATAAGCCAAACCAAACGACCCAAAACCTCTTTTTCTCTGGAAAAGTCAACAAGGGGGAGAGGAGGAGAAGGAGAAAAGTTAGGGTTTCAATTATGTGAAGAAAACAAGCCTAAGGTATGCCTAATAAACCCTTAATTGTTTAATTATTGATTAGATTCATGTAATACAAGTTATGATGGATTAGGGTTTGTGTTAACTTCTGTAAATTAATGTTATTAAACATTTTGGGATCAATAATTAGTAATAGTATGATGTTTGGTTAAGGGGATTGAGCGTAAAACATGTTAGTTATTGAGTTAGGGTTTGGACAGAAAAGTAGTGCTGTAAAGATGTGAGTGTAATTAACAGATGGTGAGGAGTTAAGTCACGAATTTTTGGTCTAAATTGAAGTTTAATGAAAGAGCTTTCCAAAAAGTCCAGCAAAGATTGATTTCAAGGTAGGGAAGTTGGTCTTTTGATTTTTCTTTGTTAAGGTGTCAAATCTGTCAAACCGGGACAGATTTTGGGTAAAAGTTTGAGGGTGTTTTGTGGTTGTAAAAGTGGGATTTTGACTAGGCTTTCTGGAATAGTTAAGTATTAGGTTATATTAGACTACCACGAAAAGGATTCGCGATAAAAACTTGTGGAAGTATTTTATGTTAATTAAAACTTTTTGGTGTGCGTTCAGATCCGAATTTGAGTAGTTGACAAGTTTGATTTTCTTTTGAGTACTTGTGTGTGTTATTGGTCCATGGCCTTCTGGTATTAGCTTCTATGCTTATGAGAGACCATGGTAAATTTTTGGTGTGAGTTGTTGAGCTTTATTTGTCGTGATTTCATGTGGGCGAATGTACCCAAAAATTCTGCGATTTCTAGTTTTATAAGTGCAAGGGATTTAGTGAGTGTTAGGTTATGGTGGTGGTTAGTATGGTGTCTAGGAGTTCCATTGTGGGTCATATGAGTCTTAGACATCCATCATATGTGTATTACATGGGTTGTAGCTTTTAGCTTGACCTTGTGTAATGTGGATTACTTTTGTGTGCTATAGATTGTGAATTGTTTTTGTGGAAGCTGCGGAGTTTAAGGTGAGTTCATAGTCCCATAATTTTTACTTTATTTTAAACTTGGGATGGGAATGATTCTTCTCTTAATGGTTTGAATTATTGTGATTATGTGTGTGTGTCAAAGAGCTTGGACTTATAATGTTATTGTATGTATGCTATATGTGTATGATATGTTATGTAATGTTATTTTGTGGTCCAATTAGGGGGGAGTATCCAATTGAAGAGTAATACTCCTACTCGTACCAGATTATGTGGATTGGATAATGTGATGATAATTCTGTGTGGTCCAATTGGGGGGGAGTATCCAATTGGAGAGTAATACTCCTACTCGTTACTAGTCTGTGTGGTCCAATTAGGAGGGTGCTTACCCTGTTGCTCGTGCATACGACCTAATTGGAGAGTAGTACTCCTACTCCCTTTTATTCTGTGTGGTCCGATCGGAGGGTATTAATTTACCCATTATTTGGAGCTGGGGTCACGTTCCGGCCCGATATGCTGTGAATTTGGATCGGTGGGAACGTTCCGCCCGATGGTTGCCTTATGTGTGTTGTTGCCTTGCGAATACATGTAGCTTATATGATAACTGTAATTATTTGTCCAGCTATATTTTATAATCACAGTGATTTTGGTTGCCCAGCGTGTATGAGTCTTAAACCTATGAATCTCACCAACGTTATGTTGACATTTTAAGCATCATTTTCAGGTGAGCATTCTTAGGCTATGATAGAAGGAAGTGATTTGACGAGACCTTAGTTGCATTGGAAGTGGTTTATCTATGCGTTTGGAGTTTATCATGTTGTTTCCTTTCGGGTATTGTTATGAAACTTTGTGTCTATACTTTGCCATTTTTATTGCATGTAGTTATTCTCTATATAGACACCATGTGTTGTGATGATATCCATGAAGTTACACCCGCGCGTTTCCGCCGTGGCGGCCTGGCGGGGTGTGACAAGATGGAAGCCTGACGACGTCAGTTTATACTTGGTGACGCCGTCACTTGTTAATTTGGAGTTGAAAGATTTCATACACGTTGCTTCAGAAAACTTTAGAGAATTATAACCTGACAGTGTCAGGTGCATTTCGAAGTAGGGAGTCACGTTTTAACTTTACTAGAGATGGCTCAGAGAGGTTATAAAGGGACGGCGTCAGCTATAAGCTGACGGCGTTATGAATAAAGAGTGACGGCATCAGAGCAGCAACTTGCACAAGATGAAACCCTAAACATGGCAGGTTGACGGTGTCAGATCCCATAGCTGACGTCGTCAACATTGTAAATCTGTATATAGTTTCAATTTGTATTCATTAAGTGTGACAGCATTTGGTACAAAAGCCTAAACGATTTCCAGAGTATGTGTATGGCTTTTTTAGCCATTTGCATCCATGTTTTATTAAAGATAAGTTATCCTTTTGATCATTCAATATGTCTATGTGTTGTTTGATTATTTGTTTATCTTTTCTTCACGTTAACATGCTAGCTTAAGTTTATTTGTGTTTGCTTACATCTAATGAAACCTAGTTATTGATTATTGATGCATTGTCTATTGTTTAGTTAATTTCTTCACGTTAGGCTAAGAAAACTAGCTGACTTCTATATGTAACTAGCTTGAGCGTCTTAGAAAACGTAACTATATCGTGCAATATAGGTTTTTCTCGTTATATATATTGCACGAGTTGATGTTTATGACCCTATAGTCCTTAATAGACTTTAAGGTTGTAGGTGAAATTGATGTTCATAGAGTTGGGGAATGTAGCACACCCCCACGACTGTAATTAAGGAATACAATGCTTCAACTAAAACAAACGACGTGACAATTCAAAAAACTCAATAAAGATAACTAGGGAGTAGTGACATCTAAGTAAACGTGTTTGTCTCATAATAAGAAGTTCACTATATTTACTTTTCTTATAATTTTAATTTTTGTTTTAGAAAAGTAGTTTTTGGGTTAGTTGGATAGCAACTAATTCCACCCATCCCTTCAAAACTGGGACTTCTACTTGTTTTTTAAAAAACATAAAAACACAAAAAGAATCATCCATCACCTTTAGACTTAACTCAACATACACTTCAACCTAACGACACTATTACCCTAGAGAATGATCAATCCCCCGGATTTACCTATACTACACTACAACAATTAGCTACGCTGCCTGGAGGATTGCAAAACTTCTTGAGATCACTCAAGAAGTAAAAGTGCTTGTGAGGTTGCAATATCGAGTCCGCTAATAAGACTACATTCGTGTAGTTAGGATTTACTATATGATAAGAGGCATTAGGATAACCCTTGTTTTAAACCTGCTTTATAATTACATTGACTTCATTGATCAAGTAATTTTCCCACACATGTGCGATGTTCTCATTTTAGTACACGATACCCCTAGTACACCCCTCAGAGCCTATCTTTTTCACGGTTCTCTTGATATTTTGGTAGATTCTGAAATATTAATGAAGAACATTATTTACAATCCACCCCCAAATATACACCCAAATTGCCTTATCCTACCTTGTATGCACTCATTTTTAGTGCATTATTGTTATTTGTTAAACTCTTTGTTAATTTTCTAGTTGGTTACATGGTTGTTAAGTCGAATCATATCTTATAAATACAGTTTTGGGATGTTGGGACTCATGGGTAAAATTACTAGACGTTATGAAGTGATAGGGGAAATCATTACCTATTATATACGTTGACGTTTAAAGTACTACAAATGTTTTGATTTTCTTAATTCGTATCATTAATTAGTTATTGATTAGTGCTCAAACACTCATCATTTTTATCGTATTTAAACTGCCAAAACATCCGAAAACACTCAGAAATGCATCAAAATACTAAAAATATCCCAGGGATTGTATTTTATACGTTTCAGATGCAAAATGAGTAAAAACAATGAAAAACGAACAAAGTTTACACAATTGGCAGTTTTAGTCCCCCAACTTTCAAAAATTTACAAAACTAGTCCCTGAGCATTTGTTTTGAAAGAAAAGTCAACCTAAGGCATTTAAAAGTCAAATGTCATCAAATATTTTCCTTAGGTAAAAACTTTGGAAAATTTACACTCTTGGTCCCTGCAGTTTGGAATTTGGCGAAATCAGTCCCTGGGAATTTTAAAATGGAAAATATCTTTTGTGACCTTCACCTTATGGAATGTGACAAATTTGGTCCCTGGATTAACTTTGGAAAGGTGGCATTTATGGTCCTTGAAAATCACCAAATTACAATTTTGGTCCTTGTGCATCTAAATAACAAACGGACCCTTAATATTATTACTTAATCCAAAACCAAACCAATCCAAACACAAACCAACCCCCAGCCCACAATACCCTTTGGCCCAAATATTACCCAAGCCCACCCACTTTTTATTAATAAAACAAACGGGGTCAAACCCCTTGGTCAACCTCCCCCTTCCCTCTCCTTGCCGCCATAACCAAACACAGCCAGCCCCAATAACCTGCAATCCCAACACTTTTGTCTCCCCCCCCCCTCCCCCCGTCTCCTACTAACCACCCTCTACCTCAACCAAGGTCAACCCCCAAACATCATCATTACCACCCCTCCCCTCCAACTCAGAAAAACACTACAATGGGTACTTAAATCGAATCAAGGGTCAGGATGAAAGGAGCAGCTCAATCAATGGTTGGGATGATATCCAAGGGGACAAAGACACAGACAAAGCACAAAAGTGGAGACAAGGACCCCTGGTTCAATGTTTTTTTTATATATGTATTTTTTTTAGTATTTAAGTATGTCATTGTAAGCCTGAGAAGGCAAGTAGCCAAGTAGTAGTTTTTATCTTATGTAATTTTCAAGTCAGCAATTAGTGTAATATGTAATTTTTCTCAGTAATCAATGCAAGCATTTTTTCAGTTCTTAAAATTCAAGTTGTTATTTGCAGTCTCAGAAATTATTCTAAATTCTCTTAAAACTTGTTCTTAGTTTGTGTTTATTGTAAGTCATAGTCTTTTAAATCTTCACATTAGCTCTCAGTAACCAAATAGAAAACACAAACAAGACAGGAAGATTAAATAAGAAAAAGAAAAAAATTAAAAAATGAAACATGAAGTAGGTGAATACAGGGTACCTTTGCATTAGACCTGGAAAGCATGAGGAAGTTGCCTGCAATGGAGGGGCAAGGTGGATTTTACTAGCTTGTTGTAAAACAAGCTAGAGCTTGTAGCTGCCATTAAGTTGGTGCCTTTGTTTAGCCAAGGCCCAAGGTCATCTGTCTATTCCTTTTCATTTTCTTTTAGTTATTTGTTCTTATTACTTTTAGATTTATTGTGGTTATAGTTTAGATTGTGCCTGTTTGTTGTTATTACTAGTTTTGAATGCATATTGTGTAATGTAGCTCATAAGGACAAATTAGAATTGCTCATTGTAAACTGTTGTCCCCTGGGTAATTTTGACTTAATTTAGTTTCTCACCACTCATTAGAAGCTTAGTGTTCAGATTTCAAGCACAAAACCATGTCTTACTTTGAAAACTAGTCCAAAACTGTCTCATAAGGGGTGTTTGGGATAACCTTGTACCATGTATGCCTTTGACTGTCAGGTGTTGAAACTAGTTTAAGCATAACACACTATGTAATATTAGGGTAATATTAACATAAAATCAGTAGGCTACTTGTTAAAAAGTCAAAACTTATTCTAAGATTACTTAACTACTAGTCTGTGTAGGTTTTTGTTTGTCAAATCATAATTTCAAGATTAGATAATGTTAACTTAGGTAATTTTAATTCCCATGTAAGCTAATTCATCATTTTCAGTAAGTAAATCCTTGCAAAAGTTCATTAAAGTCAACTGAGTTCTAAATTGGAAAAGTCAAAAGTTCATGTTGTTCAGTTTTTCCAAAAGTTAGGTGAATTGTTTTGATTTTTGTGGACTGATTGGGAACTTGAAAGTTATTGTGTTAATAGACTACCACTTGATCTACACAAACCTGGGGTCACCTAATTTTTGTGAATTTTTGTGTTCAAATTATACCCACTCAAACACACCTGCAGGGCAAGGGTTTGCCCTGCTGCACAACTCTGTCCAAATCCATTGTTTTCAAAAGCTTGCTTAGGTTTCACCATTTGGTTTGAGAGTGGGAATTTTGTTAATCATAGAAGCTCTTCTGGCCATCTTGTTATGTGCATACTTGTTCTCCTTTGAATTGCTTATTTGGACAACTTATTGTACTTCTTTATTGCCTTTTGAGCACTGTTTTTGCTGATGTGAGACTTGTGCACTTAGTTTGATTAACATTAGATCTAAGCTTGTTGAATAGTTGTTTATTTGCTATTTAAGTGTGGATTGTTGCTATTGGAGTTTGTTTTCGCTTAAGAGTTGTGATTTTTGGCTTATGTATTAAACTGCTTACTTCATCTTATTTTGTACATCTCACCACTGTTGTGGCCATAAGCTTGTGTAAACTTATAAGTGTTGTCATTTGAGCTTAAATCACTGATTTGTAGGTTTATTGTAACTTATATATTGAAAGCCAAGCTTGTCACAGCTCTTGTGAGCTTTTAGTCCATAAATTTGAACTGTGTTGTTCTCAATTCAGTGTCTCACAGACCTTACTTCCAAGCTCCCCACCAAGCTCAAATCTTGAGCTTATCCCTTGGGCTTATATGTTTTGGACAGCCCTCCTAGCAGGCTTCTAGGTTCCACCTTAGTTTTGAACCCTGGAACATCCTTGGTGGGCCCCACTTAGTCTGATAGTTGGCCAATTGGCCTGGTTGATGCCCAGAATTGAGCTTAAGTGCTTATTCACTTATTATAAGCTTAACCAGTGCACTTCTTTTTTTGTTTATGCTCATTTCTTGCTTCCTTAATGATGTTGTAGTTTATTTGTTCATGGTTCTCAGCTTGTAGCTTGTTTAATAGCTTTTTAGACTTTAAAACCTCATAAAAGCTTGGCTGTTGTGCTTATTGAAGTACACAGAGATTATTTTCCATTTTCATAAAAAGATCCTTTACAAAAGTTGTCTCTTTTTAGTCATAAATCAGTTGTGTAAAATAAAAATTAGAAAAAGACAAAAAAAATTAGAAGTGATAGCTTCTATTTAAGCCACTTTGGCTTATTTTCTGCTTATTTATAAGCAACTTCAATTTTTAAATTTTTTCTAGGCTTCTGTTATCATAATAGATTTTTAGTAATTTTTTCAGATTTTTCCTTAATCATTTAATATTTTTTTTATAATTTAGTTTAATTTAAATCAATTAAATAATTAGTTTTTAATTATTAATAATTAATTAAAAAGTAAGAAAAATAGTTTTTCTATTTTAAAATTAGTTTTATAATATTTTATATTTTTCTAAATTTTATTTTCATTTTTCTGGTTAAATTTCATAATTATTTGTAATTTAGGATAATTTAGTTAATTAAAAAGTAATTAATTATTAGTAATTAATTAAATAGTTGTAAAAATAATTTTAACTTTCTAAAAATTTTCTTATAACATTAGGATTGTAAAAATATCATTTTCACATTCGTAGGACTTTGTTTACTCCCGTTTCACTTTTTTATTTGCGCGTTCGCGTTTATTTTAAACTAAAACGCGCGTTTTTAGGATTAATTACGTTTTTAGGTTATCTGATAATCAGTAATTGTTAATAAAGTGTTTCTAAGTTGTTTTCCATCATAATCTCGTAGTGTAATCATAATAATCAAATTCTTGACCTTCCTGATTAATCACCTGATCCTTTAAAATGCTTACAAATACAATTGCACGCCTCGTCGGGACATAACGACCCGGGGATTCCCTAAACTCCTTGGTTAGTTGGTTTTTGACGTTTGACTTGGTTGACCATCCTCTGGTAAACTTAGTTGACCGTTCGGAACCAATCAAAATTTGGCGCCGCTGTCGGGGAGGCTGCTGCGTATCTACACACGTTTTTTAGATTAGTGATTTTTCACGCATCATTGTATAAACTCCACCACTTTTTGTAAATCTTAATCATAAAACAAAAACGTCATTAACACTTTTCCTAAAGTGTTAACAACACCAAAAAAATAAAAAACAAACAAAACAGATCGTTACGTTTTCTATATCGCGTTTCTTTTAAGGTGATTCTTAAATAAATACGATTTTGGTAAACGAAACGATACCAAAAATATTGTCCAAAAGTTTTTTTCACCTATACACAAAAACCCAAAAACATTCGTCTTTTCTTGTGAATAATATTACATAAAAATAAACCGTCGCAAACCAAGACAGAACACCTACTAACTGGGGGTGTGAACATAATAAGTTCCCAAACAAAAGATAAAAACTTGCCTTTGTATCCCTGTAGGTGGTGTACATTTCTTAAAGAAGCCATTTACTTGCGATTATTGGTTTAAGTTCACTTTGGTTTTGCCTCGACTTTGTTTTGATTGATTTTTGTTACTAGTGCATGCGCACTCGCTCTTCTAGATCCGTACTGTTTCCTCTCCTGCTGTCACCATGGCGGAAGACCGCCCTATGTGTGAGCTTCTCCAAGCACCCATCGAGGATTACGGAGACGCTATTGTTGTCCCAGCCATCGTGGCTGATAGTTTTGAGCTCAAAACCGGGTTACTCAATCTTGTAACCTCAAGTCAATTCTACGGTTTTGAGAGGGACGATCCTCATGCTCATATTCGATGGTTCAATAAAATCACATCAACCATCAAGTACAAAAATGTCCTGTGTGAAGCAATCAAGCTTCTTCTCTTCCCATTCTCCCTCGAGGGTCAAGCCCGGATTTGGCTTGAGAAACAACCCCCTCGATCTATTGAGACATGGGAAGATCTGGTAAAAAAGTTTGTGAATGAATTCTTCCCACCTTCTAAGACCACGAGTCTTAAAAACGAGATCACCAAGTTCACTCAAAAATATGATGAATCATTTGGTGAAGCGTAGGACCGTTTCAAAGAATTACTTCGCAACTGTCCACATCATGGTTTCTCCGAGTTGATGCAACTCGATACTTTCTACAATGGCGTGAGCCAAGTTGATCAGGATTCTCTCAATGCCTCTGCGGGAGGTAACTTTTTGAGTAGAACCACCAAAGAAGCCTTAGCAATCATCGAGAACAAGTCTAAGGTCCGCTCTACACGAAGCAAGCCGGTTGTTTCACAAATTAGTGCGGGTCCTTCCACTTCATCTCCTTCGAGTCAGTCTAGCACCGATGCTAAGATTGACAAGCTTACTGAGGCTATTCAAGCTTTGGTTCTCACCCAGCAAAAGAAAGTCTCTTTTCCACAACATCCTCCACCTGCTGAGGTTAAAAAAGTGGAAGTTTGTGTAACTTGTGGTGGGCCGCATGCCTACTACAATTGCACAGCTACTGATGGTTCTCCGTTTGAAGCTCATGCTGTAGTCGGGACATCTAATCAAGGAGGCAATCAATACCACCCTCCTATGGACCCGAACTACCATCCTAATCATTATCCTGGACCTCCTGGTTTTAATCAAAACCAAAATGTCCAAAACCGTAACCAGAATCAAAATAGAATGAACCAAGGTTTTCAAAACCAAGGTAACTTCCATCAGGGTCACGGTTTTCAGAATCAAAACCAAGGTTTTCAAAATCAAGGTTTCCAAAATCAAGGAAACTTTAATCGAAACCAAGGTCAGGGTAATTTCAACCCCGGGTATTTTCATGGAAACAACATCCCTAATCAGGGTAATTTTCAAAATCAAGGCCCCAATCAGAACAATCGTGCTCAAAATTTTAATAATCAAAATCAAGCCATTGTTCCAACTGGGCCTTCATCCGACGAGTTGTTAAAACAATTCATGAAGTCCCAAGAAGAGATGAACAAGTTGTTGGTTAGCCAAATTTCTGAAATTAAGAAGTCTTTAAATGAACAACCCTCGGGCTCAGGAACACTTCCGAGCAACACGATCGCTAACCCGAGGGGCGATGCTAAGGCGATCACAACTAGAAGTGGTGCTTCTTATGATGAACCTGCGATTCCTACTACCTCTTCTTTCTCTCCTCCAAAGGTAGTGGAACGTGAACCTGAGGTGACCACGGACAAGGTGCAAACTCCTAGCTCACGAAGTACCGCACACGTCCAACCTCAGGTTATTCCAGAAACCAGATGCAAGCCTGGAGTTGTTTTTGAACCACCTGAAACTCCAGTGGACAACCCTAAATCCAAAACTTCTATTCCTTACCCATCACATCTCAATGAACAAAAGCTCTGCGAAAAAGCTAGTCACCAAATGGATAAATTTTTCTAAATCTTTCAAGATTTGCATTTTGACATTAGCTTCTCGGATGCTATTCTCCTGATGCCCAAGTTTGCATCAACAATCAAGAATCTGTTAAGTAATAAGGAAAAACTCTTTGAGATGGCTAGAAATCCGTTGAATGAGCACTGCTCAGCAGTTCTCTTGAGAAAGCTTCCTGAAAAACTTGGAGACCCCGGAAAGTTTCTCATTCCTTGTATCTTTCCGGGTATGGTTGAATGCTTCGCCTTGGCCGATCTTGGTGCTAGCATTAACCTGATGCCATATTCTGTGTGGAAGAAACTATCTCTTCCCGAACTCACTCCCATGTGCATGACTTTAGAGCTTGTCGATCGATCGATTTCTTGTCCACTTGGCATAGCCGAGGACGTATTCGTTAGAGTGGGAAAGTTCCATTTTCCAGCAGATTTTGTGATTGTTGACTTTGATGCCGATTCACGGGTCCCTCTCATTCTTGGAAGGGGATTCCTTAGAACCGGGCGTGCTCTTATCGATGTATTTGAGCAAGAGATCACATTGCGTGTTGGAACTGAAGCAATCACCTTTAACCTTGATCAAACATCGAGGTACTCCTCCAATTATGACTCTGAATCGGTAAACCGAATAGATGTCATCGATGTTGCGGCTGAGGAGTACGCTCAAGAGGTTTTAGGTTTCTTTGATGATTCTACGAATGAAAATTTCACTCCGTCTTCTTATCCCATCATTGCTAATTCTTCTCCTTCCCTCACTCCGTTTGAGGGGAGTGACTTCATCTTAGAAGAGATTGAGTCCTTTCTTAAAAGTGATTCGATTCCCGATGGAATTGATAACCAAGAGATTGACCCCGAGAGGGATATTCTTCTCCTTGAGAAATTGTTAAATGAAGATCCCTCTCCTCTTCCTGTTCTACCACAAAAACTTCATAATCAGGAAATCAAATATGTTGAGGAAACTGATGATTTTCCTGAGGTCGAGCTTAAGGACTTGCCGCCTCATCTTGAATATGCATTTCTGGAGGGTGATGATAAATTACCCGTCATAATTGCCAAAGATTTAAGTGTTGAGGAAAAGGCTGCTCTAATAAAGGTTTTGAAGTCACATAAACAAGCAATTGCTTGGCGACTCTCCAACATCAAGGGCATTGACCCTGAATTTTGTACCCACAAGATTTTAATGGAGGATGACTTCAAACCGGTAGTCCAACAACAAAGAAGGGTGAATCCAAAAATTCATGAGGTAATCAAACAAGAAGTTTTAAAACTTCTTGATGCCGGATTGATTTACCCTATCTCGAACAGTCCTTGGGTTAGCCCAATACACTGCGTTCCAAAAAAGGGTGGCATTACTGTTGTCACAAATGAGGAAAATGAGTTGATTCCAACTCGGTTGGTTACGGGGTGGCGTGTCTGTATTGATTATCGCAAGTTAAATGACGCCACCCGTAAAGATCATTTTCCTCTACCCTTTATGGATCAGATGCTCGAGAGATTAGCGGGGAATGAGTACTATTGCTTCCTCGATGGTTTCTCGGGTTACTTTCAGATTCCCATTGATCCGCAAGATCAAGAAAAGACCACTTTCAAGTGCCCCTATGGAACTTTTGCGTATAAACGTATGCCATTTAGCTTATGTAATGCTCCGGGCACGTTTCAAAGATGTATGATGGCCATATTTTCCGACATGATCGGGAAAACTATGGAGGTCTTTATGGACGATTTTTCGGTCATTGGGGATTCGTTCCAAACATGTCTCTCCCATTTAGACAACATGCTTAAACGTTGTGAAGACACAAGGTTATGTCTAAATTGGGAGAAGAGTCACTTTATGGTCAAAGAGGGCATTGTCCTCGGCCATAAAATTTCAAAGCGTGGGATTGAGGTCGACAAAGCCAAAGTTGATGTCATAGCAAAATTACCTCATCCCACTACTGTCAAAGTTGTTAGGAGCTTTTAGATTTTTCTAAAATCGCCCGGCCTATGACTCATCTCCTCGAGAAGGATGCTCCTTTTATCTTCTCTCCCGAGTGCATCAAAGCTTTTGAAACATTAAAGAAAAAGCTTACCGAGGCACCGATTCTTGTTGCCCCCGATTGGGACTTGCCCTTCGAGCTCATGTGTGATGCGAGTGATTATGCAATTGGGGCAGTCTTGGGGCAACGCAAAACAAAACACTTTTAGCCTATACACTATGCGAGCAAAACTATGACCGAGGCTCAAAGTCATTACACCACCACTGAAAAAGAATTATTAGCTGTGGTGTATGCCTTTGAGAAATTCCGGCCATACTTGATATTGACCAAAAGCATAGTGTATACGGATCACTCGGCTTTGAAGTACCTCTTTGCAAAACAAGATGCAAAGCCGAGACTACTCCGTTGGGTTCTCCTCCTACAAGAATTTGATATCATAATTCGTGATAAAAAAGGAGCTGAGAACCTAGCTGCTGATCATCTCTCCCGATTGGAAAACCCCCACCAAGATGTCTTTGAAAAGAAGGAAATTAATGAAACCTTCCCTCTCGAGACACTCAATGCGGTTGCCTTTCGTGGAGATTCTATTACCCCATGGTTTGCCGATTTCGCAAACTATCATGCGGGTAATTTTGTGGTGAAAGGGATGTCGTCCCAACAAAAGAACAAGTTCTTTAAGGATGTCAAACATTACTTCTGGGACGACCCCTATCTGTTTAAAATCTGTGCGGATCAAGTCATCCGGTGGTGTGTTTATGGTCAGGAAGCCGCTGAAATTCTAAAGGCTTGCCATGCTGGTCCCAAGGGGGGCCACCATAATCCAAACTACACCGCCAAAAAGGTGTTTGATTCCGGTTTCTACTGGCCCTCGATCTACAAGGATGCCCAGGAATTGGTCAAATCCTGTGACGCTTGTCAACGTCACGGGAATATTTCACAAAAGAATGAAATGCCTCAAAATGCAATTCAAGTGTGTGAAATATTTGACATGTAGGGCATCGACTTTATGGGGCCATTTCCATCATCTCATGGAAATAAGTACATACTCGTGGCTGTTGAGTATTTGTCAAAATGGGTTGAAGCGAAAGCTTTACCCACAAATGATGCCCGAGTAGTTGTGAAATTCTTGAAAGCTCTTTTTGCTCGATTTGGAACTCCACGTGTTATAATAAGCGATCGTGGTACGCATTTCTGCAATGACAAATTTGATAAAGTCATGCAAAAGTATGGTGTAACTCACCGTCTTTCTACTGCGTACCACCCTCAAACAAGTGGACAAGTAGAAGTTTCCAATTGAGGCATTAAGAGAATATTAGAAAGAACTGTAGGTGAGAATCGTGCATCGTGGTCGGACAAATTAGATGATGCACTTTGGGCTTTCCGTACGGCGTATAAAACACCCATTGGGTGTACGTCTTACAAGCTTATGTACAGGAAAGCGTGCCATCTGCCGATCGAGCTTGAGCATAAAGCCTATTGGGCCCTCAAGCATGCAAATTTTGACCTCAAAACTGCGGGTGATCACAGGAAAGTTCAACTGAATGAATTAAATGAACTTCGTGATCAAGCTTACGAGAACTCTTTGATCTATAAAGAAAATACAAAGAAGATTCATGACTCAAAAATCAAGAACCGTGTTTTCAACGTTGGTGATCGAGTCCTTCTTTTCAACTCTAGACTCAAGATCTTCTCGGGAAAGCTCAAAACCCGATGGACTGGTCCATTCACTATCGCTAAGGTTTATCCTTATGGCACCGTCGAATTATCTCAAAATGACAGTCCTAATTTCAAAGTGAATGGACATCGGTTGAAACATTACTTTGGAGAGGACATACCATCCATGGTTGTCCCGGATCTCCAAATTTTCCCCAAGGACAATTAAATTCGGGGATCGAGTCAAGCTAGCGACTCGATAAACAAAAACAATAGCACAATACGGGTTTCCACCCGTATCTCTGATTTCTTTCTACTTTCTACCACCTAAGTGTGAGGGAATGGCCAACCCCCCGCTGTTTGAAAATGTATATATGTATATAAGTTTTCATCAAAAAAAATGTGTGATTGTACGTACAGATAAATAAAGTGAAAAATGCAAAACGATTTCCCACAGTTAACTTTTAATATTATCTTCTTACGTTCAAGGATTCGGCATAATAGCTGGGACTTTGAATATTGAGGACAATATTCAATTCTAAGTGTGGGGGAGGGGAAAATTCTAGCGAATTTTATCACATTATATCCTCTAGAATCCCCGTTTTTGGCCTAAAATTTTAAAATTTTTTCACTTTATTTCAAAATTTTTGTGGTTATCAGTCCGCCGTGTCTAAACGACAAAAGGGATTGGCTAATCCAGGAGCAAACGGCTCTTGGTAAAGATATATCAAATCCGTTGACGGCTTGCAATTTGCCCAAAATTGTATGGTAAATCAACTCGCCATATCCCATAAAGCGAATGAGTTGGCTAGCCCGCAAGATTATGGCTTGTGGTAAAGGCGGTGGAAAATCCATAATTGGTAATCAGCTCACCAAGATGTTGACTAGGTCCATCAAGAGTTGGCTAGTCCAGGAGCAAACGGCTCTTGGTAAAGACTAATCAAAACCGTTGAAAGCTGGTGGTTTGCTCAAAATCACATGGTTATCAGGTGGACCATAGTTCTTGCTTGAATCGATACATCTGGCTACTCCAGAAGTGATGGCTTTTGGTAAAGAGTTTCAAATCCATCAAGTTTTCCAAAAAGATTGCTAGGGACTAGCAATAGTTTAGTGTGGGGGATTGATGAGTGCTCAAACACTCATCAGTTATGTAAAAGTTTAAGTGTAGGAAGGATGCAAGATCCCTTTGATGCAATAATTTGGATGGTAGAGCAAAAGTGTATGAAAAAAAAAAATTGACAAAAAAATAGAAAAAGAAGAGTGAAAAAAAATATACAGGCTACCATCCGCGTCTTTTATTTATGTTTAAGTCAAAATAGTGTCTTAAAAAATGCCAAAAATAGTTAGCATTAAGCGAGTTGAGTCAAGTCTTGGCTTAGCAACGCCTTTTTGTATATGTAATTGACTAAGATAATTCACTTGGCACCAACAAAATTCCCTTACCTAACAAACTGTGTTTTCCATACCCTTACACCTAATATTACAACCCTTTCAAAGACCTCTTTGATAGTTTATCCTAGGTGCTTATGCCAAAATGGTGGAGGTTTCATCATTTGACTAATTTGGAGCAATTTTGTGTTGTAATTAATTTTTTATTAATGTTAAATGACCCCTAACTTGTAGATCGATTAGAATAAAAGCTCATTTGCTTGAGGACAAGCAAATCCCAAGTGTAGTGATATCTGATAAGGATTTATTTGATACCTTTTTAAAGGGTCATTTAAGCCCAAAATCGTGTTTATATGATCAAATATTGCCCTAAATCGTTTCTTTTGCATTTTAGGTACTTGGAACGAGAATTATAGAATTTGGCATTTTTTGGACGTGTTTAGACGAAACAGTGAAGAAAACAATAAAGTCGCGGAAAAACTATCAAAATGGAAGCCTGACGGCGTCACGTTATACTTGGTGACGCCGTCACTTGTTAATTTAGAGCTAGAAGATTTTACAAACGTCGCTTCAGAAAACTTTGGAGAATTATAACCTGACGGTATTAGGTGCATTTCGAAGTAGGGAGTCACGTTTTAAGTTTATTAGAGACGGTTGAGAGAGGTTATAAAGGGACGGCATCAGCTATAAGCTAACGGCGTCAGGGAATAAAGAGTGACGGCGTCAGAGCGGCGACTTGCACAAGACGAAACCCTAAGCACGGTGCGCTAATGGCGTCAGAACCCATAAGCTGGCGCCGTCAGCATTGTAAATCGATATATAGTTTTCGATTTTTATTCATTAAGTGTGACATCTTTCGGTACAAAACCCTAAACGATTTCCAGTGTATTTGCAGGGCATTTTTAGCCTTTTGCATCCATGTTTTATTGAAGATAAGTTATCATTTTGATCATTCAATATGTTTATGTGTTGTTTGATTCTTTGTTTATCTTTTTTCCACTTTAACATGCTAGCTTAAGTTTATTTGTGTTTGCTTAGATTTAATAAAACCTAGTTATTGATTATTGATGCGTTGTCTATTATTTAGTTGATTGCTTCACGTTAGGCTAAGAAAACTGGCTGACTTCTATATGTAACTAGCTTGAACGACTTAGAAAACGTAACCATATCGTCCAATATAAGTTTTTCTCGTTGTATTTATTGCATGAATTGATATTTATGACCCTATAGTCCATAATAGACTTTAAGGTTGTAAGTGAAATTGATGTTCATAGAGTTGGGGAATGTAGCACACCCCCACGACTTGTATTAAGGAATACAAAGATTCAACTAAAACAAATGACGTGACAATTCAACAAAAATCAATAAAAGATAACTAGGGAGTAGTGACATCTATTTAAACACGTTTGTATCACCATAAGAAGTTCACCAAATTTACTTTTCTTGTTATTTTAATTTTTGTTTTATAAAAGTAGTTTTAGGTTAGTTGGATATCAACTAATTCCGCCTATCCCTTCAAAAATGAGATTTTTACTTGCTTTATAAAAAACATAAAAACATAAAAAGAATCATCCCGCCTTTAGACCTAACTCGAGATACACTTCCACCTAACGACACTATTCCCCTAGAGAACGATCAATCCCCTGGATTTACCTATACTACACTAAAATGATCAGGTACACTGCCTGGAGGATTGAAAAACTTCTTGAGATCCCTCGAGAAGTAAAACTCCTTGTGAGGTTGTTATATATTGCATCAGTTATATCTCTTGTATTAGGAGATACCACACAAACTCTCTAAAAGTTAACTCAGAAGTACTATCAGGAGAAACATATTACTATGTGAAAGTAAAGAAGAGAATGGGATGCAATGGAAGCTTGGATGCATTGCCTTTTATAGGCAAAGTTCTTGCTATATGACATCATGGATGACAATTTGAGATCCAAGTTGCAGCACACTTGTTTTCAACTTGCAAGATCCCTTATTTAGTTACATTGTATCATTAACACTTTGTATATCAGCGTTATTTACTTTTTGATGTTCTCGAATGGTTCAGATTTTAAGCTGCGTTTAGTTGGGTGAAAACACCCTTATTTTTCACAAAATGTTTTGTGAAAAAAAAGGAAAACAGATATCGCGTTCAAATAAGCGTTTTCAAATAAAATGTTTTGCAAAACGCAAAATCTCATATTTCTTTACTTAACAAGGAAAATTACAAAACAAATTTTAGTTGTTTTCCTTGTTTTCCTTTGTAACCCCCAACCTTTCCTCCTTCTTCAAAATAGAAAATAAAAACATTAACTAAATGCGTTTTCTATGTTTTTAATTGTTTTGTGGGGATAAGTTTCCTTTTTAAATTTTTACAAAACTAGAGATAGAAAGAACGAGAATTTTTTCTCCGACTAAACGCATCGTTAAAGTCCAAAAGCATACGATTATTTGTTTGTTACTAAATAAGAATAGAGAATGAGTTTCATCAGCATGATAATACTTTTTGTAATGTTGCATTCTGTCTCATGGTTACTCCATTTGTCGAATACTATCTAACCTTTATGACCAAATAGACCAACACACATGGAAAAAAATTGAATTGTGGGCTCTTATACTAATTACGTATAAATGTACATATATAGTCCATACACATAAACATATTTATTCATAGTGTATTAATTAATATTCATTTAATTAACTATTCAAAATTAAGTTTATTGATAAAATTTATTAATATCAGTTAGTATGCGGCATTATTATATATGCATGATTATACTAACTTTTACATTTACGCTGTATTGACAAGGAAATGCTACAATTTTTGATATCAAAAAGTAATATAGAGTGTTGTTTCATCAGTAAGCTACTAACAGATTACATTTGGTAGTGCACAACTATGATTAGCAATTGGACAAAGATTAGTAGTCAACTGTGTAAGAATATGCCTGCACTTGCAAGATAACGACGTTGTTACGCTACATGTAATGTAAGAACAATGTCACCAATAAAAGTAAAATAACTCTCTTTTGTAGCGGTGAGTTTTAGTACATCCAATTTGAACTATAAAATTAAAACAGTTTGTTAAAATAACAAAATCTGGTAATTAAAAATATGAATTTGAATAATGAATAAAAAGGAAAAAGTATATATTTTGGCTGGAAGCCATTTGTAAATTATAATAACAAATAAAAAAAATTGAGTTTTAGACATAAGCAACAGTTCAATAGTTTATTCAAAAACAAAACTAGTGCATTGCACGAGACAAAAACAGGAACTCATCATTATCTTTGTGCCTATGCAAAAACGTCATATCAAAGCAAATAAAAAAAAAATCAAAAAACCAAACTGCTCCTATATTACTACACAAAAATAAAACATACTCTAGACATGAGGATGTGAGTTGAATGTGTAATATTCACGTTGTGCTATTCATCCTCAACATTAATCTTCATTGCAAGAAAAAAAAATGGTAAAGACTATAAAATAACAACTTACTTTCTCCAATTTACTGAGATGAAACACGTATTTTTTTTATCAACATTTAAGCCAACGAAACTTGCAAATATTGTTCTAAGGTCAACAAAAAGACTGATTATATTAAAAATAATAATTGAAATGACTATATTACCCTTGTCTTCTTAAACTATACTACTCATCTTCTTCCAGCTTTTCATTCCCACACCACAATTAAAAAATGAAGCAGGGAGCAAGAACATCGTTGCATTTACATAAGATCTCACACCACGAAAAAGAATAAGACGAGATGAAGAAGAGAAGACCAGAAACAACATCCAACAACAAATTCAAGATCTCAGATTTATCTCTTTTCGGTAATCAAATTCGTCCTAAGACTTAAACCATAGAGATAAACTCATCATCGATCATATCTTACACTCGTACATCAAATTAAATAACAAGATTTCAGTTTGTTCTACTTAATCATAGATCTATATAGATCTTGTATGTTAGAACCATAATCATCATCGATCTATTTTGAAGACTTGCTTCTTTCTTATATCCGAAAAATAAATATAGTATTATAACAAAACTGTTATATACTATATTTGGTTCGTTCAAAAACACAATAGCAAAACCCAAACCATATTTCGAGCCTACCTGTGACCTCACTTAGGGGTATTGAAGATGAGCCTTGCCTCGATATGCGATGAATGTTTCAATGGTTTCACTTGGTTCTGTTATTTGATTCTGTTTTTTTTTTTTTTTTTTTTTTTTTTTTTTTGTGATTGACTGAGTTTTGTGATGAATCGGATTGTGATGATGTTGATGAGATCGATTATGGTTTGATAGTGATGAGATTAGATGATGGAGATGGATTTTGTTATGTCAACTGTATTAGGAAGATGAGTAAGATGACATAGGGTCTGTTTATTTTTTCTTCCACATGCAGTGACATATAAGTATTGTGGGCTCCACCTTCTGTTAGAGCATCTGAATTGTGATAAGTGGTGCATTTCACTCTCTAAAGACTCAGACGAAGTAAAGAAACTAGTGGGCCCAAATTAAAAAGAAAAACAATATAATATCACAAGTTGTGATTCAGACCCACTAACAAAAAAAGTAAACGCACTCATAGTTTAAGATGGGTGGCTGCTAGATCTTGTTAGCAGTTTTTTTATTTTATTTATTTTTTTAATAAAACAAGGGTAATATAGTCATTTTAATTATTATTTTTAATATAATCAGTTTTTTTTTATTGACCTTAGAACAATATTTGCAAGTTTCGTTGGCTTAAATATTGATAAAAAAAAGTATATATTTCATCTCGGTAAATTGGAGAAAGTAAGTTTTTATTTTATGGTCTTTACCAAAAAAAATGACGTTGTAAAAGTATACAACAATCATAATAGTTAAAAAATAAAAAGAATACAAAATTAAAAAAAAATAAAAAAAATAAAAAATAAAAAAAAAAAAGGTTAACATAGAGTCATCTTGTACAAAGGCCTACATTTGTCTTTTTCTTGAACAGAAGAATTATATAAAAAATAGCTACTAGTAAGTTATTAGATGAAAAAAATGAGAAATGATTTGCACACTCCATCTTTTTATTAGGACACTCCTCCATATGCATTAAACCTTTGTACTGTGGATGTACAGTGCTTTAACCGGTTGTACATATAAGTGTCACAATCAAAAAATGAAGTGTGTCAATCATCTCTCCAAAAAAATACATGTACAAATTTAGAAAGAAACAAAGCTAAATATTCTAAATTCCTCTTGAGGCTTTAAAATAGACGTTAAGTGCGAAGACTATAAAAATAATGAAAAGCTCTTGATAATAGCCAAGACAAGAGAAAAATATAATAACATTAACAAGAACAACCAGACTAATCAGAGCCTAAATAGTTGAAAGACCAACTGTAACACCCTTCGCCTAAAACGATAAAATATTGTCTGCTTTGTCGCAAGAGCATAATTTTTTTTTTCGCCATATGAGACAACGAGCTACTATCATTTCTTCATTATAGATTGAGATCTTCTTCGAACTTGATGCACAAATAGATAGAATAGCAGCAATGGATTCGTGGAATTTCTGCGGATTGCGTTGGGGGAAATCTACCAAAGCTAGGCAGATAGATAGACTCCCTATGTGCCAATCGCTAGTGCAGCCAGGGCCCCGGCGCCCAGCTCCGCTGGAGAGGCCTCGCCTGATCTAAGAAGTGCTAATTCGGTTCGGATAGACTTCATTCAAGAACGCTGTCGCCCCTGGAATTTCACAGGAGGTCACCCAATTCAGTAATATTTTCACTTGAGTTTAACTACAGAGCTCTCATGGGATCTGTCCGTCGTTAATATCAAGACAATTTAAGATGAATGTTGTCTTATAAATCCAATATCTTTTCAGTCCAGGTCGATGTGAGATTTGCTTAAGCATGCCAAACCAAGATTGGCTCCAAACAACATTGCTATATATAATATACTAATATAGTTAGGCTATTGAGACTTCCAGAGCAAAATCAAAAAACGATCATGAGAAACACAAGGGAGAATTTTGTGTATCCCTTCCTAAGTCCTAAACATCCATTATTATAAATTTGTTTCATCGCAAACCTCATAATATCAAATATACACATGCTACTTTATTGTCATAATATTCAAAATATATAATTTACAAAAAATCATAATACCAAATACATTATTTATTTGCGGACATGAGACAAACCCCATAAATCATCAAATTTTCCCAACTAAACAAGGCATCCCTCCCTATCAAACAATAAATATGTCTAGCAAATTGATACACGTAGTCTTCAGTCTCTATCACCCTTTTCCATGGGCGGATCTAGGAATTCTAATGGTATTATGTATCACAATTCACAGCTTTGATTTATTTTGTGTGTGCCATATTAACTTCATGAGTAAAAACGGCAACTTTTTAAACTATAAATCAAATTTAACGTAAGACTAAAAATCACATGAGAAACCTTTCAAACTATAAAGCAAATTAATGAAGAAAAACAATGGTAAAGTAAGAAAAGCTTAAAAATAACCAGCCAATTTGTTAGACAAAAGTGAATAAAGACGATTTGAGATCAATATAAATCTCTTTTTCGTCATAGATGCGGTGAAATAGCAATCATTTTTTTAATCAAAATTAATAAAAAATTATTTTTATATTTTTTAAAAAATAAAATATCTTTCAAACGGTAAATCGTTAAGCGAGAAAAAATACACCATCGCGGCGAGAATTTTTTTTATCTCTTAGTAGACGGATACTTCGATATATTTTCGATGAACTTTTTTTATTCTAGTTTTGTTTTGGTATTAAAATTTGCGTCTTGAAAAATAATATGTGATATCACACGTGATTTCACAAATTAGATGTGATTTCAAAATAGCAAATCACATGTGGTTTCTTCCGACGTAAATTTCAATACTTATAAAAAAAAATTCGTAAAAAAAGTTTCTCGAAAGTATATATAGAAGTGCCCCTCTATAGATAGGATATTTAATTTTTTTTAAAAAGGTGAATGTTTATTTTTTTATTTTTTCTTTCGATCAAAAAATTGTTGGTCAGGTGTTCATTCGATCTTTAAAGAATATTGAATCTACATTAAACTTTCCTCAATTAGCTATGTCCATAATATATCACGTGAAACTTTGAAATGGGGACGGAAAACCAAAATAATCTATGATGCGGTTATAACCAATATGAAAACTTCTATAAAAACTCGGTTCGGTTAACGAAAAGCCAATATGATAGTCGGTTTTTATTGGGTTCGGAAATAATTTGAACACTTGTAATATTTAGGCCTACTAGGGCTAGACGAGACTAAAATGTTTCGAGCGTTAGAATCAAAAGGTTATGATGGGTTCAACGGATCTTACTTAATTTAGCAGTAATCAAAATATTGTATATTCAAGTTTCAGTTAAAATTGTGAAGTATTAATTAGCTGCACGTATGTAATATTTGCCCTTTTAAGAAAAAATGGGTTGAGTGCTAATTGCTAAAACCATCGTCCCTCGTTAAGAGACGGACCCAGAATTTTCAACAAAGTGTCGTACAAAAAATTGTTGGTTAACTAAAATTACATCATAGAAAACGAAAGTAGAATAAAAAATTATTGGAGATTGCAGGTATAAAAAAACAGTCATTTTTTATGAAAAAAAAATTACATTTCGTGACCTAAAATAAAAAATAGCCTGTGTCACACCCGATGCCAATGTAGGTCCGTCACTGCGGCCTCATTCTCACCTAAATGAAGAGGGTGTGGGTAGCTTTTGGATTGAATGTGGGCAACGGCATAGGGCATGGATGTCCATATCGCCCTCTTGCTTGCAAATAAATACCTTAGAAAATATATTTCTCAATTTTCTACTCGTATATATACATACAGAATATCAGGATTTCTTACCATATATACATACATACATACATACATAAAATAAGAATAACATGTTATTTTTGAAAATATTAAGGGGAGGTGAGTACCATGTTCGAAAGTAGATTAACACATCTTCTTTTTTTATTTGCATACTTCAATGTATAATTAATCGGAAGAAGCAATATATAAATATACAATTGCTTAAAGCATGAGATCATGTGTGTAAATCAAAATTGAGAGTGTGCGAATCACCTTTCAATACGAAATCATATCACTGCAGAAATGCCAATTTGCAAAAGTCAATCAAGGGATTACATTTTGTCTTAATTAAGTAGAACATGATATAATTTCCCCGTTAAAACTTAATCATAGGTTTCTTCTCTTATAAACTAGATGAGTATTTGTGCATAGCAACAAGATTTGATAGCGGCAAACATTTATATTTGCGATATTACGGTTATTCAGTTTCTTCAAGTATGAACTAATACAACAGTGAAAAGAAGTTGTAATATGATGTCTTACACTAAATATATCATCAGTGAGAACTTTGCTTTCTCGTTGGGAAGTGTCTCCGTCTTTTTCACTTCTTATTACTCTTTTCATTCACTTTTTCTAATGTTTCTAGGACCAACTAATTCATTCGGGCGAGACAATGTTACGATGTCATGATGCGCCCATTCCTGTGGCCAGATACAAGTATTATCAAAGGACAAACAACACTTTTAGATGTCTATCTATTTTGAAGAAATTGCCGTAATACAGTCGAGACATAGGAGGGGTGTCCAATGGTCCATTCTCAAATAATTGAGATATACAAAACAAGGGAAACTTTTTTTCTCTAGGACATCATTATATAGGGGAACTTCAGTTCATACTTTCTAGCAACTTTTCACGAACCATACACATTATGAGAGAGTAAAATCTTTTTGAAACCCACAGAGACAGCATTCCCTATGTACTTGGCTAGCTCATGTGCGTTTTCCAAATAGTGCCATACGGAATAATAAGTTCGGTAAATGAAACTCGTCCACGAGAAAGAAAAAGAAAAAAGTAACTAAAAGTTTAGTACCGAATTGGGTGCATGTACTTTCCTTTATTTGTTTTTTGCCTACATACCGTGGAATTTAAAATCAAAAATGCTTTCAGTACTATTTAAATCTCTTCTATTGAGTTCTTTTTCGTTAGAATAAATATCGTTGATAGTTGAATCGTATGTTAGACCATGTAACAGCACACTAGACATATATTAAGTTTACTAAGTTTCATATAATTTAGATAAATTTTATTAATTAATCCCTATTTTATTTTTAGATTTTTTTACAAAATCAACACACATGTTTTTATTCGTTTTTTATTTTTACTTTTTTGCTGGATGAAATTTAGATGTTTTTTACCAAATTATTTCCTTTCTGACTTTTTATTGACAAATAAGATAGTTCAATTTCGTCAGTTGGTAAAATGGTGCACTCCCATTACTTCGATTTCAATTGCTCAACATACATTTTCTACATCTTAAAAATCTCTTATTATAAGGATGAAACTACAAAGAAAATTTCCAAAGTTAAACGTTGTATGATTATAAGTAGACTTGACTTTCACTACGTCTGCACTAGTTAATCAATCCTTATTAATTTGGAGTTATTGTTTAAAACTTATTAAGAGATTAATTTTTTTAAGTACCGAAAGAGTCCGATAACCCCACACTAACTCCTGGACCGTGCCGTTAATTCTTTTTATACAAGCCAATGACTTTTTGTGGGTCAGTGGGTGAAAAGTTTTTGCCACAATAATTCGTGCACATCATGTAGTGTAAGTCACGCTTCAGTCCATTTAAAAGAAACAAGCTATCGTTAAACCATGTTATGAAATCTAATGGCCCAAGTCCAATAAAGTTCATTATCATTTTCCTTTTATATTAAATAGACAAAAGTTATTTTGTAATTATTGGTGGCCCATGTGTCTTTTGGTGTCCAAACTGCGGAACAATTACATTCCTGTGCTTATAACGCAACACAAGTTGAAGAAACTTATTCAACGGTCACTGCTACTCGCTTTTGGTCACAAATCTTTGGGTTGCTTTTTCCAATATGTTGGTTATATTTCTTCATGTTATTTGTACCAGTAACTGGTTCATCAATGAGTGTTTTTGGAGTAGTCGGTCTGGCCTTGAACCTACATGCCTAAGACTTCATTTTTCAAGAAGTTCACGCGGCGCCCGGGCTATTCATGAAACGCGAGAATCAGATGATTAATCATTTGCTTCCGGAAGAAATCGAAGAATTTCTTGGGAATCCTACAAGATCCGTTCGTTCTTTTTTCTCTTACAGATGGTCAAAACTTCACATGGATTCGAATCCAACTTAGAGGTCCAATAAAGATCAAAAATTGTTAAAGAAACTACAAAATCTTTCTTTTCTCAAGCGCTCGCCCACAACTGGCCCAAAAGGCCTAATAACCTTTCCATCTATGGGTAGAAAAATCATGATCGGATAGCGTCCCCAATGCTATGGAACTTAGATGTTGGGCTTTTGTCAAAGTGGAATGGCCTTTTTATTTAGGGCAAAGATCAAGGACACGTAATCAGCTCTTACAAATGTACCAACATAGGTAGTAGAGTCACAAATGTCTCATTGATTGCAATATACATTCAAATTTCGAGTGATACAGGTAGCTTTTTTCAGTACTAACTGCCTACCATCCGATTAATTCCAAGTTGGATTGATTATTATGTTTTAATATTTATTACTGTCCGAGTTAGCATTAAGTACACAACTACCCCTTTCCCCCCATTAAGTACCTACCTACCCTCATTTTCCCCAAAACCAATTAACCCTAATTTTACCCCATTTCCCCCAATTCAGTTAACCCTAATTAATCATAATGGCTTCATCATCTTCAACCAATCGTCGAGTTCGTTATAAACCAACACATTGTAAATGTGGTCTTCTATTGGCAAGGCGTGTAGCTTGGACCGAAAACAACCCTGGATGTCGATTCTTGTGTTGTCCACGTGCATCGGTATGTGCTCCAACCCTAAAGTTTAATATTTCTTTTTTTTTTCAACCATAAATTGAAGGGCATTTACGTTTTTTTAATGTGTTTTAGTATGCTGGTCAACATTGTAATGCTTTTTATTGGGTTGATGGGGCTCTCAATGGTGAGAGGTACAAGCACACAATGTATTAGCGTTACATAACCATGAATCCAGAAGAAATGGATGCCTTTTAGTATGCAACATCCAGGTTTGTGATGGATAGAATCAAACAAGAAAGGATTGTTTCATTTGAACAATTGTTGGTCGACTATAAGTCAAAGATGAAGTTGAGTTGAAGAAGTATCATTCAAGTGTGGTTTTGTAGAGCAAGTAGCTACATGCCTACTTGTGATAGTTGATAGTTGTACTATTTTGTTTGTTTTTGTTAAAGCTTTGAATGTTGGGTTTAGATAGTTTTAGTAGCATGTGTTTGGATGTTGTCATTTGGGTTTAGGTAGTTTTAGCATGTAAGTCTTTTAGATGTAGGGTGTGTTTGTTTCATTTTAATGTTTTAGGTCTGAATCTGACTACCACATCTTACTAGTAAGAGGTGGCTAAAACGTATAAATCTAAACAAAAGAATGTTGTTTGTTTTTGTATAATTGTCCAAATGATTTTAAGTGCTCGTTTCTGCAATTTATTTAAGTAACTTATGTAAATGTGAAACAAGATTGTTTATCATAAATATAACATAGTTAATAAACCATCAAATATGTTATATTAACACGAGTCTTCAATCTCTCTTATCAAGTAAGAGGCAGTAAGACAAGTCTCCCACCTCTTACTGAGTAAGATGTTATATGTCTAACTAGGTATGAGTCAAAAGAAAAAAACAAACAAGAAAAACGTCATCCCACCTCTTACTGGTAAGAGTAAGAGGGAGTAAGAGGTCTAGTAAGACTTTAAAACACACACACACACACACACACACACACACACACACGTAGTCTTTGGGGTGTCTGTGTATCGATGTAGTCTTTGGAACGTTTGTGCATAGTTTCAGTATGTTTGTGTATGGATGTAGTGTTTTGTACATACACTTTTATAATGGATGTAATGCAAGCTTGTTTAAGTATACCATACCAATGTTTCGAACTCAACTGCAAAAAGAATGAGTGTCTTGCCTCGTGTTTAGCCTTTGTAATGAATGGATGCTTAAAATATTGACAGATAACCTTACTAGTCTTGTGTATATGGGTCATGTGTATATGGGTGCTTAAACAGACAAACAATATTATCTTATGTCTTGTGCATATGGTCAAAACATGATATATCCTTTAAAATATCCAAATATGCTTATCTTATTTCATGTGTATGTGCTCAAAAGTCTTACAAACCTAAGTTTCTTAAAACAACAACCTTATAGTGGCAGACAAGCACCTATTATAAATAGAACACATGCCCATAAATATGCATATATTACCAAAACGATTGTGCATAGTGAGGCACATATCTATTTACAAATGGTTGTGCATAGCCATTAATGGGTCATACTTACTTAGTTAACAGTTATACTACACTTAAAAATCCAAAATAATTACAGGTTTACTATAATTGTTCACTAAAGATTCTAAGTACCATCAACAGATAAACATACATTTAATAAGCCATCAACATATCCTATAAAGTAAATGGATTATCTGGAGATTGTCCAGTACCATATGGTGGGTGGTTGAATTTCCTCCTCTTTGCAATCCTCTCTGATTTGGTCTTGGGTTGACAACAATTCTTGAAGATTGTTGTGATGTTTATAGAATCACAGGAGGACTTGATGGTTGTGGTGGAATCACTGGAAGGCTGGATGTTTGTGGAATCAATGGAATCAATGCATTTGAAGGTTGTTAAGAGGGTTTGGAATGAAAACCCTATCGTGATGGAGTGTAACAGTTAAATCACCTATTACCTGTAGCAAACAAACCTGAGAAAGCTAATTAGAGTTCAAATATGAGATTCATAAATGGGGGTTTTAACTAAAACAACAAATAAAACGATTATACATGAGGTATATGGCTAACATAAACCATTCGTATACATACCTTGAACAATCCATGAACAATGGCTGGAAAAATGCTTAAGGTTCGAACATTGGGATGAGAAATGAGAGTGTGTAAGGTTATTGGGACAAATGAATGATAAGTGTTTTTTACTTACATATAAGTCAATGTTGTGGTAGTTTACTTACCAAATAGTCAAACATTGAATAACCTATAAATCCACTTACGTAAATAAAATAAAAAATGCCAAAGTGTATAATCCTAGGGCTGAGCATCGGGTCGGAACCGACCCGAACCGAGAAAACGAAAACCGAAATTCATCAAAAACCGGAACCGAAACCGAACCGACGGGCCGTCGGTTCGGTTCGGTTTTCGTCGGTTCGGTTCGGGTTTGTCGGTCCATGTGTATTTTCGCATGTTTTTGTCGGTTTTGGGCCGAACCGGACCGAACCGAACCGACCCGAAACCGAAATTCATGAAAACCGAAACCGAACCGACGGGCCGTCGGTCCGGTTCGGTTTTTGTTGGTTCAATCGGTTTCGTCGGTCTGGTTCGGTTTTGAACCTGCGGTGCTCAGCACTATATAATCCTAACCGGTTAAACAAGTCACAAATCAAAAACTTGCACGTATGGCTCAAAATTTGAATGTATATTGCAAGAAACGGGACATTTATGACTCTACTACCTACGTTGGCACATTTGTAAGAGTTGATTACATGTCTTTGACCATTGCCATTTTATTTATTACATCTCGTAGATGCTTGAAGCATTACATATAATACGCACACCCAATGAGTTCCAACATGCAATTCCAAGCAGTCCCTCTTTCTAAGTCGGAGAAGTGCATTGTTAGAACTATATTTGCCTACTATTTGTTCCTACTTATCCTTCTACTTCTATGTTTGTGACAAGTGAAAAAATCAATGGCCCAAATAATAAAAGAAATGACACATGTTATATGATTGTATGGCTGATAGAATGATAAACAAAAATATTAAGTAAAAGGATATAAAAATACTCATAATAAAAACAAAATAGGAGGATATAATAATACTCGTAATAAAAATAACCTTCTCATAATTAAACTAAACTCACTCATAGTTGTATGCATATGTATATATCATTTTGACATTATAGCTTGGTAGATCAGTCTAAGTATTTTTATAACCTTTGTTTCGGTTGATCAAATTTTGTATTACGCAGACATATTAGTGATTAAAAAGTACTCCAAATTTGTAAGCTTATGACATTAATAGCTTAAACTCTCATTTGAACATGTTGTCATCTTGAGACTTTTGCTCTTAATTACGTAGGTAATTGTAGACCTACTGAATTTAGTTTTTCACTTTCAGAGAAGCTTTAGTTGTTCAAACTTGTATCAAATTGCATTAAAATTGATCAAGTTTCATGTGAAGATCATGAAGATATTATATATAGAGTTTAAAAGCTAATAACGTCTAGCTCCTAATTGAGCCGCATACCTAAAAAGCGCAATTACATATATACCTACTAAAACTTGAATAATTGCATATTTCTACAAAACATGTTTAAACCATGTACATTATGTATTAAAAACTTGTATTTTGAGAAAATATGCAAATATACAAATTTCATTGAGTATATATATGCAATTTCCCCTAACAAAATTATTCTTCTTGATTTCACACCATCAAACTATATACAAGCTGTAATAAAACTTTATCTTATATTCCCCACCCCCCACCCAACCCCAAAAAAAATAAAAATAAAAAGTAAAAAATAAATAAAAAATTACCTTCTTGAATAACTAATTTGAAAATCTAATATGAAAACCAAAAATGAAAGCAGAGAATGACCTAACGCTGTGTTCTTGAGTTTGTTTCTCAAAGGAAAAGAAAATAAATGACTGGAAACTATCAATACTTTTTGTTCTCAAGTTTATTCAGCAAGGAAAAGAAAGTATTTTGGAAGGAAAGCAGAGGGAAATCATGTTGCAAAACTTCCCGCCCATATTTGGGCGGATTTGAAAGGAAATACTACTGAAACTTATAATTGCTATGTCGAAAGACCAATATGCCCTTAAATACCTATTTTTCTGCACGAGTCAAAGGGTAAACAAGTAAAAGTATAGCTTGGTTTTTTTTACTTTATTATATGTTCCCACTACTTTCTTTTGCTTTGACCGGAACTCGAGAACATAAGATAAATATGAAACTCCCTTTTCTAATTTTTCCCTTTCTTATCTTTCCATTTCTTTTCCTTTAATAAAAACTCAAGAACTTAGCGTAAAGCTCTATTCATAGTGTCAACCAGCTATAAGTGTGTAGAAATATAAGTAGTTTGTGGAAAATCATCTTATACATTGTCTCTTGTAATATGACTATCTGTATCAAGATGCTATGTACTTTTATGGTGACATGGAATTGCTGCTATTTTTTTAAGAGCTTTGTTCTCACAAAATAGTGTAGTTGGTACTTGAACATGAATGAAATTTTCTTTTAACAAAAAAGTCAACTATTGAATTTAAGATCTGATATGTCACCATTTAATCACAATGAGACGATTGTTTTCAATCACAATAAATTTAGGTAAAAGAGTAAAAGACCATCTATGAACCTTAGCTTTAACTTTGCCTCTGATGTCATTTTAATTGTATGTCTCCAGCAAAAGAAATTGCCGCCAATAAAGAGCGTATTGGTCAACATCATACCAAGATGATCTCAGCTCGCAATATACATTGATCATTAACACATTCTACATATTCGATTCCATAGTACAATTAGGATAATTATTAACATAAGAATCATCATTCGCAATTGACGAGAACTTGACCTATTTGTTAACAGTTGATTAAAGAATAACTAACCAATCGATATAACCAGACTAACAGCCACACACAGGCTCAATTATCAAGAATGCAACACGAAATTTATGATCGTAGCACGTTGTGCTTCGACACCATATGAAAACAAGTAGCAGAAGCTTTAATTTCATCAAATTACATCAAAATTAATCAAGTTACAAGTCAGGATCATGAAGATCTTATCTAAAAAGTATTTGGAAGATTTATGCCATTAAAAAAAAAAGTATTTGAAAGATAACAGTTTATAACAACTTTTAGCCCCTAATTAAGCTGCAAATAATAAAATCATACTTCGACTTCTATATGCCCAACTTTCATATCCACCTACACACATGGCTATAAATCGATTACACTACATGTTGTGTTACTTATTATGAGGGTACGATATGGTAACGCAAAACAAGCGCCAAGTTGATATGGAAGGGAAATGGCTTGAGCCGTTTTGGTGCCACCACAACCGCCACCGCCCCTCCCACAATTTGCCAAATGAATTTATTGGCGCTGTGCCATGTCAATTTTTTATTTTTATTTTTAAAATTAGATTTTGGTTTTGATTTTGTGTTTTAATAGGGTATGGTGGGTCTCAAAAAAATGAAATGGTTTGATTTATTAGTGAAGAGGTATTTTGATGTGTGAATGTAAAATGTAAAAAACTAAGGTGACGAAACGGCTTGAGCAACCATACCAACGCTCTAACGAAGCCAAACAATCGTATGACAGGGCAAACCCGTATATCATTTGCTTTACTCCTTTGGGGGAACACATATTTTGTCTGCCATTTTCCGGGTTCCCATAATCTCATTTGTTAATATGTGGTGGGGATCAAAGTGATCAACTAGTACATGAATGGACATAAAACAAATATAAAATAATTGTATGACTTACTAAAACAAATAATAAGATATTTGCATTACAAATACTCAAGTGCATCATCATTTCAATCCATGTGCGCTAGCTTGTTATTGCATTAAGCTAACTAATATCTGATTTTGTTAATTTTGTTTACTATACTTTAGTAAACGGAAAATTTGATGAAATTTACTATGCACAAATCGTTCATCGGAAAATACTTTAAACAAGATAGCCATACACTAATATATATACTGGTTAAGGAAAAACCAAACTTGGTATATATACAATATGCCATAAGCTTATACGGACAAATATAAATGTAAAAGGACCTAAGGTTTTCAAAAGAAACAGAGTATCATCGTTATTTAATACAAGGTATCCACCAATGTTATCTGCGAGAACTACCAAAAATATACATGTACGCTTTTTAAAATAAAATAAAAATACATGCAAATAATCAATAATCGTAAGTATCCACCAATGTTCTTCAATATCATCATGAACTCATCATCTTTTTTCACAAAAACCTTACACACGGCCACAATATTATCGTTGCACGCCTTATAAGAACATACATGCACACCTTGAAAGAAAAATTTTGTATTTCTAATTTCTTATCAAATTCTTTAGAACAACTATGTTTTTTTTAAAAACATGTATGTTGTTTTTATAACATATGTGCAAAAATACAATTATTGAAAGCATGCATATATGTTTTTGGTGGTTCTCTCAGTTCTCGCAGATAAGATGGTTCTTGCAAGAAAGTCTCACTATATATATATATATATATATATATATATATATATATATATATATATATATATATATATATATATATATATATATATATAAAGAAATTATAAAGCTCGTGATTATCATAAAGTTGTATGACATTTAGTTGAAGAATGAATTTAAGACATGCATGCAAATTGTTTATCAGTTCATATTATGTGAAAATAATACCACTTAACCTTAAAAATCGTGTTTTAACTCATGGGTGTTTTGCATCTATAAGACTTAAATTGTTTATGATCGCATGATTTAACGAGTTTCATTCCCTGCTGCCTGACAAGGTGAATAGAACTATTTCAATTTGAAAAAGACAAACGTGTCATTAAAAATATGCATTATATTTATAAGTATGAGAATCATTTTGGTGTAACATTGTCATATAAGAGTAATGAAAATATCTGAATATGAGAATGCAATGACTTAGTTAACTAAAATTATGCCATTAACTTTTGATAGGGAGTATATGTTTTGACCAGGGTTCTTAAGGCGCGTCATGGCATCATCAAGATGCGAGGCGTAGCCTCAAAGTTACGAAGTACATCTAGGCGTCAGCTCTAAGCGTGACGTTAGTTGAGACGTGAAACGGCGCGCAAAGGCGCAAGGTGTGGCGAGTTTTTTTGAGGCGGTTAAGGGATTTACTAATATTGAGATTTGGGCTTGCATTTACTAATATTTTAGATTTGGGCATGCATTTACTAATGTGTAACACTCATATAATTATGAAATATGATATAAATCTATTAATATATTTTGCCGCCTTAATCACGCTTTAAAAATGTCATGCCGCCACGCCTCAAGCGAAGGCTTGAGGCTTGGCCATGCTGCCACTTCACGTCTCACGCTATTTATAACATTAGTTTTGACTTATCATATCATGTGAGTTTACTTGCGTATGAGATATTTGATTAATTGATTAATGGCATACTTTACTGGTATAGATCATGCTTTATTATTTGATAATGTTATAAGATAGTACAGATATTATATTAAATTATGTGATATACATTAAAAAAGCTAATGAGAGAAACGTTAGCTCTCCATACTATTCTATTTATATATAAAAAGATGCAATTAAAACACATGTGGTCATAAAGTATAAATTTATGAGCCAAGATTGTTGTATTGATTTTCATGACCAGCTGGATCATCCCGTGTTAATGATAATGCGAAAAATATAGAAGAATCATAAGTTTCTTCAAAGATGATTTCGAGTATTTTTATTGTTCTTAATGGAAGTTAATTATTTACTTATCACCAGTATATACAAATAAGAACTTGATTCCTTAAAATTTTGCAAAACATAAAAATGGCAAGTATGTAGGCCAATACATATGCCATGTGAATAATTTTGATTTTTAAAATCTATGCATTGTGAAACTGATCATTAAATACCCAACTTAAAGTTAGCGTGATTCGTAGCTCTACTTATAAGATGTGAGCATGATTTTTCAAATTAAGTTATTGAGAATGCTGGTGAATACTTTCAAATATTGGGCGATTATTGGAAGAAGTGTTTAACTTTATGTAGCCCACATTCGTACGCGAATTGCTTTTGTTGTAACGTTTTATAAAACGTATTCAGTTGATTGCAAAGCCAATAATTATGAGAATGATACTTTTAGTTTATGAGGCATGTTATGGCATACGAATTCGCATCTTGCCATCAATCTATAATGAATCCTCCTCATAAGAATGGTTTTTGGTCGCAAACCATATTTCTCATGTGAGATTTTGTAATTGTGCAACAAATGTTATAGTAAATCCACCACAACGCACAAATTGGGGCATTGGAATTGATAATTCATTAAGGGGAGAGAATGAACAACAAGACATTTAGAATGAATTATAACAGAAATGTTGGTCCTCACACTAATATGAACTTTGAGTTAAATGGGACAATTCATTTTTAGATCTAGAATTGCCAAACACGCGAGTTTAGTGACCTAAATAAAGTGACTAGATCATATATATGCTGCTAGTGATCAAATAACAATGTGTATTCCATCAGTAAAAGCAACGATTGGTTGTAAGTATATGGCACGTCTACAACGTGATAAACTAATCGATTCCAAATAAAAGTCCTCGAATAAAGAGATAAAATGGAGCAAAAATTAAGATGGTTGAATTCAGGTAATAAAAATCCAATAATAGTCTCCTAATGAGACACTAGACATGAAGATAAAGAAAAAACACCGGTTATGTAAAAAACTATGAGATCTCAATAAATGATATGTCTAGTAAAGTGCGAAATCGAAGAGTAATGAATTGACGTCGATAGTACTATTATGTATGATAACGGGCATGGTAATGATTATGTAAATAAATAAGATAGTTCTATGATCATGGTGAGTATCATAGAAGCATATTTGCAGTTAGTGCAGATGTATAAATAAATGGGCAAAAGATGTATAGGTGCAAAGAACTAATGAATGATTGATGTCTCTTGAGACGAGACATGGTTACGGGGACTTGAAGTCCATACATATGAATGTGAAAAATATTGGATATGCATTGATCTTTATAAGAAAGCGAAATCAAAGTATTGAAACTATCTTATTTAACGCATAATTGATGGCACACAAATATTTTCGCAGACTTTTCATATAGAAACACATTCTCATATGGTAGATCCAATAATGAATTTAATATTTTACAAGTCTAGCAATATAATAAGTCATCAATATGCGTCTAAAAGATATATTAATAGAGATCACGTGATGTTTAGATTTTATGAAGCATGCTAGTGATTTTTAATGCTTAGAGCATATAAGAAAAGTTCTCAGGAACATTATTTGATTATACTGAATCAATCATATTATTAGGCATATATGTTATAATTGCCTTAGAATATACTCACTGAAATTGTGCCATAAAATAACTATGTATGCCCATGTTACTTTATAAGAATACTTGTACTTCAACATGATGTAAGTTTCATATAGTTTGATAATTTGAATATCGATGGAACTCCAACAGAGATTTAAAGGCGATTGAATACTTAGAAATTGAACCTTGAAATAAAATATAGTTTGTTTGATTCTACGAATTGAATATTTTAAGGATGACATCCCTGTACATAATGAAAGCTAGATAAGAATGCTAAATATCTTTATATGGATAAATAATGCTCACGTTTATGAGGTCACGTGATACTGAAAAGACTCATTGATTTATAAAGATGATGATCACAATATACATTTAAGGGGCAATTTCATATTTTCCTTTTTATTAAATTTGAAAATTTCATATATACCAAAACATGCTTTAAAAATATTATACATTATGCATTCAATACTAGCAGTTTGAGTATATATGAAATTAATCGTGAAAGTAAGGTGAGATCTGAAATTAATCCTAGATTTAAAAGTGTGATACTAAAATGCTTTTGAAATGATTAATGTTCTCGCTAGTGGTCATACATGATATAATATATCTTTCACTTTAAATTTATTGGCAATTAATAACTTGTGAAGTATGATGATATACTTGAATGAGATGTACGACATGTGTTAATCCTTAAAATGGATATGCGAATAAACTGTAGAGAATATTTATTCATGTAATTCAATCAAGACACTCTAAGGTGCATTTCACTAATTTAATGAGCTTAAGTGATGTGATCATCAAGGTGAGAGAAGATAAGCGTTACACTCTTTTTCCCTTGACCTCAGTTTTTTCCACCACAGGGTTTTCCGGAAAGTTTTTTAATAAGGCAACATTCTTGAGCGTATAAAGGAATTATATACTCTTTTTCCTTCACTAGATTTTTGTCACACCGAGTTTTGTATACTAAGGTTCTAACAAGGCATAATTCTCAAATAGACATTCAATAGGGAGAGTTATTGATAATTATAATATTGACATCCATAACTTATAGGATATTAATTAGAGATATTTGAGTTACATCAGAATATTACATATATTCTGGAATGTTCTACCTTCTATTGTAAATATACCTCATTTGAAGGGTGAATTAACAATTCTCCATTTTCATCTTCATATTTATTGTTATTTACTTTATTGGTTCACAACAATATATATAATATTTGCACCAACAAAGTTTATTTAAATGAAAAAAGAAATGTGCGGCTTTTAAGGCAAAAGTATATAGTATGAATAAAATACTGAAAGACGGGTATGTTTAGTGAAAACTAGTTGTAAGCTGTTAACATGAGCTACAAGCTGTATCTTTTTTTCAATAAAAGTGTTTGATAAGTTAGTTGTTAACTGTAATTATAAGATGTAAAATGACATAAAAAAACATATCTATAATTGTAAACAAATGGGAAAAAAATAATAAACTTATTTTTTAATAATAATCATAGTGCTTAAACAGAACATGCTTGTAACAATTATTAACGATGCATTATATACTAATGTAGCACTATCAATTCAGATTCGTTTAATCTCATTAAATGTTTATTGAGAGACATTTTCAGTTTTCATGCCACGAACATCGTGAAGCTCATCAGCTGTTATGTAATTTGGATGCTTCTCGATCATAGTAAATATAATATCTTCTCCATCACTATTACAAATTATGCAAAGCAAATGCTGCCATAATAATATCAATTTGAGTTTGCACACTAAACTGAGCATTCTACGAAGTATTTGTCGCCGTTTCTTAAAAATTCCAAATGACGTCTCATTATATATTATTGTGGTTAATCATATCTAATAACAAATCTATAAATTGTAGTTTTAGCATAATATTACAACATATCCAATAATTATTATCATTATTGGCATTATTATTGTTATTATTATAATAAATTTGTTAGTATGCATAAATCTCAATAATCATTTCCAATTTTGAAAAAAAAATTAATATAGTTCGAGGGTATATCAATAATTTATAGTTTTAACAACTCCAAAATATTTTAAAAGCTTCATGAATCAACTTTTCATTTATGTGCTACTTGTTAAAAATAAAAGCTTAAAGTTGATTTATTCAAATAGAGCTACTTATTTTAAATGATATTATTTTTGTGACAAAAGGCTAATAGCATTAGAAAAAGCTCTAAAATAGCTCCTATCAAACAGGCCTGACATCAAAATTAAAAGCTAGCTCCTATCAAACAGGCCCGACATCAAAATTAAAAGCTTTGAGTAGATTGTTAGAAATAAACGTTTGGAAAAAAATTAGGAGACTTAAAAGATATGACTAATTTTGTGTTTAACTTATGTGTCACTACTTCATTGGATTGTGAAGAAGTGTGTCTAGTTGATACAATCAATAAATTATTGCCACACATGTTTAGATATAAAATTAGACATAAGCTTTTCTTTCTTATACGCTAAACCATACTAAACAAACAAAATATCATTAATTTTAAACATGCAAATACAAATAATATTGTATACATCATGATCATGTATCGTGTGTCAATAAAAAGTGCCGATTCGGCCAAATTAACAATTCGGCATTCATGGTTAGTTTGCAAAATATGTTAAACTCCAACAATATTCTTTTTGGCCAACATTCTATTTCACATAATGGTTAGAACATATCGAGTACAACCAGGGTTGTTTCCATTGTCATGCACCAAATGTTAATCAAATTTCAAAAGGACGATAAGAACTTTTGAATGTGCTCAAAACATGATTCTCAACACAGCAAAAGAACGGCACCACATTTTGACCAGTTGTTTATATTTTGCCATATAACACCAAACATCTGGTGAGGGTGCATTTTAGGGCATAACGCCCACCTACGACGCGAGCCACCATACCAGCGATCGCATTATAGGGTCTGACGCACCCCTACAACCAAGTTATACCACGTTTTGATTTTATTTATTTTCTTTTGATTTATGGTGCGTTTGTGTTTATACTTATGTTTAATTGTTTGTGTAATGTGTATGTTTTGTGTGTTGTGGTTTTTTAATGATTGTGTTTTGCAGGTTGTTCGACAAAGAAAACGATGATATATCTTCTTTTTTACACTTCCTGTCCTATAGAATTGGTTGTTTTAAATTTTAATCCCCATTAGTTATATTCTGCATTGTTAGTTCTTATTAGGTTTGTGTTGTTAGTTCCTGATTATTTTTTCTTACATAATTAGTCCATAAAATGTATAAATTTGGTAAGTTATTTTGTTTTAATTTTTATATGTTGCTTTATATAGAAAATGACAAAATAAATAAATAAATAAATAATTGTGGGATCCGGGAGTGTCATATAACTTGAGTGATGAGGGAGGGTGTTTTTGAGCTGAGTTATAGAGTGTAAAGTTGTTGTGACAACACTTTTTGCTATAACACGAGCCTATGGTTACCGACTGCACATGGTGCTCTAAGAGTGCTTGATGCAATGTGTTATAGGCACGTAATGGATGCGTTGATACCTATAACGCCGCCAACTGCACCGTTGGTTGCGTTACAGGCACATTGTCTGTACAACGTTATGCCTATAATGAGCGTTTTCAGTTTTTTCTTCTTTTATTATATTTTTAAACGTTTATCGGGGTTTGTGATGGTTGTGTTTGTTTTTGTGCTAGTGTTTGTTTTGTAAAAGCTTTGTTTTCTTTTCAGTTGTAGGTTTGGACGACAAAAGGAAAAGAAAAAAAAAGACACTTGTCAGTTACATCACCACTTATAAACCTTGTTGCTATATAATTTTACGTTAATTATCTTTGAGATTGTTTTTATTACATCGTTTGTCTTTGTTATGTTTACAACGTTAGCTCTTGAGTTATATTTCTTACATTTTTAATCCTTAAATGTTAGGGGTGGCAATTGTCGACACGACACGATAAACAACACGAAGTTAAACAGGTTTGGGTCAAAAACAGGTCAACCCGTCTAACCCGTTTAATAAATGGATCGTGTTTGGGTTAAGTAAATATTAAACAGGTCAACCCATGAACTCGTTTAAGTATATAAAACTCTAGAAATAAAATATATAACATGCCTTTTTATGTTTGATGTGGATTAAATGTATTATGTTATGTACTTAATACGATTGAAATATGATTATACCTCATATATCATAGACATTGACACTTATAACTGAGAAAATTGTCGTATAGTTATTTGTCTATTATTTTATTATATTTTAAATCCTTGTATCATTTTGGCATTTAAGCTAGTTAAATTAAAAAACCACCATTTATGGAAAAAGTCACCTTTCAAAAAAAAAAAAAAAACAAAAAAAAACAAAAAACCACCAATCTTATTAACTACTTGACCTATTTATTTAAATAGGTTAAACGGGTCAAAAATGGGTTACACGTATTATGCAAGTGCGGGTTAGGGTTGAGTTTCTTAACACAATTAATAAATGGGTCGTGTTTGGGTAAAGGTTATACTAACCCGCCAACACGCGAACCCGAATGATTTAACTCGAAAACGACTCGATTGCCACCCCTATTAAATGTATAAAATTTGGTTTCAATGTATAAAATGAAATGTGTTTGTTTTATTAGAAAAATATAATAAATAAATAAATAAAATGGACCCACATGCACCTATAATTTGTCATAATTGAAGAGGGCGGTCTTTGTGTTCGTGGTAAAAATGTTATAGATTCAAAATTGACATAACAAATGGATAACCAGCGCAAAACCTGCATATTTACACCTAGCACTAGGGGTGGAAACGAGTCGAGCCGGTCGTGAAAAGCTCAGCATCGGCTAAAAAGCTCGAACGAGCCAAGCCTAAACGAGCTCGAGCACGAGTTTAAGCCTAAGTTTGAGCTCGTTTAATAATCAAGCCTGAGCTTTATATAGAAAGCTCGATTAGGCTCGCGAGTCTAAATGAGCCCTAAATATATATTCGTATATATATATCTTCTATACATATACGATCTTAAAAAAACAAACGAGCTCGAGCTAGTGTGATTAACGAGCTTTCGAGCTTTATTTCATTCAACATGTTATATAAGTTAATCGAGCCTGACTTTAGAAAATTTTCACGAGCCAAGTCGAGCTCAAAATATGAGGTTTGAAACGAGCTTGGTCTCAAACTCGAGCTTTATATATATAAACGAGCCGAGCTCAAGTTCTAACAGGCTCAGGATCGGCTCAGCTTATTTCCACCCTTACCTATCACTCTAACCCATAACTTTAAGTCCATGAGACAAACAGAGTACATTATTTTACAATATGTCTTGTTAAAAAAAGTAAAAGATGTTTTAACGTGTCATTAAAGAGCAAAGAAGTCAAATTTCGAAAGACAAGAAAATAGGTGTAGAGGTATCACGTGAGTTGCACGAGGTAGCACCGTCCACGAACACGATGTTGCTCGGAGTTAATTTGGACCTCCACTTAGATTTTGCGATTCTCTACTAATTACTCTCTTCAACTTGGGATCTCCATTTTGTCTGCCACTAAATTTGAATTATTTCCCGTTTGCTTGCATCATCTTTACAGGAATCAAGTAAAGAATGATTAGCAATAAAACGAGTCGTGGCCCGTGGGTTTTATTTGATGGAAATACCACCTTAACTACAAACAGTTTTGAGTCTCTCCATAGTAGGTTTTCTTAACTTACATATAGATTAAACGTGATACGAAATTCTCTTTAGTTGTTTTACTCCAACACCAGCTTGGGTTAAAATGGGTTCCAAGCTTGTAAACTCATGCACGGTCGTGCGACCTGCAGATATGAATACAACTGGAAAAAAAATGTAATACAAAGACCTAAAGATTATTACTTTTTGGTTCAATACAATTCTCATAGAGTAGGCAGTAAAATGTTAGCCCGTATTGTAACGGGCCCAAGCCCATATCTAGAAGTCTAGAATACTCTGTAGATCATTATTTATTGTACGAGATATTTGTAATTGGAATCAATCAAATCATTCACTATTGTCTCTTACATATCAGAGCCTAAAATATCCGGTCCTCTCTCTAAAACCTTAAACTTCATACGAATCTTTTTACGATTTGGTTGTTTTCTCGTAACAGCTTTGCAAATTTTTTGTTTTATTAACTTCATAATTCTAGTTTAACAAGGCCTAGCTAGGACCGAGTTTTTACGAACGTATTTCAGTCCTTTTTTATATGTTTTTAAGGATTCTGGTTTACGAATATATATATATTGGTACAATTCAAGCTTTGTCGCTCACCCTTATACATGCAATTTCGGTTCACGCTCTTTTTATCTTTCTTAAAGGTTGTTAGTAAAATTTTAACTACTAACTAAATGTATAGAAACCAAATAAAGTGTATATACTTAACTATATGCTGTAGTGGATCCTTATTGCACACTTGCAATTCAAGTTGAAGTTAAATATTGTAGAATTGTATGGAATGGCAGACACTTTGGCCAAACATACAATTCAAGGGCACGATGAGACTTGCGTCAGAAATAGTATATCCAGTAGGGTTGGGTCAAATATGGACATAGAAGAATTTTTTATGAGTGTCTAATTTCTTATTCATGATGATCATCATTGCTTGTACAATCTTTGTTGTGCGAGTACATGTAAGTAATGTAATGGTCGATTTTAGGTTTTAGATTAATGGTCATCAAGTCATTTAACATGTACAAGAGCAATGCGGACCTAGGGTTGTTTTCTGGGAGCTCCAGCGAACCGCATTGATTTATTACTCATAGTGTGAAATATATACTCAGTAGTAAACATGCTCGATTTTATGAAAGGCACCGTGTCCAAAATTTTCGTGTTACGATTTTTGTTTAGTTTTAATGAAATGCACTTGGTAGGCTTTGTTCTAACAATCCGTGTATTACAATAAGTCTGACCAAGATCACGCAATAGCTCGAGGGAATTTTCCAATCCGCGTCATTTATGCTAAATCTAAGGAACAAGTTGCTTGCCACACGCACTTGACGTTCCTCAAATTGAAACCCTATCACCTTTTTCGTCAGCCAAGCATTTTTCCACTTTCACCTAGGTACTTATCACACATATAAGAATTTACGTGTCAATAGAAAGGATACAATGAATCATGGTAGAATTTGACCTTCGCTAGATCCATTACGTAATTAGTTGGCCACCTGCCTAAAAAACTTGTAAGGCTACCCATAGTAAGGGGATTCAATCCTATTACTTTTCCCTGCCACGTTAGCTTTCTCTCTCCAGCGACCTGCGGGCGATTTAGTGCCCCAGTAAGGGCGACCTAGGTCAGTTTTTTTTTTTTTTTTTTTTTTTTTTTTTTTTTTTTTTTTACAAACTTAATAATTAAAACATTAATTTCATTAATAAAAATAAAACAGTACATAGATTGAAAACATAAACTTAAACATTACATAAACTTCAATTATAATCCTAGCTTCAGTTGTAGTCCGGGTGATCCTAAGTCTGAGAGTTGTCGGAGCGGTAACCGTCGTCGTAAGGATCAAAGCTCGCCAACCTCTCTTCTTCTAACCGAGCTTCCAACCTGCTCAGTTCCCGCTCCTTCTCAGAGTTCCAGCCATCATCATCTGCTGCCACATTTTCCTCAAAACTTACCTGAAAATTATCCAGACGAGGCAGCTTTTGTTGTTGCTGCTCAACAACTCTTTATGCAGATGAACTTGATGCACCTTGCACAAATTGTTGTTGTTGTTGTTGTTGTTGTTGTTGTTGTTGTTGTTGTTGTTGTTGTTGTTGCTGTTGCTGTTGCTGTTCAACCATAGCAGCTTTCACATTTTTTTCAAAGCTCCAACGAATCTTGTTTGTTTTTTGGGCATGTATCTGACTCACACAGTCACGCAATGCCTCAACAACGGCATGATCTTTACGAAATTCGTCGTATAAAAACTGGTCGATCACATATTTCCTGTCGTCAGAAATGTGATCGCAATCTGTGTAGCGTGTTCTCATTCGTTGTTTGAGGGCCTTTGACAGCTCAAACCTGCTAATAACTTCGGAAATAGCTTCTTGACGAGCCGTGTCGTCTTTCTCAGCTTGGTTTTTGACCCAATTTTGAAATTTTTCGACGGTATGAGGCAGTTTATTACACGCCATTTTGAATTGAAATATGTGTGAGATCTTGTGAATTTAAGTGTGTAAAATATGTTGTGTTAATGTGGTATTTATAGTGTGTTAATTTTTTTTTAAACCGTTACATGAATATATAAACGGTAACCTTGATTCAAAAAGCAAAGTAAATGGGGAATACCATTCGATCGGCTACACGACCCACATGGGGTATTTTTGTCCCACGACCGAAACCCTACATCAAGTACGATCGACAGAAATCGATTGACAATGTCGATCGTATATGCTTACTGTAGGCAGCCTAACAATCAATGTTTTGACTCAATCCTTGGTACAAATTGATATTTCATCAAAAGTACATTACATTAAACAAAAATGACCTTCATTATGACACTTTTGTTATTGTTGATCATTATATGTTTGATTTTCCCACGAAATGATGCAAGCAAATAGAAAATCTAAGTCTATGGCAGACAAAATGAGGATTCCGATCCCCACTAATATTGAGGAACAAGAAGCAACAGAAGTAATTAGTGGAAGGCTTGATTAAAGTAACCGCGATTAAGAAATGACCGCTCGTTTAATTTAAGCAAACTCATTTCTCGCATCTCTCCACTTGGAGGATTATAATAGTTACTATAATTATGTAAGTACTATAATTGTAATGTTTTCGTTTATAAACTTTTTAATTTAACAGTGTAGATATTCATCCATCCTTTTCCTTGCTAACAAACCATCTATTGAATTTCTATTTGGGTTTGTAATCTGTTAAAAAAATATTTGGCTCCGTAACGATATAAGATATATGTTTTGTATGTGCCACGAGCACACACAGCGACATCAAAGAAAACCCGACATGTTTATTTCTCACATTGATTCAGCTTGTTGACACACACCCTTAGATCCTTGGGTAAGGTCACTCAATGTCAAAAGTTAACACACTGTCACGTCAGCGTCACATCAGCTTTTACCTTTTAACCTTAACACTTGACTTTTCACCCAGGTAACATAACTTACGTTTAAGGGATAATTGTTTCTAAATGTATCGAAATTGCCACATTTTACTATGTTGTGTAATTAACTTTTTTTTTTTTTTTTTTTTTTTTTTTTTTTATTTTATTTTTTTTTGCTAATGTGTGTATCAAACTGCCTAATCCGTTCTATTCAGTGAATGCTAACGTGATTAAGGTTTTTCCGTTAGAGTAAATTACATAAAACGTCCTTGTGGTTAGGCTCAAATTGTAAGTTTCTTCTTTTTCTCTAAAAAATTGCTAACGGCCGTTTAACAAAGGCAATGTTAGTCCATTTACCAACCATCATTTGCAATGTTAGTCCTTTAACAAAGGCAACGTTAATCAATATACCATCGCCACCACCCACCTCCACCACCCACCATCGCTACCACCACCGCCGCCGTCACCACCACCCACCACCACCACCACCGCTGTCGCCACCACCACCGCCGTTGCCACTACCCACCACCACCACCATCACCCACCGCCATCACCATCACCATCACCGCCACCGCCACCGCCACGGCCGTTGCTGCCACCACCACCACCACTATCGCCACCACCCACCGACACCAACTTCACCGTCGCCCCTGCCACCACCACCCACCATCGCCACCACCACCCACCATCATCACCATCACCGCCACCGTCGCCGCCATTACCACCACCGCCATCGCCGCCGCCGCCACTACCATCACCACTCACCACCTCCACCCACCACCACCCACCACTGCCACCACTACCCACCATCGCCACCACCACCCACCGCCACCGCCACCACCACCGCCGTCGCCACCATCATCGCCGCTACCACTACCCACTACCGCCACCACCACCCACCTCCATCACCATCACCGCCACCGCCGTCGCTGCCACCACCACCACCACCACCACTATCGCCACCACCCACCGCCACCAACTCCACCGCTGCCACTGCCACCACCACCTACCACCGCCACCACCACCCACCATCATCACCATCACCGCCACCACCACCGTCGCTGCCACTACTACCACCGCCACCGCCGCCGCCACCACCTCCACCCACCGCCGCCACCATCGCCACCGCCACCGCCACCACCGTTGCCAGTGGGTGTGGGTGGTGGTGGCGGTGGGTGGTGGGTGGTGGTTGGCAGTGGGTGGTGGGTGGTGGCGACGGTGGCGGTGGTGGTGGTAGTGGGTAGCGGTGGGTGGTGGCGACGGCGGCTGCAGTGATGGCAGTGGGTGGCGGTGTGTGGTGGTGGCGGTAGTGGTGGTTGTGGAGTTGGTGGGTGGCGGTGGTGGAGGTGGGTGGTGGCGATAGTAAATAGACTAACGTTGTCTTTGATAAAGGACTAACGTTGCAAATGATCGTTGGTAAATGGACTAACAGTGCCTTTGTTAAACGGCCGTTAGCAATATTTTAGAGAAAAGGACTTACAATTTGGGCTTAACCACAAGGACGATTTATGTAATTTACTCTAACGGAAAAACCTTAATCACGTTAGCATTCACTGAATAGAACGGATTAGGCAGTTTGATACACACATTAGCAAAAGAAAAAAAGTTCATTACACAACATAGTAAAAGGTGGCAAGTTCGATACATTTAGAAACAATTATCCCTACATTTAACTCACTTTAACTCACTTCCACCCCAATTATTTTCAATTTCAATCCCAAATTTTAACAAACACTTCATTTATTTAAAACATAACATAAATTCATAAACATATTACAATAAGAAATTAAAACATAAATATTACATTACGAAACATATGAAATTTAAAAACATAAATATTACAAACATTTATTCATCGTTGTCGGAACCTTCTTCATTTTGACGTTGAAGACGTCTTCCCCAAACATTCTCCATAAGGTCTTCTCGGAGTTGATTATGCATATCCACGTCGTGTATTTCTTTATGTATGCGACGTTGGGTATCACATCTGTCGATCCACCTGTCTCGGCTAAACCGTGGTGTCGGATCAACCCATATGTCCGGATACTCACGTAGTGCAAACTTTTGATCCTTTAAGATCATATTATGCAAAATTATGCAAATATACATTATTCTTTGTAACTTGACAACTTCCATTGCACGTGCCGGTTGTCGCATTATACCCCCAACGTCCTTGAAGGACCCCAAAAGCATGTTCGACATCCTTTCGTACACTTTCTTGCCTCCTTTTAAAATAAGCATGTCTTTCGTCAGTGGTTGCCGAGAAGGACTTGACGAAAGTTAACCACCGTAGGTAAATTCCGTCAGCTAAGTAATAACCCCGTTCATACCGATGTCCATTTAGCATATACAGTGCTCTTGGGGCTTCGTTGGCAAGGATGTCGTCGAATAACGGAGAGTTATCTAAAACATTAATATCGTTATTCGCCCCCGCCATCCCAAAAAATGCATGCCAAATCCATAAATCTTGCGAAGCAACAGCTTCAAGCAGTATGGTTGGGTATTTTTTAAAACCGCTACCATATTGCCCTTGCCACGCAACCGGACAATTTTTTCATTCCCAATGCATGCAATCAATGTTACCAAGCATGCCCGGAAAACCGTTTACGGTAATAAAGTACAGGGATGTTAATGATTTTTTTTTTTTTTTTTTTTTTTTTTTTTTTTTTTTTTTTTTTTTGAAATTCATAGCCGTTTAAGGGGATAAGTTTTTTTTTTTTTTTTTTTTTTTTTTGCCTCACTTTAACGTGTGTTAAAGGGTTAACGCACCCTTTTAACGTGGCTCTTAACGCGGGACTTGGTAAGATAACGCACCCCATTTTGGAGCTGCGTTAAAAGTTAACGTGGGTGTCACGTTAGCTTACCAAGTGCTCTTAAAGCCTCAAGAAAGAAACCAAATCGAACTTCTAATTTCCCATCACATCGTGTCCACATAGCTAAGATGTTTCTATTCATAGTCCAGCACTATATACACATGCATTACGTACTTCTTTCAACTCACATAAGCCGTGCTTGTGAATTATTTCATTTATTCTGAAAATATATACTTTACACATATATGGCTAAACGCATACACATATGATCTATGCACATGCCACATGCTATAAAATATAAATAAAAAAGAAAAATAAATAAAGAAAAAAACATTATTACCAACATACCTAATCTTAATTAAAGAAAGAAGAAAACAATAACCACCCTTGTTATTTTTGACCACACATTTACACACCCTCGATGTGGGAGTGTCGTCCAAAATAGTATCATCAAATGTTTACACTCAATTGAACTTTCCAAATTGGGTATGGTCGATGAGCATTATGCAAGGAGTTCGTCATCATGATTCGAGTCGTTCTTTAATTTGTAGCCCACTTTCGATGGTCTGCTCACTGCCTCTTGTCCAAAAGCGTTTTCTAACAATATATTACAAAAACTTTTCTTTTTAATCCAGTAAGTAAATATTTAAATGAAAAAAAAAAAAAAAAAAAAAAAAAAAAATTACAAAAGTAAAAGGATCGTAGGGTTACATTTCATTCTAATTTCTAAACATCCTTTCAGATTAACCATTGACATTGACTCTAATCTAGCTCCATAGTAATTGATTCTAGGCTAGATTCAGACCGGGTTCACGTTGATGGGTCCTAGTCAACCATGCTAACGTCAGTAATTTCGGGAGTATTTGGTTCATATCTACTTGACTACTTATTTTTTTATTTTTTTCTTTTCTTGATTTGTGTTAGTTTAGCACCACCTATATATTATGATTTAATATATGGGATAAGTTATACACAAGTTGAGGAGGATAGACGAAGTCGACTCACCATATAAAAGTAGTCTGGTTGAAGTAGAGGGCGGTTACAAAAGTATGTGACAATAAAACACCTCTAAATTAAAAATGAAAAGAAAATCTTATAAGGTGACAACTAGAACACCTATGTTGTATGGGTATGAGTGTGGGCCGATAACAAGGCTAAAACAAATAGAGTGAAAGTAGCGAAAATGTGGATGCTCAAATAGATTTGTGGCAATAGTGGCAGATCCAAGAATTTAAGAATGGTGCAGCACAAAATTTATTTTTGGCTAATTATAATTTATATGAAAAAACTTCCAAGTGTCACAAAATATAGATAGGTGTCGCACATACTTCAAAATGCAAAATTTTGAACACGTTTACATTATGTGAGCTGAAATCAAGTGTGGCCCCGTGCTACAACATCACTAAGGTGGGTCTGTCCTGGTGGTAAAACAATATTATACATGATCTCGAATGAAGTTTTTAGAGCCAAACTTAAAGTCGTAGCTATCATTAACAAGATGAGAGAATGACAGCTCATATGATTTTTGGACATGTCACGAGGAAACCACATATATCACCAGTTAAGAGAGTGGAAGCTAAGCCCTCACAATCGACAACGCGTGGAGAAAGGGTATAACAAAACTTATATGAGAGAATAGACTAGAACTATACTTAAAGGAGCTTCTTTCATGCAAGATTGCAAGGACATGACCCCTCTAATAGAAACATACAAAGAACTAGAATTATGATAAATGAATTTGAGAGTCTAAGTAGTTCTCATGTTCTTTTAGGTTTTCTAGGTGATTTTTGATAACATCATGCGTACATATTTGTCCATTCACATAAATATACATAAGTATATCACTAGTATTTTTTAGGCAATTTAGACTATTTTAGTAGCTCCATATGTAAATATTTGCCTTCTTTAGGTACATAGATTTTGTTGCGCCAAAAAATACTACCCCCTTCCCCTCCTCCCAATCCATTTTATAATTACATGCGGTCCGAACCGGTTTCGCATTAGTTAACTGCCTCTTAAGCGCGCGGCACTAAGTAATCCAAGCTAACTACCTCTTAGGTGTTGGTACATATTTGCTTTATGGTCATTTGAATGTTGATTGTCATAAAGCTGCTCCTAAACGTGTGGTTAATGGGATGAGTAACAAAGGCAAAGGTCCGGTTGTGGGAGCTACTAAGGAGGTATCGAACGATGACTTTACTACTGTCAAGTGAAAAAATCCCACTTATAAGCGGGGTTTTTGGGGTTCCTATGAAGTCGAATATGTTTATGATGAGACCTCTCATTTCATTACTAGTGGAGGTGCATATGATGCTAGTTTACATGAGAATGAAGATTATGATCTATATGACACTTATTACCTTCAACGTTTAACTCCGGAACAACACGTGTTCTATGATGCAATGGATAAAAGTCTTCGTTGTCAGTTTAAACATTAGATTTATTTCTTGTCCTTATAATAGTTGTTCATAAGATTGGTTTGTCTTTCTTATGTTAATTCTGGTTTGAAGCACATTTGGTGTGTTTGTTTCCCGTCTTTGTAACGGGTTTAGATGTTGGATTCACCCACATCTACGTACTTAAATATTTTTTTGGACTAATAAATTTTACCAGGGGTATCCCTTTTACCCATAGTCAATTTCTTCTTTATATGTGGTATTTGCATCTTGAAAGTACATTTCACCTCTATTATAACCCGTTTTAATGAGAATGGGTATGGCTGTTTAATTTGTAGCGTGTTAGGTTGGCACCAACCTAAGCAAGTGTATGTAGCTGTGTCGAAGAAGCTGGATACTACTAAGGAAAAAAATGCAAATGAATCAAATACGAGTGGGACTAATATTTCTACATCAAACCCTTTTGATTTCCTTGTCCTACTCCTATTATTGAGAAAATTGGAAAGCTTGAAAACTAATTATTGATGAGAAAGCTACTCTTGTGAATGATGATGGTAATCCTCTAAAAAATGTTGATTATATGGGTGATCATGATAGTGAAGATGAGGTTGAATCTGTTGATAATGATACGGCTAATTTTTTAGCATCTAGTATGCTTGCTATTGCTAGTTCTTCTAAGGGTGAGAGTGGAAATGGAGGTGGGGGAAGAAGAGTTTATTAGAAAGTTTGAGGGAGAGTTATGGACATGACCCCTATGATGATGATCCTTATGATGATGATGATAATGATGATGATGATGATGATGATGATGAAGTCCACGAAGAGTTTTCTGTTAGTCAAATTGTCTTTTGTGGTTCCTATGACATAAGAATTTCTAAGAACTCTAGACGTTAGTTTATATTTGGTTTTGTGTCAAATGTAATCTATTGAGTAGTGGTTTGTTTTCTTATTTTAAAGGATATAAAGTGTCTTGTTATATTAGCTTTACCGCTTATGTAACGGGCTGGAATATGGGACTTCACCCATATCATTTGTACTTAAAAGTTTTTTGGAGTAATACATTTACTGGGGAAACCCTTTACCAAAAAAAAAAAAGTTCATCTTAACTACTTAAGGGTGGTCTAGTGGTAAAAGAGCTTGTAACTATCACTCTAAAATATGTGATGTCTCAAGTTCAATTTCTGCTATATGCAAACAACTTTAAGTGGTCACGCCAACTTCCTGAAAAGTAAGGGCTTTACCTGGTTTGAGTCTGTGTGGCGGTGGGTTCAAACCCCGTGGATTAGTCGGCCAAAATGTTAGGAATCACGGTTACCAAAAAAAAAAAAAAAAAAAAAAGTTGGAAACGATGTAGATTTAGAAATATGTATGCATGGAATGAAACTAAAAACAATGTATGTCATTATTTTGGCGTTACCAAATGGTTAGCAGTTTAGAGTTAGATTTTACTACTATCATTTTACAAATGGTTATATTATTAACTAAAGAGGTATGCCTGAATTAAATAATAATTACAGAAAATTAAACTACCGATTTTTTCTTTTTAATTTTTTTTCCCTTCTTCTTCTTCTTCTTCTTCTTAGGAATTATACAATATATTAAAAAGGCGGGATTTTACTGTAGCATTTGTGCTTCAAAGAGTTGTACCACACAGTTGACTAAACAGTAATATTTGTGCTGTCCCATGTTGTACGGTACTGTAGCAGTACTGTAGCATCAGTACTGTAGTTTTTTTTTTTTTTTTTTTTTTTTTTTGTAACTATAAATAATTTTCCTTAAATAAAAAAATACAAAACTTGCACAAAAACATTTTATTATGCGGTTATTCATTTTTGTTTAAAAAAAACAAATAACAAAAACAATACAAAACAAAAATACTAAGAAAAATACAACACCATATAAAAAAATAACAAATCTGCGGCAAAGCGCGGGCTACCCCGCTAGTTATATATATATACTAAAAGGGAGTGACGACTGTAGCAACACTGTAGCAACAGTGTTGCTACAGTGTTATAACAGTAAATATGTGAGTACGTACTGTAGCATTGTTACTGTAGCAACAGTGTTTTTTTTTTTTTTTTTTTTACTTTTTTAATTTTTGACCCTGAGGTTATATATTTAACAAAAATAGTACCTCAGGTTAAATTATAATTTCAAAGATAATCCTAAAGGACTAACTTTGCAACATATCGATCCCGTTAAAAATTACTGTTCATTCGTTAAAATCACACTGTTCACCATTTTTTTTTTTTTTAACCACCTCTGGTTAATTTTTAATTTCAAGAGTACTTGCGGTTATAGATCTTTTGCAAATTTAGTCCTTAATAACAAAAATAATTTTTTTCAATTGTTTTATTTCGAGTTTAGATTAATCACAACATTTCCGCAGCAACGCACGGGTACCCCGCTCGTTATATTTATTTATGACTTTACATACTCTTTTTTTATACAGTAGTGGTGATTTTTTTAACTTTATTCAGGTCAACAACTATGTATAAAAAATGTTTGTCTAAAACTTTAATTTACTTAGTATATTAAATTATTAATAATTAAGATAAGAAAAAGGTGACACATGTAAGATCAAAAGTTCATATGAGAGGCGCGAAGAAAATGTAAGCCAATTGCCAAACATTATATGCATTCAGCATTAAACACACGATTAATTTAAGCATCATACTATCTCCGTCTCAAAATTATTGTCCACATTTCTATTTTGGGATGTCTCAAATTAATTGTTCACTTTCCCTTTTAAATAAAAACTAGAGAATATAATAGGGGAATTGATATTCTTTTTGAGTGGTTTAAAACAAAAGTGACCCCACTTTTATTAAAGTTTGTAATTCTTGTCTCCTGACAATAATTTTGATACGGAAGGAGTATCATTTTGTATATTATTAAACGTAAGTAAAGGTATAAACTGAAAATATACGAAACAAACAAAAACGCTAATAATTGTGAGAATACAAACACGGTTACAAACCAAATGGACGATGACAAAATCAAACTTTAAAGGCTATACTATAGCCATAATATCATATACGTATATACTACGGAGTACGTTTTAATCTAGAGAGAGGGTGCACACAATATAATCTAGAGAGAAAAGGAGACAACATTGAGAATCTCCGAAGTTTGTTTATTGACTGACACACACCTCTAATTAAATTAAAGAGTTTATTCCCTTACAAGATATGTTAGTGACTTACATTGACGTCTCGCAATCAAACGTTTCCCCTCATAATTATACCAGTGTCACGAGGTTTCACTTATTGAAACAATGTTTATTATACAAAAAACCTATCAAGTTATTATTGAATTACATAGATGACCATACTAATGATTTACATTTTCTGTGCTCTAACAATCTCCCGCTATGGGTAGATCATTTGGGTTTTTCCTTATACGGCATCCTGTTAAGGTAGCCTCAAAATTCAATATATTGCTCCATTTGCTTCCATGAATCTCGAAGTTCCAACCTTTCATTCATAGCTTACACAACTATAGAAAGCATTGACCGTTGTTCCTGATCCATCTGCAACTGTCTGAAGAAAACCTTATCTAACATTTCGTCAACCTTTTCCATGATCCATATCAACGTCCCTTTACTGAACTTGGCTATTTCATTCACTCTAAACAGCCTGTAAGTAATTCGTATCATAACACACACTAATCTTGTGGTTTGGTCAAATTATTCAGAAAGAGAAAGAAAGAGAGAGTAAAACTTTTAGTGAGAGAAAGTGAAAGTTATATTATGAAGCTCCAACCCTTTCCCACCCATGGGAAAGGGTATTTATAGTACTTTACAATACGCCCCTAAACGGACTATGGAGCAGGCTTACAGTGGGTAAAGACCCTACCCAATTCCATGGATAAGACGATAACTAAACATAAACGATTAAGGCTACGAGCTAACCTATGCTAGATGTTACTCGGGATGACCAAGTCTTTTATATGAATTTTCATATTCCTAACAATCTCTCCCTAAGGGAGGTCACCCCGGAAATTACAATTTGAATTCTAGCATTCTAGTACATGAATTTAATTTCCTAGCTCATAGTCTTTGATTCTTCAAAGTCCGCAATCTTTGTACTTCCAGCAATGATTTTTGATGAATGTTCCTTTGGCTTAGGTGATCTTTGAGCTTTCATTAAGATCATCAGCCACCGTAAATCTCCAAATCATCGGAACGGCATGCTCAAACTCTTCGGGATCATGATCTTTAGCATTAGAGTTGCGGAAGCAATGTTGTAGGTCATTCTACTATCATGATTTCTTTGATTGTGAGTGTGAAGTGTGAGCATGAAGTTATGAATTGACATCTCCTTGGCCATCAGCTACAACCGTCGGGGTTTCATGTAAACAACAGTTAGCAACAAACGAACGAAAGTGTCTTTGTTCACTTTCGTTGAATATGGTTGCAAGAACCACGGTTCCCCGTCGATCAGTATAAATACTGCCTGTGATTAGGTATCTGAAGCATCTCTTTGACAGGGTTTCGCAGCTGTACTAGCCGTTCTCAAACTTGAGCGTCTCAAAGTATACAAAGCACGGAGTGAGTGAACCAGCGAATTAGGATTCACTAATTAATGAGAAATTGATTTTGAAAGACAATCGCGTATTACTGGTTAAGGAGTTTGTTTTGTAACACGACGACAGTTTTATGATCAACATCAAGTTTCAATTACAAATACTTTTGTTTTGAAAATTTATGTTCAGTCAATGTGCTCGAAAACAATTGTTGAGCACATCGAAGGTTTTTCCAAAAGTATCAATCAATTCATATACTGGAACAAGTTTGATTCAAATATGAATCACCCCATCGTTACTTTCCAGTTGTCACAAGTTCAATCCATGAATGATCTCACATGTCACTTACCAAGAGCTTGTTTGATGTGTTGGCTCTAGAGGGATTTCCAACTTCATTGTGAATACTTACGTATCACTCGGATGTTCTGGAAATACCACGAGGATAATGCGTAGGACTCTTAATGTATATTTTTCTTGCTTTTCACGGTGTATGAAACAACAAGCATATTGAAAGTTTGTCCTAATGAGATTTATGGATGATCTCTTGGTTCTAGACTCAGTAGTGTGTTTTGATTTAGTAATCGGAGGCTGGAGCAGTGTCTCCTGTTTCAATATCAACATGAATCGTAATGAGCGGTCGATAGATTATGTAGGATTCTCCATGAGAATCAAACAAGTCCTTTTAAAAGTACTTGAGTGGCTAGAAGGTTTAGTGTTGTGCGTCACTGGGTCCATGACGTCTTGTCTTCAATACCGGTGTTACCTTAGTAACAGCCAGTAGCATATGAGTTGAACCCGGTTTCTGCCCTAGGGTTGAATATTTGGAGGACTATTTCTCTTCACACATTATCTTTACATTTCTTTTTCATTCTTCAACCCCTTCAGCGCTTACCGAGACTTCATCACTAGTACCTAGTTGGGTTTGTTCCAATACTAGCTCCATCTCAGTCGACACTCTTCCCTTATTATCATTTTTCTCCTTTTTTCATCATTCCTAAGGACTTCTATTTTAACTAGAGGATTGTCCCTGGGAAGATCTGTGGAAAACTAGAAGGGGGGTTGAATAGTTTTACCGATTTATATTTTTTTATTAAGAAAGTTTGTTTGAAAAACTTTGATTCAACTCATTTGTGAAATCAATCAACACCAATATGAACTTTACACTACACTAACTAATATCAGTAATACAAATAAAAAGATGAGATGGAAAGATCAAATTGAGACAAAGAGATTTATAATGGTTCGGTCATGAAGCTCTTCTTCGCCCTACTTCACTGCCCGAGTACCCAACTCGAGAGTTCTAAGCACTATGTCAACAAACTCCCTTCAGGCGAAGAAAACCGTACAACGTTGCTTACATTATTTCCCGACACTAAGCTAAATGTCGAGTACTAATCCTAGCTAGTACCAATCTACCACGATCCATGCGATCCTAACTTCACACACAATCCAAACGATCCTTACACAATCTACACGATCCTTGCTCGATCTACATGATCCACACAATCAACACAATCTACCATTGATCTACTTGATCAATACTCTATCACACAAGCTACAAGAGATCTCCAAGATCTCAACAAGATCACAATGATCAACACAAGAAGACTTAAACAATACTATAAAACTTGTTGTATATCAAGATACAATCAAGTTGACTAACATGTAATGCAAGTACACTACAAAGACTCTTAACACCTTGTATCTTCTTGATACTTGGTATTCTTCTCTTGACAAATAGAGGAATGATGGTGATCTCTTGATTGGTTGGATGAAAGGATCACTCTCTGAAACAAAAATAAACTAACTAAAATGATCAAAGAAAAGTTTAGGTGATAAGGGATTTTTTTCGCCGAAAGTTGTGTGTGTAAAGGATACCTAAAATCTGTGGGATGGACAAGTATTTATAGGCAGTGAAAAAATAGCCGTTACAGGTGGGACAGTACCACTAAAGTTTACACGGTACCACTAAATTTAGTGGTACCGTGCCAGACAAAAACGCTCCCATTTTTGTTTTTAGTTGTAAAGGTTTATTTAGGGAAGTTTGGAGCTGATTTTGGGGGGGGGGGGGGGGGGGAATTAGTTGTAATGAATTTTGAACTTATTTTCCCATTAAAGCATTTCTTTATAATTAAAAAATAATTTGTAATGTGTATTTTTGAAAAGAAAGTTTTGTCACATTAAAAATGTGAAGTTTAAAACATAAAATCACTTCCTTGATCATTTGTCAAGTTGTAAGTTTGTTTATTCTTACCTAGAGTTATTTATGTAGAAACGGGATATTTCGACTAAAAACTTGTTTCCGTTAATTTTTACATAAAGTGTTTTCACATTTTGTTATCATCAAAACGTAGAGATAACGAAAGACCGAAATAGCGTTTTTAGACATTATCTGCATCAACAAGATCCCTCCAGTTCTGGCTGGATCATGGGAACTTATACCTAACCTTACCATCCTTATAACTCCAGTGCAGTAAATAGAAGTGGTCAGTCTTTGGTATACTTCCACAGTTGCCATCATAAATCATTTGCTCCTCCTTAATATGTGCATCGATATACGAAAGAGTTTTAGCACATAGAGAGAGCCTACAATTGAGTCCAAAAGATCACATTTTATCATATTTCATATTTAAATCACATTCTCTCCCCCGATCAAAAATTTCAAACCTTTTGAGATTTGGGATCTCAATTGATTTAAATAAATTAGAAAATTTGAGAGAAAATGTGGTCTGATTCAGTATATGCTGATAATGGAACATCACAATGCTCCCCCTCAATCCTTGAGGCAAAATGTTATTGTCAGGTATGATAAGTTTGAAAGATTTTGAATTTTAGTAAACTCATACACTGACACATAACACCCAATGTTTATTCACTGCTTATACCGTACAATGGAACCCATTTGATGATCTAAAATTTGAAATCACTCTCCCCCTCAATCGATGACCCATTTTCTATTTAAAGGGCTGTAGTCATTGATTGAGTGACAAATTTTATGAAAAATCTAAGTCCGATTGATTTTCAAATACTATTTTAAACCACCATGTTAAACACAAATAATTTTCAGAAGAATCATAGACGGAAAATTATTTAGATACAAAGAAGGCTTCTCTTTTTATACGATAAATAATGCACTGAAGCATACATTAGATCGAGGGTGCACGGATGTAAAGTAATCCATGCCCGGGTGAACTTAATCTCGAGTTGTCAGGAACAGCCATCTTTTTTGTAACACCCCGTGCCCGCTTACTTTGAAAACTTTGACTTTTTACGCGGAAACGCTTGAACTAAAACTGACCTGCTGTTACTCTTTCATAAACTGACAAAAATCAGTACACAATCAGACCTTGGGGCTATTTTTGATGAAAATAGACTCAATCACCTTCGAAACGATAGGTGGCATGACCCGTGACGACTTACGGATTAAAAGATATGAATTTTTGAAAACTGCCAAAAATCTGCACAGTCTGCCCGGAAAATCTGGACAGCTTGTTGTCCCGAAATCACTTACAAAATCCCCACCCGGAAACTCGACCTCCCGAACTCGAAACTCAACCAAACTTTCCAGATTTATTTGGTATATGAATGGGCTCATTTTCATGCAAAAACATTTATCTTACGATACCCCGAAGGGGTACTTTACAACGGGTTATGCAAATAACCCGTTTTGACCCATTTCGCAACAAACCACTTATATCACTTTCGTTTTACACCAAACTTTCCAGAAATCAATCATTTAACATATCAAACATGTTCCAATAACACTTGACCCGTTTACTACTCAAAATGGGTATGTTTACACTTAAACCAAACGCCCCTTTAACTTTACTCAAAAACACATAAACCATACTTTACAAAACATTAATGACTCACGGGGGTACAAACAAGACACTTGAGCTCGGTATACTACCTAGCTCCTACTATCTTACCAAATCCTTCTACACTTCGCATATAAGCAAGTCTTAACTCATACTCAAAACCGTAGAATCTCTATGATATATGAACCTACAAAACATGGTTAGACAACTAAACCGTAAGCACAAAGGCTTAGTAAGTAAACGGGTATAACATAACATTACATATCAATCACACATTACACATCATAACTATCAATCTATTACAAACATAACATTAACACATACCTCTAGCCATTTAAGCATCACCATATTATCTCATCACATCTAATCCCACTTAGCTAACACTTCACTTGCTAGCTATGCCAAACTAGCCTTACAATCACTTTCACATCACACATAACACATAACTTCCAAACCATTCATTAACCATATCATGATTAGCATACAACACATAATGTAATGATATCAACATAACATCACATTATAACCGGTTACTTACCTTAGTTTCCAAAGCTAAGCTACAATCATAAAATCAACATCATCATCATCACTAGCCATCACCATCATCAACCTTTATCATCTATCAAAACCATAAACATAATAATCAATAACATAAACAAGGGTTTATCTAAAACCCACCATAACTTACTCATCATCCTTACTAAATCATCATATGATCATATATTGATCATATGATGATTTCCCACTTCTAATCTTACTCTTAACCTCATGATCATCAAGATGGAGGGATACTTACTTGTGGGAAATCATAGCAAATGCTTAATCCTTGGCAAGGACTCATCATCATCATCATCTCTACTTCATCCTCAAGCTCTCTCTTTCCCTCCCTTTTCTTTCTAACAACCGGACCAAACAAGAATGGTAGGAAATTCTCTAGAATTCCCTACATATAACTAGTTAGATAGCATCTTTGGTCCTTTGGCAATATTAGTCCCTTAGGTTTCCTTTTTTTTATTTTAGCCACATCCTACTCATAACTCATTTACCTCAATGGCAACTTTAGTCCCTTTGGCACTACCACAATTCATTCTTAGTACTAGAACAAGTTGGTTCTAGTGCTAGTTTGAGAAATTGGCAAGATTAGTCCCTGCAGGCTAGAACAAGTTGGTTCTAGTACTAGAACAAGTTGGTTCTAGTACTATTTTCAGATTCTGTCAACTTAGGTCCCTCAACTTCTTTTCCTCTATATTGGTGACACATAATACTTCCTAAACCACATTACACATTCTTTGACTATCGGGTTTGACTTCCACGTAACATTTTTTGACTAACCAATCACGTAAAGTCTTTAGTCCTCTTTCATCTAGGATGGGGTCCCAACACCCGGGAAACGGGTCTAACAATTCTACCCCCTTATTTAGATTTCGTCCCCGAAATCTCTCATCTATACTATCCAAACCCAATTCTCAACATATACGTGTCCTTATTCTCATGCTCTCTAGGCTATTACTTTGCAACGATCTAAGTGATCTTTCAATTCCAAGCTTCTATATCACAATCATAACTCATAATCCTGATATTACAACACTTCGCATCACAAGCATATCCAAAATTTTCAACAATGACGACTTGTCATTCGGAGGAAATCTACTATTTGACTTTATATAAGTCAAACTTCACACTATCATCACTTCCTTCACAAATGCACTAACATGACCTTACGTCACATACCGGCCAAAATTACACTTTACATAATATCAACACTTATCTACTGCCAAAAACTGGTAACTTATCTCGCAATATATACTTAGTACCATATAAACGACACTTCCAAAAACCAAATCTACGCATTACTAAAGCAATCCTCTTGTTAAGTTGTAGGAAGTCCACCCATCATCTTATCAACTTAAAGCAAAAACTCATTCTAGGCGTCTATCTTAAGGTTCATATAGGACCTTAACGCCACTACAAGCTTTTATATCTAATCTCTTCTTATAACGTCTAACTTGTCTTAGTTTTCACTTTCTCACATCTCTACCCGTATTCATGTCATATCGGCTACACATAAGCCCACTCATTTATAACTCTTTACTTACATAAAAGGCGTCCCAATCTATGCAAGTAAGGAATTATAAACTTATGGTTCGGCGATTTACAATTTCTTTATTTAAATGAACAGGCGTCCCAATTCATTTAAATAAGGAGATTATAAATCCTCCTACTCATGTACTTCCGACACAACAATTATACTTACTTTACTTTCCTTCTTTTCTAGCCTTGGATCCAATCTCACTAACTATTCATCCATGTCATAAAGATAAGCTGACTATCCCGAAGGATACCATAATATCCATGCCCTTGCGGCAAGCTGGGCCACCCCGAAGGATGCCATAACTATCATCCATGCCATAAGGCAAGTTGTACAACCATGCCATGAAAGGCAAGCTAAGCTATCCCAAAGGATACTTTCATACATGCCAAGAATATAAGCAAACCATGCCGGCGAAGGCAAGCTAACAACCATGCCATGAAGGCAAGCTAACAACTATGCCATGAAAGGCAAGCTAACAACCATGCCGTAAAGGCAAGCTGAAGGCAAGCTAACAACCATGCCATGAAGGCAAGCTAACAACCATGCCATGAAAGGCAAGCTAACAACCATGCCGTAAAGGCAAGCTAACAACCATGCCATGAAGGCAAGCTAGGCCATCTCGAAGGATGCCGAAAACACATGCCATAAAGGCAAGCTGGGCTATCCCGAAGGATACCAAAACTAGAGAATTGGATCCAAGCTATATCTAACTTATCATCTTTACTCGTTTTATCTTTCATGTACTTTAATCATTAAGTACATGCTATCACTTCAACACTTCTCATTGCCTTGAGCAATTTCAACATTCGCTACCACGTTTACATTCATCTAGACAAGTTGCTATATTACACTTGTTAAACTATGTTTGCATTCTCACAATGCTACTTATCATTTATCCGTCAACCCCAAGTTGACTCATACATTCACTACGTGGCATCTCTATTTTAGACAAGTTCTATATGATGCTTGTCCATTTACAGTTTACACATTCTCTATGTGTCCTTACCACACACTTTTACTATTATCCGTCAACCGTTGTTGACCATGTTCACAACTCATACTATCACTTCATTTAGTCTACTCAACTTTACACATATAAGCCTTACATAGGCTTATTCCATAACATTTTCATTAATCTCATCACATCTATACTACTATATAATGTATTTGGGACTATTCTATAATTAGAAAGGCTAAAAAATTCAGACTTTTACTTACTAATTATAGAAACAACCACCCCTAACAATCACCCCCAACAATTTATAACCACCTCAACAACCACCCCCAACAATTTATAACCACCTCAACAACCACTTTCTACCACCCCACCTCCCTCCTCTTCACCCCAATAATCCGCCCCCGCATAGCGCGGGCACCTTTCTAGTACTATCCAATATATAAACATGACTATACTCATGTTTTACAATTCTTCTAGCGCACTTCATATCACTTATGAATTCAAGCGCAATCTATGTCTCATTCATCACTTCTAGTTATCACGCTTAACCATTTGCTTACTAACACATTTTACTTATCATGTTTTATATATAACATGATCTCGTCACATCTTAACCGTATACTTTAACTTTTCTTATTTTAATTAAGCATGTAAGACTTATGCTTCAAGCATCTACTCATTATTACATCTAATCATTCATATCTCACGAAATATGCATTCCAATGCATCTATCTCAACTCATACACTTCTGTGAATCGTGCTCTCAAGCACATCACATAAAACTTAGACATATAATAAACTACTACCATAGACTTAACGTCACATAAACAATAACACTTAACACTTATCTAACAAGTGTTAAGACATTCATAAACATAATCAAATCATATAGTCTATGGCTCATACATCACATTGAACAATCAAACTATGTCTAAGCATCAACATTCTAACTAGCCGCAAGCACTAGTCTACCTTATAACTAAGGCATCATAAAACCTTACTCCACTTACTAGCCCATCTCTAATACCGTTTAGCATTAATACTCGCATTCTATTACCATACTATCACATAATCACATCATAATCACCGGTACCAACCGAGGTCCACGGCTAACTAATCATTTAAGCATTTCAAGTCCTCCACGGACTTACATCTCATACACATCAACACTATATCATACATCCATCACTTATCATCTATAAGTTCAACTAGCATAAAACATAATCTGTCTCACACTTAACAATTACTTTTCCGCATTACTCAAACTTATGGCCATCGCAATCTATGAGTGGTTTAAGACTAGGCAACCTATAGTGGAAACCTAATTCACTTAAACTGAAGCTCTGATACCAATTTGTAACACCCCGTGCCCGCTTACTTTGAAAACTTTGACTTTTTACGCGGAAACGCTTGAACTAAAACTGACCTGCTGTTACTCTTTCATAAACTGACAAAAATCAGTACACAATCAGACCTTGGGGCTATTTTTAGATGAAAATAGACTCAATCACCTTCGAAACGATAGGTGGCACGACCCGTGACGACTTACGGATTAAAAGATATGAATTTTTGAAAACTGCCAAAAATCTGCACAGTCTGCCCGGAAAATCTGGACAGCTTGTTGTCCCGAAATCACTTACAAAATCCCCGGCCGGAAACCCGACCTCCCGAACTCGAAACTCAACCAAACTTTCCAGATTTATTTGGTATATGAATGGGCTCATTTTCATGCAAAAACATTTATCTTACGATACCCCAAAGGGATACTTTACGACGGGTTATGCAAATAACCCGTTTTGACCCATTTCGCAACAAACCACTTATATCACTTTCGTTTTACATCAAACTTTCCATAAATCAATCATTTAACATATCAAACATGTTCCAATAACAGTTGACCCGTTTACTACTCAAAATGGGTATGTTTACACTTAAACCAAACGCCCCTTTAACTTTACTCAAAAACACATAAACCATACTTTACAAAACATTAATGACTCACGGGGGTACAAACAAGACACTTGAGCTCGGTATACTACCTAGCTCCTACTATCTTACCAAATCCTTCTACACTTCGCATATAAGCAAGTCTTAACTTATACTCCAAACCGTAGAATCTCCATGATATATGAACCTACAAAACATGGTTAGACAACTAAACCGTAAGCACAAAGGCTTAATAAGTAAACGGGTATAACATAACATTACATATCAATCATACATTACACATCATAACTATCAATCCATTACAAGCATAACATTAACACATACCTCTAGCCATTTAAGCATCACCATATTATCTCATCACATCTAATCCCACTTAGCTAACACTTCACTTGCTAGCTATGCCAAACTAGCCTTACTATCACTTTCACATCACACATAACACATAACTTCCAAACCATTCATTAACCATATCATGATTAGCATACAACACATAATGTAATGAAATCAACATAACATCACATTATAACCGGTTACTTACCTTAGTTTCCAAAGCTAAGCTACAATCATAAAATCAACATCATCATCATCACTAGCCATCACCATTATCAACCTTTATCATCTATCAAAACCATAAACATAATAATCAATAACATAAACAAGGGTTTATCTAAAACCCACCATAACTTACTCATCATCCTTACTAAATCATCATATGATCATATATTGATCATATGATGATTTCCCACTTCTAATCTTACTCTTAACCTCATGATCATCAAGATGGAGGGATACTTACTTGTGGGAAATCATAGCAAATGCTTAATCCTTGGAAGGACTCATCATCATCATCATCATCATCATCATCTCTACTTCATCCTCATGCTCTCTCTTTCCCTCCCTTTTCTCTCTAATAACCGGACCAAACAAGAATGGTAGGGAATTCTCTAGAATTCTCTACATATAACTAGTTAGATAGCATCTTTGGTCCTTTGGCAATATTAGTCCCTTAGGGTTCCTTCTTTTTATTTTAGCCACATCCTACTCATAACTCATTTACCTCAATGGCAACTTTAGTCCCTTTGGCACTACCACAATTCATTCTTAGTACTAGAACAAGTTGGTTCTAGTGCTAGTTTGAGAAATTGGCAAGATTAGTCCCTGCAGGCTAGAACAAGTTGGTTCTAGTACTATTTTCAGATTCTGTCAACTTAGGTCCCTCAACTTCTTTTCCTCTATATTGGTGACACATAATACTTCCTAAACCAGATTACACATTCTTTGACTATCGGGTTTGACTTCCATGTAACATTTTTTGACTAACCAATCACGTAAAGTCTTTAGTCCTCTTTCATCTAGGGTGGGGTCCCAACACCCGGGAAACGGGTCTAACATTTTTCGCGACATGCTTTCATCATTTTGAAGACCGGGTTGCATATCTAAAATAATAGCAAGCCATTTAGGCATGTTTTGAAAACTTTTTGAACTTCTGATTGAACTTCATTTAAAGACCCGTGCCATTATTGAATGACATTTCTAGGCCCGTAAATATTATCGATACCAAAAGACATGCCTTGAACAACTATTTTTGGTATTTTCTATTTTTTTTGATTTTTATGGTTTTTGTTAATATTATATTTTTCTATTTACATTTTGGTTTAAGATATGTACAAAATATATTATTAAATTTTAAGAAGATGTTGACATGAATACCGCAATGAGGATATCGTTCTGTACGTTGTAGAAGTCAGTAGTCAACATCTCTTAAAATTTAACCACCAAAGCATTCGAGGCTCCTGAATAATCGTCTGAACTTAAGCCTTCTAAATGTGAGGCTTTGATTGCTTCCCCCCCCCCCCCCCCCCCCCGAACTGACAATCTTCTTTTTGAACAGTTTCAAAACGCTTTTTCAAGCTTACATTAGTTAAGTGCACAACGGAATTCGTCATAAACCACATCAAATATTGTTGCTCCTTTTAAGAATAATCATCATGATTATCCATTTGAGGGATTATCAAATAGATCAGCAATGTATCATCTCACGCTTGAATAATTCTTTTCATATTTCGTCCCACTGAAGGCTGAAGTAATGCTTACCAAAAGTATCAAGAGACCACTTCCCTAAGTAGTTGAAGTGATGCAATCATTCTCATTGTATGAAGCTCAAAAACCCGAAGTACACACTCAATCCCATTAATGAAGTTGAAAACATAACATCAAAATCAATTAAGACCCGAAAATGCACTTTTCTCCCTTCAGGAAATTGCATATGAGAATTGCTACACCAAAGTCAACTAAGTTCCGAGTGTAAGCAATTTATCCCGTATGTAGTCGAAATGATAACACTGATGAGGCGAAAAATGAACTGTTTTTAGGGGGTCATTTAAGCCTGAAATTGAATTTATTTGATCAAATATTGCCCTAAATCATTCCTTTTGTGATTTTAGGTACTTTGGGAGTGAATTCTGGAAAAGGAATCATTTTGGACGTTTTTGGAGCATAAAAGTGAAGAAAACGGCAAAGACTTAATTTTCCATGCAGAGAACAGTACCTGACGGCGTCAAGAGGAAAATTGTAACGACGTCAGGGGTGAAATCCATGACGACCCAGAGAAAACCTGAAGGCGTCAAGAGAAGGCCGTCAAGAGTAATTTTTGTGACGGCCTGCATAAGGAGTACACGTAACGACGTCAAACCCAGATCTAGGCAGTCCGAGAATTTATTTGGCGGCGAGATGACGGCGTCAGACATTTGCTCTTGACGCCGTCACCTCACAAAATCTATATATACTTTTCTATTTTTCATTCATTAAGAGAGCAACTTGTGTGGAGAATACTAGGGTCGAACCTAATAAACCCTAGGTCGTTTTTAACTGTATTTTCAAGGGTTTTCACCCCTTGAAACCTTTCATGTTCAATTGAGATAAGTCCTCTTTCAATTCATTCAATATGTCTATGTGTTGTTTGAATATATCTTATGCTTGTCTTGATTTCAACATGCTAGGCTAGATCTATCATGTGTTTGCTTAGATGTAATGAAACCTAGATGTTAATTATAGGTTGATTGCTTGTTTATAGTTGATGAATGATTTCAATGTTAGGCTTAAGAAAACTGGCAGATCTCCATTGTGTAACATGCTTGAACGTCTTAAGAAACATGAACCGATGTGTACTAGGTTTTATTGGTTGTATTTAATGCATGAGCAAATTCTAGTGATCCCATGTTAGGAGCTTCTTAGCCGGCTCGACATAGGAGTGAAGTAGGCGCTTATAGGATTTAGGAAGTAAGTACGCCACCCCATGAATGGTATTAAGGAACACAATCCGTCATCCACACAACTGTAACAAGTAATTAACCTGTAAAAGATATCTAGGGAGTAGTGAAATCTAAGTAAACACAATTCTCCCATATATTGCTCACACCTCTATCTTAATTTAGTTTATTTTCATTTTTAGTATTTTATTTTGATTGCATCTTTAGTTATTGGGTTAGTTGACTAGCAACTAATTCCGCCCAACTCCTTCAAAACCGAGATTTTTAATTGGTTTTATAAAATCTAAAAAATACAAAAAGAATCATCCCTCATCTTTAGACCTAGTCTTTAGGTTTTCTAATCCTAGCGACACTATTCCTAGTTGAACGATCAATCCCCCGGTACTTGTCACTATACTATACTACAACGATCAGGTACACTGCCTGGTGGGGGTTGTAAGCTTCTCGAGATCCCTCGAGAGGTAAAGCCTGGTGCAATCCCTGCGCATCAAGTTTTTGGCGCCGCAGCCCGAGGAATAGTTATTGTCTAGGTTATGATTTCTTTTTATTAGGTCTACTTGCTAGATTCATTTCTAGTAAGATTTTATTTTTATTTTTTAGGTTCTCTTTAGTCTATCTTATTTCTTCGTGTTTTTGTTTGTAACTCTTCGCCATCCGACATCATGGACGATGGTAACATCTTTGAACCCATCATCCCACCACAACAAGACCACCCACAAAACCCACCACTAGATAACCAACCTCTTAGGCCCCGAACCCTAGGAGAGTATTCCCGACCTAGCCACCAAGGCTACCGAAACACCATTGAGCTCACCCAAGGATCCAATGTATCTCCCTTGCGATCCGACACCATTCGGTTGGTGCAAAGCGGATGTGCATTCCATGGACTTCGTTCCGAAGATCCAAATCAACATCTCAAGGACTTCCTTAAAATCGTAGATTCTATAGACCTTGATGCTACAACTAGAGAGTCAACCCGATTACGCCTATTCCAATTCTCTCTACGTGATCAAGCTAGCCAATGGCTTGAACGTTTACCCGCGGGATCCATCACCTCATGGGATGATCTCACCACTCGTTTCCTTGTTCAATTTTTCCCACCGGGGAGAACTACCAAGCTGAGAAATGACATCTTTATGTTCCAACAACGTCAAGGTGAAACTCTATATGAAGCATGGACTCGATTCAAGGACTTACTCCAAAAAGTCCCTCATCATGGCATAGATCTTTGGCTCCAAGTCCAAATCTTCTATGATATATCGATCTCTCCACAAGGCGAGCCATTGACCAATCGGCCGGTGGTAAGCTACGTGATCTAAGTGCGGAACAATCATGGGAAATCATAGAAGATCTTGCTCTCTATGACAACGAAAGTTGGAATGATCCCCATAATTTGAACAAAACGGTCAAGGCAATATCTTTGCCTTCGAACAATTCTAGCACTCCCGACCGTAGGATCATGGAACTTGAGGACCAAGTCAAGTTTCTCATGAAATCTTACGAAGCTCCTAAGCCTTCAAGCCAAGTGAACAAAATCACTTCTTCATGCGAATTATGTAGTGGTCCCCATGACACTCGTGATTGTGTGGAACTCCCCGGAACAGCTTTTGCGGACTACGCATCCTCGCGTACCGACGAAGCGGGAGATAAGTGGTACACTTTCAAACCCGAGCCAAACCCGTATGGTGATTCCTACAACCCTTCTTGGAAAAATCACCCGAACCTTAGGTGGAAACAAAATCAAGCCAATTCTTCCAATCCGCCTAACCGTTACCAACCAAACGGTCCACCCTCCAACCGTACTTTCAACAACAATCCTTCTAACAACTCTGGTAGTACCAACAATCTTGATGGATTGATGTCCAAGTTTATGGCATCTCAAGAAGCTCGCATAGCTAGGTTTGAAACCGAATTCAACCAACAACAAACGGAGATGACCAACAAGATTGACAACTTGTTGAAAGCTCTCAACAACCAAGCGTTAACTACACCTAGGAAGGACACTAGGGACGCCAATAACGGAATCCAAACTAAGGACCCTTCGTCATCCAAACATGTCTACTTTGTCAATGTTGTCACCATTAAGCCAATAGATAAGGATATAGAAGAAAGTGACAAAGATGAAGTTGAAGTAGAACCCGAGACTAGGGATGAAATTAGGGAAGTTGAGGTTAATAAGGGAGAAGAGTTAGAGGAAGTAGAGACCGTAGAAGAGTACTTTGATAAGTTGCCCACCAAGGAAGAACGGGAATATCATAAGGATTTATTTGATGACCCCGAGACACCATATATCCTTGGCACCCCCCTTATCAAAATGGGAGACCCCTCTAACATCAACATACCATGCAACATTGGGCATATGCATATATGGAAAGCTTATATCAATCCTAGATCTCCTATAAACATCATGACTAGGACTTATTATAATTGGATGATGAAGAAACAACTTGGTTATAGGATGATGCCCAATAAGAATTTGATAAGTAATTTTGTAGGAAGAGTGAAGGGATTGCATGTGATTGTCAGAAATTTCACTTATGAAATCAATTTTATGATAGTAGAGGATACTCGTCCGGTGATAGATGCTTGCCTAAGCCAAGTAGTGTTCAAAAAACCATTTGTTGAGGCCACTAAGATGAGTTATGATCCGACTTTAGGGATAGTTAGGTTCAAGGAAGAGAATGATGAGATTGCCTACCAAATGCCCTATAAGATTGAGCAGTACCACCTCCTGTCAAACATAGAAAAGGAACACAAACAAGCAGCTTATTATAGGAATGATGAGGATAGACGTAGAGGAGTAGAGTATGTGATGAATAGGATGCTTGGTTTTACAAAGAATGCTTGCAATTAGGTCCGGAATACAAAACTGGTATAGGAGATGACCTAGAGAGTGAAACCAACGATGAGGTCATGTATTAACCCATGACCTTGAGTCTAGCTACAAGACTCGTAAATAAAAACAAGCGCTTCTTAGGAGGCAGCCCATGCTTTGTGTGTTTTTATTTGTGTGATTTTTATTTTGTTTGATTGTTATTTGTTTCCGTATGCATGCTTTATTTTTATTGTTGGTAGATCATGTTTCAAAACTAAAATGATGAAAATACTTTACTTTGTTGTTTGGCTTAGTCTTAACTTCATCCAAAAGTATTTCGCAAAAGATAAGTGTAAGGGGAAACCCCAAATATGTTTTTAAGAAACAAAACCGATCATGATTCTCCACAATATTAAGTGAACATGTATATTCGTATTTGTTAGAGTCAAATGCTTGTATCGAGTCATAATGATGTTTTACACGATTTTCCAGGAAGTAGGACGAAGTTTTTCCAGAAATTTTCCGAAAACTTAACATAAGAATTTCTGCAGGTCACTTCTGACGGCGTCACAAGTTTACTCTTGACTGCGTCACGTGTAAAATTCTGGAAATTTTACCAGTTTTGTTTTTCTAACGGAGTCTTAAAGTTTTTTTTGAATCATTAGTTTTATAATCTCCAGGAAATCTGCAAACATCATTCAACAAGCATTATATCTTATTTTGTTTTCTAGGATTTGTTAGCATATATAGATTGCCGCCGATTTATGCGAGGTTGCGTTGTCTGTTTTCTCAGGTTTTTACAGGTTATGTATGACAAGAAGATGATTTATATTCTGGAAGGGAAGCTTTGATTGTTCATTTTCTTGGAGGAAGATCTAACTTGGCCACCTTATTATCCATACCGAGCGACTCAGGGGAGTATTTGATTTCATTCGTTTTACTTATTTCACTTCTACATTCTTTACTTGAACATTGGGGACAATGTTCATCCTAAGTGTAAGGGGATGGTAAAATGATGATACTTTACAGATACACTTTCGCTTGAGTTTGTTTGTTTGATGGTAGATGTGTAATAAAACTATGAAAAATACTTGTTAGTGTAATTTTAGCGCCAAATTTAAATTTTTTTACAACATTTAGGAGTGAAACTTTAGCCATAGCAAGCGTCTCATGGATAGGAGATTGTATGACTAGCACAAAACCGTACTATTCAGAAAAATTTTCCACCAAAATATGTGAGGTTCGCCTTTAGATTTGATAGGAAAAGCATTTACTATTAGTGCTTATGAGTGTACCGGTAGCATTTAGATTCTAGAACTTGCGTTAGTGATACATCCCGAGACCGCTAGTGAGACTACATTCGTGTAGTAGGATTTACTACATGATAAGAGGCATTAGGATCACCCTTGTGTTAAACCCGTATTATAATTACATGACCATTTAAGTCATATTACTTGGCTAGTTAAGTCAATTAATTTTTCCCACACCCTTAGCGTTGCACTCATTTTTAGTACACGAAACCCCTAGTACACCCCTCCGAGCCTATCTTTTCATTTCTAACTTTAAGCATCTTACTTAAAGGAATAATTTGTTACACCCCACTTAAATGTACACCCAAATCGCCTTAGCCTTCCGTGTATGCACTCATCTTTAGTGCATTATTGTTATTTGTTAAACCCTTAGTTAATTATCTAATTGATTACATGGTTGCTAAGTCGAGTCATATCCTTGTACATATTGTTTTGGTACGATTGGGACTCATGGGTAAAGTACTTATTTTATGGAGTAATGGGGAAGAACATCATTTATTACCACCGTATGTGCGTTAATCTTAAAAGTACTCCAAGTGTTTTGATTTTCTTAATTCGAGTCATTAGATTAGTTTATTGTAAAGTATGTAAAAATTCAAGTGTAAGGGGAATGTTCATTCCCTATGATGTATTATTTTGAATGGTAGGGTAAGAGTGTATGCAAAAAAAAAAAAAAAAAAAAAATCAAAAAAATCGAAAAAATCAAGAAAAAGAAAAAGAAAATATAAAAAGAAAAGAGAAAAACATACGGACTACCATCCCTTTTTATTCTTTGTTCATTTTATGTTTTTGTTATTTTCCATTTATTAGCTTAAGTCGAGTCTAGTCTTGGCTTAGCAACGCCATATTGTACATGTAATTAACCAAGATTGTTAACTCGCCACCAGTAAAGACTGCATGTATCCAACAAAACCGTGTATTCCATATCCCTACACCTAACGTTACAACCCTTTGAAAGACCTCTTTGATAGTTTATCCTAGGTGCTTACGTCATGTGGTGGAGGTTTGATCCTTTCTCAAGCCTATAGTAATCTATTTTGCTATGACAGGTAGTGAGAGATATTTTCCATTTCCATATTGTGATATATACTTTATTACACCCGAGAGATGTGAGTATCTAAACACTATAGGTGCTAGTATATGACCTCCGTGCTTGTCTTTAGTCTTTAGTGGAACGATTATTTGTTGTAATTACTTTTATATTAGTGTTAAATGACCCCTAACTTGTATTTTGACTAGAATAAAAGCGCATTTGCTTGAGGAAAAGCAAATCTCAAGTGTAAGGGTATATGATGAGGCGAAAAATGAACCATTTTTAGGGGGTAATTTAAGCCCGGAATTGAATTTATTTGATCAAATATTGCCTTAAATCGTTCCTTTTGTGATTTTAGGTGCTTTGGGAGTGAATTCTGGAAAAGGAAGCATTTTGTACTTTTTTGAAGCATAAAAGTGAAGAAAACGGCAAAGACTTAATTTTCCATGCTGAGAACAGTACCTGACGGCGTCAAGAGGAAAATTGTGACGGCGTCAGGGGTGAAATCCATGACGACCCAGAGAAAACCTGAAGGCGTCAAGAGAAGGGCGTCAAGAGTAATTTTGTGACGGCCTGCATAAGGAGTATACGTGACGGCGTCAAACCCAGATCTAGGCAGTCCGAGAATTTATTTGGCGGCGAGATGACGGCGTCAGACATTTGCTCTTGACGCCGTCACCTCACAAAATCTATATATACTTTTCTATTTTTCATTCATTAAGAGAGGAACTTGTGTGGAGAATACTAGGGTCGAACCTAATAAACCCTAGGTCGTTTTTAACTGTATTTTCAAGGGTTTTCACCCCTTGAAACCTTTCATGTTCAATTGAGATAAGTCATCTTTCAATTCATTCAATATGTCTATGTGTTGTTTGAATATATCTTATGCTTGTCTTGATTTCAACATGCTAGGCTAGATCTATCATGTGTTTGCTTAGATGTAATGAAACCTAGATGTTAATTATAGGTTGATTGCTTGTTTATAGTTGTAATGGATGAATGATTTCAATGTTAGGCTTAAGAAAACTGGCAGATCTCCATTGTGTAACATGCTTGAACGTCTTAAGAAACATGAACCGATGTGTACTAGGTTTTATTGGTTGTATTTAATGCATGAGCAAATTCTAGTGATCCCATGTTAGGAGCTTCTTAGCCGGCTCGACATAGGAGTGAAGTAGGCGCTTATAGGATTGGCGAAGTAAGTACGCCACCCCATGAATGGTATTAAGGAATACAATCCGTCATCCACGCAACTGTAACAAGTAATTAACCTGTAAAAGATATCTAGGGAGTAGTGAAATCTAAGTAAACACAATTCTCCCATATATTGCTCATACCTCTATCTTAATTTAGTTTATTTTCATTTTTAGTATTTTATTTTGATTGCATCTTTAGTTATTGGGTTAGTTGACTAGCAACTAATTCCGCCCAACTCCTTCAAAACTGAGATTTTTAATTGCTTTTTTAAAAACTAAAAAATACAAAAAGAATCATCCCTCATCCTTAGACCTAGTCTTTAGGTTTTCTAATCCTAGCGACACTATTCCTAGCTGAACGATCAATCCCCCGGTACTTGTCACTATACTATACTACAACGATCAGGTACACTGCCTGGTGGGGGTTGTAAGCTTCTCGAGATCCCTCGAGAGGTAAAGCCTGGTGCAATCCCTACGCATCAAACACCAAGACAGTACCACAAAAGCAACTAAGTATCGGATGTAGTCGAAATGATAACACTAAAACAGTACCGTAAATATCAAGTAAGTCCCGGATGAACACATTTCCTCCTGCCGGATATAGACTAACTAGAGGAATCTTCATACAATTGTGTACCTCTTTTATCATCAGAAACTGTTTCTTACATCTCGTCCCCCACGCAGTTGGAATAATACACCAAAAGCCACGAGTTAAAACACTGATTTTATCTGCGGTTATGACATTTGTCTTCCTGGAATGACTTCAATTAAGAATGAGTATAAAGTTCATCATGTGTACTCTTTGTGCATTCAGATGTATGTCTCCTTCCCCCTTGCTGGCTTTGATACCTCAAAATCAGCAACACATTTTACGTACATATGCTTGAAATCTAGTGAAAAGAACAAAATTGGCTCAAATGTATCCTGTGAGAATCAACTGCTACAGAAACTATCTCTGACTATCTTTACCAACCCTTATGTAGGTAATTTGAAGTGACCATTGATGGAGCAAACCCGATATACCAAACTTGAAACTGAAGTAGAATTCCCGTTCTTGTGACTTAAGCTTGCACTAATGTTGGAAGACCGGTGTAGAGAATTTATGCTCCAAGCAAATCTCTAAGTCCTCAATACCCAACCAAAGAATGAGACATTAACACCTCTTGCGATTATCCACGACGTCATCTGCGTGTGACACTGAGTACTATCATGTAACTCCTTTAAATGATAGTTAACCAGGTCTTCAACCATCCACCCCGACTGCTAGTAACTAGATAAACCAAGTCTTCAACTTAAATATTAAGCACGAGCAAGTTATCATTGAAAGTCATGCATCTAACAAACCCCAACTTCAAGCTAAAATAAGATCACGCCTTTGTGAAAGTCAACTTCAATCTCAAATAAGTGACACCTAATAACTCCGTAGTCACAATTAGTGTCAAATGCCAAACAAGTGAATAAACATAAAATCTAATGTACGTTGATCCACTGAATGACTGAACGAACATGGTAAAATATGGTGAATTCGTGATGGCAAGAGCACTCTTGTTATCACATTATAGTGGAATCTTGTTGAACCCAAGGCCGTAATCCGCCAATTGAGATCTCATCCATAAACCTCTTCGCATAGAATACCATTAAAAAACGCAGTCTTCACATCCATTAGGTAGACGACCATGTTCAAATGAGCAGCACCTGGTTCTAAAAATACGGATGGCCTCTAGTTGTGCAACCAGAGCAAATGATCCCTCAATATCGATGCCTTCTTCCTAACGATATCCATGTGCTACCAACCTTGCCTTGTTTTTCAAACCTCCTCCTGTCATCAAGTTTGACCTTGTCTATCCACTTTAAAGTGATAATCATAACACGATCTGGACGAGTAATGAGCTCCCAAACTTCAAGTATTTCAAACTCATTGAGCTTTTCTTGCATAGCTTCAATCTAGCAGGATTCAGTCAATGCTTCTTTGTAAGTATTAGGTTCTTTTGAGGATAGGAAAGCATCATAGTACCAAAAATATGGCTTGAGTGGGTAGTTGGAGGCGTGTAGATACCGGTCTGGAAAGTTCAACAATAATGTTTTCAAGCGGATGAGGTTGCCATTTTCATTTTTGTTCTTGTGGTTGATTTATAGAGTGCACATTTGGGAGGAACAACAATCCATGATGAAAGAGATTCTTCAGAACCAGGTTCTGGGAAAGGAATACCAAAGAACGGATCATTTATTCATGTGTGCAACTTCAATATCAAGAAAGTCATCATCAACACTTTGAGGAATAACTGGAGATTGGGTTTCTTGAGTTGTGATGACATCAAATAAGTACATATTATTGTCATCATTTATCCTATATATTTGACTTGTTTTATTATATTATCTATGAGAATTGATACTTAATCGCTTACTTTAGTAATTCTCAGGTAAAAACAAGCATTTGGTAAAAGTTAATGATTTTGGACAAAAAATGAAGCTAAATGGATCAAGTTGGAAAAAGTCTATTGAATTGAAGGAGATACGCCGTATGATCATATTTAGATGAATTCGAAGACCATTACCTAACTTTGAAGAATGCGCCTCATGTAATTATCTCATGCGCCGCATATAAAACCTTGGTCAACGAAGAAGATCTGACTTATCTACTCCAGATACGCCGCATTACATTCCACACATACGGCGCATCACTCTCAAGACTTCACCAAAGATAATCTAAGATACTGAAGGACACGTGCCGCATTGAAGATCCAAGTTACGCCGCATCTAAAGGTGGTGTACGAATATTCCAGAATATAATAATCTTGGACCCCACGCGAAGCTATTGAGATACGCCGCATCAACTAAGTTGATGTGCCTCATTGAACCCTCAGACATAAACTATAAATACCCCACTAGATAGCTGAATTTTGTGTGCCAAAAGTTACAGAAGCTGCAACATAAACCCTAAAGAGAAGAATAACAACGAAAAGCCAACACAAGACACACCCAATTGAAGATTTCAGAGTAGTAAGTCTTGCTAGTGTTGTAATTCAATTAAGTAGTTTTGTTTATTGTAATAGTACACTATAATCCATCAGGATTGCTGGGCTTGTGACCGCCATATTGCTCCCCTTTATATTGCTTTCCCATCGATTATCAGTTTATTTAATGTTTATTTGGTTCTTGTTATATGTGCTTTGATAACCTTTGTGTCTAGTTGTGGCTTGTTTGCGCTGCCATACGCCTCCCACGATTACTTCGCTAGCATTATAAGTTAGTGTAAGCCCTTAAAAAAAGGTTAAATAATATAGATATAAGTAATCATTAAGAGTTTAATCGGTTATAATTAAAATACCAACGAGAGAGAATGGATTACGACACTCATCATATAAAACTAGTAATAAAAACAAGCTACTTAATCATTCGTCAGGAATCTTATCTGTATCTGTTATCTATCTGTGTACGTGTTCGCCATTTGTTGTATTCTATCTCATAAGTTTTATTATTTTATTAATCAACTCAATTCGTGCTAGTCACTTAGACTGAAAACCCCTTGTGTTAGATTAGGTTGTAAAACTAACTTAGGAATTAAAATACTGATAGATATTCTAGGTGTTAATGTTCCGCTCTTTGTGATCGACACTCTACTAACCAACTAGCTACATTGATCGGGTACACTGCTCGTTAGTGTGTGTTATAGGTTAAGTCGGCTAAATATAAATTTAAAACTTGATAAGAATAATCTATACCTACAACGATTTACACACACATCAAGTTGTCTGAGTTGTACTTGTAGATGGTGCATCTTGATCAATGGTAATTGATGAAGGTGAACCAGTTGAGTCAGCAGGAACCGGAGCAGGAGCTTCAGGAACTGGATGATCAACATTCATTGGAGGTTGGAATTCTTCATCAAACATAGGTTGAAGCAGTAAATCCCAGTCATCCTTAGTTAGTGAAACATTAGGTGTTGAAGGAGGCACTTGTGGCTCGAGTCCTATACTGATTGTACCAGGAGTCAATAAATTAGACGTGGGTCCTGAACTATTGTGTACATGAGCCGTATGACCATTTTTCAAACATCAATCAACATGTAGTTTATTCACACTTCTCCCTCTCAAAAATTGCATATGAGGTTGCCATTTTTTATTTGAACAAGTGAATAAGAATACAATCAAAGGTAAGAATATCTACTTGATGATTGAACGAGCATGGAAAAAACATGAAGCTTGTTGATGAGAATGATCATAAACAAGAAGATTTCTCTTCTTCCAAAGATAAAGCACACTGAAGCGTACGCCTTTCTTTTCTTTGAGGAATGGGGCCTAGAGTGTTTTCAGCAGACTCCATTTGTCGTTGAAGAACAAGGCTTGAACTAATGTGTTCAAACGTCATATTTCGCTGAAGAACGAGGCTTGAACTGATGTGTTCAAATGTCATTTGTGATTTCCCCTCATATGTTGTGAGCAGCCTGAGTCCTAATATCAAAGGATGATCTGTATGACCTGCATTTGAAAACAGATGAAAGAAGAGAGTTTGGAGTGCCGGATCCCTAATTTAAGTTGGGGTCCAGTTGGTTAGTGGGAACAGGAGCATCAATTTCCAGTGTCTCAGTAGAAGTTGGAATGCCAGTGGAATTTCCTTTTTTTTGTTTGTTTCTACGTTGGTACATAGTTAACGATGTCTGAGAATTGTTACAAACTCTCTCAGTGATTACAATTTCACTAGTACTAACGTGTTTAGGTTGTTTGAAAGGCACTTCTTTGGATTTAGTAGACCTAATTTGAGGGCATGGTTCTCCTAAAGGGAATTTCCTTCCAGTTGGCTTCCATTGACGTACAGGCACTACTTTAGAATTCGTTATCCTAGTTAAAGGGCACTGTTCCCCAAAAGTGAATTTCTTTCCAGTGGGCTTCCATTGATAACCAACATTAGCAAACAGATTACCTGTTGCTTTCCAAGTTTGTTTGACTTGTTGGACTCTCCAAACTTGCTTGACAAGGGGTTTTTTGGACGACATAAAAAATTTCTCAACACATTTATCATGATTATCGGAAATTAAACATTCATTACATGTTTTGCAAAGTGAATTAGGATTTGAATTATGATTCTTTTTGTTCAAATCAAACTTATTGTTCCTTATGTGGTCTTCTACTTTCTTTTTAGGAACACTTTTAGCTGGTGAAGTCCTATAATTCTTTATATTTTTCCTAGGTTTTAACTCGCTAGCTTTAGTGCCACTGTTAACTCTTGTAGAAGGACTGATGGGAATCTTAGTCTGTTTCACCGCCATTTACTTTTCTGGTTTTGATGTGTTGGGTTCAGAGGTTTTCAAGGGTACATTAAAGGTTACCTGCTTGTTCTTAGGCAACGAAGAAGATGCAATGAATCTATCTCGCTTGGTATCAGTTTTAGGACATGTGCCAATGACGTATTCTAGGAGTTCCTAAGACCGTTTATTGTATAAGTAGGCATCAAACTGCACTATCAAGAGGTTTCTCAATTCTATCATCTTCAACAATCTCACGAAGAGTGTCTATGCTATCCTTAAGGTGAGTGAGATAGTCATGATGAGCTAACCTATTATTCCTAAGGGGAAGGGGAATAGGCCCAACATCACTTGCATACTTTTTACAAGCAGAAACCTTTGAAACAATATTATCACTAGTGATGATTGGCATTTTCCCTTTCACATGAGTCTTTAGATTCTCGATCTCATTAAGCAAAGAAATTATCTTTTCATTATTTTTATCACGTGTTATCTTAATTGAATTATACAACTCTTTGTAATGCAATTTAATTTTTGAATTTTCAGCTTGAAAGCAATCATTTTCTTGTTGCAATTTATTGACGATATCTTGAAATTGAAAATTCTGAGAATCTATAAATGTTGGTTTATGGGTGCCAATCACATCACTCCTATTTGACTTCAATTGAAAGATTTGTGCTTTCGCTTTTTGGATCGTGTTAATGTGAGCTTGAATCCGTTCATCTCGTTTGCTTATTTCAAAATATGCATCAAATTCAAGAGCATCCAATGATGTCTTGGCATTTGAAGTTTTATTTCTTTCTTCTAGATGTTGATATTTTAATTGCAAATTAGGATTATCAATTTCTAATTTAGACAAATGTCTGACCATGTTATCATGATCATCATTTTAGATTTTCTCATGCAGTTTTAGATTTTCGGCTTCAAGCTCGATGACTCGATTCTTGGCAACATTAAAAGCAATCGATAGATCATGAAATTAAGAGGCAGTTAAAGCAGAATCTGTGGCAGTATAATACACATCCTTAGCAATACATCTAGCAATCAAATTCTTATTGGTGATGAGAATATTCTTTCTTTCAATCTCACAACTTTTAAGTTCAATCGCATTTTGTTGCACCATGTTTTCCATACCTTTAAACACTTCTTTCATTTCTTTTACTTCACTTTCTGGGGTTTTTTGAATACCCTCAAAATGTTCTTTGAGTAGTTTAAAGAATGGAATGACCTCAATTAAGTATAACCATTTTGTTTGTTCAAATCCTCTTTCCCCTTCAATAATACTCGTTGGTGTAATTCACTTCTTACATGTTTTATCAAAATTAGCAAATAGTTGACTAAGTACATAAATGCTAATTAGAGTTTAACAATCTGTGGGAAGAGTTCTAGGGACTAAATGCATGGGTGTATTGGGTGGGTACACCGTTGCAGCAGGTAAGTTTCTTAGGGGTGGAGTTTTGGCTTTAAGTTCTTCGGCCTTTCTTTTTTTCTAAGTCTAGGGTCCAAAATACTTGTTCATGAGTCAACTGAGTTTAAGGGGTGAAAATGGCTAAACAGTTTTCCTTTGAATAATCGTGAGGTTTGATTATGACCCGTTGCTACACATACATGCTCATTCATTTTCTCAGCCATTTTTTCTCTATTTATTTCTTCTATCTCATTACCCTCTTCTGATGATGGTACACTAGGGGGACATGACCAGGTTTAATGATTTCATTACCATTATAAAGCAGGTTGGGCCACTTTTGCATTTCTAAGGTAAACAGATTTTAGTTCACCTATGGCTTTCTCACTATGTTCATCACACAACTTTTTATGCTTTTGCATCATTTGAGCAATTTATCTGGATTGGTCTTGTGTGTACAACTTGTTTTCGAGTTTATTCTTTAGCATTTCAAGTCTGGAAAAATCATTTAAGAGTTTAGTGTCTTTTTATTTGAAATTCTATTTCAGCGTATTTACACTTTCTTGTATTACTTGTTTCTAGTGAACAGTTTGATTAAGTTTCACTTGTAAAGAATGTAACTTCTTTTTCAATGTTTCTTCCCTTAAATTACGTTTTGAAATAAGTGTACGCTTTTGACTATCCATTTTTTGCTCACGTTTAGTTAGTTCAAATTTTGCACGTTGTTCATATATGGCCACTTGATCTTTATAGATGTTAAGTTTAGTGGTCAATGAGTCATCAGGGATAAATGCAGTGTTCTCATGAAACACATAATCATCATTTAGAACAGAAGATGCACAACTAGGTACAACAGACGCTTCGTTGTGTTTCACATATTGTCCATATGGGATAACATTGCTATTTCCCATATTAGTAGTATCTGACTCAACAACGTTTGTCTGTTGTACTTTTTTGGGAATCTTATGTTCATCAATCACGTCGTACAATTTGAGTACATCAGAGATGACTGAATCCGAAGTGTTTGACATGATGTAAATGTGTACGGGATTTTACAAATCTATGATTTAAATCGAGAAATAGAATCTTTAGCGAGATTTTACAAAATCAAGAAGAAACTGTGACTCCGTGAGACAATGATTGATTGACCGTGTTATGATAACTGTTAGATCGGTACAATGATTAGTGATTGTGTGTTAAAAGTGATGATTTTTTGTTAGATTAAGTGAAATGTTGTTTAGTTGTGATTTGGTTTGGTTGTAATGAGATTACGTAATGAAGTGGACAAGTCTCAGTCAAGAAGCCTAGACAAATCTCAATGAAGAAGATTAGACAAAACGCAGTGGTCTTGAGCAAAACGCAGTGACCAAACCGTAGCTTCTTGAGGCAAATCGCAGTGACCAAACCGCAATGACCAAACAATAGCTTCTTGAGGCAAACCGCGGTGACCAAACCGCAGCTTCTTGAGGCAAACCGAAGTGATCAAACCGCAGCTTCTTGAGGCAAACCGCAGTGACCAAACCACAGCTTCTTAAGGCAAACCGCAATGAGCAAATCGTAATGAGCAAATCGCCGAAGTCAAACCGCAAGTCCTTTTGGTCAAAACGCAATCGCTAGCAGACAAACCGCAACAGACAAAAACGTCGCTATCAAACCGCATAACACAAACAGCAACCAAGAAACTCATTACGAGAGGCTAACCGCAGTTTACTTTTTCACCTAAAAACACCTAAAAAACACCCTTTTGAACGTTTTTGCTTGGTTTCTTTTGCACCACTTGATCTTAGAAGGTTATAACAACAATAAAAACACTAACTCTAACACCACAAACATAAGAATCAGATAGAGCCAAGAATAAAACCATAAAACTTCAAAAACCAAACTTTTGATCTAAACTAACCAAGAAAACGCACACACAATCTAGCTAATCAAACCATGGGCTCTGATACCAATTGTAAGTAATTCGTAATCATAACACACACTAATCTTGTGGTTTGGCCTAATTATTTAGAGAGAGAAAAAAAGAGAGAGTGTGAACTTTTAGTGAAAGAAAGTGAAAGTTATATTATGAAGCTCCAACCCTTTCCTACCCATGGGAAAGGGTATTTATAGTACCTTATAAAACGCTCCTAAACGGGCTATGGAGCAGGCTTACAGTGGGTAAAAACCTAACCCGACTCCATGGATAAGACGATAACTAAACATAAACGATTAAGGCTACGAGCTAACCTATGCTAGATGTTACTCGGGGTGACCGAGTCTTTTATATGAATTTTCATATTCCTAACATAGCCTTTCTGCCTTGTTTCAGTCAAGTACACTAAGCAGAGTCCAAGGTTTTACTTTTCAAATCATGACCATTTCTGATAGCTTTCAACCCCTATCTGGAAGTCTTAAATATGTACCATAATCAATCTTAACCTCATGAATATCTTCTATGATTCCATGATGTCTTAGTCTACCCCTTTCTTGATATTGGAACTAGTTCTACAATTATACGTAATCAGCTTCAGTGAACCAGTACTGATTGTCGTCAAATCTACCAAAAAGATATTTAATGAAACCATGCCTCCATGACTTTTCTGAATTGACACTCTTGTATTGTATTATCTTGTGAGGAGAGTATACTGGCATGACGAGATTTACCCTTCCATTGTCTTACTCTAAACAATCTTCTTGCAAGTTCTTCCATGTGAGTAATCCCAAGATATACATATGCATTATAAAATTCTGGTTTCAACTTCAGCCTAACGAATTTTCTTGAAATTGATCCGGATACTCCTCAAACAAAGTGCTTTTCTCAGTAGATGGTTTGTACTTCGCCACTAGGAGGTAGAATAGATCATAGTTGACATAGTGTTTTGGTTCTGGAAACTTGAACTTATGAAGGATCAGTCTTGGATTACAGGTGGGATTACCGGGAGCTTCTTTACTTGGTCTGAGTACATCTTTGGTGATGGTCGGTTCAAATTGCTCTAGTTGCGGCGACTCCCATGAAGAAGATAAGGCTTTGAACACGTTCGCAATCTGTTGGTTGTTATATCTTCTATTGATTGTTATGTTTTTGTTAATTTTCTAGAAGATTTGATCATATATTTCTTCAACTTTGTATAACAGGGGGAAAAGAAAGTAAAGGATAGTAATTACACTAAAATTACTCTTCTAACCTTCTTTTCAAATTGAGATGAAATGAAGTGAAGTAGATTTTAAAGTCTTTGTTTGCTTACATCATTCTCTTTTCTTTTCAACTCGGGAACACAAGATAAAAAAATTATTTTTTATTACTTTCCTTTTTACTTCTCTCTTTTTTCCTTCTACATCTTTTTCCTTTTTTTTTCGCCTCGGGAACAGACTGGAAAGAAAGACTTTTTTCTTTATATATAGCAGAGATATATAGTAGACATAATAATAACAGTATCTTTAAACAAAAAGTATACTTTTGGCGACCGATTATTGTCAGATGCGTATATTACTTGCCGAACGAAAAGTTTCAAATTTCAAATACAATAGTCTAAATTCTTACCACTTATTCGATGTCCATATCGATACCTACTCAACGAAAAACTAAAATTTAAAAATAAAACAAGGAAGTAAGAAGAAAGTCTGAATACTTCACGTTAAGGAACTTATCTTACTCATCGAAAACTCTTGTTACCATTTGCATTTCTGTCTTATTACTAATACTCCGTATATAGTTATTTGTCATTGATGTAATGTTTTAGTGTTGTCCACTAGCTAAAAGCATATTATCAATTCAAGATACCAATTACCAAGAGCATCCCACTCTAAGTTTACAAACTACTATATATACCCCCTTCCACCAACATATGTATTTACCAACTTATTTTGTAACCTTCCTTATATATCAATTAGCAAACCTCTTTATTACCGATGGCTTCATCCCTAGGTTCATTTTTAACCAACGGAAACTATATTTCATCGTCATGCAGGGTGATTTCCAACCATGATATTGATGGTTGTACCTTTGGGCAAGCTAGTTTCCCTAATAAACGTAAGAGTAGGGAGTTAAGTGTAGTTAGTGTAGCAACTGATTTGCCGCTTGTTATTCAACAACAGCCGTGGAAGGAGGTAGAAAAGGAGAAGAAGCTAGTGGCTTGGACTAGCATTCAGCAAGATCGGTGGGAGGGCGAGCTCTTCGTTGAAGGAAAGATCCCACAATGGCTGGTATGTGTTTGTGTTACAAGATGTACGTGCTAGACTTTCAAATTCATGCATGATTAATTATATGCAATTCATTAAATCTTTTGACAATAGCTCTAGTGCACCACTTCATATCCATATTATTATTGGAGTAACTTTTATTATTCTGTCGATCATTCTAATTTGTTATTTTTACACATTATCATTTACGAAATCCATATAATTATGTCAATTAAGTCGTATGATATCGTATAAAGAACATTAATGAATATTATGACATTTTTTATTTAGTTTGAACTTTTGACATATCCATGAATTACGTGTCTCTGAAGTATTTCGTATTCGCATACCAAAAGAATCAAAGATTCTTCAAATGAAAATATGTTAAGTTGTTAACTATATTATATCAAATTTTAATAGCCTGACAAAAATCTGTATCATCTCTTTTTTTTTTTTTTTTTTTTTTTTTTTTTTTTTTAATTTATTTGCAATTTTATATATATTTTAATAAACAACGAAGGTTAAAATTAAACATTGATCATGTCATAATCGAAATCTCACCAAAAATATATATTATAAGATTCCTTTTCTATGTGATGGGTCGTTATAATAATTACAAAAATAATTGTGTCACCAATTAATTAATTTCTCTTTCTGTATGCTACTTAAAAATTTTAATACTTATTTTTCGATACTCAACCATGCAGAATGGGACTTACTTGAGAAATGGACCGGGACTATGGCACCTTGGAGACTACGACTTCCGCCACCTCTTCGACGGTTACGCCACCATGGTCCGCCTCCACTTCGACAACGGCCGCCTCGTGATGGGTCACCGGCAAATTGAATCCGATGCATATAAGGCCGCAAGAAAAAATAATAAACTTTGTTATCGTGAATTTTCTGAAGTCCCAAAATATGACAATTTCTTAGCATATATTGGAGACTTGGCTAATTTATTCTCAGGTGCGTCCTTAACTGACAATGCCAATACTGGTGTTGTTCAGTTAGGGGATGGGCGAGTGGTTTGTCTCACAGAGACTATTAAAGGTTCGATTGTGATCGACCCTAATAATTTAGATACGCTAGGGAAGTTTGAGTATAGTGACACGTTGGGTGGCTTGGTCCACTCAGCTCATCCTATAGTGACAGAGTCAGAATTTTTGACATTGTTGCCCGATCTGTTGAACCCTGGCTATCTGGTTGCAAGAATGGAGCCCGGTTCAAATGAGAGGAAGGTGATTGGCCGAGTTGATTGTCGTGGTGGACCGTCGCCAGGGTGGGTCCACTCATTCCCGGTGACCGAACATTATGTGATTGTGCCCGAGATGCCATTGAGATATTGTGCACAAAATTTGTTGAGGGCTGAACCTACACCATTGTATAAGTTTGAATGGCATCCTGAGTCGAAAGCGTACATGCATGTTATGTGTAAAGCTAGTGGCAAACTGGTAAGCTTCATTAAAATACAATCTTTTACATATTAACATATCGATCTATTTAAAAAGATTTGTGTGGTATTAAGGGGTATTAATTTTTATTTTACATAAATTTGTGAAGGTGGCAAGTGTGGAAGTTCCTTTATTTGTGACATTTCACTTCATCAACGCGTATGAAGAGAAAGATGAAGATGGGAGGGTAACGGGAGTTATAGCCGATTGTTGTGAACATAATGCCGACACAACCATCCTTGACAAGCTGCGGCTTCAAAATCTACGATCATGGTCCGGGGAGGATGTTCTACCTGATGCTAGGTACAATTATATACTCCTTATAAAATAGAACTACGCTCACTCATCACTTGACTTTGACATATTTATTCTCAAATACCATTGTCTTTTTATTTTTTTATTTATTTATTTTTTTTTTTATTTTTTTTTGGCATTGCTGCAAGTTTTACTAAAATATGTAACTACAGGGTTGGGCGGTTTAAGATACCATTCGATGGTAGTCCAAAGGGAGAACTAGTAGACGCTCTCAACCCCAGTGAACATGGTAGAGGGATGGATATGTGTAGCATCAATCCAGCTTATTTGGGTAAGAAATACAGATATGCTTATGCTTGTGGTGCTCAACGCCCTTGTAACTTCCCCAACACTCTGACTAAGGTACATTTTCTTGACACATGTAGCATGTTATACCTTCTTAAAGGTGCAAAATAGAAAGAACTTAATGGTTGTAATATTCATACATGTTTTTGCAGATAGACTTAAAAGAGAAAAAAGCAAAAAATTGGCATGATGAAGGTGCAATTCCATCTGAACCATTTTTTGTCGCCCATCCTGGTGCAACAGATGAGGATGATGGTAAGTCAATCAGCTAATTATGTTTCGATTATATTGAATTAACTACTATAGTACAAATCCACTAAATGATATTTTTTACGCTATTACTAATGTTCAAAAGCACAGGAGTTGTAATTTCGATGGTAAGTGACAAAAATGGTGAAGGCTACGCACTAATATTAGATGCATCAACATTTGAAGAAATCGCGAGAGCAAAGTTCCCTTATGGGCTTCCATATGGACTTCATGGATGTTGGGTTCCAAAACGTTGAAAGGGCAAATGGCGGAAATAAAGAAATACCTATCAAGAACCACGATTTTGTACATAGCATTAGCCAAAATCGTAGAAATACTGTTTAAAACTATAGTTACATTGCCATAGTTTGTGTGCATAATTACTGTTTATGCTCAATGAATATGATATAGTATAGTCTAGGCTTCTTGTACTGTAAATTTGTAATGCATATATGTATACATATAATTATTATTTGCATTCTTAGTATATATAGTTTTCCATGCAGTCTATGTTTTTTGAACGGCCACATAAAACTTTATACTAGTATATAACAAGCGGAGCACAAAAAGGTGCAATTACATGGAAGCAACAAAAGAAACATACAACAATGAAACAAGGAACTAGACTTAACCCACAATTCCCCCTCATATAAGAAATCTATAAGGTATAGTGTAACACCCCAAAATTTACAGGTTTGATTAGAAATATATTTTATTGCTATTAGAACATTAAAAAAAGTTTTTCCGTTAGTTTTATTCGAATTAAGGACTTTCAGTGCAAATAGTTAACGGGAAAAAGATTAACGTTGCAAATATTTAACGCTAGGGATTAACTGTGTAATATAAAGTTTAAGACCAGAAATTACAAAAGTTCCATTGGGTCTTATAACTTAAAAAGTACATAATTTTCTCACAGTTACTTACATGTGCTTTCATGGAGAGAAAAGGTTTAGAAAACCTAACCATGAAGTAACCTATTATATGGTGGTTTAGGATGATTTTGAGATTATTATGCTATCAACATGATTCCATAAGCCTCCTAAACATCTTCCCGTCTATGGTATTTATTTAAATTCAAGCCTTTATTTCAAGTTCATGTAAGAAATTAGAGATTTTGCTTAATAAGTGTAGTCGTGTTTATCATGTTATGCACATGTTTTATGATCATAGACCATGTTAGCATGTTTTGTAGATAAAAAATGATTTATGAAGTTCATGTACAGAGATTATGAGTTATATGATGTTAATGAAGAAGATTCATGTTAGTAGATGTTGGTAATACTCAAGAATGTTAAGTTAAGGGGTGTTTGGTATGAGCTTACAAAGTGATTACACTAGTAAGATTGCTTATAGAATTGTTGAAAAATGTTCTTAACATGTTTAATAAGCTGAGATATAAGTTTGGTAAAGAGTAGAATAATTTATGATGGGTTTTGGGTCATTTTGGACACGTTTTAAAAGTAGGACAGCATGTTGAGTAGAATTGTGCGCTGACTTTGAAGGGTCGTAGAGAATAGACTGTTTATTGGATTGAACTAGGTAAAAAAAAAAAAAAAAAAAAAAAGGCGAAAAGCCTTATTGTGTTGCGGCCCTAAGTAGCTATGGGGTGTTGAGATACTTGGAACCTAGACCGGTTACCTGAGTATGGCGGTTCCATAGTCGTTCAATGATATCAAGTTTTATCCCTCTAAGTTTACAACAGACTGTCCGAAAAATCAGCAACAACTCTTTTGAAATAATTTAGCGTTATTGATATAGGTCATGTGTAATGATTTTATATTAGGTTATAATGACTATAGAATGATATATTTATGTGTTTAGTTGATCTCGAAAGTCCAGGAATGCTTAAGCCAATCGAGGGTGAGTAACGATTTTGTTTTAGCCATGTTATATGATTATAGCTTGTTTTGGCGCAAACATAGCATGTATATGTTTATTTGCAGAAGTAGTAGACTTATCATGTATTAAAATTCAGTAGTTCATAGCATAGAAACTTTTAGATAATTAGTGGTGATGTCACGGGTGCTTAGGCATGCACCATTGATACGTTTAAGTATCGATCAGTCCCATAGCATAAAATCACGGAATTGAGCTTCATGATGTTAGAATTAATATGAATTCAGAGTATATACATAGCTTCAGATGTAGCCGAAGTTTTTCATGTTCATAGACTCGGGAATAGCTGAGTACTATATATTACGATATGATTTGGATATAGCCGAAACAAGCCAAGTAAGGGATGCTCACAAGAATCATCGTTATCCATGATAGGGGTGCACAAGAAATGCACCATTAGTTACTTAGCGTGCCTAAGAAGTGCACGATATGGAACTCCCGTAATAGTATCCTTTGTGGGTAACACGTGCTTAACATAAAAGCATCGTAAGTGGATGACTCGTGAACGTAGTCATGACATCCTTGGTGGATGACCTCAGTCAGAAAAGCATGTATAACAAATCAGATGTTATGCCCATTTCCTAGATACAACTAGGCCCCACCCTAGAAGTGTAATACCCTAGGCAAATCCCACATTGGCCGTGACTTGGAGTGATGTTGGGACATATGTTAACATTCGCCTTATATGACAACAACGCTTTTTGTGGTCTAACGGTTAATCGCCTATACGATTAAGCGTGCTCATGTGAGAGTAGTATTGGCTCGGGTGACCTGCCGGGAAGTCTTCACATGAGGGTCACAAAAGCAAAGCCGTGAGCCTTCGGGCAAAGCGGACAATATTGTGGTCTATAAGGCGGGGTGTTACAGATGGTATCAGAGCCACTCCATCTGTAACTCCCCGCCTTATAGACCACAATATTGTCCGCTTTGCACAAAAGCAAAGCCGTGAGCCTTCGGGCAAAGCGGACAATATTGTGGTCTATAAGGCGGGGTGTTACAGATGGTATCAGAGCCACTCCATCTGTAACACCCCGCCTTATAGACCACAATATTGTCCGCTTTGCCCGAAGGCTCACGGGATACCATCTGTAACACCCCGCCTTATAGACCACAATATTGTCCGCTTTGCCCGAAGGCTCACGACTTTGCTTTTATGTCCCTCATGTGAAGACTTCCCGGCAGGTCACCCAAGCCAGTACTACTCTCACATGAGCACGCTTAATCGTATGGGCAATTAACCGTTAGACCACAAAACGCGTTGTTGTCATATAAGACGAATGTTAACATATGTCCCAACATCACTCCAAGTCACGGCCAATGTGGGATTTGCCTAGGGTATGTTAACATATGTCCCAACATCACTCCAAGTCACGGCTAATGTGGGATTTGCCTAGGGTATTACATTAATACCCTAGGCAAATCCCACATTGGCCGTGACTTGGAGTGATGTTGGGACATATGTTAACATTCGCCTTATATGACAACGACGCGTTTTGTGGTCTAACGGTTAATCGCCCATACGATTAAGCGTGCTCATGTGAGAGTAGTTGATGAGTGTATAAATACTCATCATTTTATACTAATCTGAGCTGCCAAAACATCCAAAAACACTCAAATATGCATCAAAATACTGAAAATATCTTAGAAGTGTGTTTTATATGTTTCAAATGCAAAATAATCAAAAACAGATGAAAAACGTACAAAGTTTGCATTATTGGCAGTTTCAGTCCCTCAAGTTTCAAAAGTTGTCAAAACTAGTCCCTGGTTATTCTAAAACTTGAAAACATCACCAAAGGTCCTTTTAAATCACAAAGTTACATATTTAGTCCTTTGGTGCAAAGTTTCACAAAATTACAAGTTTAGTCCCTATACTTTGGAAATTGACATAAATGGTCCCTGGGATGTTAAAAACTTTGAGAAAAATAAATTTTGGTCCTTGTGCTATTAATATTTTGCAGGAATGGTCCTTGGTGTGAAGTTTGGAGAAATTACGTAATTGGTCCCTCAAGTTTGGCAGTTTGTCAATTTTGGTCCCTGGGCATTCAGAAATGGAAAATATACATATATGACCCGTGTATTATTTATACTTGGCAAGTTAAGCCCTTTTTACAACTTTAAAATAATATCACAACCTACCCTCCAACTTTTCATAAAATACAAAATTAGTCCTTGTGGTATTATAAACCTAAATCCAAACCGGACCCTTGATTTATTATAATCCAATCCAAACACTAAACAAGCCCACCCAATACCCTTCCTATTCCTAGGCCCAAGTTTACCCAGCCCAACACCCTTAATAAATAAAACCGGGTCAACGCCCAGGTCAAACACCGCCCTCCACTATTCACCCTTCCCCCCAAAACCACCCCTAACCACTGTAGCACCAATACCACCTCCACCTCACCTGTTTCACCACCACTTGACTTCTCCCTTTCACACTCTGTCCCTCCACCTCACACAACTCTCCAAGAATCCTTAATTTCCCGTAAAACCCTCCACGTTACCCTGTGGAAACTTTGGCGCCAAGTTACAAATTTAAACGGCCAGGATTCATTTGACCATATCAATGGCTCAAATTGAGTGGGATAGATTCAGAAAGCTGCAAGGAACAAGAAAAGTCATTATATAGCAGAGGAGAAGCAGAGATGATGGATTATTAGATTAGCTTAGTTTAGTGTAGTGTCGAATTAGTTAATTTTCAAATTCCATTGTACTTTAAATCTTTCTAGTGTCTAAATTAGTTAATTCAGTGTATTCCAACTTTTTCTAAATAGTTAATTTCAAGTTTCAGTGTGTATCTCAGTTTGTGCCATTTTTAGCTCAAATTCTCAATTTACTTTGATATTGTTGTATCAGATTATAAGGACATTCATAAGCTCATATAAGCTCTGACAAAATTTAAATAAGTTTTAGAAAACCTTAAGTGTCTGTTTAGCTCATAAAAGAAAAAATACTAAAAAAATCAAATTAAATAGTAAGAAAATAAAAAATCAAGTCACAAGCAGATTGGTGCAAAGGAGCAAATTGAATTCTGGATGGATTTGGTTTAGTAGCTTTTTGGGAAGCTGTTAGGTTGATTTTCAGTTCATGGTTCTCAGTTCTTTGCTTTGGAAGCATTTGTAAGCCTTTTTACCATTTTTTACATTTCACTGTAGAAGTAAATTTATTGTTTCAATCTTTGTGTTTTTATGTTTCAGTGGTTTGATTAAGTGATATTATTAATTAAAATAGGTGTTGTGTTCACTAGATTAGCTTGTACTAAAAATCATAATTATACAGTGTAAAATGCTCATTTGACAAATCAGTGTTATATGCTTGTATTGTGGATGATTTGGACTCATTTGATCTTATATAATCTTAATATAGTATTTGTAATCAGTGTTGTGATTTAAATTCACCATTCCCTTTGAAAATCACTTAATCAGTGTGTTGAAGGGGTGTTTGGTTTAGTGAAATTCACCACTGAGCTTTGTGTTACAGTTGTTGTTTTTGATTGTATCAAGTCACCATAGGTCTAAATAGGTTTATTAAGTCATAAAATTGGTACCTCATTAGTGTAAAAAGTCAAAATCCTAGTTTAATCATCTCCACAGTTCACTGTATGAGATTTGGGACCTCAAACCCACCCCATTAGCTTATATCTTATAGATTTAGCTTAATTTAGTGTAATCATAGCTTATTACAACTATTTCAATCAGTAGGATTCATTAGAATCTCATAAAAGTCAAAGTAGGAGTTTAGATTAAAAAGTCAATTTGCATGTTACTCAGTTTTTCCAAAATTTCAAGGATTTGTTGTGAATTTTGTATAAGGTTTCAACACTTGTGCTTTTTAGGAATCCTAGTCTACCACCTCAACTTCAGTATCCCATCTTTGTTATATTTTTAAGATTTTTGTGTGGACCCCACCAGGCCTCCAAACTCACTTGCAGGGAAGATACTTCCCCTGCATCAGCAGTTACCCACCCAACACCACCACTTGGTGGTGCTTTTCTGACCACCACAGTGGGCCCCAAACCTCCAACCTTGTACCTTTGAACCCCCTCCTACCAGGCTCTTAGTATTGACCCTTAGTTTGACCTAGTACCCAGTGGACCCCACCTGAATTCAGCCTTGATCTTTGTCCCATTTTCTGTCTCAGTCCACAATATGCAAGGGCTTATTGTGGCTTATTGGCTTATTCAGTATACCACATGTGCTTTTTATAGCTTATACATGTTTACTTAACTTATCTGAACTAGATTTTACTCTTGTGGACCCCACATAAGTCAATTTTAGCTCATTTCTTTGTTTGGTCAAACAAAGTCAACTGTGAAGCTATTAAGCTCTCACAGTGCTTATTTTTAAGTTATAAAAATATTATTTTTACAAAAGTTAGTCATTTTTAGGTATAAAGTAGGTTGGTAAAAGAAAAATCCAGAAAAACCAATATAAAAATAAGTGATAGTTTCTATTTAATATAATTTAATTTTAATTTTCATTTTTAGATTTTTATTAAGTAAGTTGTATTTTTATATTTTTCTTAAACTCCTTTTATATTAAAGTATTTTTAATAATTTTCTCAGATTTTTAATTTGTCATTTAGTATTTATTAGAATTAAAAATAGTTTTCTTAATAATTAAGTTTTAAATAGCATAATTAGTTTTTATAAAGCAACACCTAGATTTTATATTTTTCCTAGCTTTTATAAGTCATAATATAATTTTAGAAATTTTCTTGTAATTTATACTGTTCATTTACTAGTTTTTATAATTTAAATAGTTTAATTGGTAATTAATTAATAAATAGAATAATAATTAGTAAATTAGTTTAAAAATACATAAAATAAAGTTTTTATAATTTTTTAGGATTTCTGTGATGGTTAATTAGATTTATAAAAATCTTTTTAATTATCTAAGTCTTTTTAGTATTTTTAATAATTTAAATCATATAATTAGTTAATTAATAATTAAATAGTTGTTAATTAATAATAATTAGATAAATAGTAAGAAAAATATAATTTTAGTTTTAAGATAAGTTTTATAATATTTTAGATATTTAGAAATTTTAATTTTATTTTTCTAGACTTATTTTACATTTTCTTATTTATTAGTGAATTATTAGATAATTATAAATAGTTATTAAATAATAATAATTAATTAAATAGTTAGTAATTAATAAAATAAATATTTTTAGTTTATTTAATTTGCATTTAAGCCCCTAAGGCATACAAATTCCTACTTTAGTTAAAACCGTTTTTGTTTCGTACGTTTACGTAGAATTAAATTAAACGTACGCGTTTCTAGGTTTTAAACGTTTCTAAGTTATTTAGGTTTACGTAATAACTCTTATAGTTTATCTAAGTTATTTTGTTTTATAAAACCTTAGTGTAATAACTCACACACACACTTTATTCATATCCCTGTTCATAATCACCGATCACAAACTCGTTTTAATACCATCACAACCTCGTTGGGACATTACGACCCGGGGACACACTGTATTCCACGGAAGCATTCTCCCAGGCTGTTTTACTTTTACTATTGACCATTCACAAGTGGTTGAGAAATAAAATATAACTAGTTTGGGAGCAATCAGTAGTACTGGCTTGGGTGACCTGCCGGGAAGTCTTCACATAAGGGCCACAAAAGCAAAGCCGTGAGCCTTCGGGCAAAGCGGACAATATTGTGGTCTATAAGGTGGGGTGTTACAAGAAGAGTTGACTAAGGTTTAATGTGATTGGTTAGTCAACAAAGTTATGTGGAAGTCAAACCCGGTAGTCAACCTTATGGTTAAAGAATGTGTTATTAGGTTATGGAAAATATCATGTGGCAAAATAGAAGGAAATAGACTTCAAGGTCTTAAGTTGTCATATGTTAATAGTAAGTATTGGGGCCAAAATAAAAGAAAAGAGACTTTAAGGACCATTCTTGCCATTTGGGCAAACTTGCACCCAACAATAATTTAGCCTAGAAATTTCTAGGCATTTCATCACAACTAAAGAAGGGTGAGTGTGTTTAGTCCGGTTATGAGAGGAAGAGAGAAAAAGGATGGAAAACCTATCTTGGTGCTAGTAATCCAAGGAAGAAGATTGTGTTATCCTTTCATGAAGATAAGCCTCAAGTTCTTAAGAAAGAATCAAGATGAACAATTAAGGTTCAGCAAGCGAGGAAGATGATAATGGAAGAAGATGATGAGGATATGGATGTTTTGGTAGTTTAGCTTGGATGATCAAAGTAAGTAACTACGATTATTATATGTTAATATGAATGTTCTCATGTTATGTGTTATTGAATGAGTTATTAGGATTATGGCTTGGATTAGTAGGTTGGATTAGTAAAAAGTATGTTAGTGAGTAAGGCACAAGAGATAAATCATGATTTGGAAGGATTGAGGTATGTCTATGACTTTTTATGTGGTTAAAGTTATCATGCTTATGTGTTAAATGATTAATGTTGTCATGATAATGGTCATGAGATTGGAAGATCATAAGTTGAATGGTTAAGATGTTCTTGATACATATATGCGTGAATGGAAGTATTAATCATGAACTAATCTAATTGCTTACTAAGCGAAAGCTTACATTTTAGTGTTTCAATGTCCTTGTAGGTTTATGCGTAATGGAAAGAAAGTATTTGGATTATGGCTTAAAGATTAGAAAGCGGTTTTGTGTTAGGAGCTTATGTAGATACCGAGCTCAGGGTCAAACTTATCCCCCCCCCCCTCGGTTGGTCTTTTATTGGTTTGTAATGTGTAGTCAAGTGTCAAAATTATGTCTTTGTTGGTTACGGTAAAGTATGTCTAACAGTTCGCCTTATATACAAGTTTGAGTGTTTATATTCATGGTTAAAAGGGTGTTTGGCATAAGGGTAAATATACCCATTTTGAGTTATAAACGGGTAAAATGAATCTGGGAACGTTTTATTATGTTAGTATAATGATTTTTGAAAAGTTTGATGTAATACGGAGTAGTATGAGTCGTATGCAATAGAAACGGGTCAAAATGAAACAAAAAAGGCCTGCAGCCCAGCAACTGGCGGTTGGAAACCCAACCAGGCGGATGGGAGGTTTCTGTTGGGTCAAAATGGTCCTAACCGGGTGGCTGGAATACCCAGCCGGAGGTTGGGAGGTATTTTCAGAAATTGTCGATTTTTGAAAAATCATATCTTTTAAACCGTAAGTCGTCACGGGGTGCCACCCGGCGTTTCGAAGGTAATTGAGTCTAGTTTCATTTAAAAATGGTTTCAAGATCCGATTATTTATGGATTTTTGTCAATAGTAAAAAGAGTAACAGAGTGTCCATTAAGTGAAGTCGTTTTCGCGTAAAAGTCAAAGTTTTTGGTTAAAGTGGGCACGGGGTATTACATCAGAGCCCCAAGAAGAGTACTCGTTGGCTAGGGAAGTTCAACTTAGTAGAAAATTGATATCACATATCTAGTTACCTAGTTTCAGCTATAGCTTAGATTCAAAACCGTGTTGATGCACATATGCAGAAACCTAGATTATTACTTGTACAATAAAGTAACATTCCTGTTTCAGATACAGAAATATATTCATTTCGGATTAAGTTTCCATATACAAATCCAGATTCAGTTTCAGACCCAGTTATTAGTTGATATAGTACAGTACAGTTATTAATCAGAAACAATATACTTTAGCCACCACGTCAGATTTATTGTAGTTCACGTTACAAATTCAGACCCTTTTACTCAATAAGTCATCAGGACTTATCGTTCACAGTTTTCATGCTTTATAGGTTAGGTCATAAGGACGTTGGGGCTTGTAGATTACAAAGATGACTTAAGATATCGGTAATGTTGGGGTATATAGGTGACGAGCATCTAAACCATTCTTTATTATTCATCCTGTAAACGCCTCAAAGTTTATAATTATGTATCAGATTTGTAATAATCAAGTTTTGATATTAATGTATATATATCTATACATTATATATAACAGGAGGCATTTGACCAATTTAATGCCAAATAAGCACGGTCAATGCCTTATCATCAGCCATGTCATCAGTTTTCATCCACCTAAGAAACATTGGCAATTTTGCATAATAATTTTTGTGTGTTTTATAAAAAACAACAATTGAGATTCGAACACATAACCTTCCAATTGTTATGTGGTATCTTAACCACTGAACCACAATTTTTTATTTGTTAACATTCTGTAAGCCGAAAGTAATATGCTGCAACTATGGTAAATATTTTGTAGTACATATCCAAAAATTATATAGCACATATACCTTAATTATAATTTCACAATTAAAAACTTTAACCTAATCCCACACCATGTAAACTCACGTATACATTCACAAACACACACAAAACCTATGTGTTCCCTATAGGAGTCCTTAAGTCGGTACTTCCTACGGATGCTTTCGTGATCAGTGTTGGCCACCAATATCGTGTATACGTAAGTATATTATTTTTTTGATAAGTTTGACTTGCGTTAAATCGCGTAAACTACATGATTTTTTTCACATATTCTTAATCTTTTGTACTGAATGTTGATGGTTCGGTTATTGTTGTAGATTGTTTGGAATGTCGGTATCCATGTTGGTGGCAGTTATGATCAGTTATGTTCGTTTGTTAGTCTATCAGTAGTTTATTTTCTGTATATCAGTATATACCCCTGTGTCTTTCTGCTGACATTTGTTTTTTATGTGTGCGCGCAGGATCTTAGATTGCTTCTGGCGTGTGTTTGTTGTTGTTTTGATTCTCATTTGGAGTTTTGTTACAACTTAGGTTGTACTTATTCATTCTGTGTGCAGTATCCACATGGTATTTACCATTGCAATTCAGCTTATATAGAATTCTAATTAGATTGAACTTTGATCTATTTTAAATCCCTATATGGGTGTCGCGTAGGGGTCAACGGTTCAGAATTGGATTGGAATTTGTGTACTTTATTTGTAATGGACAATGGTTTAAGTGATACTAACTTTTTGCAACAGTGTTTTATTATAGTTACTCATCGAAGAGCATAAAATGATTTTCTCAATACGCCTGGTGACAGTAGCCACAGACCTTCTACGACTGAAGGTACGTACATTCATTAGTTCTTATGCCATTGGTTTGCTGCATAGTGGGTATAATTTTTATCGACATTTAAACTCTTTCGTTTTTTTTCCTTTTTTATTTATTTATTTATTTATTTATTTATTTTATTTTTTAATTTTATAGATTGGATTGAAAAGTGTGATTAGTGCATTGCAGGTAGCTAAAATACGTACAGACATCTTATTAACATTGTAATTTGATAGTTATATACAGAAGGGTGGCAAAGGGGTTTAACATTTGTCGGTTTTGTGAGAGTTGAGGTGGAAATTCTTTGTATTTTTTTCTCCATCAAACGAGACATTAATTGGATTGGAAAATGTCGATGTCAAAAAGGAGCTTCATATCACTGAACTAGACCGGGCTTATACTCATTCGGAATTCGATATCTCTAAATTAAAATAAGACTATTTTCGTAAGTTGCTTTTGCTGTTTATTTGATTACTGATATGTGTATTTTCCTCTCACTGGAAGGACCAAAGTTATATAATCAAAGCAACTGAATTTATATATGATTATATGATTATTTCAGATATGACAGGTTCAGATATGGCGTTGCGTACTTGGGATAGGGGGTAAAGGTGGCATGATTGTTGCTGAGATGAGAAGAGTCTATGACCATCTTATAAATGATGAAATTATCTGTTTCAGGTCCAGGTCCAAGTCCAGGTCCAGATCACCAGATGGGCGTGGAAGAGGAACTTGTATTTAGATTGTTGTGTCAAGCTATTTACGCTTACATATTTAGGAAACTTATCAGTCAAGTGGGTAAATTTAAAACACTTATATACATGCCTATAAGCCGGCAAAATAAGCTGATCAAAACATTCGATGATAGCTTCTTAATGTCTATTTATAAGTTGATTCAGGGTCAGAGGAAAGATTTCAAGCTAGGAATGACTATGTTACTTCATTATAAAAGTAATCGGCGAAGAATTGAAGAAACCTGAGCTTAAATCCAACCGGCTTTAAGAGCTGGAATAACGGTAACATGATTTTCACAAAATGCAACATGAATCAGTCATTCTCTGAATTTTTTGTACAAATTACTATACATGACCCGGATCATGAGAATTAGAGATACAAGAACACAAGATATAGAGTTTCAAGAGATTCCAAGGTACACATTTTGATTTACTATTCTTGACTGAGAATCCAGGCATCTTTAATACTCACTTCGATATGCAATATGTGCTCACGCACACGGTAACATGCACTCCTCACTCTACCAAGTCAGTTACAAATCTGTAATAGAATGTTTAAATTACCTTCTCCACCCCTGTAATTGGCAGACAAGAACCAGCGATATTAGGTACTTTCACTTGTGGGCAAGTGAGAGAGCGCTAGATAGAGAGTGAATGAGAATATGGTGCATAGGTTAATAGAGTGCGTGTGCATGGAGGATCTCCTATTAGCAACAAAACAGTCTATATTAGGTGTAGACCAATATGATTTGGTGGGTTGGCCTAACCTGACCAGACCTGTTTGAACCTTCGATAGTATTACTGTAGTATACTCTAATATGAGAACATGGATGGTTTAGTGTTTAGATTGATTTAAGGTTATGTTTTCTAGTGAGAAGTTAGAAAGAGAAAGAGATGAGAAAGTTGGGAGCCTTGTGTGAGAAAAACTTGTAGAATGTTAGATTGCAAATGAAGGTCCAACCCTTTCCCATGGGTGGGAAAGGGTATATATAGTTACAATAGAAACGCCCCTTGAAACGGGCTGTAGAGCGGGCTGACAGTGGGTAAAGACCCGACCCGACTCCACAAATACTAACTAATACTACACTACGTACTAACTAATATGATAATTACTACGAGCTACAATATGCTAAACTATACTCGGGGTGACCGAGTCTTCATATGAATAATCGTATTCCTAATAATCTCCCCCTAAGGGAGGTCACCCCGGAAAATAAGTGGAGAGTCATAGCATTCAGATCTTAGATGACATCATCGTAGCTCGTAATCTTTTGATTCTTCATTGTTGAGATCTTTGTGCATCAAGCGGTAGACTCTAGATGACACATTCAATATGGTGGATGATCTTTGGAAATTGTAACAGCTTCATCATCCAAATGATTGTCAGAGGGTCATCTATGAGCTGTAACGTCTCCATGTGATTCGAACATCTTAGTGATGACATGCTCACACTTGTCAGGATCATGATCTTTTACATCAGAGTTGTGATCAGCATCTTTTCAGCAATCGACAGCAACCGTCAGTATTTCCTGCAAGCAGACAGTTAGCAATAAATCGTCCGGTACTTATAGGTTTGGAATTAGAGATTGTCAACAGCATAGTGTGAAGACTCCTTCTAACCCTTGCCAAGACCGTTCCCAATCGGCAAACCCTAAAAGGATTCACACGACCTACCTAAGTAGATCAACGATTGGGTGAGTCGCAGGAGATCACCCCATGACTGTTGACTGTTTGTAACCATCGTGACCACTAAGCGTAATCCACAAGGAATTACCTAAGTGACCTGCTTTCAGGGCTGCTTGATGTTGACCCTGGCAGGAATTTCCATTCAATCACTGGGAGTTACAATAGTAACTTCCCTCATAAATGTTCTGGCAGATTGCTAAGATCTGCGTAGGACTCATAAGTTTACCACTGGTGTCCTTAATGTTGAACAACCAGGGTAGAAGTAGCACGTGTTCCTATGAGATCTTTGTATGCATCTCGAGGCTCTAGACTCAATAAGTGCATTTGGTTTTCCTATGCGGAGATTAGGGAGAGGTCTCCTGCTTCAATATCAACCATCTCTAAGAGATATGTCGATAGATTACACTGGTTCCCCGTGAGAATGAAACAAGTTCTTTTAAGAGAACTTGAGTGGCTAGAAGGTTTAGTGCATTGCGTCACTGGGTCCGTGACGTCTTGTCTTCAATACCGATGTCGCCTTAGCAACCATCGATAGATTATGAATTGAACCCGGTTTCTGCCCTAAGGTTGAATAATTGGAGGGCTATTTCTTTTCACCCTTTCTCATTTCATTTCTTTTTAATTCTTCAACCCCTTCTTTCTCCATTCTCACATTTCTCCTTTTTTCATAATCATACCTACAGACGTTCTAATACTATCTATTTGGTATTGTCCATGGGTAGATCCCTCCGGCTTTGGCGGATCATAGGATGGTTTTCCTAACCTTAGTCACCTTATAACTTCATGACTATCCTATGTTGCCATATTCCAAATCATTGAAAATTCTCTCAACGTGTTTATGATAAAGAAACACATTTTGTGAACACATTGAGAGTTTTGTCATTTTCAAATGCTCCCCCTTAACATGTGCTCATATGTATTGATTTGAAAATTTGCACATGTCGGGAATAGTTGCACTTTTTGAATTGATCTACCTTGAGTGAACATGACCGGGCATTCGAGATACGCTTACATCACTAGTTAAACTAGCTTGAAGTTATTACCCGGCCCGATCAGATTCACCCAAGGTTTCTCGAAACGGTACATTCTACTTAAACTAGTCCTCTTCGAGACACGCTTACATCACTGGTTAAACTAGCTTGAAGTTATTACCCGTCCAGGACTACTCCTTTCGATTCAGGACAATTGTGTTTTGTCAATTCATGAGTCAAGACTGAGATGCACTCATGTGAGATGCAAGAATCCATTTACACAAATCATTTTGCTCCCCCTCAATATGTGCATTGATATATGAAAGAGTTTGGCACATAGGAAAGAGCAGATTTTTGTTTTCATGTTCAAAAACATCACTTTTGAATCAGTTTTTCATATTTAAATCACATCTTCTCCCCCGATCAAAAATTTCAAATCAATTTGAGATTTGTGATCCCAAGTGATTTAAATGAGTATAAAGTTTTGGAGAAGGATGTGACATTTTTAAGAATGACTGATTTTGAGACAACATTTTGCTCCCCCTCAAAACTTGAGGGAGTATATTATGTGTTAGAGGTGATGAGTTTATAAATAATTTTGAGTTTAGCGAGGGACTCATGAAAAATTTATATCCTAACACATAACAATTGCATTAAATCCACTTGAGTTATGCATAAAGATCTTGTTTTGGATGACATATGGTTTTTGAAATTGTTCTCCCCCTCAATCGATGACACATTTAAAATTAAACATTTTGCATAAAAGATTAATTCTTATAGTATCGATTGAGTGGTAAATCATAAACCAAATTTTGAGTTTGTTTGATCTTCAAAAACCATGGTACCACCAAGTTTGGAACAAATATTTTCCCGAAGAATCATTGAAGGAAAAAATATTTGAGATGCAAAGAAGACTTCTCTTCTTTTACTAGAGATGATGCACTTAGGCGTACATCAAATTGGAAAGGCACGAATGTAAAGTAATTCATGCCTTTGTTAGGAACAGTCGTCTTTTTGGCGACGAACCTTCCCCAATATAAAGAACGGGTTGCTATCTGAAGTAATAGCAAACCATTTTGAGAGAATAGTGTTAGATACGACATGTTTTAGAGGACATTATTAATAAAGGAACTCTTGCTCAAGCATATGTATGTTTCTGTGTCATTATTGAATGACATTTCTAGAAGTGCACATAATATTGATTAGACAAGAGACATGTCGAGAGAAGAATATTTTTGGTTTTTATGATTTTATGATTTTTTTTTTGAAGATTTTATATTTTTCTATTTTCCTTTTGATTTTGATATTATGTACAAAGGATATATAAAGCAACCCCTTTACTCCTCCTTATCTTCCTGAAGACTTATGAGATCCTCAGGAGTGAGACTCTTCATACCAAGGCGAGGGAGGATAAATTGAAATCGATCCCTAGAAAGTGCTTTGGTAAAGATATCAGCTAGCTGGAACTCAGTCCTCACAAAGTAAAGTTCCACAATTCCTTTCTCAACTTGTTTCCTGATGAAGTGATGTCGAATGTCAATGTGCTTAGTTCTTGAGTGCTGGACATTGTTGCAGCGAAGTGCAATCGCACTTTTGTTGTCAGAATACATGGGAATCTTGTTGCATACAAAGCCATAGTCCGAAAGTTGAGATCTCATCCATAAGATCTGAGCACAGCACGAGGACATGGCAATGTATTCAGCCTCTGTATGTAGGATATTGAAGTACTCATTTGTTTCTTTGAAGACCAACTAACTAGCTTGTTACCCAAGAACTGAGCACCCCCAAATGTACTTCGACGAGTATCCTGACATCCCGCATGGTCAGCATCCGAATAGGCTGTGAGTGTCATAGAAGTGTCCTTTGGGTACCATAGGCCCAAGTGGATTGTTCCTTTAAGATACCGAAAGACTCTCTTGATAGCTTCCAGGTGTTTCTTGGTAGGTTTGGATTGATACCGAGCACACATGCAAACTGCAAATAGTAGATCCGGTCTGCTAGCAGTAAGATACATTAAGGAACCAATCATGCTTCGATACTTGGTTTGTTCAACTGGGATCCCAACATCATCTTCATCAAGTTTTGATCTTTCCATCATAGGGGTATCAACAGCGTCACATGAATCGAATCCAAATTTCTTCAAAATTTCATTAGCATACTTGGATTGATTGATGAAGATCCCATTGGGATTCTGAGATATTTGCAAGCCTAGAAAGAAGGACATTTGACCCATCATGGATATCTGGAATTCAGAACTCATCTCTTGGGAGAAACGATCACACTCTTTGGGATCAGAAGAGGCAAATATTATATCATCTACGTAGATTTGTACATGAAGAAATGTTTTGCCCATTTTTCTGGTAAAGAGTGTAGGATCAACAGCACCTTTGGAGAACTTGTTGTCAAGAAGGAATTTTGACAAGGTGTCGTACCACGCTGTTGGGAATTATACTAACAGTTACCACGGTTAAGTGAAGATGTTACAACTGCAGAAGATTGTACTTGCAGTGGAAACTCATTACCACTGCAAGAACATATATTACCACTGCTTATTAGATAACTGTTAGGAAACGTGTTTAGATAATTATAGAATAGATCTTGTGTATATCTTATTCTATTAGCATTATACTTATCTTGTAGAAGAGGACTCCTTGTGCTATAAAAGGAGATCCTAGGTTAAAGGTTAGATATACGTTTCTAGAGCTTCAAGGTGTAACCCTAGTGATATCAAGATCACTCGTATTATTATCATTAATAATATTGGAGCTAATCGTTTGTTTACATACATTATTCTTATTCATATACAACTGTCTTACTCACAATCAAACTTCTAAGTGTTACTAAGTAGATTCCGCATACTTAGTGATATAACTCAAAGTATCAATCTAATACAAGTTCAAGGTGTTTAGATCCATCAAGTGGTATCAGAGCCAGGCTTTGATACTTTGATTTAGAAGACTCTAGTTCACTCAGAATAATCAATGGAGACAGAAACCAGTAACTCAAACATTGCTGCTAAGCTTCCAAAGCTTAAGTTGAATGACTTTGAGATGTGGAGGTTAATGATCGAGCAATTCTTTATGGTCCAAGACTACACACTCTGGGAGATCATTATGGTTGGAAATTCTTTCAAACCAAGTTCTACTTCAGAGATGGTAAATGGCAAGGAAGTAATTAAGGTAAACACTGGACCTGTTACTAATGATGAAAGACTACAGCTGAAGAATGATCTGAAGGCCAGAGGTTTGTTGCTGATGACACTTCCCAGAGACCAAGTTCTTGCATTCAGCAAGTACAAGACTGCAAAGACTCTTTTTGATGAGATCTGTGAAGTTTTTGGTGGTAATGATTCCACCAAGAAGACTCAAAAGACCTTGCTGAAGCAGACTTATGAAAACTTTGGTTCAACAAGTAATGAATCTCTTGATAGCATCTTTACAAGGCTACAAAAGATTGTTACTCAACTCACTGTTTTTGGGATTGAGGTGGAAAGGGAAGATCTTAATCTAAAGTTCTTAAGAAGCTTACCCTCTGAGTTTGGAACCAATGTTGCTGTGTGGGAGATAAGCCAGATTTGGAGACCATGAAACTTAATGATTTGTACAATAACTTCAAGGTTATTGAACAAAGATTGAAGAAAGCTGGCAAAATAAGCTCAAGTTCAGGAAGTGTAGCACTCATATCATCATCTCTTGATGATAGTTCAGATAAAGAAAGTGACAGTGATGATGACAGTGCTAACATTGTTGTTTCCACTGGTAGTGGAAGTGTTTCCACTGGTAGCTCAAAGAGACAGATTGCAGGACTTAGTGACACTACTTTTTATGCCTTTATATCAAGTCAAGTGGGTGGTTCAATTCTCAATCATGAGGATTTGGATCAAATTGATGAGGATGATATGGAGGAGATGGATATTAAATGGCAAGTGGCATTACTAAGCCTAAGGACAAAGAAGTTTTGGAAGAAGACTGGAAGAAAGATCAACATCAGTGGCAATGAAACAGTAGGTTTTGACCAAAAGAAGGTGGAATGCTATAATTGTGACAAGAAGGGGCATTTTGCCAGGGAGTGCAGAAAGCCAAGGAAGTCTGACAACAGGTCAACTTGGTACAAGCAGGACAAGAAGAAGGAACCTACTACTGATGAGCCAAAGGGGCTATTGGCTATTGATGGAGTAAGCTTTGATTGGAGCTTTATTACTAAGGAAGAGGAAGATGATTCAGAGTCTGCAATGGTTGCTACAGAGCTTGCACTAATGGCTTTTTCTGACTCTGAGGTACAAACTGATAATGCTTGTTCTAAATCTTGTAAGGCCTTAAAAGAGTATGAGAAAATTAAAGCACAATATGATGAACAATTGCTAGAGTTAACTCATACTAATTACAACTTAGCAAATCATAAAAGAGGCCTAGGAGTTTTAGAAACTCAATTAGAGCATTAGAGGGCAAATGAATCTAAGTTCAATGATGATATTGCAGTATTAAGGAGAGACTTAGATTATCAGGTTGCTGTAAATAAGGTTCTTAGAGAAGAACTAGAAAAGGTTAAGATGGCTAGTGAGAATATTATGATAACTAAGCAAACACTGGATCATCATTCCAAGTGTATTGACAAAATTTGGGAAGCCCAAGTTGTGAGCAAAGCCAAATCAGGAATTGGATACAAAACAGTTCCACCACCTCTAAGAGGTGTTCCATCACCTCCTGGCATTGACTTAGCTCACACAGGATTAGAGGAATTCCAGGAACCACATATGACCTATGGACCAAAGTTTGTTAAACTAGTTGAAATTGAAAAGGTTCAGGTTGAGGTTGATATATTTGATAGTGCGAGTGACTCATCTCTTAAAGATGAAAATTTGAATGTTGAGTCTAAACCTAGTGTTCCTGAGAATGTTAAAGTGGAGGTTAAAAGAAGTATTCCTGATATAGTCAAAGAGAAGCCTAGGTCACAACCTAATTTCACTAGGCCCACTACTAGATCTGCAGAAATGTACAGAAGTAGGTCACCAACTCCTAGGGGTAATATGAGGAGTTGGAATCATGTTAAATCTAGGCAATTTGGTAGTGATTTTGTGTTCAATAACAAACCCTGTCATATATGTGGTAGCTTTGACCATTTGTCTTATAGTTGTACCTACCACTTGGGAAGAAGGGAAGTGTATGGGAATACTAGGGTGCATAGACAAAATGCTAATCACTTAACTCACCCAAATCCACTTAGCAAGATGATTCCCAGGTCTGTTTTGCTTCATTCTGGCATTAAACCAATTTCCACTGCTAGACCAGCAGTTGCCACTACCATAAATAAAAACAGAGTTTACCCTAAGCCCCCTGTTACTACTTTTGTTAAATCTACTCAAACAGGGAAAAAGACCAATTTTGAAAAGAAAGTTAACAATAATCAAAAGTGGGTACCCAAAGTTTCAAAACAAGCAGTTTCCACTGCTAAGCCAGCAGTTACCACTGCAAGGCCAAAGGTTACCACTGGTGGGTCTGTTAACAAGAAAAGGGTAAATATGGGAAATGCTGTTAAGGCCTCAGCACGTTGGGAATGGAAACCAAAAGGAACCATCACCTCAAACCATCCCAATGGTGTATCAATGACCTTTGATAGATTTAATTATATTGATACAGGAGGCAGATCCAAGTCATTTGTGGCTTGGGTCCCCAAAAGGAACTAATTCCTTTATTTTGTGTGCAGGGACATTCAAAGACTACAAATGATCAAGGATACTCAGACAGTGGATGTTCCAGGCACATGACTGGCAATAAGTCCTATCTTTCAGACTTTCAACCTTATGATGGACAATTTGTCAGCTTTGGAGGAGGAATTGGTGGCAAAGTTTCTGGCAAAGGAACAATCAAGGCTGGAAACATTGATTTTGAAGATGTGCAGTATGTGAAAGAACTCAAGTACAACCTTTTCAGTGTGTCACAGATGTGTGACAAGAAGCATAGAGTTCTTTTCACAAAAGATGAATGCTATATCTTATCTAAGGATTACAAGCTCCCTGATGAAAGCGATATTTTGCTTAAAATCCCTAGAAAAGGAAATCTATATAGCATTGACATGAAGAACATAGTGGCTAATAATGATGTTACTTGCTTGCTTGCTAAAGCCACTTTGGATGAATCAATGCTTTGGCATAGAAGATTGGGTCATGTTAACTTCAAGACCATCAACAAGATTGTGAAAGATGGACTTGTCAGAGGTCTACCAGAGAAAAGATTTGAAAATGACCAAACTTGTGTTGCCTGTCTCAAAGGAAAGCAACACAGAGCTTCATGCAAGACCAAAGCATTCAATTCTATTGATCATCCACTCTTTATGCTGCATATGGACTTGTTTGGTCCTACTTCTGTGAGCAGCATCAATTTGAAGAAGTATTGTCTTGTTGTAACTGATGATTTTAGTAGATTCACATGGGTTTTCTTTTTAAGAACCAAGGATGAAACCACAGGCATCCTTAAGACATTCATCACTGAAGTTGAAAATCAATTTGAAAAGAAAATCAAGATCATCAGGTGTGACAATGGGACTGAGTTCAAGAATAAAGTTATGGATGATTTCTGCAGAGACAAAGGTATTAAAAGAGAATTTAGTGTTGCAAGAACTCCTCAACAAAATGGAGTTGCAGAAAGAAGAAACAGAACACTAATTGAGGCTGCTAGAACCATGTTAGCTGATTCAAAGCTTCCAGTGACTTTTTGGGCTGAAGCAGTTAACACTGCTTGTTACATACAGAACAGGGTTTTAGTGGTCAAAACAAAGAACAAGACACCTTATGAGTTGTTTAGAGGAAGACCTCCTACTTTTGAGTTTATGAGGCCATTTGGGTGTCATGTTACCATTCTCAATACCATTGATCATCTGGGCAAATTTGAAGAAAAGTCTGATGAAGGCTTCTTTGTTGGATACTCTATGGTTAGCAAGGCTTTTAGAGTCTATAACTTAAGAACAAAGAAGATTGAAGAGAACTTGCATGTTCAGTTTCTTGAAAATAAAGCAAACATGGCAGGTTCAGGACCAGATTGGCTATTTGATCTTGAAACATTATCAAATACAATGAATTATGTTCCTCTCACTTCAAGCACTGGAGACAAAGATCTTGAAGATTCAGAAGAATTCATTGATGAAGATGAAGCTTGTAAAGATGATGAAGATCAAATTGTTATGCCACTTTGGGACTTTGTTGATAATTCTGAAAAGACAAGTGATGCAGATGGTGTGAATTTTGATGTAAATAAAGATATTCCTACTAGCAGTGGTAACTCCATTCCCACTGCTACACCAGAAGTCTCCACTGTCAGCCCAAATGTGGAACATACTTCTCAGGAATCACCAAGTGATGATGTAGAGATCTCAAACATGTCTACAACATATGATATTCCTAACACATCACAGTCTTCAATTCACAAAGTGCATCCACTTGATAATGTTATTGGTGAACTTCAATCAGGTGTGAAGACTAGAAGACAGACAAAGAAAGATGATATTCATGGGTTCATAAGTGAAGTGTATGAGTCCAAGAAACATAGTAAAAAGAATGAGTGTTTGTTTTTCTGTTTTCTCTCACAGGTGGAGCCTAAGAATGTGTATATGACTCTAGGAGAATCTAGCTGGGTTGAAGCTATGCAAGAAGAGTTGTTGCAGTTTAAACTTCAAAAGGTTTGGGTTCTTTGTGACTTGCCTGATGGTATGAAGGTCATTGGTACTAAATGGGTTTTTAGAAACAAGAAAGATGAAAGAGGTATTGTAATCAGGAACAAAGCTAGATTGGTTGCTCAAGGATACACTCAAGAGGAGGGTATTGATTATGAAGAAGTTATTGCTCCTGTTGCTAGGATTGAGGCTATTAGATTGTTTTTAGCCTATGCATCATTTATGGGCTTTACAGTCTATCAAATGGATGTTAAGAGTGCCTTTCTATATGGTACTATTGATGAGGAGGTATATGTCTCTCAACCTCCCGGCTTTGAAGATCCTCAACACCCAAATAAAGTATATAAAGAACCTCCAGGCTTTGAAGATCCTCAACACCCAAATAAAGTATATAAAGTGGTTAAGGCTCTTTATGGCTTACATCAGGCTCCAAGGAAGTGGTATGAAACCTTAGCTACTTATTTATTGAATAATGGGTTTCATAGAGGCAAGATTGACCAAACTTTGTTCATCAAGAAAGACAAAGGTGATATTCTACTTGTTCAAGTATATGTTGATGATATTATCTTTGGTTCTACTAAACAAGAGATGTGCAAAGGGTTTGAGAAGCTGATGAAAGATGAATTTCAGATGAGTTCTATGGGAGAACTTACATTCTTTTTGGGGCTGCAAGTACAACAGAGTAAGGAAGTCATATTTATCAGTCAAGACAAATATGTGGCTGAGATCATTAGGAAGTTCAAGTTTACTGATGCAAAACCTTCAAATACCCCTGCTGACAAGACCACTCATCTATTGTTGAAGAATGCTAGTGGTGCTAATGTTGATGTTCACACTTACAGATCTATGATTGAAGAATGCTTGTTTTTGGAGTCACTTGAAATCTTGCACAAGCAATTTCTTGGATGTAGATTGGTGTCATGGCAGTGCAAGAAGCAAACTATGGTTGCTACTTCAACCACTGAAGCAGAATATGTTGTAGCTGCTAGTTGTTGTGCTCGGATCCTTTGGCTTCAAAATCAATTATTGGATTATGGGTACAATTTCATGAACACCATTATCTATATAAACAATAGTAGTACCATATGCATTATTAAAAATCCTGTGCAACACAATAAAACTAAACATATTGAAATTAGACATCACTTTATAAGAGATTGTTTTGAGAAAAAGCTTATTAATGTTGTCAAAATCCATACTGATGACAATTATGCTGATTTATTAACAAAAGGGCTTGATGTGGGTAGATTTCAATACTTGGTAACAGGTATTGGAATGCTAAATCCATAAATCTTTGATGTATAATACTTTTCAGTGTTGCAGGATAGTTTTTAGGTACTAATATTGTTTGTATTGTATGTATGGTTTTCTACTAATTTGTATGCAGAGTTATCAAGAGCACAGTGGAAATAAACGTACAACAGTGGAAAGATTGGTGATAAAAAGGAAGAACAAAGAGTACTTTTATTGATAATAAGAAGAGTACATAACAACCATCCAGAAAACATTGTCACCAAATTAGAAAACCATCACAAAAGACATGAACCTACAACCTAACACCTACTCCATAGGTTTCTTTCCTTTTCCTTCATACTGATGCTTACCCTTGGAAGTCTTCTTTCTCTTGTCATCAAAAGAAAGTTGTTTCCTTGGACAAGCAAGTCCCAGAACTTGCTTGGGAGGCCTTGGTGCTTGAGTAGGCTTTTCAACAGCTGGCCACTTCATGTTGTTTATTGCAGTTGTCAATGCTGTGGTGAGGGCCTTTGGAAGCTCTTTGGAAAGATCAAAGGTTGGATCATTATCATCATCAGATGAAGAGCTTAAATAAAACTCAAGTGATGGAGCAGGATCAGCTGAAATCTTCTTGTTGGGCTTCATGCTTGAAGATGTAGCAGTTGCTGCACTTGGTGGAAAATATCCACTCCATCCAGCTGAAAGTTCTTCAGAGTCTGAGTAGTAACTGATTTCCTCATCTGAGGAGTCATCAGAAGAGATGTAGATTAAAGGAAACCAACTCATGATGATGCTTAGGGTTTGTGTTATTGAAGCTGATTTTTGATGAGAGATACAGGTGTTTGAGCCCCCTTTTATATGCAAAGTCAAGGTCGAATTCTAGTTAATGAAGAATATTTACTCCTACTTGTTTTGGTAGGTTGGAGGAGTAAATTTGGTTATTATCGGGTTGACTTTTGGAAGATATTTTTGTAAATAGTAACTTGGTTAAAAAGTTACTTTGGGTTAATCTTTATGAGTTAAGTTGAAAGTTACTTTGGTTTGCAGCATACAACCCATATTATTGGAGTCATTGGAGTAATAAGGTGTGTATCATAGACACACAACAAATGGTTATTGATTCACCATGTCTAATCCACATAAGAATCAACTAGTCCAGAGCAAACGGCTACTGGTAAAGACTTATCAAATCCGTTTATGGTTGATAGTTTTCCAAAAACTAGGTCATCAACTCACCATACTCCAAGTGATCAAGAGTTGGCTAGTCCATAGCAAACGGCTCATGGTAAAGACATATCAAATCCGTTGATAGCTGGTAGTTTGCTAAAAACTATGATAAGAGCAGCAAATTTTCATGTTTTATTCACCACTGCTCTTTGATATGCTGTGAAAATTTTACCACTGCTAGTTCATTAGTTACCACTGAAAGAGTAATTTTTCCACTGATGAACTAGTCGTTACAACTGTTGTGTCAGTAATCTATTTTTTACTAGCCGTTGTAAATATAACCGTCTTTCCTTATTAATAGGGTAAAATCTTTTGTGAATTATCTCCTTACTTATTATAAATTATTCTTTTCCAAAGATAATTCTTTCTAAAGATAATTCACATTGCGCAACCTCCTCAAACCCTATTAGTATAAATTGATCATCATACGGCTTGCTTTTTATCTTGATTACTAACACTTTTATTCTCTTTTTCACAAATATCATGGCGATTCTAAAATTTGTCGAGGAGCACAACCAAGTGGCCTACCTACAAAAGTCAAACGAGAAGAGTGGCCCTGTTTTTCATCAGATTGTGGATTTTCTAAACACAACTCATATAAGGTATGCCTTAACTATTAATCCCACAATCTATGTCTCTTATATCAAACAGTTCTGGAACATTGTGGAGTCCATAACTCTTGAACAGGGAGACACACATGAATCTGTGGATGCACTAAGAGCCACAGTTGATGGGGTAACTATTGATGTTACTGAGTCATCCTTGAGGAGAATTCTCCAATTGGATGATCTCAATGGTATCATCACATTACCTAATTCAGAAATTTTTACTAATATTGCTTTAATGGGGTATGATACATTTGAACAAAAAGTTACTTTTAGAAAAGGATGTTTTTGTCCCCATTGGAGATTTTTAATTCATACTCTTTTACATTGCCTAAGTCCTAAGAAAACATCTTATGAACAATTTGCATCAACCATGGCTTATCCTTTGGTTTGTTTGGCAACAGATAGGACTTTCAATTTTTCAAAGTTTATTTTCAATAATATGAAAGGCAATGTAAAGAGTTAATATAAATTTTTGATGTATCCAAGGTTTGTGCAAGCAGTGTTAAATGAGTTTCAACTGCAACCTCACAATAGAATTTATGAGCCTTCCTGTCTTAAGCCAAAAGTTTTTCAAAACATGAGTAAGGCTTCAGATCTTTGGAATGGGGAGGTTCATCCACTTTTTCCTCAAATGCTTGCTAAAATTGCTCAAGTACAGGGTGAAGATGCAACCATCCCAGTTGTATCCCAAAACACACCCACTATTGTTGTTCCACCAATTCAACATACCCCTGTTGTAACTCACACTTATGAGAGAAGGTCTAAACAGCCAACTTCTCTCATCTCAACATTGCATGTTGCTGAAACTTTTGGTTTAGGGACAAGCAGTGGTGGTTCAAGGCTTAATCCTAGTCCAACTAGGGAAGAGCCTGAATCAATGCCTCATGATTCACCTCTCCCAATAGGTTACACAGTTGGAAGTGATGAAGGCAGTGTGCAACTACCTGAATTGATGGACATTTGTACCAAATTAGTCAAGCAGGTTTCAGCTCTGGAGAAAGATCTGGCACAGACCAAAGAACAACATGCCACAGAGCTGAATCAATTAAAGGCTGAGAGTCAAAGATTGCAGAATGAAGTTGAAGATCTCAAGAAGAAAAGACCTGCTAAAGTTGTGTTATCTTCATCATCTTCACCTCAGGATGAGTTTTCTGCTAGTTCTACTAAAGATTTGGGAGATTCTTCCAAACAGGGGAGGAAAACAGATGCAGAGTTTAAGGGGAGGAGTACTCATTTTGAAAAAATGTTTGCTGAGCTCAATGATTCTGAAAGTGCTCAAGCAAGAGATGATGTAGCTGAGACTGAGGGGAGGAAATTGGATTTTGAAGATATGGATGCAGAGGTTGGTTTTAACTTTGATGATTTAGTTGGAACTGCTCAACCAATTTCCACTGAAGCAGAACAAGTTCCCACTAATCAACCTATTTCCACTGCAAGTGAAAAAGTTCCCACTGCTACTCAAGAAATTACCACTGTAGAGGAAGAAGCTGCCAGAATAAGATCAGTCAAAGGAAAAGCTATTGTGATTGGTTCAGAACAAGAGCTTACAAGAAAGATTTCTAAGAAAGAACAAGCTCAAATTAATTTTGATGCAAGATTGGCAGAGGAACAGCAAGCAGCAGAGAAAGAAAGAAAGAGAAAGCTAGAGGAAGATGAAGTTGCTAGTTTTATGGAAGCAAAGAGGTTGGATAAACTTGAAGCTGTTATGGCAGAACCAATTTCAAGTGTCTCACCAACTGTCATACATGAGAAACCTCCATTGTTTAATTATGTGCCTACAGAAGAAGAGATTGACTACTTGATTAATAATGATCAAATAATCAGGAAGAAGGCCATTGAACTTATTGCAAATACAACCTTGAATGAAGACCAAAAGCCTGCTCAACTTAAAGATTTCATTCAAATGAAGAATCAGCAGGCTCTTGATGAAATCATTGAGGATGTTAGAAAAGGTCAAAAGAAGCCAAGGAAACTTACAAAGGCACAGATCATTGCTGAGATGAAGACTTTTTGTTGCCATGTTGGTAATATGAAGATGGCTCAATTCAAAGGAATGTCACATGATCAGGTTGAAGGTATTTACTACAGGATCAAAAGACAAGATAGTAATTTCATTCCAATGGATCAAGAACCTATTGTAATGAAAACAAAAAGGTCTGGAGTGAGTCTTGGATCAAAAGATGTAAAGAAATTGAAGACTCAGGAATCATCTCAAGCAGATGAGGGTCCTAGCAAGTTGACAGAAGAGCAAGTTACAAACATGTTGTTCATAGAGACTGATGTACTTAATATTGAACCTCTACAAGCAAAATATCCAGTTGTTGGTTGGGAGATCTTTTCTGATAGTTTTGGTGTAGCTTGGAAGATCATTAGAACTGGAAGTGTCACAAACATTTGCAGAGATTTTGAAGACATTGTTAGATCTTGTGATAAAGAAGACTTGGATACTTTGTGGAGAATTGTTCAAGATCAGTTCAAGAAGGATGAACTTGTTGATGTCAAGGCTAAGGAGTAATGGGTTCACTTCAGAAGATTATATGAACCTGACCCAAGTGATAGATATTGGAGATTTGAAGCTCATGGTACAAGAACTTTGTGGAAATTCTATGATTCAAGTTCTGTGCATCATCTTTCTACTCAAGATGGAGTTGATGTCTTTATGTTGGCTGAGAAAGAATATCCGTTGAGACCTGGAGTATTGACAATGATGTTGTCAGAGAAGCTTAGGTGCTGGGAAAGAACTGAAGTCATAGATGATTTGCTACAAAGGATTTATGATCAAAGTGTGAGAGCTGATAAAGAGTTAAGAAGAAAAAGATAAGTGTTTGGAAGAATTCCCATATCCTCATGTTTGCTGAATACTTGAAGAAACTTATTGATTTATGTATTAATCATAAGTTAGGGGAGGATTGTTGGGAATTATAATAACAGTTACCACGGTTAAGTGAAGATGTTACAACTGCAGAAGATTGTACTTGCAGTGGAAACTCATTACCACTGCAAGAACATATATTACCACTACTTATTAGATAATTGTTAGGAAACGTGTTTAGATAATTATCGAATAGATCTTGTGTATATCTTATTCTATTAGCATTATACTTATCTTGTAGAAGAGGACTCCTTGTGCTATAAAATGAGTTCCTAGGTTAAAGGTTAGATATACGTTTCTAGAGCTTCAAGGTGTAACCCTAGTGATATCAAGATCACTCGTATTATTATCATTAATAATATTGGAGCTAGTCGTTTGTTTACATACATTGTTCTTATTCATATACAATTGTCTTACTCACAATCAAACTTCTAAGTGTTACTAAGTAGATTCCGCATACTTAGTGATATAACTCAAAGTATCAATCTAACACAAGTTCAAGGTGTTTAGATCCATCACACACCCTAGGAGCTTGTTTAAGTCCATAAATGGCCTTCTTCAAGCGATACACATGGTTAGGGCGTTCAGGATCCATGAATCCTTCGGGTTGACTTACATACACCACTTCTTTAAGATCGCCATTTAAAAATGCAGTCTTAACATCCATCTGATACACCACCATATTTTGACTAGCAGCATTTGCCAGAAATATTCTTATGGCTTCAATTCTAGCAACTGGTGCGAAGGATTCTTCAAAGTCAATACCCTCTTCTTGATGATATCCGTTTGCCACAAGCCTAGCCTCGTTCTTTAATACATCTCCATGCTCATCAAGTTTCACTTTAAATATCCATTTGAGAGCAATGATCATAGCACACTCAGGAGGCGGTACTAATTCCCACACGTCAAGTCGATCAAACTCATGAATTTCATCCACCATAGCAGTGAACCATGAGTGTTTAGACATTGCATCCTTGAAATCTTTTGGCTCAACTTTAGAGAGGACAGAATTGAAGAAGCACCACAAAGCGTCGGTAGCAAGTTGCTTACGGGTTGATACCGGACGTGAGGGGTTTCCAATAATGTTGTCAATTGGGTGGTCATTTGTCCATTTCCTAAGGTGTTCATGAGGTTGAGGGTAGGGAACTGAGGTAGCCGTGTTAGATTCATCTGAGGATGTAGCATCATTTGACGATTCAGGAGCAAAGATGTTAACAAACGGCTCATTATCGGGTGGAGCGAAGGGATTCTCATCAAAAGAATTATCTACAGCTGCTACTCGTTGTATAGATGAGGATTGACCATTAGATGTGGTAATTGAATGACTAATGGTGGGAGCTTCAGGATCCCATGATAACGAAGTGGATGGTCCAGAATTAACATCTAGGACATTAGCTACCCCAGCTGGTTGTGGAACGACTGTGGCTTCTGGAGCATCCACATTTTGAGGTTCAAAGTATTCATCAAACATGGGGTCAAATAGCTTTTTCCAATCATCACTTGTAGGAGGTACGAAAGGAGTAGCAGGAGTGGGATTCTGTACAAGGCTGGAGCTTATAGGTCCAGGAGACAAGAGGTTGGGTACGGGTCCAGAACTTGATTGTCCAGGAACCAGTTGCTCTGTCAGCTCATCGAAAGTAACGTGGATTGTTTCCATTATGTCTCTGGTACGTTTATTGTAGATTCGGTATCCCTTTCGTTCTGGAGCATAACCAACAAAGAAACCAATGTCAGCCTTGGCCTTGAGTTTCCCAAGGTCTTCACTGTCATTTGTTGGATAGCACAATGCACCAAATACACGAAGAAACGAAAGATCTGGTTTTCTGCCATGAACCAGTTCATATAGAGTCTTGCAGTGGAGAGGATGTATCAAGGATCTGTTCTGTGTATAACATGCAGTTGCAATCGCCTCAGCCCAAAGAAACATAGGAGCTTTGGAGAAGATGAGCATAGTCCTTGCGGCTTCAACTAAGGTGCGATTGCGTTTTTCAACAACTCCATTTTGTTGAGGAGTATGTGGAATGCTCTTTTGATGACTAATTCTAACACCTTCATAAAATTGAGTAAGTTGTTTGTTCACAAACTCCGTTCCATTATCAGTACGAATGAATCTAACTGTTTTGTTGAGACGAACTTGCAACATCTTTATGAGTTTGATGATGGTTTCCGGAGTTTCGTCTTTTGATCGCAGAAACTTTACCCACGTGAATCGAGAGAAATCATCAACAATAACAAGCACATATTTCTTTCCATTGATACTTTGAATCCTCATTGGTCCACAGAGATCCATGTGAAGAGTATGTAGAACTTCCATGATGGAGTTGACAGTCTTGGGTTTATGGGTGTGCTTTTTGCTCTTGCCCATTTGACATGCGGAACACAAATGGTCTTTCTCATACTTAAGTCTGGGCAACCCTCGAACAAGATCCTTACGTGTGAGTTCATTGATGGTACCGAAGTTCAAATGGTTTAAACGACGATGCCACAACCATGATTTGTTCTTAGAGGCTTTAGAGAGCAAGCAAATTGGAGAGGACCGTAGCATGTCTTCGATAGAGATGGTATAAAGATTAGTGCCCCGACTTCCCTTGAGGAGATCAACACCATCTAATTCTCTAACAAAACAGGTGTGCTTTCTGAAAGCAACTTCAAGATCAGAATCACAGAATTGACCAACAGAAAATAGATTGTGCCCAAGTCCTTCCACGTAGTAAACTCTGGATATAACACTGTCTCCAAAAACGTAATCACCATAACCCATTATAGGTCCAAAATGGTCGTTCCCAAATCTAACCGTACCAATAAACTTTTCCACGAAATTCTTAAGCCGAGAGCGATCTCCAGTCATATGTTTTGAGCAGCCTGAGTCCAAATACCAAAGGACGATTTGTACGACCTGCATTTGAAACCAGACAATGGTGGATAACTGAAAAAGCTGGAGCCCCACAAACAGTTGGGGTCCGTTTGGTTAGCACACACAAATATTGGATTATCATATGTTACAGATATCTCACTGGAATTTTCACATTTTGATGCACTAGAACTAGGAGTGGTACTAAGTGCTTCTATTGGGAACATTCTACCAGTAGGTCTCCACCTCTTAATAGGCACCACTTTGGAGTTAGTGATCCTAGTCATTGGGCACTTTTCACCTAGGGTGAATTTCCTTCCAGTAGGTCTCCATTGATAACCAACATTAGTGAACACTTTTCCTGTTTTATTCCATACTTGTTTTACCCTTTTAACACTCGAAACATTCATAACAGGAGATTTCATAGTGGATTTAAGAAAGGACACAACACAGGCATCATGATTACCATAAAATAAACATTTGTCACAAGTCTTACAAATAGCACCAGAATTCGAATTAATTACATCATTGTTAACACAAATGTTTGATTCAGCTCGATTCTTTTCATTAAGCAAAACTTTATTGTTCCTAGAGGATTCTTCTACTTCCTTCATAAGTGTACTCTTAGCTGGCAAAGTCCTATCATTCTTTGTATTGCAACTAGGTTGTGACTTGCTAGCTTTAGATACACCTTTTACTCCTGTAAAAGCAATGACGGGAACATTAGTATGATTAGTTGCAACTTGTTTACCGGTGATCATGATGGTGGATTGTGACATGGTTTGGGGATAATCAAATGTAACATGTTTGTTGCCACTGTTGGAGTGCGACGCAAATGACCTATCCGGCTTGTTATCATTCTTGGGGCATGATCCTATAGCATATTCTAATAATTCCTGGGCTCTATTAGTGAGGAAGCATGCACCAACAATAACATCATCCTGTGGTTTAGGTCTCCTCTTTTCCTCAATGGTTTCTCTAAGCATAGCCAGGCAGTCCTTAAGATATCTAAGATAGTTGCTATGAACTAACTTATTGTTCCTAAGGGGAAGAGAGACATTCACAGCATCACACGCATATTTCTTACAAGCATGTACATTGGAGATTGCATGATCACATGAAACGACGGGCATTTTAGCCTACCATAGTCTTTAGATTCTCAATTTCGTTTAGCAAAGAAGTGACTTTTTCATTGTTTTGGTCACGCGTTATTTTAATAGACTCAAATAACTCTTTGTAACGTTGTTTAGCGTTAGACATTTTTGCACGAAGCCACTCATTTTCATGTTGTAATACATTGATAATGCCTTGTTTCTGACAGTTTTGAGAATCTATCGACATCTGGTAATTGGTATTGGTCACGTTGCCTTTGTTCGACTTTAATTGTGCAATTTGGGCCCTCAACTTCTGAATCGTGTTTGAGTTAGCTTGAATTACGTCATCCTTTTTGGCTAATTCAAAACATGTGTCAAACTCAGGAGCATCCGAAGGTGTCTTGGCATTTGATAATTTTATGTTTTCTTTCAGATGTTGGTATTTTAGTTGCAAGTTAAAATTATCAACTTCTAGTTTTGAAAAGCTCCTGACCATGTTATCATGGTCGTCGTTTTTAATTTTCTAATTTAGTTTGTAATTCTCCCCCTCAAGCTCAATCACACGATTCTCAAATACATTTAAAGTAATTGACATTTCATGAAATTTCTGAGCAGATAGGGCAGAGCCAGTAACAGTGTAAAAGACATCTTGTGCAATGCAATTAGCAATCAAGTTCTCATTCATGATGAGAATGTTTTTTCTGTCAATTTCACTGTATTTGAGATCGATTGCCAATTGGTTACCCTCATTTTCCACCTCTTTAAAGACCTTTTTCATTTCTGTCACACCATTATTAATGGTAATTTTAAGGCCTTCGAAATGTTCTTTAAGAAGATCGAAAAATGGCATGACTTCAGTTAGGTAACACTGTTTTGTTTGCTCAAAACCCCTTTCCCCTTCTGTAATCCCCGTTGGTGTAATTCTTGTTTTACATGTTTTTTCAAAGTCCTTGAACAATTGACCTAGAACATATAACGCAATTAGGGTATTACACTGTGTGGGTAAAGTATATGGTACTAGATGCTGGGGTGTGTGCAGGGGATAGATGGTTGGGTCAGCAATCCTAAAGATGGTACGTGTGTTACCAACGATTCTTTCAGCTTTCATTTTTTCCATGTCAATATTCCAAAACACTTTTTCAGAGAGGATTTTCTTTTGAGGGACAAAAATGGCTGAGTGATTGTCATTAGTATAATCATGGTGAAACACAATATTTTTTGCAATGCACAGTGGATCCTTAAGTCGCTCAGCAAGTTTTTCCCTAGTTCTATCCTCAGCCTCATCAATCTCGTCATATGATTTCACATCAGGAGGGGCATGGTTAGGGTCAAGCATAGTGTGTGCATCATATAGCGCAGGTTGAGCACCTATACCATTTCTAAGAAATTTGGCTTTAGTCTTAGAGGCATCTAGTTCACTAAATTCATCTCTTAGTTTCCTATGGTTTTGCATCATTTGAGCAGATTGAATGGTTTGGCCTTGCGTGTACAACTTATCTTCCAATTTGTTTTTCAACGTTTTAAGTTTTGAGAAATCATTTAGAAGTTTAGTTTCTTTTTCTTGGTATTCGAGTTTAATTGAAGTCAACCCCTTTTGAATTTCCTGTCTTTGCTTGACAGTTTGATCCAATTGTTTTTTTAAAGATACTAACTCCTTTTTCAATGTTTCTTGTTTGGCATTGTTTTCAGATATGTAAGTACGCATTTTCCATTCCATTTTCTGCTCACGTTCATTAAGTTCAAATTTAGCACGCTGCTCGTATATGGCCACCTGATTCTTAAGGATGTTAACTCTAGTGATCAAGGAGTCATCAGGGTTGTATATAGTGTGCTCATGTAACTCAAGTTCTCTAGAATCAACCGACGGCATGTCACTTGGTACAACTTTCATTTTATTGTCATTCACATACCGTTCATATGGGATATTATTGGTATTTCCCATATTAGTGATATTTGTGTTGTCAATATTCTTGGGTTGTACCGAGTCACATGCTCCCTGTGGATTGGTAGAGTAATTCAGATTAGAATTTAGTGGCTTTGGTACCTCAGAGATAGCAGATGTGATGGAGGAGCCAGACTGCTGTGGAGATGATGCAGCTGCAGACAGATTAGCCATAAAGATGGTTTGAGCTATGGGTTCTTCATCAACATCCGAATTAAAAGCATCACAGTCTTCAACTTGAAAGATGTTTGGATCATTTAGTGCCATGTCCAGAACAGGTTGATCATCCACATCAGCATCAAACGTATTCTTGTCATCACCAGCTAGAAAGAGCAAAGCTTCTTCATCCAGAGCAGTACCATTCTCTTGCGCCTGCATTAGCAACATCTTGTCCTTGAAGTACTCAGAGTTTTGAGGACGCTTTGGGAGAGTGCAATTCCTAGCTATATGGCCCAACCCTCCACAGTTATAGCACTTAGGCTGCCTAGCTTGCACTTGAAGCGCATTCCCGACTCTATACTGCCCATTATCTCTACCAGCATTTCTTGGATTGACATTTTGTCTTCCTTGCACATTCTGCACCACCACTCTTCCATCTTCAATGACTGCCTGATTCTGTGGGTTAGACGAAGTCCTGAGTTGGTTATTAGTTGGTGGAAGTACAGCTCTGAACTGTTGGACTAATAAGGAGACTTGGTTGGAGAGGTTATCAATCATCATGTCGGTATGAGAATATCCAGAGTCAAGATGGGTGTTTAAGGCAGGTGGTGAGGGAGTTGATGATTGTCCATTAGTTGAGGTAGACTTGGATGAAGGTGGTTGAGATTGATCATTTGAAGATTGAGTGAATTGTTTAACATTAGAGACAAAGGCAAGAGACTCATTTGTTGTTGTAGGACTGAGCTTTTCTCGCATTACCCGATCATAAGCTGCATGTTTCTCATGTTGTTGGAGATATGCATAAAGTTGTTCATGATTAGTATGCCTGAGACCTTTGTTGAGTTTGACAGCTGTAACAAACCTATCCCATTCAGGTGCCATGTTATTCACGAATTTTGAATTGAGCTGAATGTTGGGCATTGTCATCTTGATGGCTCTCATGTCATTGACTAGCTTGTGAAATCTGACGTAGTAGTCAGTGATGCTTTCATCTGGATTCATTTTGAAGTGCTCGAATTCATCATACAGCTGAGACTCCCTATCTTCTTTGGTTAACTCAGACCCTGCAAGAAGCATCTTCACATTATCCCAAACTGCTTTGGCTTCTGTGTTAAAGTTGATGAGTTTGTAGACATCTTTAGGAAGCCCTTGAATGACAATATTCGATGCTCTGATGTCAGCATCATAGCGTTTCTTATCTTCATCAGAAAGATCATTGTAGGTGCGAGGTCTTTCTGGACCAACTGCCGCAGGATGGTCATCAGTAGCTGCGATTGTGTCTCTGGTTGTGCCCATGAGGAAAGGTCCTTCATTAATGGATTTCAAGATGTTCACACCATTTTCCTTACCCAAGCAATATAGACGAATCATTTGTGCCCATGATTCATAGTCGGTCCTGTCCAGCATAGGAGGACGAGTATCCGACCCTGCTGCCTGAATGCCATCTGATGTAGTGCTTGCCATGCTGTGAAGAATGAGTAGTTGCACGTATCAACCTGTTAAACACACGTGAATTTCGTGTTTTGTTGCAACAAGTCGAATTACAATCACTTCTCAGAAAACAAGTCAAATCGTAAGATTAAACTCACAACGTCAAGTTACTATTAAAATAACAAGTCAAGTTGTAGGAATAGTCTCACAACGTCAAGTTACTGTAGAAGTAGATGTAACAACTTAAGCCGCTACAGCTCACAAATTTCACAAATGTCAACACGCTAAGATAATCACAACTCGGTAAGGCTACAACTCGCTACAAGTACCAAGTCACTAAAACAACTCAACTCGCTACAAAACTGCACTAACTCGCTAAGCTAGGATCAACTCGCTAATATCAACCCGCTATTTCACTAACTCACTGGATGATCAACTCGCTAGTCTGACACTTCACTATCAACCCAACTCGCTGCTAGTAGCAACTCGCCAATAGTTAACCCGCTGGTAAACAACACACTAACAGTCAACTTGCTACTAATCAACTCGCTGGATATCAACTCGCTAATAATCAACTAGCTAATGAGCAACTCGCCAGATCCACAAAACCCCAAATTCTGACAACTCGCTAGTAATGAGACAAAAGTGTCCCTTTCGTAGCGATTTGTCCGTATGTCCCAAAATAGTAAAACTCCAAAACGCTAACGTCAACTCGCTAGTAGATCCTGCCAACCCTCTACCAAAATAAAGCCAACTCGCTGGAAAGAAATATCCAACGAAATTCCTCCCAAGTCCACAAAAGTGATGAAATGATAAAACCAAAAGTAACACGAGATGTCTACAACACTTCTAATCAAGAAAGTACAAGAAACAAACCAATACTAACACCTAACGAGATCAAACTCGTGTGAAAACCACTAGAAAAACTCGAACCAACCTAAAACCACAAACCACACTATAAATTTGAGCATACCACTAATCCTAGGATAGAACCATGGCTCATGATACCAATTGTAGTATACTTTAATATGAGAACATGGATGGTTTAGCGTTTAGATTGATTTAAGGTTATGTTTTCTAGTGAGAAGTTAGAAAGAGAAAGAGATGAGAAAGTTGGGAGCCTTGTGTGAGAAAAACTTGTAGAATGTTAGATTGCAAATGAAGGTCCAACCCTTTCCCATGGGTGGGAAAGGGTATATATAGTTACAATAGAAACGCCCCTTGAAACGGGCTGTAGAGCGGGCTGACAGTGGGTAAAGACCCGACCCGACTCCACAAATACTAACTAATACTACACTACGTACTAACTAATATGATAATTACTACGAGCTACAATATGCTAAACTATACTTGGGGTGACCGAGTCTTCATATGAATAATCTTATTCCTAACAATTACAAACACCTTCAATGATTTTTAGGAAATTTGGAAATCGGAAGTGCTGGTGTGTGATTGCCATTCATCTAGCCCATACATGACATTACTTAATTAGGAAAATCGATTGACTACTAGGTGATTGCTTTGGTCTGGGCCTCACGGCTTGAAACATATAGATACCAATGGTTCTTTACAAGTAGAATGCCATGTACGAGTAATTACCAAACAACAAACCTCCCATCAGTTAATGTTTCACACATTGGCTGGAAATAGTATGCCATCGTACCTTTACATTTATGTTATCGAGTTTATTTGCTTCCACAAGTTAAGTAACTTTTTCACAAATTATTCATATATGAAATTTGTTGACAGCAAGAAGCTTATAGCAGCTGCTGATATGGAAGACAAGCAGGAGTGTCTGCTCTGAATACCGTGAAAGTTATGAATGTACTGTTTTTTACAGAGAACCAACTGGAGGAAGGTATTCCGTTTTAGCATACGCCTGCTCTTAGGTGACTAATCTTTTTCATATCCATACCTGCTAATTTCGCGTATGCAAAAACATAATTAGAACTAGATGGACACTGCTCCAATTGATTGTCTTTTGACCCGTTAGACGGGTAAAACATAAGCTAACTGGTATGAATTAATTCATCGATTTGCTAAATCACCAGTAACGGTTACAAGTAGTAATTTGTTTAATTTTGAGGGAAAAATAGGTAGAAGGTATAAGTGGTTCAATGTTTAGTCGATTTTAAGAGTGGAAAAAGTAGAAGTCGTTAAACAAACACCCCCCCCCCCCCCTCTTATGAAGTCATTAAAAAGTAAAAGTGGTTCAATTGTTTAAGCTGAGAACGAGACGGATTGGAACACTTAGTCTATATTTGATGCCCAATAAATCTGTTGCAAACACCCCATTACCTTAGTAACCAGTTAATAGCTTATGAAGAATCCGCTTATAAGTTGTTGAAGATTGTTTTGGATTAGTAGACTATGAGAATAAGCTGATAAGCTAAGGTGTTTTGAATTAGTTTATGTTTTGAACAAAGTTGTCAAAATCGCGCCTAAGGCGCGCCTAGGCGCTAAGTCGCACAAGGCGCTAGCCTTGGGGATTTTTTTGTCTCGAGGCGCACGACATGCATGACTCCCACAAAAATCGCGCGCCTTGGCGCTTTTTGCGCCTTGGAGCCTCGGGCGATTTTTGCGCCTAGGCCATATTTTGCGCCTTGGGATTTTTTTTTTTTTTTTTTTTAAGATATAATGCATGGGCCTTTTAAGTCATAGGTGAGTATTTATATGATTTCTAAATTTAAATTGATTTTATGTTTATTTTATTGATTGAAATTTTCTTTAAGAAGTTATTTTGTTTCATTAAATATTTTTTTACGACATATTATCATGAAAATGTAGCATTGTGCCTTGAATATTAATATATTGCTTGCTTGATATTTTGGGTTAAATTGTGAGCTTTGTTAGATGTAAGCTACAAGTGTAGGACACAAACATATTTAGTCTGATATGGATTTTAATTTCTATATAGGTCATCGAGCAAAAGAGTTGATCCGTTCTAGAAGTGACAACCAATCCATTTTAATATTTATAATGGCAATATGTGTTATGCATTAAGTATTTTAATGTTATTTTGTATTATTTAAGATACATAAATGGTCACATATGTTATAAAAAACTTAATGCTTTTAGTGCGCCTCGCATTCATGAATCCCGCGCCTTGGAATGCGCCTCGACTCGAGGCTCTTTGGCCCCCTTTGCGCCTTAGTGCGCCTTGAGCTTTTCAGAACACTGGTTTTGAAAATAAGTAAAATTATAAACCTAAATCCCTCCCAGACGAGCTTACCAAAATACCCTGAGTATGGTCATAGGCCCAAGCTTTTACAAAAACTTTTATAATATAATGAAACTGAAGTCATCATAGTAGGTCGTATTTAATTTAGACATATTTTTTATTCAAACTCACAATGATGAATCCATGCAAGTAATTAGGGTTTAAGGAATTTGGGAGGGATAGAATGGTGCCAATAGTTGCCCTACATCAGTCAGCCCGATTGCTATAGCCGAAATAGACAATAACAACGCTATCTTGAACACCAAGCTATTCCTATCGTCTCAATCGTACGTCCTTTTGGCAATGACCGTGAAATATCGCTTCATATTGCAAATAAACATGTGGAATCGAGAGGGCTCCACAAGGTCCACATAACCCACTTCATACTGGCAAAATCACGGTTGAAGCAAGTTATCAAACGTCCAGTAAAACCAGGTTCCAAGGTATATACATTCTGATGGGTAATACTTTTTTTCATTTGGATTAACTTTACTCAATCACATTAAGAAGATTTTAAGAAATTTAAAATCATATATGTAGGCATCAGACTGAGTTTGTGATCTGAAGAATGTATAGTATTGCTTGAATTGGGTTCTGATGTGGTGGAGATGATCGAAGAATATGATAAATATTTAGGACCTGGAAGTGTTGTGGTACGGTTAAATTTCAATTAAATGTTAATACATTTTTGTTAGCGTTGTACCATAAGCAGAGGTTGATTTACGCAGGGAATTTTGTCTGAAATTGCGGACAGAGAATAAACAAGCAAAAATTTTGGCCAATGCAGGTTGAAAAAAGTTCAAGTAGTTCACATGCTACTATACCATCTTAAAACTATTGGAATTCTTCTCTTCATTGTGCTATTTGAATTTTTCATCGTGTTATAGTTTGCTTATATGTTATCTTATATTATGGTGGTTAGTTTGTAGTGGCTATGGGCCTGTCTATAGTTGGATTGCATTTCCATCGGGTGGGACAATACATTAAAAGGTAATTTATTTCACCTAAACCTAAATTAAAATTAAAAATATTATAGTTAAATTAAAATGTAAAATTACAAGTCATGCCCGCCCATTGGGCGGGCTTTGAGACTAGTGTATATATATATATATATATATATATATATATATATATATATATATATATATATATATATATATATATATATATATATATATATATATATATATTTAGAACAAGTATTTGAAAATGGGTGTTTGGGTTAACACCCGCCCTCGTAGTATTTTGCGTTTCCGCTTATGAAATACATGAACATTATTCATGTTTTATGTTAATTAAATGTGATTCTAGAGTTTACAAGTTTTTCCGAAAACAGATTTTAGTTTATACAATTTTCGTATTGCAAGTCTATACACCCGCCCTCGTAGTATTTTGCGTTTCCGCTTATGAAATACATGAACATTATTCATGTTTTATGTTAATTAAATGTGATTCTAGAGTTTACAAGTTTTTCCGAAAACAGATTTTAGTTTATACAATTTTCGTATTGCAAGTCTATACACCGTATAGGGCAGATCCTATACGGTGTATAGGGTTTAGGCCTATTCGGCATATTCAATATAATTAAAAAAATATGGGCATTTCATATAGAAAGAGAAGCATACAAGAATTGAAACAGGTAGGCCACGCCAAAATATTGTTCCCAAACTTGACCCGTACTGCCTTACAAGAAGCTTACTTAGAAGATTAAACTATACCAAAACCATGGAGCCATATTCTTCATTTGAACAAAACAGTGAAGGCCACACAGTAATGAAAATAATAATACATATAGCATGATGGAAAAGGAGTAAATCCACTCTACTGACGAACTGTGATCTGTGATTCAACAACCAAATGTCCATTCCATATCATCTTACTGACCGAGTCAGCATTGAAGCCTCTCATTTCACTGTGAGACCAAACCACCACATTCATTGACCACTGTAAATAACAAAGCAATAATCACAATAGGTGCTTTTTAGAATTTGCACCAATCCGTATACCACTCTATCTACGATGATATAGCTCCTTTTGATCTCTTAGAAATCAAAGAGTTAAGAAAGAATATGCACCTCATCACAAATTGTCGTATGGTTTGACACTTTATTATTAAATACTCTTTTATTTTAAGAGCACCATACCATATATAGCATCCCCAACATACTGCTTGCCAGGAAACCTGATGAGGCGAAAAATGAACCGTTTTTAGGGGGTCATTTTAGCCCGGATTCGAAGTTATTTGATCAAATATTGCCCTAAATCGTTCCTTTTGTCATTTTAGGTACTTTTGGAGTGAATTCTGGAAAAGGAAGCATTTTGGACGTTTTTGGAGCATAAAAGTGAAGAAAATGGCAAAGTCTTAATTTTCCTTACTGGGAACAGTACCTGACGGCGTCACATGCTCCTTAATGACGGCGTCAAGAGGTGGAAGTGGATAAAGTCCGTGACGATCCAGAAGAGTTTTACACTATGGACATGACGGCGTCACCATAGGCTGTCATAGTCCAAATACGAGTGACGGCCCAGAGTAGAAGTGCACATGACGGCGTCAAAAGTGGATCTAGGCAATCCGATTTCATTATGGGCGGCGAGTTGACGGCGTCAGAAATTCCTTCTTGACCCCGTCACCCTGTAAAATCTATATATAGTTTTGCAATTTTTATTCATTAGAGAGAAACAAGTAGGGTATAACTTTGGAGAGAAACCCTAGTCCGAATATTACAGCTTTTTCAAGGGTTTTTACCCTTTGAAACCTTTCATGTTCAATTGAGATAAGTACTCTTTCAATTCATTCAATATGTCTATGTGTTGTTTGAATATATCTTACGCTTGTCTTGAATTTAACATGCTTGGCTAGATCTCTTGTGTGTTTGCTTAGATGTAGTGAAACCTAGATGTTAATTATGGGTTGATTGTTTGTTTATAGTTGTTACAGATGATTGTATTCGATGTTAGGCTTAAGAAAACTGGCAGACTTCCATTGGTGACATGCTTGAACATCTTAAGAAACGTGATCAGAGGTGTACTATGATTTTTGGTTGTATTTAATGTGTAGGAGAATTCTAATGATCCTATGTTAGGAGCTTCTAACGGCTCGACATAGGAGTGAAGTAGGATCCTATAGAGTTAGGGAATATTGTACACGGCCCTACGACTGGTATTAAGGAATACGACCCGTCATCCATGCAATTGTAACAAACTATCAACCTGTAAAAGATATCTAGGGAGTAATGAAACCTAAGTAAACACAACTTTCTCTATCATTGTTCACGCCACTAGTTTAATTAGATTTATTTTCATTTTTGTTATTTTATTTTGATTGCATCTTAGTTATTGGGTTAGTTGATTAGCAACTAATTCCGCCCACTCTTCCAAAAACCGAGGTTTTTACTTGCTTTTATAAAAACACAAAAATACAAAAAGAATCATCCCTCACCTCTAGACCTAGTTTTTAGGCTTTCTAATCCTAGCGACACTATTCCTGAGTTGAACGATCAATTCTCCGATACTTGTCACTATACTATACTACAACGATCAGGTACACTGCCTGGTGGGGGTTGTAAGCTTCTCGAGATCTCTCGAGAGGTAAAGCCTGGTGCGATTCCCACGTATCAAAACCAATTTCTTTTGTTTTTAATGAAAATAAATCTTGCCTTTGTGATTAATAAAATCCTATTGATGTGTCCCAACATTAAAATTACACATATTTCACCATCGATCTTACCCCAAGCTTCAAGTACCCGAGGACATCTAAGTTCAACAATTTCTATATCATTTCCGCAATGTGGAATAAGAATTGAGTTATGATCTATACGAGATGATCAAGCCAAGTGAAAACCCGTAACCGTCTTCTTTCTAGATGCCAAATAAAAATACAATTTTTCAGATGCGTTCCAACAACTCAACAAGCTTTAAATTTATAAACAAATATTGCCGATTAACTAGGAACACACTCGGGAAAGTATACCATTATCGTGTGTAGTTAGGGATTGGTAAGTCAAGGTTGTCCCAAGAGACTTGGTTGCACTCAAGCATTGTTTGATTGTTTAAGCAAGTAACAAAGGTGGTGGTCATGATTGTCACATATCAAACCACCAAAAAAAACGCAATATAGAAGCAAGATGATGCAAACACACAAAGAACATACTTGACGGACAAATGATCACATGGATATTATGATGTTTTTATTTTGAAAAACACATCATCATTGGTAATCCATTCGACCTATATAACCAGTAATAATAGTCAAGTGTTTTATAAATCAAATATGCATAAATCTCAATCGAATGGTCATGTCATGAGACTCATGCCTAAACCAACAACAACAACAACAAAGAATCCTTTGACCTATAGACTTTGATGTTATCAATTCGTTAAATTCAATTTACTTGAAAGATGATTAGAACACATATGTAAAAGACACTTTTCGACATTAATCCAAAATAAACCTTTACTTGTTTGTTTACCAATTATCGCATACAATCGTCACAAGCACAAGACCAAAATATTTATCGACCACTAAATTGAAACTAACCATTATTGATAATCCTTTTGACCTATAAAATCAATAATGACTAACCAAATCAATAAACGAGAATAAATTCCAATTTAACAAAATATAATATTTTTACCATGATACAAACAAACACTATATGACATCCTTTTATCACGAGTTCTCTTTATATCCAAGAAAGCATAAAGACGTTATTCTATGATCAAACACATAACAAGACACACATTATCAACACAATAAAAGAAACCAATCATGATTAATATTAGGAAGAATGTACCAAAGTTCATAAGATGAAACACAAAGTTCTAGGATACAAGCAAAAATCCTCCAATATTCCAAAGCCAATTAACAAGTCAAATAAGACTTCTATTACATCCCATAACTTCTGGAAAATTTCAACTAACAAAAGTACTAAGAGATTAAGGGTGTTTGGTAACAAGGATTGTAGCGGATGATTTTTCTTTTTTTTTTTTTTTTTTTCTTTTTTTTCTTTTTTTTTTTTTTTTTTTAAAGATTGGAACCAAGGCTATGTATAAACTAGAAATGGTCACCACACTACAAGACGTAGTTGGGTTATATCCTAAATGCTTCACCCAAGGGTGTATAAATACTTGAACTCCTTACTCGCCAAGAAATGGACTTAAATGACAGGCAAGAGTGCTCGGAGAGGCCAAATGATCATAATCATGGCTTAATGGCACTTAAAATTCCAATTAAATGTAACTTGGGCAGCACGGCAAGGTTTTAGCCGGTTTAGCCGCCGGCTAAATGGGCCGTTTGACCAAAAATGGTCAAATCCGAAATTGTAGATTTTTTTTTTTTTTCTCTCTCTCTTTTCATAGCCTTTTTAATCAATGCAATAGGATTCCGTATGAGCAATTTATGGCCAAAATGGTGGAGGTGTGTCGGAAACAACGAGACTTCAAATAATTCTATCATTTTAGCTTCATTTCTTCACTTTTTCCTCATTTTCCTTCACGTAAGCTTTATTGAACCTAAAATAGCAAATATACTTCATTAAGTATCGTAAGTTCATTAAAATAACCAAATTATATGGATGATAACGCGCCTAAAAAAATGTTATATTTAAGCATTATCAGTTTCCTAAGGATAAATTTGTTCCATGCAGTTTATGATATTTTGTTGGTAGACTAACAAATATTTTCTTCTAGAGTGCAACTCACAACTCAAAATCACAGATACTACTACAAGTAAGCATAAAATTTGTAGTACCTATAATCAACTGGAATACATTCCTAGTTTTTCTTTCAAACTCGTATTTTTAACCATAAAAAACATTCCATGTGTTGAATGTATAAATCTATAACAAATTTGTGAACCCATTTAATACACCTTAATACGGCTAAATATTTCACATTAAGGCCCAATACTTTTAGGTTTCGTAGTAAATCAGTAAATAGTCATTTATGAAGATGTATAAATGGGTTTAGCATTGAGCCCAGTCTAAGGCCCATTCTTTTCCTTTAGTTACAACATGATGATGATAATACGTAGTATGATATCATAAGAAAGGAAAAGAAATGGGCAAAATGGCTTCTTTTTTCATTTCCCTGGCCCCTAAACTAGTCAGCCGTCTTTTTCCATCCAATTGTCATATGATGCAACCACCTCATGTTCTCATCATAATATGACTTTTGTTATCATTTGTCAATTATCAGACATGAACTTTTCGTTTTTAATAGTTAAGACTTGCTTTTGTGACATGACCAGTTTATCAAACAAAAATCCTTCAATAGGCTCAATATTATAAATATATACATTTCCCGTCCCCTTTGATGAATAGTACCCATTTTACTATTCTTTTTACAGTAATCTACGATAACGGGCCTTGGGCTTTTTTTTTGGGTTTGCTACAGTAACCGGCCTTTTTGCTTCTTTTTTTTTTTTTTTTTTTTTTTTTTTTTTTTTTTGGTTTGGGTGGGCTCTTTTTTTGAGATTACTCGGACCCGGGTGAGCATGCATACCTTAATATTGAAACATCCCGCGACAACGTGCGGGTTTAAAACATTGTTAGTAATTATTCATAGTCGATTTCATTTCAAATACATACCATTACCAATACATTAATTTAAACTTGAATTCATAATCTTCTATTTGACATGCATGTCAAAATAGTGCCAACAATATAACCGTCTAAATTTATTTAGATTCCTAAATGAGAATTAGTCCCATGTGTGCACATGTAGATACTTTATGAATTATAATTTTATAATAAAAATTATACTATATATCTAAATATCTAATAATTTAATCCTATGGTTGTTGTTGACTTGTTGTCACATAGGATAGTTGTTCATATGTAACATCTATTCACACATCTATAATTTATTAACTGACGAAGATATTAAGTTTCATGGCATTAAACTAGCTTATTAAGATGTATGATAAAGTTTGACATATAATTTTTTGATCAATGAAGCACATATAACTTTTTTCCTGACAAACAAAAGTAGAAACACTGTAAAACAGTAATTAATCTAATTCATATCTATATTATTTATAATACATTTTTGACCTTCTCTCATATTAATTTTTTAAGATTATCAAAATATATTTTTAAGTAAATACAAGTAAATTAGCATAATTTACAAGTATTTAAAGCACAAATAAAACTAAAAAAAAAAAACACTATTTAACCATACAATTAATACATTATTAAAAACACTCCTTTACCAAAAAATACAACTATTTAACCACAATATACAATCTAATTATGCTTTCAAAACATTAAGCTTCCAAAAATTTTGATCAAGATGGTGTGTACATGTCAAACGTTGTGTATCGAGAAGTTCTTCGTATAGAGTAAAATATAAATGTGTGTAGGATTTTCAATATGATGTATATACATATATTGTAAAAGGTTTTAACATATGAATTTGTAGTCTCATCAATAAATGTATGTTATTCAATTATTGCACTTTATAAAAGATCGTTAATTATTTGATATACTAATTATTTATCCGTGACGGACATACAGACACGCCACTAAATATTTGGTGTCGTTAATATTTATTTTAAGGTATACGCCGCTGCAACATGCGGGTACCCTACTAGTACAGTATAACGTATAAACGTAAAATAGATAGTTTTAGTAAACTTTGAAATAATAATAAAAAATAGTTAAAATACAAAACATTCTAGTTGCAATGTTACATATGAGTATGTGGTTGCCACCGGCATTATTAATGAATTGTCCATGCCAATCATACAACGTATCCATCCTGTAATCCAGCTTTCTTTCTTTTCGTTTGCGTCTACATAAAGATTTATTATATCCAAATTATCCATAGTGCCTATTATTGTCTTTTAATAAAGCCTTATTATCAAAATTTACAGTAATACCATTAAATCTACGCTACATATAATGTAGGGTTCCTTGCATTTATTAACTAAGATATTTGAAAATTAAACGTTACAACAAATTACAACAAATGAGGCACCTTATTTTGCATACTCTTATATTGGTTCATACCAACGAATAAATCTACATCATCTATTTAGTTTGATCTAATAGTGGGGGTTAATCTAAGATTTAATATTTAAACATAAGTCTATTTTTTTTCCCTATTTCTTTGTCTTTTTGCCTTTCATATTTATTTATTTTCTTTTTGCCTTTTTTTTTTAATTTACGTTTTTTTTTTTTATTTTATTCACGTTTTATTTTCTTTGCTTTTATACGTTTTCGTTGTTTACATACGTTTTCGCTATTTACATACGTTTTCGTCTATTTTTTTTACGTTTTTGTTGCGTCCATCCTCTTCAGTGTTTTAGGCTTAGCGAGCACTAGTGCTTGCGTAGCCCGGAGACTGTTTGCCATGTTGTAGAATAGTCTTGTGTAGCTATCCTTAATGCCGGACTTGCCGTTAGGCGGACTCAGTTGGTCCGAGCTGCTCAAGGCCGCTGGTTGTTGGATCAACTCCTTGATAGATCTTTGAGCCTTATGGATCGATAGTATGCTAATGTAATCAAAAGCAAACTATATAGAGAATCTCTTGTAAACTTGTATTTACGCGGAATATAAACACAAGAACACAGTTAACTAAAACACCTTGATCCTCTATGGATCTTTTTATTAATCACTATTGATTGATTCTAAGTCGTCTCCCTAATGCATGACAATGAGTTTCTTTTATACTATAAGAAACCCTAACCTCTCTTACAAGAAAACGTGTAAATCAAAAGTATAGAAGATATTACACATCTTGTCCTAAAATAAACTAAATATAATCTTCTAAGAACTTCCAATGCCACAGATTAACTATATCCGCAGAACTTCTATCTTCAGCAGGAACCAGTCATCAGCAGGAACCTGTCAGCAGGAAGTCATCAGCAGAAACTATCTTATGTCTTCAATAATTCCTAACAATCCTCCCCTAAACTTGAATTTGACTTGGTTAACTTCAAGTTTCTAGATAGATCTTTGACATATTAAAGAAGAGGATTGAAACTGAAACATCAGCAGCAAAGAATAAGTAATCAGCAGCATCTCTATCAGCAACAAGACTTTAAGGCATCCTTTCTTTGCAGCAACAAATAACAAATTGTACATCAATTCATAAGTTTCATACTATTCTCATCACTTACAGGTGTGTTAACTCCTGTGAGAGGTGAATCATTGAAAATTAATGGATTTGATGTCGATTTACCAATAGTCATTACTATTGGAGTAGCCAAATGTTAAAGTTCAAAAACTATGGTACATTGATAACCATATAATTTTTAGCAAACCATCAGCTATTAACGGATTTGATATGTCTTTACCTGTTGCCGTTTGCTCAGGACTAGCCAATTCTATGGTTAAAAACCATGGTGAATCAATAACCATATATGGTTTTCCACTGCCTTTACCACATGCCATACACGTGTAGGCTAGCCAACTCTTCACTCATAAAGAAATGGTGAGCTGAAAACCATACAATTTTTGGTAAATTGTCAACCAAAAATGGATTTGATGATAATACCAGAGCCGTACCCTCATGGTGAATCAACTTTTTCTTATCTAAAAAACATGGTAAGTTGATTACCATCAAAACCCTGGACAACAAGTTAGTAGACAAAATAATACATACATTTTTTTAACTAAAAAAAATAAGAAAAATATACAATAACAAAGGAACATATTACTGAAGTGAAGATTCAATGTGAACACCATACTTAGATGCCAATTCTTGTTTAACAAGAAGACTTCTCCTAATGGTTTTGATCAACTGTTCTGCATGAGTCATATCATTGCCTACCATATCCTTAGGAACAGTCAACTTCACATCAAGTATCTGTTTCAAAACACCAATTGAAATGGGATATGTAACATCTCCCCACATATACAAAACCTTTCCTGCCATAGTAAACACCATATGCACATTGGAGAGGGGGGAAGTAATCCCAACTAGCAACATCCCAACTTTGATGTCTATTCCAAACCTTAAATGCTTTCCCAACATAATGTTAAGAATCACAAAGCACATATAGATCCCCAAGCAAAAACATACCAACACCTTCTGGCTTATGTGATTTGTAATATTCTGTCACCCATCCATATAAATGGAGAAGATCCTGTCTATCCACCATATGTAAGATTTCACTAAGAAAAGTGAAATGCTTAGTTGAACCATCTCTTCTCTAGATAACATTAATTTTTCCTAGCCCCACTGCAGACTGAATGAGTTCCCATTTGACAAAAGGATAATGTTGAGACAACATGATCAAGATCTCTTCTTGTTTTAATGATGACAAATAAACCATCGAAACACATAAAATAACAAACGTTAGCTCAAAATCGCCGGAGCCAATGTCTGCTATTGGCGCGCAGCCCGCGCGTCAACGCGCGGGTGACGCACCAGGACACTGTATGGTTCCGGGCGAATTTTGAAAGTCTGTTTTCCCCTTACCTGACAAATGTGGATCTTTCAATATAGGTATGAATATGTTATGTGCTTAATTGAGAACACTCGAAACGAGTTTTGAGACTTGAGAGATCCCACTTTTAAAACACCCATTCACGGGAAAACGCCAACTCATGTTTTCTAACTATCGCCTCTAGCCAAGGCTTTTCTAAACTTAGGGAGCTTGTATATTTCACGTGACATCGTGTTGAAGCATCCATATGCTCATATCCCGTGCTTACGTCTTCTCTAATTACATAACGGGTTTACTCCCTTATTGGTCAAACTAAGTCAAAGGTCTCTTTGCGTAAACGCATCCTTTCCCACTTGGGTTATGCTTTACATGAAGGCAAAACACTTAACTTGTTTGATCCAAGATACTAGTTGAGAACGTCGAGTCATGGAAAGTCACGAGATATGAAACTATGGATTCTCGACGTTGTGTTACTTGAACTTATAAGTAACCTATGATTTTCTCAACTTATAATCTTGATTGTCTAAACCTTTTCTTTTTAATGACTATTAGATTACCTCTTAATCTCATTTCTACTAAAGACAAATCCAATCATATCCAAATCAAATATTCTCTTACACAATCTTTTACACTCTTACATATTCTCTTACACACTACATCTCAACCATTCATTCCCTTACAACACATCTAAACCCTCCATATTTCCCACATGCTAATTGTTTGAATTCCAAAGGAAGCTCCCTTGATCTCAACCATTGAATTCAAACTAAAACCATCTCAACCATCCATCATAGTTCTTCCCCCCATGATTTGGAATATTCTATTAGCATATTCTTTCTTCCTATCCATTACATCACATGTGTTTGATCTTCACCATTCACTTCAAACAAAAACCATCTCAACCATTGATTCACCCTTTCCCCCGAAGTAAAGCATATTCCCTTGGAATATCCTTTCTCAATCCAAACCTAGGGTTCTTTGATCTTAGCCATTCATTTCAAATAAACACATCTCAACCCTTCACTTTCCCCACATGCCAAATTATTTGAAAACCAAGGGAGGCTCCCTTTGATCCTAGCCATCCAATTCAAACCATCTCATCTCAACCCTCCATCTCATTCTTCCCCCCCCCCCAAGCATTGAAATATACATTGGCATATTCTTTCTCTCTTTTCTATGCCATGTGAGGAATAACATCTCAACCCCTTCCAAATTACTTTATCTACACTTTCTACCCTTGGTATTTGGTTTTCTTATAAACACTTCACAAAATATTTTCCAAATTGGCTATTTGAGTTGGTAAACCTTAGAATGATTAATGTTAAGGTTTATTGTGAAGTACAATTGGGGGTTTAGCAAGGATAGGTATTTATAAGATCCAAACACCCAACACTTGGGAAACATTTACAGAAGCCTGGCACGCTGCCCGCGCGTTGACGCTTGGGTGACGCACCGGCCTCGGTAAATTTTCCCAAGTTTAGGTTCTTGGCCAATAAATACCACCCTTGCCTCTTGTATTCCTCACCCCTTGCCATTATTCTTTCTCTCTAGATTCTTTCTTCCTAAACACTCTCAAATCTCTCTTTCTCTCTATCTCTAATCTTGTGTTCTTGATTTTCATACTAACATCTTTGAAAGAACACATCTCTTTGCAAGGGAAGAATCATAAGAACCTAATCCACTCTTATGATTGTGTCGAGGGTCTTCTTATCTATACCCTTTCTACTAGAATCGAGTCTCTAGGTTAGGTTAGGACTTGATTGAACAAACATTCATTCATTCATTCAATTGTTTGTAAGGGAAGTCTTGTGTCTTGGTGACCAACCCTAGATCATTGGGGATCTAGTTAGGGTTTGATACTTCCGGTGAGAATTCTTGGTAGTGGTCTTGGTGACCCTTAGGTGAAGTCGAATCGCGAGATTCTTTTGGGTGGTTTCCGAGGGCAGAATACCGTTGAGGAGTAACTCCTTCTTTGTGAGCATCGATATTGGTAAATATCGGTGGAGTGAATTGTAACGGTTTGTAGTCCACCGAAAGGATTATACTAGTGAATAGTATCAGAGTCGCGGATTCGTAACTGGACGTACGGATTGTATAAACCCCCATCCCGAACCAGTATATATCGTGGTGTCTTTCTTTAATCACTTTATATACTTTGGTTGTGTTTGTGGTTGTTTGGATTGATTATTCAACCACTTGATTTTCTTTGAGGCTTAAAGTTTTTAAACGTTTTAAAAGCCTAAGAAACTGTATTCACCCCCCCCCCCTACGGTTCTACAATTGGTATCAGAGTGGTGTACTCAAGTTTTTTAGCGTTAAAGCCTTCCCGAGAAGTCGTTTTAAGTCAAAAAATTCTTTCCCAAAAATCTAAAATCCTAACTAAGATTTTTGGTAAAGTAGAGTATAAATCCATGGCTCAAGAGAACTATGTTGAGGGATGTTCTATACAAAGACCACCTTTGCTAGAAACCGATGGGTTTTGTTTTTGGAAAACCCGATTTGAGACCTATGTTAGGTCCAAAGTTCTTGATTTGTGGGAAATCATCCAAAATGGCTACTTTGAGTTCATGGTGGAAGACTCAGAAACAAAGTTGTTGGTGAAAAAGCCACATATGGATCTTAATGATGATGAAAGGAGAAAGCTTAGTAAGAATGATGAAGCCAAGATGTTGATCTATAATGCCCTACCTCGAAGGGAGTTCGAGAGGGTTCATGTTTGCAAGACCGCCAAGGAAATTTGGCACTCTCTCATCATCACTCATCAGGGCAACTCTCAAGTAAAGGATTGCAAGATCGATCTACTCATACAACAATATGAGAAGTTCTCGATCTCGGATGAAGAAACCATTGATAATGGGTACACAAGGTTCAATGCTATTATCACTAGTCTCACGGCTCTTGATCCTAGCTTCTATAACAAGAACCATGTGAGAAAGTTTCTTCGAGCACTTCTGGTAAAGTGGAGGCCAAAGGTGACGGCCATAGAAGAAGCCAAGAATTTGGTGGAACTACCTCTTGACGAGCTCATTGGAAATCTCAAAGTCTATGAGATGATTCTTGAGAACGACAAGGCAAGTACCAAAGACAAGAAGGAGAAGGTTAAGTCTTTGGCTCTTAAAGCTAAAGTCACTAGTACTCAAGCTAGTAATGATAGCGATGGTCAAGAGGATAGCAATGAAGAAGATGATATGGATGACGAAGAATATAATCTCATGGCTAAGAACTTTCGGAGGTTCTTTAGGAAAGGTGGTAACTTTGGTAGAAGAAATCGGTTTGGAAACCGAGATAATGGTGGAAGGAACAACTTTGGGGGATACCGAAGTGGTGACAACAAGTTTGGTGAAAGCTCAAGACGCACCCAAGGATGTTACAATTGCGGAGAAAAGGGTCACTTCATCAATGAATGTCCTAAGCCGAGAGTGAACAAGGCATTCGTTGGAGGAGCGTGGACTGATAGTGAAGATGAAGACCAACCAACAAATGACGCTACGTGTCTTATGGCCCAAGAAAAATTTGAGGTATCTCTAAACCCTTCTTCTTCTTCTAATAACTTAGATATTATCAATTTGCAAAAGGAGAATGAGGAACTAGTTAAGTTTAATGATGATTTTAGAAAAACCCTTAATAGAGCTCTCAAAGAAAAACGTCTTCTTGAATTAGAAAATGTTAAATCTAAAGAAAGGGTTTGTGAACTTGAAAGTAAAGTAAAAACACTAGAACATTGCAAAGGGATGATTGAACCTTGTAAAAGTTGTGAAGTACTCACACTTGAGGTTAACTCTTTGAATGGAAAAGTGTTGGAACTTCAAAAGGAATCATTAAGCTTTTCAAAATATTAAAAAAACACAAATGATTTAGAAGAATTAATAAGTCGGCAAAAGGTGTCTCAAGATAAGGGAGGTCTTGGATTTTTTAAACAAGGAACAACCACTCCCATAAGCCTAACAAAAACAATAACATTTGTAAAGGCTAAATAAAACGAGCCCCCAAAAATCCCCGAGGCTGATGCGCTGGCTGACGCGTCAATGTGCCATCAGCGCGCCAGGCCTCTGAGGAAAATTGGATCTTCATCAAACAATGTCATTAGACCAATTACTCCTCAAGCTCCTCTTGTAAGTACTCGAGGTAATCAAGCTCCCATTGCAAGAAGAGAAAACCCAAAACAATTTTCTAACTCAAGCACTCGCAATGGGCTTGGATACTCACAACCTCGAGTAAATCATAGACCACTTTTGCCTTCACCCAATATGAAATCTTCTACCTCATACAACCAAAGACCATCTTTTCAAAATAACCAAAGAAGAAATTTCTCTAACTATGGTCAAAAGTCTTCTTAATACCAATACAACAATTACCAAAGGAGAGACAACTCCTATTCAAACCAAAACTTCTTTAGACCACAAGCATATCATAACTATAGACCAAGTTATCAAACTCAAAATGACTATCAAAACAATCCTTGGTTTGCTTTTTTCTAAATATGGTATTGAGAAATTATGTGTCTTACTTCAAGACCCAAGAATGTTTAACTTGGGCACTTTAAATGCTAACCAAAATGGACCCAAGAAACAATGGGTACCAAAAGAATGAGTTGTACTTTTGTTGTAGGTTTGTCTCAAAAGTGATCTACAACCGGATGAGTGGGTAGTGGATAGTGGTTGCACTAAACACATGACCGGGAATAGAAGATTGTTCACATCATACACGGCGTATAATGGCAATCAAGTCATTTTTGGAAGCAAACTTAACGGCAAAATTGTCGGCAAAGGTAATGTCCTTCATGACTCCATAGAAATCTCCAATGTTGACCATGTTAGGGGTCTAAGTTTCAATTTGATTAGTGCGAGTCAATTAAGTGATGATGATTGTGAAGTTAAGTTTACTAAGGTAGATTGTACTATTAGTAAGAATGGCGTTGTGTTAGCAAAAGGTCATAGGAGAAATAACTTATATACATGCAAGTTGGGTGATAACTCTAAGCAACACATATGTCTTACGTCCATGGTGGACAACTCAACGCTTTGGCATAGGAGGTTAGGTCACGCCAATATGAGGTTAGTCCAAAACCTAGCTTCTAACGAGCTAGTACAGAATTTACCAAAGTTGAGCTTTGATAGGCATTATTGTGACACATGTCTAGGGAGTCAAGGACAAACCAATAATAGGAATAAAAGGGAAGTGACAACTAGTAAGGTTTTAGAGTTGATTCATTTGGATTTTGTATGGTCCATCTCCGATCCAAAGTTATGGAGGAAACTTCTATACTTTAATGATCATAGATGATTATTCAAATTACACTTGGATATTATTCTTAGAAAAGAAGGATGGAGTCTTGAATAAATTTAACATTTTGAGAAAGAAACTTGAAAACCTACTTGATTGTTCAATTGTATCAATTAAAACAAATCATAGTAGCGATTTTGATAAAATGCAATTTGAAACCTTTTGTGAACAACATGGAATATCTTATAACTTATCGGGCCCGTTCACTTCTCAATCGCATGAGATTGTTGAAAGAACACATCATAAGTTAAGAAAGATGAGTCGTGCAATGCTTGACGAGCAATCCATTCCACAAAAGTTTTGGTGTCATGCCCTAGATACCGCATGTTATATCTTTAATAGAGTTCACATAAGAAAGGTCATTAATAAAACCCCATATGAAATTCTGAGAAATAGGAAGCCTTCCTTAGAATATTTTAGAGTATTTGGTTGCAAAGTATTTATACTTAACACTAAATAATATCTCACCAAATTCGACCCAAAGTCGTATGAAGGTGTATTCCTAGGATACTCTCAAACTAGTAAAGCATACATAGTGCTTAACAAGGAAACAATGAGGATTGAGGAATCTCTCAATGTGACCTTTGATGAGAGCATGCCCGAGCCTAAATCATCTCCTTCGGAAGAAGATGATGTGATCAATGAACCTATAGTTCAAGATCAAGAAAGGTCGCCAACATTACAAGTTAATGTTTCGGACGAAGGCAATCCTAAGGAAGTGAGAGAAGCGAGGGGTCATCCTATACAATAAGTCATTGGTGACTTGAATAAAAGGACACTTAGGTCACAAAATAAACAAGTCTAAGTTTTGGCATGACATTTTTTCAAAAATCCAATTTGCTTTTGGGATAGGTCTAGATGTTCATGGATAACATGCATCTTAGGAGAACAATCTTTAGGTGCTATTAGAGCTTATGTGCTTACATGATTAAGGCTTATATGAAGGCATGGATAGAAGTCTAATAAATTATAGGTGATGTTGAATATAAAACAAATAAACGCAGCGGAAAAACATCACCAACGACGGATCCATATAGCCATATGATTAATCAAATAATAAACAACAACATGTTATACCTTTGTAGCGTGATCGGTAGAATCATATGGAGACCATCACCAACACCATGATCCACCTATGAAACCAAGTGACCAAAATAGATCACCTCTATGATGGAAACACACTACACGTTATAGATCACCACCCGTTGCTAGTCTTGACCCCGTAACACGCGATCTAGCCTTGAACTACACTAGAATAAGGTTAGATGAGATCAAAAACACCAAACCCTACTATGGGTGTGTGTTATTTCGTGGCTCTAGGGTAGAGGAAGGGGGAGAAAAAATTGGTAATTAGTCTTCTAATTTAATTGATCATAATGACCAAATCAAGAGGAGGTTATAAGATCATATGTTACACTTAACCCCTTGAGCTATTTCCCTTGTTCCTTTCTCACCTAGGCTTGCCATGGGGACCCTAAATGGGATTGCCCATTTGTTGGTATAATCCAATAAACTAAGTACTAGCTTAGTTATTAGTAGCCCGTTATTGATCCCTAGTTACGTAGTCGTATATATAGTGTAAATACGATAAATACAATATATATAATGGTGTCTCTGTGTATAAGTGTGTGACCCCATAGGCTCACATATGTCTAGCCATAAAATTATTTATTATGACACGAGCATACTCCAACAGCTCCCACTTGCGACGTCATAATAATCAAGTGATTATACAAGCAAAGGTTAGCGTCTAGCAACACGCCAATTCCCCTAGAAATATGTGAGGGAAGTTTCTAAAACGTCTCATTTAAATGGTTTATATGCCATCCTTCCTTTTGTTACGGATACTATGTTGAACATTAGACATGGATCAAAGTCATTCCAATTGCTCAACTATTATGTTTCTCGATCTAGATATTGAACAAGATTACCATGTGAATTAAGATTCATCTTAATCTCATTTGGGTACGGCCATACAAACATCTGTTCAATTCATCGAGGGGCCCAATAGTATCTAACTCCATGACATGTGGAGGAACAAATCCTATTTTGACTGCACGTGTCATTCATGTGTTTCAAATCACTCCTGAAAATGGTTTTTATAACTACCTTATTCAGGACAGCGTTTAACGATATCAAAGAATAAAATTCCGCACATGCAAGACCTACTTGCATCTCAAGTCTAAGGATAAGAGACATAACCATTTGTGAGATACGCTATTGACGCCGATCCATGCAGTGAAATCTCGAAGGTTGGGTTAGTCCAATGTTCATCACAATGAACAACATATGAGTTTCGCAAATAAATCACCAACACGCTCACATTTGCCTTAATTTGATGATACTCCCGTATCGTCAACCGGCAATGGACAATTTTAGAATAAATAAATTATTCATGGATTAAACATGCAAATATAGAACACAGTAGTATAAATGAAGACGATAATACCCGGTATATCAATTCATTTTATAATACGACTACTTACAGTTCCATTATCCAAATACTAAAAACAGATATGCACAAGACTACACATAGATTGGAATCTGATGTTTCCACCATGATCAATTTTGTTGTACAAGACAACAAGTAGTCATCTGAGTAAACTTTGAGAATACTTGTTTCAAAATTCAAAAATGTTTGAATGATGATTGTCCTTTTGTATGTGTGCAATCAAGTACAATACGAGTATTGCAACAATACATTCCATAGTGTGTTTGAAGCTAGCAAAAAACCTACTTTAGACAGTCATAATAACAGTTTCCTAAACTGTAAAGTATTATTATTCTTTTAATGTATAATGCATTAATGCTCTCAATCGAGCACATCTAGTTAGAGATGTCATCATTCATGATGTCATCCTACTATGACTAGAGTTGAGCATCATCTCAATTATATAAGTATCAATGAATGAAAATATAACAGAGCTCCTCAAATATCCGTAAACATTTGAACAAATATTTGGTCCTTTGTAGGTCCATTAGGTTGTTCGTTTAACAATTATCTAATGACTTTCACTTAGATATTTGTTGTTATCAACTCATCTTGCATTCATGCAAATGATATAAATAATCCAATACATAATATTACTTACATAATGAATCCTTTAGTTATACTTAAGGTTTCCATTTATGCATTCAATCTCATCATATAAGATTGATCATTGAGACTCCCCTCAATGACATGTCATATTGTGTTTAGATTATTAACCGCATATGTTTATCCTAATAAACACATGCAACAAGGTTTTATGTTTTATTTCCTAAATTCCATAATTGAAACTTCATTCCAGGCTAAGGATTAAAGTCTAGCTTAGATGGAATATTGTTTCTTATATGTTAACAACATATGAGATTTAAGAAAATAAATTCATTTATCCAACTTGCACTCTGAGTTCTCAGGAGTAATCTTATTTAATCAAAATCAAATTAACGATTAAATTAAGATCTCTGCTCCTAGATGCATGATCTAATCCACACCTGGATTCTTATGTCTTGTATACATAATAAAGATTATACAGATTCATAAAACCTTTTTGATTACTCATCGTCCTCGCAAAAGTAATCAAAAAGTGTTTTGAAATCCCATTGTCATATTTCATTTACATGAAAACAGGTATGACAATTAATCGTCTTTATACATTTAATGTTTGTAGGTATGGAGATTTAATCATAATCAATTTCTTGAGTACGTGTAAACTCCTTCTACTACGCATGCATTAAATATGTCTACAAGTTTGTCCTTATGAGTCTTCTAGTTCAAGAAACTCATTTTAAACCTCACAGTCTAACTGATTTGGTAAGAGATCAATCAAGCTCCACGAGTGATTGTCTTTCAAGGACTGCATCTTATCATTCATAGTTTTTGAGCTATTCATCAGATGCAAGATCTGATAATGCATCTCTTTAGTTAGCAGGTTCACTATGATCCTCCAACTTATGTCCCTTAACATTGATATAAAAAATATATCATTCAGGTGTTAGGGGTATCCTTGCGGATTTATGAATGAGAGATATCAATCTATGGTTTAACGTATACATGTTCAACCTTAGTATGATATTAGCAAGTGTACTCAGAAGGTTGTGTATTTAGATCTTGAATGACTTCAAGATCTAAAGGTGCTCCCAATTGCTTTTGTAAGTGGAGACTAATCTCCAAGTACTCAGCATCTTGATTAACAATAAATTGTTTTCAAGTGGGACATCCAAAATACATCGTTAGTTCTTGACTCTAGTTTGTTAATTACTTACTCTTAGGTATTTAACAAATTCAGAACTAAAATCAAGACATAATGGGATTCATCCCATTCCATAATACAATGGTGTCTTAAATTCCTTTTGGGTTGGAACCATATTTGGTGTACACATGGCACATCCAGTTTTCTAACCTTGATTGCTTTGGAGGTAAAAGAGTTTAAGTCATCAAAGATCAAATGATATCCATGATGGACATACCATAAAGTTGTGGTATTCCATGTAGATAGATGATGTGAGACTATCACACAACTCGTTAGATGAACTTATACTCTTTGGCTTACGTATCTGCCAACCAAGTCATACCAGATGGCATCAATAGTATTTTTAGCCTACTGCATACTTTATATTTAAAGTCTTTGACCAAGTCAATGAATTCATGTGTATGTTTTAACTAGAAAACATAAACATTAATTATTTTATTATATGTCGTAAGTGTACATGTCTTTAACAAGAAGACATAACAAATTAACGTCTTTACTTTACGTTATAAGTCTTTCAACAATTAACGGAATTGATGTTTATGTCTTTACAAGAGACCTAAACATATTCAACTAAAGTAATTATGAGTGCCAAAAATTGGCCTCAATAGTCATTTCAAGTTAATTAATGATTATGAATTTACAAGAACACATAATCATATTTACTAAACAATTTAGCAAATATGTTGAAGTAGCTTTTCATGTTATCTTGACATTTTCTCTAATTAGGGCAATATACATTTTATGTGTATAAGTCCTAGTAGAACCTTATTTTTCTTACCTTGCAGTCAAGAAAAACCATTAGTCATATTGTTATATGTTGTACCTTGCACACAATTAAGATTTCTCCCACTTGTGCACGACACAACATTATGCAAGCAAATATGACAATGTCACAGATAACTTATGATTTTAGTCAAAATCAAAATATAGATGTGTTGAACTTTATCGCTTTTATAAAGAATCATGCATAACAATTTTATTGATAACATTTCAGGAAGCAACATCAGGAACGCGACAAGTTATCTAATAAATTCATGCAATGGTTCTCATAAAAACTATGATGCTTCATATGTGGAAAGTAATGTATTATTTCAAGACAATCTAGAAATAAGATGCGCAACTTGTAAGTTAATAGAGCTTACAACTCCCACTGGATTAGAGAACATTACATGTGTGACTCCTCCCAAACCAACCAGTCAGCCTTGTGAAGCTGTTAGGCCCACCTGGGAGAAAGTGCAAGTTAATATTTACCGTGGAAGTACAGGGAAATCCCCGGGTCGTTAAATCCCAACGAGATTGAAATTGTATTTGTTGACGGATAGGAAAGTGAGTGGTACTGAGGACAGTAACAAATATGTTTTGAGAGTTGATTACACTACTGATTGCTTGATATTTGGAAAATATGAAATTATAACAGAAATACAGAAATAAACACAAAATCAGATAATCAGATAACAGACAGAGAAAAGTGGTATTTAACAAGTTACAAACTACAGGGACTAAAAGTGAAACTTTTTGAAACTTAATATTAAAGAAAATAGAAAATGAATTTGAAATTATGAAAATGAATATTATAATATTTAATTACTATTTAATTAATAAAACTAATTAAAATCTAATTTAAAACTTAATTTAAATTAACTAAAAATAACAACTATTACAAATAAACCTAAAAACTTAAATAAATAATTTCTAAACTTAACTAAGAACTTGAAGAAAGTATAAAAAATGAAAATAAATATTTTTGTCTTTTTATAAGTATTTTATTAATTAATAACTATTTAATTTAATTAAACTATTTTAACTATTTTAAATTACTATTAATACTAAATCAACTTAGAAAATTATGATAAAATTTATAAAATTATTTAAACACTACAGGAATACTATAAAATTATAAAAACTTGCTAAAAATTATATTTAAGCTAATTGACTAATTAATTACTTATTAATTATTTTAAAGCTAATTTAATTAATTTAAATAAGAAAATTATAAAATGGACAGTAGAAATTATGAAACTATTTTTAAAAAATCTTAACTACTTTATAAAACTTAGGAAAAATATAAAATTCTACTTTTATTAATTAAAATTAAAGAAATCTATTTAATTACTAATATTACCTATTTAATTATTTAAACTAGTTTTAAATCTAAAAAATAGTAAACTGCTTAGGAAAATTCTAAGAAAATTATTTTAACTACTTTAAGGTACTAATTAATTTATAAAATTATAAAATTGGACAAGTGCTTATTAATAAGCTAAAATGAAAATTAATTAGATAATTTCTATTAAATAGAAGCTATCACTATTTTTATGTTAGCTTTTTCTTGTTTTTCTTTTACAAAACTAATTAAATACTTAAATAATGAAACTTTAATAAATATAACTACTTTAGAACTTTGAAATAAGCACTGAAAATGCTTATAAGCTTATACAGTTGACTATGGTTGACTAAACTAGGAAATAAGCTAAACTGAGGTTATGTGGGGTCCACTATGGTAAAATCTGGTTTACCTAAGTTACTTATACTTAATTAAGCTAAGTGTGATGAGATAAGCTCCTAGATTAAGCTGAGGATGCCAAATAAGCACTTGCTTATTTCTCTACTGACTCAGAAATGGGACAGAGATTGGTGGCAATTTAAGGTGGGGTCCACTGGTTTGTAGGTCAAACTATGAGTCAATTCTTGAACCTGGGTAAGAGGGGAGTTGTAATAAGCTAGGTTTGAGGTGTAGGTCCTAATGGTGTGGGCTGCAGCCACCAATTAAGTTGGTGGTGTGGTGGTAGTGTGCTGATGTGCAGGGCAAGGCTATGCCTTGCAGTCCACTTTCAATGAGTGTGGGGTCCACAATAGTGAAATAGGGTTCAATCAAAGCCTAGGGGTTCAACTATGGGATGGTAAGCTACAGATTAAACTAATAAGCTAAGCTTATGGCTTCCTAATAAGCTCAGAGTGAGCTTTTGGATTGGTGATCAAATACTGAGTGCTCAGTATTGCTTGTTTCACAAAGGTCACAAGTTTGATCCTAAAAGCTATTCTACAATAAGCTAAAATCTAAATTAAACCTAGATATGATAAGCTGGTGTATTAAGCTATGATTAAGCTAAATCTTAGGATGTGGGGTCCACTATGGTTGATAAGAAATCACTAACAAAGTTGTGGTGATGAACTGGGTATAAGTGAACAGGGCACACCTTTGCCCTGCTAGTGAGTTTGAAGGTCTGTGGATCACAAGGTAAAAATCTTAAAAATGTAAAACTTATTGGAACTTAAAGATGGACTAGTAGAGTATTACTAAAACAAATTTTAAGTCCTAGATCCTACTCTATAATTCTAAACAAATCTTGGAATTTTTGAGAAAATCTGAGATGTGCACTTTTGACTTTTGAACAAAGCTACTTAGTTTGACTTTATTGAGATTCTAATGACTGAAACTGATTGATTAAGTTAAAATAAGCTATGAGAGACCTATAATAAGCCAGAGATATGAGATATAAGCTAATGGGGTGGGTTTGAGGTACCAAATCTCACACAGTTAACTGTGGGGATGTTAAGACTAAGATTTTGACTTTTTGTGGTAATTGTGACCAAACTAATGATTAAACTGAACTTATATGAACTTAAGTGACTTATGTAAACACAGAATAACAACAATAGCGTACAACTTAATGATGTAATCCACTGATCCAAACACACTTTTAACTAGACTGATTTGTGATTTAAGTAGCTAAAGGCTTTTAGAGTTTATACTACTGATCCAATATGACTTATTATGTTATAATAGATGTAATTAAGCATTTAGAAACAGAAATTAACCACAGATACATAAGAACACAAGATATGATATGTTGACTGTTTGATTTTCTATTTTTTAGTAACTAGGAATTCAAACAAACAAGATACTATTTTTATGTTATAATATCACTAACTAAATCTGAATAAGCATTAATAAGCTGAAAAAACAAGTAATAAACAAAACAATAATACAAAAGTAAAAGAGAGAATTTTGATAACTTACAAGTAAGCTTTCCTGCTCATAACCAAGAACCAATAACTAAGAACCTTTCCTAACATCCACCACTGGATTCTAACCCAAGATTCCAAGCTGCTTCCTTTCCAAATCTCTTTTGAAACCCAGAAATCAAGAACAAATGCCACAGTTGACTTTCTTTGACCAAATTGTAATTTGTGAGATTTTTTATATTAAACTGATTAATATGTTACTAAAAGCTTTATTGAGCTTATGGGAGCTTATGTGAGCTTACTCAATCCATGAAACCATACAGAATCAACAACACAGCTTATTGAGATTTTTTATATGAAATTGAAAATTGCATTCACTAAGATAATAATACAAACTTGCTTTTTATTAACTTAAAAGATCACTAATACACTGAGAACACTTAAACTGAAGCTTTGAAAGATTAAAATTACACTTAAACTTTTTAAAACACTAATACGACATACAATTATTGAAAATAAACTAGGTAGTCTTCTCTTCTGCTTCTCTTGGTCTTTATAGGTGAAAATAAACTTCCAGGTGTCCTCAGGGACTTTTCCCACTTCATCTGAGCCATTGATTTAGCTCAATTGATCATATCCGTTCAAACTAGCTTTTTGGCGCCAAAGTCCTCCAAGTTAACTTGGAGGCTACTCTCTGCAATTAAGGATAGTTGGAAGTTTGTGGGTGTGTCAGAAGACAATTTGGGAAGTTTGGAGGCCAAGGTGAGGTGATTTGATAGAAACAGAGGATGTGGAATGGTTTGGAGTGAAAAGGGTGGGAATTGCATTAAATGCTATGTGGTTTGGTGTGTGAGGTGGAAAGGAGGTGAGGGGAGGTGTAGGAGGGCAGCTGTAAAGGTGGATAGGTGGTGGAAACCATCCTGGTTTCTGGTTTTGGAGGGAGGTGGGAGAAGGGTGTACAGTAATGGTGGTTTGGGTGGTATTGGTGGTCAAACGGGGGTCAAACCCCGTATTATAATAAAAGGGTGTTGGATTGGGCTTATTTTTGGGCTAGGGGTGTATGGGCTGGGTAAGGTTTTGGTTTTGGGTTTATTAAAATAAAAAAGGGCCGGTTTGGTTATTTAGTGAACAAGGACCAATATTGTAAATTTGGCAAAGTTGAGGGGCTGTTATTGTGATATTTCCCAAACACTCATAAGGATGTAATTTGCCAAGAACCAATAATACAAGGACCAAATTCATATTTTACCATTTTTCAAAATTACCGGGGACCTTTTCTGCCATTTTTCAAACTCCAGGGACCTTTATTGTAAATTTGGATTTTTAAGGGATTAAACTTGTAATTTCTCAAAATGTTATCAAAATTGTTCCATTTTGTCATTCATGCATAGTACAAGGGTATTATTTGTAAATATTTCAGTTTTGAATACCCAGGGACTATTTTGCCAATTTTGAAACTTGAGGGGTAAAAATTGCCAGTTTGTGTAAACTTTTATCCAGGGATGTTTTGTGAACATTTTTGGTTTCCCAAGGACTTAAGTTGACTTTTTATTCATTTAAAACCTTCAGGGACTAGTTTTGTCAATATTTGAAACTTGAGGGACTGAAACTGCCAATTATGCAAACTTTGTACGTTTTTCATTTGTTTTTGCATATTTTGTATTTGAAACATATAAAACACTCTTCTAAGATATTTTAAGTATTATGATGCATTTTTGAGTGTTTTTGTATGTTTTGGCAGTTCAGATTGGTACAAAATGATGAGTATTTAGACACTCATCAATCCCCCACACTAAACTATTGCTAGTCCCTAGCAATCTATTTGAGAAAAAATTAATGGATTTTAACTCTTTACCAAAAGCCATCACTTCTGGAGTAGCCAGGTGTAAGAACTGTGGCACACCTGATAACCGTGTGATTTTTAGCAAATCACCAGCTGTCAACGGATTTGATTAGTCTTTACCAAAAGCCGTTTGCTTCTGGACTAGCCAACTCTTGATGGAATAGTCAACATCTTGGTGAGCTGATTACCAATTATGGTTTTTCCACGGCCTTTACCACAAGCCATAATCTTGCAGGCTAGTCAACTCATTTGTTTTTGGGGAGCTGAGGAACCGTACAATTTTTGGCAAATTGCCAGCCATCAACGGTTTTGAGAAGTCTTTACCAAGAGCCGTTTGCTCCTGGACTAGCCAATCCTGTTGTGGGTTAGACATGGAGGATTGATACCATTTTATCTCATTTCTAAGTGTGAAAAAACTGATAATTTTGATCAAATGGGGGTTCTTGATGGAACATGTGTTTTGCATTCGTGAGAACGCTCCCCCACACTTAGAACTGAATATTGCCCTCAATATTCACAGTACTTGGTGTCCCACCAAGACTTTAGAACGTAAGGAGGCAATACTTTTAACCTTTTTATTTTACTCTATTTACATACAAACTCACTTTTTTCTTTTTATTTGTCTTATACCATTTTTTTTTTTTTTTTTTTTTTTTTTTTTTTTTGAAAAAATATTTTACATATGTACAACATGTGGTTCGTCTCCCCCACACTAGGGTGTTAGAAAGGGATGAGAAACAGAAATATGGGTGACGACCCATATTGCTACTATTTTTGATTACCGAGTCGCTAGCTTGACTCGACCTCGAATTGACTTGTCATGAGGTAGCTTGTTTTTTATTCCCGAGTCACTAGCTTGACTCGACCCCGAATTAAAATTGTCCTTGGGGTAATGGAGTGGGATTGCCACTCACAGATTAGGTGAGAAATTGGAGTGGGATTGCCACTCACAGAATTATGAAATGATAAGATAAAGGAGATTATTTTTTTGTTTTTATCTTTTATAAATGTTTTTGTATTTTTAGATTTATATATATATATGTACAAAAGAAAGAAAATTCCTAACAACCGCCCCTCGAAAGGGAATCTAGGTCTGACAGAGCTCAGTAACTGTAAACAGCCAACAACCAAATGTTGTAACTGAGGGACTAATCAAACTGGGCAAGTTGTGTGCATAGGAAAAATGTTTTTGTATTTTATATTGTTTATTGAAATGAAATATGATACAGTATAAGTAATCACTACCTCCCAGGCTTGTGTCAGGTTTACCACGCTAGCTAATCACTTGTGAATGATTAACTGTAATAAATATGCCCTGACAGCCCGGAAGTTGAATGATAAAGTATAATATACATACAAGGATAGAAATTTGAACAAAATACAAAATTCATTATTTATTATTATTATTATTATGTACATGATACTAGTGTTTTTGTTTTCCGAGTCACTAGCTTGACTCGACCCCGTATTAATTAGTCCATGGGGTAAGTTTGGAGATCCGGGACAACCACTGGTTGTATGTCCCCTCCAAAATAGTGTTTTAGCCGATGTCCATTTACTTTAAAATTGGGACCGTCGGGTTGCAATAACTCAACAGTTCCATATGGGTATACTTTGGTTATAGTAAATGGTCCAGACCAACGGGTTTTTAGTTTACCCGAGAAAATTTTCAACCTTGAATTGAAAAGAAGAACTCTGTCACCAACGTTGAAAACGCGGTTCTTTATTTTAGAGTCATGTATCTTCTTAGTCTTTTCTTTATAGATTAAAGAATTTTCATAAGCTTGATCACGTAATTCATTTAGTTCGTTTAGTTGAACTTTACGGTGATCACCCGCTGTCTGAAGGTCGAAATTTGCATGTTTTAAGGCCCAATAGGCCTTATGTTCTAATTCGATCGGAAGATGACATGCTTTCCCGTACACTAGCTTATAAGGAGTACACCCGATGGGTGTTTTGTAAGCAGTGCGGAAAGCCCATAATGCATCGTCCAGCTTATCCGACCAAGAGGCACGGTTTTCACCAACCGTCCTCTCGAGAATTCTCTTAATACCACGATTTGAAACCTCCACCTGCCCACTTGTTTGGGGGTGGTATGCTGTAGAAAGACGGTGAGTTACACCATATTTCAGCATTACTCTCGCAAATTGTTCATTGCAAAAGTAAATACCACGATCACTGATAATGGCACGAGGAGTCCCGAATCTGGCAAAGAGAGCCTTAAGAAATTTAACAACTACTCGGGCATCATTGGTGGGTAAGGCTTTCGCCTCAACCCATTTTGACAGATAGTCGACAGCGACGAGTATATACTTATTCCCTCGTGAAGACGGGAATGGCCCCATAAAATCAATGCCCCACATATCAAATATTTCACAGACTTGGATGGCGTTTTGCGGCATCTCATTCTTTTTAGAAATATTCCCGTGACGCTGGCAAGCCTCACAGGTTTTGATAAGTTCATGGGCGTCTTTATATATCGTGGGCCAAAAGAATCCTGAATCAAACACCTTTTTTGCGGTGTAGTTTGGGTTATGATGTCCTCCCGTGGGTCCATCATGACAAGCTTTAAGAATTTCCATGGCTTCTTGGCCATGGACACACCGTCGGATGACTTGATCCGCACATATTTTGAACAAGTAGGGGTCATCCCAGAAATAATGTTTCACATCTTTAAAGAATTTTCTTTTCTGTTGGGACGACATCCCTTTCACAACGAAATTTCCCGCACGGTAATTTGCAAAGTCGGCAAACCATGGGGTGGTGGTATCATCTTGGTTAGAGATGAGATTTAGAGTCTCCAGAGGAAAAGTTTCATTTATTTCTTTTCTCTCGAGAATATCCTGATGAGGATTTTCTAACCGGGACAAGTGATCAGCGACAAGGTTCTCTGCTCCTTTTTTATCTCTTATGAGAATATCGAATTCCTGGAGGAGCAGGACCCAACGGAGTAGTCTTGGCCTTGCATCCTGTTTAGTGAACAGGTATTTCAAAGCCGAATGGTCCGTATACACCACGCTTTTGTTTAAGATTAAGTAAGACCGAAATTTTTCGAAAGCATATACCACGGCTAATAATTCTTTTTCTGTGGTGGTATAGTGTGTTTGAGCTTCGTTCATGGTCTTACTTGCGTAGTGTATTGGCTGAAAATGTTTGGTTTTGCGTTGCCCCAGAACTGCACCAATAGCGAAATCGCTAGCATCGCACATAAGTTCAAAGGGTAAGTCCCAGTCGGGGGCAACAAGGATTGGTGCTTCGGTAAGTTTTTTCTTTAGAATAGAAAAGGCTTCGATGCACTCTGGAGAAAAGATAAAAGGAGCATCCTTTTCAAGAAGATGAGTCATGGGCCGGGCTATTTTGGAGAAATCCTGAATAAATCTCCGATAGAACCCGGCATGGCCGAGGAAACTCCTAATTCCTTTAACAGTGGTGGGATGAGGCAGTTTAGCAATAACATCAATTTTGGCCTTATCGACCTCAATCCCATTTTTTGAAATTTTATGGCCGAGGACAATGCCCTCTTTAACCATAAAATGGCTCTTCTCCCAGTTTAGACAAAGATTAGTGTTTTCACACCTTTGAAGCATTTTTTCTAAGTGGGAGAGGCATGAATCGAAAGAATTCCCGATTACTGAGAAGTCATCCATGAATACCTCCATGGTTTTTCCAATCATGTCATGGAAAATAGCCATCATGCACCTCTGGAAAGTGCCCGGAGCATTGCATAACCCAAAAGGCATGCGACGATAGGCAAATGTCCCGTAAGGGCATGTGAAGGTAGTCTTCTCTTGATCCTGTGGATCAATGGGAATTTGGAAGTAACCCGAGAAGCCGTCAAGGAAACAATAATACTCATTTCCCGCTAGTCTTTCGAGCATTTGATCCATGAAGGGCAAAGGAAAATGGTCTTTGCGGGTGGATTCATTAAGCTTTCTGTAATCAATACATACTCGCCACCCTGTAACCAAACGAGTTGGTAATAACTCGTTGTCCTCATTTGTGATAACCGTAATACCACCCTTCTTTGGAACACAGTGAATTGGGCTTACCCAAGGACTATCAGATATAGGATAAATCAATCCCGCATCAAGAAGTTTGATAACTTCAGCTTTTATAACTTCGTGGATTTTTGGATTTACCCTTCGTTGATGCTGCACGGTAGGTTTAAAGTCTTCTTCCATTAGGATTTTGTGTGTACAAAAATCCGGGTTTATACCCTTTATGTCTGAGAGCTTCCAAGCAATTGCTTGTTTGTGGGACTTTAAAACCTTGAGCAACGCGGTTTTCTCCTCATCCTTTAAGTCTTTTGCAATAATGACCGGTAATTTATCGTTACCTTCCAAGAATGCATATTCTAGATGAGGAGGCAGGTCCTTAAGTTCAACCTCGGGGAAGTCATCATTTTTCTCAACATATTTGACTTCCACCTTATGAAGTTGTGGAGGTAGAACAGGAATTGGAGAGGGATCTTTGTTTAATAACTTCTCAAGGAGAAGTATATCCTCTTCCAGGTCAATCTCTTGGATATCAATTCCTTCGGGAATAGAATCACTTTTGAGGAAGACCTCTAATTCCTCAAGGAGAAATTCACTTCCCTCAAACGGAGTGAGGGAAGGAGAAGAATTAGCGATTATGGGATGAGAAAGAGTAGTGAGATTGCCACTCTGAAAATTATCAGCGAATCCAAGGAATTCCTGAGCATACTCCTCGGATGCAATGTCAATGACATCAATTCGGTTGACCGAATCAGCGTTGTAATTCGAGGAGTATCTCGAGGTTTGATCAAGGTTGAATGTTATCGCTTCATTTCCAACTCGTAACGTGATTTCCTCATCGAAAACATCAATTAATGCACGTCCCGTTCTTAAGAATCCTCTCCCAAGAATGAGAGGAACTCTTGGATCTGCATCGAAATCAACAACGACAAAGTCTGCCGGAAAATTAAATTGTCCCACTCTCACAAATACGTCTTCGGCAATACCGAGGGGACGTGAAATTGAACGGTCTGCAAGCTCGAGAGTCATGCATGTGGGACTAAGTGCCTGAAGAGAGAGCTTTTTCCAAACTGAGTGTGGCATTAAGTTGATGCTTGCACCAAGATCGGCCAAGGCAAAACATTCAACCATACCCGGGAAAGTACATGGTATTAGAAATCTCCCGGGGTCTCCTAGCTTTTCGGGAAGCTTTTTCAATAGAACCGCAGAGCAGTTCTCATTGAGTGGAGTTCGTACCATCTCAAACATTTTTTCTTTATTGCTCAACAGGTTTTTGATTGTCGATGTGAATTTGGGCATTAAAACAAGAGCGTCCGCGAAACTAATATCGAAGTGTAGTTCTTGGAAAATCTGAAAGAATTTTTCCATCTGATGATTAGCTTTTTCATGGAGCTTTTGGTCTTGCAATCGTGAGGGATATGGAATTGTTGTTTTTGGGTTGGATTTTGGATTTTCAACAGGACCTTCGGTAGTTTCAAACCTGACTTTTTTAAAAGGAGTTGGGACCGGGATAACTGGAGGAGGGATGTCATTGGTACCTCCGTTAGGAAGTACCTTATCCGTAGTTTCCTCCGTTTCACATTCCTCTACAGGGATAGGAGATGAGGTAGAGGGAGCTGTAGGTCCTTGGTAAGAAACTCCACTTCTTGTGGTGATCGCCTTTACATCGCCCCTCGGATTAGCGATCGTGTTGCTAGGTAAAGTTGTACCTGAGCCCGAGGGTCGATCATTTAAAGACTTCTGTAAATTAGTTATTTGACTAACCAGCATTTTGTTCATTTCTTCTTGGGATTTCATAAACTGTTTTAATAACTCATCAGATGATGGTCCAGTTGGAACAATGGCTTGATTTTGGTTTGGAAAATTTTGAGCCCGATTGTTCTGGAAATTCCCATGTTGCTGGTTGTTGTTACCTTGGAAGTGGTTTTGTTGTTGAAAATTACCCTGTGGGTAATTGTTTTGACCTTGATTACGGTTATAATTCCCTTGGTTCTGATTTTGGTGAACCTGGTTTTGACCAGAGTTGAAATTCCCTTGGTTGTTATAACCTTGGTTCATTCGGTTCTGGTTCTGATTCTGGTTAAAATTCTGGTTCCTGTTTTGAGGTTGATTAAACCCTGGTGGTCCGATGTAGTTATTAGATCGATAGCTCAAAAGATTTCGATCCCCTTGCGGTTGGTAAGAATTACCTCCCGTATTATAGGAACCGTGAGCTGCATACACGTTTTCACGAGCCGAGCCACCGGAGGCTTGGCAATCTGTGTACAAATGTGGACCACCACAAGTTTCACAACTTGGGTAAACAGTTTTGACCTGATTAGGATTATTTTGATGGATACGCAAAACTGCTGTAGACAAATCATCCATTCTTTTAGCTAGGATTGATATTTCATTGCTTGCCGGAGTATCTGACTTAAATGAGTCGTTCCTCTCAGCAGAGGAGTCCCAAAAATTATGATGGGCAGTCATGTTTTCGATTAAGTCATAGCACTCTTCAGGGGTCCTTTTCATAAAGGTGCCCCCAGCAGCAGCATTAATGGTGTCACGATGACGGAGTGTCAAACCATTATAAAAGGTATCAATAATGGTGACAAGAAGCATATTGTGATTAGGACACCGATCAATGGCAAGTTTGTAGCGTTCCCATGCCTCAAATAAGGACTCTTCGGGAAGCTGTCTGAAATTACTGATATCATTCCTAAGCTTTGTGACCATAGATGGTGGAAAGTATTTGGCCAGGAATTTAGTGATCATCTCATCAAAAGTGTGGATCGAATTCTTTGGAAGTCGATCGAACCATGAAGTCGCATGATGAGCGAGAGAATAGGGGAACAAGTATAAACGTAGGCCGTCATCGGTGACACCATTTTGTTTCATGCTTTGGGTGACGGTTAAAAATTTGTCGAGATGCCTGTTGGCATCGTCACCCGGCAATCCGTGGAACTGACACGTATTCTGGATCTGTTGTATCATGTGGTTTTTTAATCCAAAATCCGTGGCTTCAATAGTGAGTGGTGCGATTGGTCCACCTCTCCCTTGCATGGTAGGTTGACACAGTTCCTCCATAGTTCGGGTGTCAGGAACTGGCTCATCCTTGGGAGCAAATGGGGGCTCGTCGTTCATTTTTAGTGTGTGTTCTTCTTCAACAATACGTAACTCGGGTACGTTTTTCTTCTTTTTATTCTTTGATTGTGAACGAGTGCGCATGCACGAAAATTAGTTTTCAACACAAGATCGAGGCAAAACTACAGTGAACTTAAACCCAATAATCACAAATGAACAGCTCCTTTAAAAAAGGTACACTATTCACAAGGATACAATGGTAAGTTTTTATCTTATGATTGGGAACTTATTTGAAGGTATTAATTTATTCACAATAAAACAAAATGTTTTTGGCTTTTCGTGTATGGGTGAAAAAAAAACTTGGACAATATTTTTGAAACTGATTCGTTAACCGAAATCATTCCTTTAAGATTACTCGCAGGCTGGCGGGAGGAAATAAATGGATTCCTCTTAAGTTCGCAATTTAATGTCAGAACTTACCTTAAACCAACTGTATAGGTTGTAATCGTAAAGATACGAAGTAATTTAACTTCACAGTTTGTTTTGTTGTTTATGATTTGTTTGGTGTTGTTAACACTTCAGGAGAAATGTTAATGAACGTTTTCAGATATGATTTTGCTTTTCTTGAAAATTTACAAAGTGGTGATATTTGTACAGGAGGGTTTTTGAAAACCACTAGACTTTTACCGTTTTGAAATACGCAACAACCTCCCCGGCAGCGGCGCCAAATTTTGACTCCTCCCAAACCAACCAGTCAGCCTTGTGAAGCTGTTAGGCCCACCTGGGAGAAAGTGCAAGTTAATATTTACCGTGGAAGTACAGGGAAATCCCCGGGTCGTTAAATCCCAACGAGATTGAAATTGTATTTGTTGACGGATAGGAAAGTGAGTGGTACTGAGGACAGTAACAAATATGTTTTGAGAGTTGATTACACTACTGATTGCTTGATATTTGGAAAATATGAAATTATAACAGAAATACAGAAATAAACACAAAATCAGATAATCAGATAACAGACAGAGAAAAGTGGTATTTAACAAGTTACAAACTACAGGGACTAAAAGTGAAACTTTTTGAAACTTAATATTAAAGAAAATAGAAAATGAATTTGAAATTATGAAAATGAATATTATAATATTTAATTACTATTTAATTAATAAAACTAATTAAAATCTAATTTAAAACTTAATTTAAATTAACTAAAAATAACAACTATTACAAATAAACCTAAAAACTTAAATAAATAATTTCTAAACTTAACTAAGAACTTGAAGAAAGTATAAAAAATGAAAATAAATATTTTTGTCTTTTTATAAGTATTTTATTAATTAATAACTATTTAATTTAATTAAACTATTTTAACTATTTTAAATTACTATTAATACTAAATCAACTTAGAAAATTATGATAAAATTTATAAAATTATTTAAACACTACAGGAATACTATAAAATTATAAAAACTTGCTAAAAATTATATTTAAGCTAATTGACTAATTAATTACTTATTAATTATTTTAAAGCTAATTTAATTAATTTAAATAAGAAAATTATAAAATGGACAGTAGAAATTATGAAACTATTTTTAAAAAATCTTAACTACTTTATAAAACTTAGGAAAAATATAAAATTCTACTTTTATTAATTAAAATTAAAGAAATCTATTTAATTACTAATATTACCTATTTAATTATTTAAACTAGTTTTAAATCTAAAAAATAGTAAACTGCTTAGGAAAATTCTAAGAAAATTATTTTAACTACTTTAAGGTACTAATTAATTTATAAAATTATAAAATTGGACAAGTGCTTATTAATAAGCTAAAATGAAAATTAATTAGATAATTTCTATTAAATAGAAGCTATCACTATTTTTATGTTAGCTTTTTCTTGTTTTTCTTTTACAAAACTAATTAAATACTTAAATAATGAAACTTTAATAAATATAACTACTTTAGAACTTTGAAATAAGCACTGAAAATGCTTATAAGCTTATACAGTTGACTATGGTTGACTAAACTAGGAAATAAGCTAAACTGAGGTTATGTGGGGTCCACTATGGTAAAATCTGGTTTACCTAAGTTACTTATACTTAATTAAGCTAAGTGTGATGAGATAAGCTCCTAGATTAAGCTGAGGATGCCAAATAAGCACTTGCTTATTTCTCTACTGACTCAGAAATGGGACAGAGATTGGTGGCAATTTAAGGTGGGGTCCACTGGTTTGTAGGTCAAACTATGAGTCAATTCTTGAACCTGGGTAAGAGGGGAGTTGTAATAAGCTAGGTTTGAGGTGTAGGTCCTAATGGTGTGGGCTGCAGCCACCAATTAAGTTGGTGGTGTGGTGGTAGTGTGCTGATGTGCAGGGCAAGGCTATGCCTTGCAGTCCACTTTCAATGAGTGTGGGGTCCACAATAGTGAAATAGGGTTCAATCAAAGCCTAGGGGTTCAACTATGGGATGGTAAGCTACAGATTAAACTAATAAGCTAAGCTTATGGCTTCCTAATAAGCTCAGAGTGAGCTTTTGGATTGGTGATCAAATACTGAGTGCTCAGTATTGCTTGTTTCACAAAGGTCACAAGTTTGATCCTAAAAGCTATTCTACAATAAGCTAAAATCTAAATTAAACCTAGATATGATAAGCTGGTGTATTAAGCTATGATTAAGCTAAATCCTAGGATGTGGGGTCCACTATGGTTGATAAGAAATCACTAACAAAGTTGTGGTGATGAACTGGGTATAAGTGAACAGGGCACACCTTTGCCCTGCTAGTGAGTTTGAAGGTCTGTGGATCACAAGGTAAAAATCTTAAAAATGTAAAACTTATTGGAACTTAAAGATGGACTAGTAGAGTATTACTAAAACAAATTTTAAGTCCTAGATCCTACTCTATAATTCTAAACAAATCTTGGAATTTTTGAGAAAATCTGAGATGTGCACTTTTGACTTTTGAACAAAGCTACTTAGTTTGACTTTATTGAGATTCTAATGACTGAAACTGATTGATTAAGTTAAAATAAGCTATGAGAGACCTATAATAAGCCAGAGATATGAGATATAAGCTAATGGGGTGGGTTTGAGGTACCAAATCTCACACAGTTAACTGTGGGGATGTTAAGACTAAGATTTTGACTTTTTGTGGTAATTGTGACCAAACTAATGATTAAACTGAACTTATATGAACTTAAGTGACTTATGTAAACACAGAATAACAACAATAGCGTACAACTTAATGATGTAATCCACTGATCCAAACACACTTTTAACTAGACTGATTTGTGATTTAAGTAGCTAAAGGCTTTTAGAGTTTATACTACTGATCCAATATGACTTATTATGTTATAATAGATGTAATTAAGCATTTAGAAACAGAAATTAACCACAGATACATAAGAACACAAGATATGATATGTTGACTGTTTGATTTTCTATTTTTTAGTAACTAGGAATTCAAACAAACAAGATACTATTTTTATGTTATAATATCACTAACTAAATCTGAATAAGCATTAATAAGCTGAAAAAACAAGTAATAAACAAAACAATAATACAAAAGTAAAAGAGAGAATTTTGATAACTTACAAGTAAGCTTTCCTGCTCATAACCAAGAACCAATAACTAAGAACCTTTCCTAACATCCACCACTGGATTCTAACCCAAGATTCCAAGCTGCTTCCTTTCCAAATCTCTTTTGAAACCCAGAAATCAAGAACAAATGCCACAGTTGACTTTCTTTGACCAAATTGTAATTTGTGAGATTTTTTATATTAAACTGATTAATATGTTACTAAAAGCTTTATTGAGCTTATGGGAGCTTATGTGAGCTTACTCAATCCATGAAACCATACAGAATCAACAACACAGCTTATTGAGATTTTTTATATGAAATTGAAAATTGCATTCACTAAGATAATAATACAAACTTGCTTTTTATTAACTTAAAAGATCACTAATACACTGAGAACACTTAAACTGAAGCTTTGAAAGATTAAAATTACACTTAAACTTTTTAAAACACTAATACGACATACAATTATTGAAAATAAACTAGGTAGTCTTCTCTTCTGCTTCTCTTGGTCTTTATAGGTGAAAATAAACTTCCAGGTGTCCTCAGGGACTTTTCCCACTTCATCTGAGCCATTGATTTAGCTCAATTGATCATATCCGTTCAAACTAGCTTTTTGGCGCCAAAGTCCTCCAAGTTAACTTGGAGGCTACTCTCTGCAATTAAGGATAGTTGGAAGTTTGTGGGTGTGTCAGAAGACAATTTGGGAAGTTTGGAGGCCAAGGTGAGGTGATTTGATAGAAACAGAGGATGTGGAATGGTTTGGAGTGAAAAGGGTGGGAATTGCATTAAATGCTATGTGGTTTGGTGTGTGAGGTGGAAAGGAGGTGAGGGGAGGTGTAGGAGGGCAGCTGTAAAGGTGGATAGGTGGTGGAAACCATCCTGGTTTCTGGTTTTGGAGGGAGGTGGGAGAAGGGTGTACAGTAATGGTGGTTTGGGTGGTATTGGTGGTCAAACGGGGGTCAAACCCCGTATTATAATAAAAGGGTGTTGGATTGGGCTTATTTTTGGGCTAGGGGTGTATGGGCTGGGTAAGGTTTTGGTTTTGGGTTTATTAAAATAAAAAAGGGCCGGTTTGGTTATTTAGTGAACAAGGACCAATATTGTAAATTTGGCAAAGTTGAGGGGCTGTTATTGTGATATTTCCCAAACACTCATAAGGATGTAATTTGCCAAGAACCAATAATACAAGGACCAAATTCATATTTTACCATTTTTCAAAATTACCGGGGACCTTTTCTGCCATTTTTCAAACTCCAGGGACCTTTATTGTAAATTTGGATTTTTAAGGGATTAAACTTGTAATTTCTCAAAATGTTATCAAAATTGTTCCATTTTGTCATTCATGCATAGTACAAGGGTATTATTTGTAAATATTTCAGTTTTGAATACCCAGGGACTATTTTGCCAATTTTGAAACTTGAGGGGTAAAAATTGCCAGTTTGTGTAAACTTTTATCCAGGGATGTTTTGTGAACATTTTTGGTTTCCCAAGGACTTAAGTTGACTTTTTATTCATTTAAAACCTTCAGGGACTAGTTTTGTCAATATTTGAAACTTGAGGGACTGAAACTGCCAATTATGCAAACTTTGTACGTTTTTCATTTGTTTTTGCATATTTTGTATTTGAAACATATAAAACACTCTTCTAAGATATTTTAAGTATTATGATGCATTTTTGAGTGTTTTTGTATGTTTTGGCAGTTCAGATTGGTACAAAATGATGAGTATTTAGACACTCATCAATGTGTTTCGTCACCAGTAATATAATCACGTAGCTCCCACTGGATTAGACAATATTAAAAGTGTTACATCACCAGTGGAGTGTGAGTGATGATTGGATACTTTCCTGCTTTCTTTGAATATCTACACATTATTGCTAATGTGAGTCATTATGACTAGTAAACATGTACTTAGGTATTCAAGCAAGTGCATCAAGTTCTAACATATATATGATGGGCTTGCCATCATTTTAAACTTGAAAATAGGCATGCAGATCCTCCATGTTTATTGGGTTAAGACACATTGCTAGGTAATCATGCTAGTAATTACCTTTTCCACATTGCGGTTTATTGATATTTCCGTTTTCTAATTATTTAAACTCATTTTAGTTTGGTAGCTATAGAAAACGTGTTCTCTAGTTATCCAAATATCTTATATTTCTTCAAGGTTTCAAAACCCGAACTAGGGTTATAAAACACACTTGAAAGAATAAGATGTGCAAACATACTTAACCGTTTTGACTTTTACAAGACATCACGAGTTCTAAAGTATGTGTGCTTTGAGTTTTATTAGAATTAGAACAATTCAAATATTCCTATTATGGCTTTTCCTCATAAGGAAAAGGATAGGAACAAGTCTCTTTCTTACAAGGAAAGGAATACTTAGTTTGATTCTTTTAACAAGAAAAGAACAAACTTTTGTTTACGTTTTGTGTTGCATTAATTCATTAATTGAATTCACAAAGTTCATATTTAGTATTTTCGATAATTATCCTTTTAAAAATTAATTACCCCATGTTTACAATTTAAAACAATTAATTTACGTAAAAGGCTAAGATCCACATTGTGCTTCTACTATCACATCAGTTGATCTACTAGCAATAGTAGATTCAATTGGTAGGCGACGATCACCAATTGCATTACAAGTGCAACTCTTAGATCCTTATGGGACTCATGGCATCTAGTGTCAAACAACTGGTGTCATGTAGGCATGTTTAGTCCCATCTTTGCCTCGGGTCAAGGTCTCACCGCTTAACTCGATTAAGTCATCCAATTTGAGAACGTGCGAGAATATATCTAGGTCTCACGCATAGAGAATTGTCACCTTGGGTTACAATTCAACCTAGGTCCCACGCATAGGCAAAAGGTAATTGCAAGTGTTCTCAATATTGGACGGCATGACTTAAATTTTGATGGTAAAAAGTTTTGATGTGAATCAAAAGGTGTACGAAAGAAGCATGCATTCATCCTTCGTAGCACAAGTTAAAAACTTTTCTTAACTTAAGTCTAATCATTTTTTTTTTAATTTATGTGTGTCAAGTTGTCCATTTTCATGACTAATATTAATCCTACATGGATAATAAAGTTTGGACAATACATAAATAAAATAACATACATAACAAGTTTAGGTGTTATTTTAAAAAACAATGATTTTAAGTTTCAAAAACTTAGTAAAACTAAATCATAAGACTTAGTTTTGAAAATGGTTTGTGTTTTGTTTTAAGTTTATAGAAAACTATTTGCAATTTTACATATGATAACAAGATATATAAAAAGCAAAATCACAAACACACAACCACAACCACAATATGCAAAGCCTCAACCGATGAAAAAACCTATGCTTGATCTCGTGAGCCATCACGAGAACCAAGAGTCAACTAGGGACAAACCACAAAACCACATGGAGGACTCCCACTTGCTCCAAGACAATCAAGAGCAAGTAGAAAGCCCATAATGCACATGAAAAGTAGTTGCTGTCCTTCTAGAATTTCTGTGTTCGGAGGCCCAAAAGTCCACGAAGGAGGCTTCCCCGGGCTTAGCTCAAAACTAGAAACTTGTAGGCCCATGTCTTGGGTACCTGCAAAAACATTTTCAGCCAAAAAGACCTTACCAATCACCGGGAAATTCCGTTTTACCAACTGGTGTTCCAGCAGTCATTTTTCGGCAAAAACGTCTTTAACTCTTTCGCCTTTCAACACCAAGCTACGATTATATTATATTGAAAGTAAAATACAACAAATCTACTTTTAATCTACTGTAAAAGTGCCCAAACAATGGCTACAACAAAAAAGAATATCATTACAAAAATGCCAAAACAATGGCAAAAACCCCAAAACACGAAATTAAACAACATTCACAACAATCCAAGGCACAAGTTGTCTAGGTTTTCATCGGCTTTTCATATACACATAATAATACCATAATATTATAATTAAAACATGGTGTTGGCTAACTCCATAGACAAACATGCATGTATTTTCCATGGAAACAAATTAAATAACAAGAAATAAATTGTTAGCCAACGAAAACGAAGAAATAATTGACAAGAATTAAAACCCCGTTAGGTACGTGTTTCCTATGACTTAAGGGTCAAAACCCACTGATATTAGGACCTTCCAAATACCATTTAACCACAGAAAAAATAGCTTTAGGGGCTAAATTAAAACCGTTTCAAAAACCGATCAAAAACACGCGTTTTAGGCCATTTTTCACGTACCCGACAAGTAACCTATTAGCGTATGCATAACAAATGGCCATGGGACCAAAAAGTGCAGATCATAAGAACCCTAAAGGGTCATCCTATGGGAAAAAAAATTGGAGCCCTAGGGCTGTTTTAACCATGACTTCAAAAATCATCAAAAAAACACCCATTTTAGCCATTTTTATGCATACCCGATAATCATATGGCACATATGATGGCTCGTGATACCACTATAGGTGATGTTGAATATAAAACATATATAAAACAAATAAACGCAGCGGAAAAACATCACCAACAACGGATCCATATAGCCATATGATCAATCAAATAATAAACAACAACATGTTATACCTTTGTAGCGTGATCGGTAGAATCATATGGAGACCATCACCAACACCATGATCCACCTATGAAACCAAGTGACCAAAATAGATCACCTCTATGATGGAAACACACTACACGTCATAGATCACCACCCGATGCTAGTCTTGACCCCGTAACACGCGATCTAGCCTTGAACTACACTAGAATAAGGTTAGATGAGATCAAAAACACCAAACCCTACTATGGGTGTGTGTTATTTCGTGGCTCTAGGGTAGAGGAAGGGGGAGAAAAATTGGTAATTAGTTTTCTAATTTAATTGGTCATAATGACCAAATCAAGAGGAGGTTATAAGATCATATGTTACACTTAACCCCTTGAGCTATTTCCCTTGTTCCTTTCTCACCTAGGCTTGCCATGGGGGCCCTAAATGGGATTGCCCATTTGTTGGTCTAATCCAATAAACTAAGTACTAGCTTAGTTATTAGTAGCCCGTTATTGATCCCGAGTTACGTAGTCGTATATATAGTGTAAATACGATAAATACAATATATATAATGGTGTCTCTGTGTGTAAGTGTGTGACCCCATAGGCTCACATATGTCTAGCCATATAATTATTTATTATGACACGAGCATACTCCAACATAAATGTCTTCCAAGAGGAAAGATATGTATCAACTCATTATTCAAACAATGATTGATAATATCCAAGATTCTACATGTCTATATAATATGCATTGAACAAGAAAATTTGACATAATTTATCTTGCTTGATCTCGATAATATTGATTTTGTCATAACTTCCAAGATTAGATATGATATTCTTCACAACTCACACTTGTGTTAAAAATCTTGTATCTATTTCTTCTTGTTCACATTATGTGATAAACTACATGTTGCATGCTTAAATTAAATTGAATAATGCTATCTCCTAAAAATTAATTGCTTGTAGTTTCATGCATGGGAAATGATAGTAACTAGCATGTGTTTCTAGTCCACCCAACTTCAACTTAAGCCTAACTAGAACACTCATTTTTCATTGAATATCTCTTCCCAACACCATGTGATCTAAGCATATTAGTACATGACTTAGATGGGTTGAACATCTTATCAAGCATCTATGTGACTTGATCATTGATAATATGACCAACGTTTATGTGCTAAGAATCCTAACTACCAACTTAATTCACCTATAAAAGGAGTAATCTTGCTAATTACCTTGACATCAAACCTTGCTTAAATTAAATAACACTTAAAACACACCCAAAATGGATATGGAAGAAGAGTTTGTCGGGTCATCATACCACTTTAATGATGGTAAGAGAATGATGACAAGGGAAGAAGAGGAAAACATTGATTGGGACAACATTAGTTGTGCGGAAATCCCAATTGTGAAATATTTCGTCAAACTTTGTTTTGTTGAAGATGAAATTTGGGCGAAGATTGAAGGAAAACTTGGTGAACCCCTTGAGAATGATCACACTCGTAGGTGTGCATGTTGCACAACCAATGGTGTGATTGAGCAGAATATTCTCGCTTTACGTGAGGAGATTAGAGAACTACACAAATCAATCAACAATGACATGTTGGTGATGACCGTCGTTCTCAAAGACATCTCAAGGGTAACTCTTCAAGAAAAGGATGAAGAGTGAAGTAGTGAAAACTTGTTATAGTAGTAACAATCTAGGCCTTTTCACAAGCTTGTATGAATAAAATATGATAGGATTGAATGATGTTCTTCTTGTATGTCCTTCATTATGTGTGTTTAATAAAATGCTTGTGATGCTTGTTTCCTTAATATGATTTCTTTTGATATTTGGAATCAATGATGATTGATTTCCTACATTCCTATATATTTATTCTTGTGTCTTGCTCAACATTTGGATAGTGGAGTCATCTTGGACACAAATATATATATATATATATATATATATATATATATATATATATATATATATATATATATATATATATATATATATATATATATATATTGTCATAATATGAACTAACCCATGTTGCAAGTTTTCAAGTGGTAACCTAAGCCATTTTGGAACTTTCATATCTGAGGATTTCTTGTTTGTTGCATGTTGTGATGTCTATGTGTAGCTAGGCCACCGCAAAGGTGAGGCTCTTGACCCATGGATCTCCGCCTTGCAACAAGGGGGAGCAACGATCTAGGGGGAGCTATGTTCAAGGGGGAGCACATTTGGGTGTACATACAAGCTGGCTCATTTATCCCATAGGCCCAAGTTCGAAACCTGGCTTGATTGGTAGTCCCGCCTTTTTGATTCGACAAAAGGGGGAGAAAGAAAGCAAGAGCGTGAAGACCATTCGAGAAATGTTATGGCTTCACCAAATTACAAGGCAAAGGTCAAGACGTAAGCTACACCAAAGGCGCGCTTTGTCTTCGCTAAGTTTCGTAATTTTATTTGCTTTCGGTTTTTATTTGTCATCATCAAAAAGGGGGAGATTGTTGAGGCAACATGATCAAGATCTTTTCTTGTTTTAATGATGACAAATAAACCGTCGAAACACATAAAATAACAAATGTTAGCTCAAAATCGCCGGAGCCAATGTCTGCTCCTGGCGCGCTGCCCGCGCGTCAACGCGCGGGTGACGCGCCAGGACATTGTATGGTTCCTGGCGAATTTTGAAAGAAGGTTTTCCCCTTACCCGACAAATTTGGATCTTTCAATACAGGTATGAATATGTTATGTGCTTAATTGAGAACACTCAAAATGAGTTTTGAGACTTGAGAGATCCCACTTTTAAAACACCCATTCACGGGAAAACGCCAACTCATGTTTTCTAACTATCGCCTCTAGCCAAGGCTTTACTAAACTTAGGGAGCTTGTATATTTCACGTGACATCGTGTTGAAGCATCCATATGCTCATAACCCGTGCTTACGTCTTCTCTAATTATGTAACGGGTTTACTCCCTTATCGGTCAAACTAAGTCAAAGGTCTCTTTGCGTAAACGCATCCTTTCCCACTTGGGTTCTGCTTTACATCAAGGCAAAGCACTTAACTTGTTTGATCCAAGATATTAGTTGAGAACATCGAGTCATGGAAAGTCACGAGATATGAAACTATGGATTCTCGACGTTGTGTTACTTGAACTTATAAGTAACCTATGATTTTCTCAACTTATATTCTTGATTGTCTAAACCTTTTCTTCTTAATGACTATTAGATTACCTCTTAATCTCATTTCTACTAAAGACAAATCCAATCATATCCAATCATATCCAAATCAAATATTCTCTTACACAGTCTCTTACACTCTTACATATTCCCTTACACACTACATCTCAACCATTCATTCCCTTACAACACATCTAAACCCTCCATATTTCCCACTGCTAATTGTTTGAATTCCAAAGGAAGCTCCCCCTGATCTCAACCATTGAATTCAAACTAAAACCATCTTAACCATCCATCTTATTTCTTCCCCCCATGATTTGGAATATTCTATTAGCATATTCTTTCTTCCTCTCCATTACATCACATGTGTTTGATCTTCACCATTCATTTCAAACCAAAACCATCTCAACCATTGATTCACCCTTTCCCCCAAAGCAAAGCATATTCCCTTGGAATATCCTTTCTCAATCCAAACCTAGGGTTCTTTGATCTTAGCCATTCATTTCAAATAAACACATCTCAACCCTTCACTTTCCCCACATGCCAAATTATTTGAAAACCAAGGGAGGCTCCCTTTGATCCTAGCCATCCAATTCGAACCATCTCATCTCAACCCTCCATCTCATTCTTCCCCCCAAGCATTGGAATATACCTTGGCATATTCTTTCTCTCTTTTCTATGCCATGTGAGGAATAACATCTCAACCCCTTCCAAATTACTTTATCTACACTTTCTACCCTTGGTATTTGGTTTTCTTATAAACACTTCACAAAACATTTTCCAAATTGGCTATTTGAGTTGGTAAACCTTAGAATGATTAATGTTAAGATTTAGTGTGAAGTACAATTGGGGGTTTAGTAAGGATAGGTATTTATAAAATCCAAACACCCAACACTTGGGAAACATTTACAGAAGCCTGGCGCGCTGCCCGCGCGTTGACGCATGGGTGATGCGCCGGCCTTGGTAAATTTTCCCAAGTTTGGGTTCTTGGCCTATAAATACCATCCTTGCCTCTTGTATTCCTCACCCCTTGTCATTATTCTTTCTCTCTAGATTCTTTCTTCCTAAACACTCTCAAATCTCTCTTTCTCTCTATCTCTAATCTTGTGTTCTTGATTTTCATACTAACATCTTTGAAAGAACACATCTCTTTGCAAGGGAAGAATCACAAGAACCTAATCCACTCTTGTGATTGTGTCGAGGGTCTTCTTATCTATACCCTTTCTACTAGAATCGAGTCTCTAGGTTAGGTTAGGTTAGGACTTGATTGAACAAATATTCATTCATTCATTCAATTGTTTGTAAGGGAAGTCTTATGTCTTGGTGACCAAGCCTAGATCATTGGGGATCTAATTGGGGTTTGAAACTTCCGGTGGGTAGTCTTGGTAGTGGTCTTGGTGACCCTTAGGTGAAGTCGAATCGCGAGATTCTTTTGGGTGGTTTCCTAGGGCGGAATACCGTTGGGGAGTAACTCCTTCTTTGTGAGCATCGATATTGGTGAATACCGGTGCAGTGAATTGTAACGGTTTGTAGTCCACCGAAAGAATTATACTAGTGAATAGTATCAGAGTCGCGGATTCGCAACTGGACGTACGGATGGTATAAATCCCCCATCCCGAACCAGTATATATTGTGGTGTCTTTCTTTACTCGCTTTATATACTTTGGTTGTGTTTGTGGTTGTTTGGATTGATTATACAACTACTTGGTTTTCTTTGAGGCTTAAAGTTTTTAAATGTATTAAAAGCCTAAGAAACCGTATTCACCTCCCCCCCCCCCTCTACAGTTCTACAAATACCGCACAACAGGATCCTCATCCTCTTCCTCAGTAAATTCAATAAAGGAACTATCTTCAGCTGGTAAATCCAGAATCTTAGGACCCCTCTTTCTCTTGATACTCTTCTGTCTTTTACCAGTAGTAGAAGAAGGAGATGAAACAGCTAGAGAAGAAGTCTCAGTATCTGGGGATTCAGTGTGCTCAGCAGAATGATCTGTAGATGGATGAGTGGCACCATCAGGAGTAACTGACTCTTTGGCATTAGTAGGAATGAATTTTGGTTCAACAACAGGAATGAACTTATCCACATCAGCAGTAGCAGGTTGTGAGACCTCAGCAGGAATTGATTCCTGAGTATTTTGAGGTTGGGAAGACTCCTCAACATGAACAGATGGCTGTGGAGGAAGTGCATCAGTATTGAAACCTTCAACTGTATCAGCAGATTGTGCTTCAACAGAATCCTCATTAGGTTTTGAAGTATCAGAAGCAACAACATCAGGAGGAATATCAGATGTATCATCCACCTGAGTTAAGACTGAGGGTGAATGAATTTTACCCCCATCAGCAATAAAAGGATCAGCAGCATCCAGAGGAGCATTAGAAGCATCATCAAACTTTAATCTTTTTGCTGCTGGTTCATCCAAAATACTTACATGTCTCTTCATTGGTTGATGAACCTTGATCCCAGAGCTTTTAAGATTTGCCTAAATCTTTGCATATTCAGTACGTAGTTGTGAGTCTGAAAAACCCCACACTTGCCTCTTGGTCCATCCTGAGCCATACACAGCACTACTTTGATTCTTGACAAAATGTCTCATATAGTCCTTCATCTATGCTTGAGTCAGAGGCTTATCCCTCTTTTCCCTTGCCTTTCTCTCTGCCTTAGCTCTCTTTCTTTGTTTGCCTAATGCAACCATCTTCCGAGCATAATCTTCCACATCAAATTCATCACCTAATACTGTCTGAGCTAGATTTGGATTGGAGGTGACTTGTGATGTAAGATGATCCCAGTGTTCTGTAGTAAATTGTTTAGATAGCTCATCCAATTCTCTTTGTCTCTCAGGAGGTAAGTTAGTTGGTGCTGGATAACCTAACTTAACCAAGTCAGCTTGGATTTTCCTTGCCATTGCCTCAAATAGTTTTAATTCTTCAAGCCTCTTGGCCTCATCAGCCAAATCCTCAGCTTGTAGATGTTCAGCCAACTGGACACTAAGCCTTTCTTGCTCTAATTCTTTCTTTGATTTGGGTCTAGCAGGAAAATCTTGGTCAGTCATAATAGATTTGCCTTTGTCTAATGAAGTAGTGGAAACAGCAGTAAGAATGGTTGGGTTATCAGTTGTAACAGCAGGATTAGAATGATTAGAAGTAGAAGAAATCCCTACACCAGTAGAAACTGGATCAACAGCTTTATCAGCAGAAATGACATCAATACTCTATTCATCAGCAGAAACCCTAGCCAAAGCTTCCTCTATAACAACATCAGCAGTGGCTTCAACAGTGGCTTTAGCAGGAATAAATGTACTTATTGCTGCAACTCCTGACTCTCTTCTAAGCCTTTGTAACCTTCTCCTTCTTTCATAGGACAACTAAGTAGAATGAGATGCTTCTTCTGTAGCATGTTGACCCTGAGCATCCATGTCAACAACAGTATCATCCTTTGCTTTCCAGGGAAGTGGTAGCTAGTAGATGAAGACCATCTAAATCAATCCCTTCCTTCTCAGCTACATCTTGTTCCTCATCTAATTCATGAACCATCCCCTTTTTCCTTTTAGATTTCAGCTTCTTTTCTAGCTTTCTAACCTTCTCAACCAATGTGAGAATAGCCTCTCCAAGTGTTTTCTTAGTAGTCTTTAGATCTTTGTCCAAATCATCAATCTTTTTCAGACACCTGTTCAACAAAATAGACATGGAGGTGAGAGTAACAGGACCTTCAGCTCCACCAGCAGGAATACCTGTGGCATCAAGAGCATCATTAGTCTTGAGAGGAGAATCATGAAACCCTGCATCCATATTTTCAAAATCCTCAAAGGCAAGTCTCAGTGGATTGGGTATGTCCAGTCTTGTAATCTATGGTGAGGCAAAAGGTTGGTCAAAATTAAAAGCCTCTGGTTCAACAGGCTTTTCTACATCTGGAGACCTATTTGTCTCATCAAAACTACTAACATGCTCATCAGGAGCAACAAAGTTAGGAGATGGTGGTGGTATGGGAGGTCTAGGTGTTGATGGTCTAGGAGATGGTGGTGGATGGGCATTAGTAGCAACTGATGCACTTGCATCAGGAGCAACTGAAGGACCCTCATCAGCATCCACTGGTGCATTGGCACCAGCAGCATCAACAATAAATGGTTCTTGTCCACCAGCAGCATTGCCCTCATCAGCAGCTACATTGCCACTAGGCAACATGGCAGGTAACAAAGGCCTATGCACTCCATTATATTTGGATTGCATTGAAGCAAATAATTTTTCAGTCAATTTGTTAATGGGCCTATGTGTTGGGTCATTGGTCTGAATGCATAAAATAATTTGTAGAAACCTAGGATACATTAAGTATTTGTATTTGGTATCCTTGACATTTTTAAGCATCTCCTCAAATATGTATTTAGAAAAATTATATGTCCTACCCTGAGATAAACAAACAATAGCAAATGCAAGAGAAGTTGAAAATTGATTCCAACCCCCCGATTTAGAACTAATGCATTGTAGTAAAGTATGTACAAAAAATCTCCATTTGGGGCAGAACTTGTTCTTGTACCAGACCTTCCCATCACCTTCATAACCAATGGCATTAAGACCCTGAAGAATCTCCTCCTTTGGAACCTCATATTCACCATTTTCATCGTTAAGTTGAAGATGAGCCCTAACGAGGGACTCTGTAACAACACATTCTTCCCCATCTACTGTAGCCACTATCTCCATTGATTGCCCTTCAACAGAACGTTCTCAAGTGGTCTCCCAAAATTGTGTAATCAATGATTCGTACACAACATCAGGATAATGAGTTAGAGCAAAATGAAGCTTGGACCTCTGTAGGAACTCCACCATTTGTACATAATGTTCATCTCCTTTTGCTTTTCCCAAGAAATCAGTTTTGTTGTGATCTCCTATGAAGTGAAGTTCCGCCATTGAAGTTAAGAGAGAATGAGTTGTGGAATTGAGAAGTTTTGAAATGGTTTTGAGTTTTAATGAGAGGGAATCAGTTATTTTGCGCGTGGGATACACACGATAGGTTATAAATGGTAATTTCCTAATCGTGGAATTTAATTGGCAAGAATCGTGGAACAAATCATTGATCAATTTTAACTTTTATATTTACCCCAAATAAAAACTTAAAACTGACTCCTTCAGCAGCAACCAAAGTCAATCAGCAGGAACTGATGGTCAATCAGCAACAACCTACTTATGTTTGACTACGGTCAACAATTCAACTCAGCAAAAGAACTGTCAGCAGTAATGATAGTCAATCAGCAGGAACAACCCATCAGTAGAAATCACTTCTCAATAGAATGTCCCCTGTTTGGTCAAACTTGCTTCAGTAAATATCTTCAACAATTACTTTTCAACCGCCTAGCATTAATTCACATTAACTTCTCTAAAAACGAGTTTGACTTGGCTTATAAATAGGGGTAAAAATCTCCAAATCACACCAATCAAATTATTAATCCCCAATTAACCATCACAACTTCCAATCAGAAGCAACCATGAACCCTAACCATGAGATTATCGATGTTTCATCCGATTCATCTACTGATTTCTCTGATTCACCCACTGAACTACTACCTCGTGTATTCAAACCACGAAAAGGATGTAGAACCAAAGAACAAGCCTGTAAGAAGAAACACAATGTGAATGCCTCTGCCAATCCTCCACCAGCTTTTTTTCCAGTAGATCTTGCTCATATTCAGCAAGAAAAAGTGACTCAGGCATTTCAGAAGGCCTTGGAGGATGCTGCATCAAAGTTTAGGCTAATACCTCTACCTCAAACCAATCAGCCCTCCCAATCCAGTCATGACAAGCCTCCCAAGCAGATTCTAGGCTTGGTTTGTCCAAGATTGTGGGAAGTTGTGTCCAAGAAAGGTGTGCAGCAGAGCATTCCTGGTCTTATGGATAAGGGAAAATGCCCATGGAGTAGTTGTTTAGGGATTTGATGTAATGAAATTCTTTCTTTTGTAATTCTGCAATCATAATGAATAAAATTTCATATATTCTTTTCTGATTGAGTTCTTTTCTCCTGATTGTGCTTTGTTTGACTTGAATACCTACAGAATTGTTAGTGCAAACAGAATACAGAACAAATATATACAAAAACATTATACAACCTAAAAAGAATTATACAACATTAGTCCTCCCCTTAATCAACAAGCCTCCCCTTAGGCTTATTCCTCCCCTCAAACAAAACAATCAGGGGTTAACTATCCCAATGTGGACTACCAAGTAATTAGACCTAGGTCCATCAAAAGCTTTGGTTAAAAGATCAGCCACATTCTTATCAGTATGGATTTTTAGCACTTGAATCAGATGTTTTCATTTGCATCTCTTATAAAATGGTGCATTATTTCAATATGCTTAGTTCTTTGATGAAAACAGGGTTTTTGACAATGCAAATGGTACTTTGGTTATCAATAAAAATTTTAGTGTTCATGAAATTGAATCCATAATCAAGAAGTTGATTTTGAATCAAGAGTACCTGACCACAACAACTGGCAGCAGCAACATACTCTACCTCAGTAGAAGAAGTAGCCACAATGGTCTGTTTCTTGCATTGCCAAGAGATCAATATCCTACCCAAAAATTGACACCCACCAGTAGTAGACTTTCTGTCTAGATTAGCACCAGCATAGTCACTGTTGCTGTATGCCTCTAACACAAATGGAGAATCCCTTGGGTACCAAAGACCCAACTTAGGTTGGCCCTTAAGATACTTAAAGATCTACTTCACTGCATTCAAATGTGATGTCAGGGGTGTAACTTGGTATCTAGAACAAGCACTGACTACAAACATGATGTCTGACCTTGAAACTGTCAAATACATGAGTGAACCAATCATAGACCTGTAAAGATGAACATTAACAGCATGATCTAGTTTATTATTGGATTTAGGCTTTGGAGCTTCATAAGGTGTAGTTTCAGTTCTTATGTTATCCATATCAAACTTCTTAAGCATGTCATGAACATACTTCTCTTGACTAATGAAAATACCATCAGATTGTTGCTTGACCTGTAGCCCCAAAAAGAATGTGAGTTCACCCATAGCATTCATTTCAAACTCACTTTTCATAAGTTCTTCAAACTCCCTACACCAAGCCTCCTTAGTGGAGCCAAAAATGGTGTCATCCACATAAACCTGAACAAGAATGATATCCCTGGAATTATTTTTGATGAAAAGTGTCTTGTCAATAGCACCTCTTCTGTAACCATGCTTCAGCAGGAATGAGGAAAGCCTAGCATACCAGGCTCTAGGTGCTTGATGAAGACCATAAAGTGCTTTCTTGACCCTGTAGACCAAATCAGGAATCTGTAGGTCCACAAAACCCTTTGGTTGAGTCACATAAACTTCCTTTTGAATCTCACCATAGAGAAATGCACTTTTGACATCCATTTGATAAACCATTAATCCCATATATGAGGCAAAGGCTAAGAAAAGTCTAATTGCCTCCACTCTAGCAACTGGAGCAAAGACTTCATCATAGTCAATCTCTTCTTCTTGTCTGTGTCCTTGAGCTACCAATCTTGCCTTATTTCTTACTACAATTCCACTGGCATCCCTTTTACACTTCAAATCTATTTGGTCCCAATTGCAAACTTACCTTCAGGCAGAAACACCAACTCCTATACATCTTGATTCAGAAATTCTTGCATTTCTTCTTGCATAGCATCAACCCAATCTGAATTACCAAGAGCTTGAGCTAAGCTGGTTGGTTTAATTTGAGACAGAAAGCAAGAAAATAGATAATGTTGAAAGTCCACATGATTATTCCTATGTTGATTCTGAATGTAGCAAACAAAATCAGATTCACCAAACTTTGATTGCTTGACCTTGCTTCTTGTCAAAACTCCTGTATTGGGATTACCAAAAATCAAGGATTGTGGATGCACAGTGTTAATCCTCTTAGTGGCTTGTGGACTAACATCAACTGAGGTTGGAAGGTTTGTAAGAGTAGGTGCATAATCATCATCATATGAGGAGGAAGTGAATATGTCTATTTTTGGTTGATGATGAATACCTTCCAACTCAGGACTAGAGGATTGTTCATCAGCAAGATCAGATGGACATGGAAATCTTGTGAGATCATCATTAAGTAACACTGAGTCAACAAATGGGTGAACAATAGGAACAGAGGTACCAACAGCAGGAACACTACCAGCAGAATGGGTAGTATCAGCAGAAACAACAGTGGCAGGGATTGGAACACCATCAGCAGAAACAGAACTACTTACAGCAACATCCATGTTCCTGTGGGCTTCAATAGCTGTTGTCTCAAAAGTTCCTCTATTTCTTTGGAGAATTCAAAACCAAGCCTTTTTGCAGCATCAATAGCATCATGCCCTTGGCTTTGGAGCTTGGCAAGTTCCTCTGCATAACTTATATCAGCTTCAGTCATACCAGAAGAATCCTTAGGCTTAGTACCTAAAAAGTGGTTAGTGGGATAAGAAGGAACAACAATAATTTCTTCATCACATTCTGAATATGAATCATCATCTGAGGCACCTGCAGTGTTAGCTTGTGTGTCTGAAGTACCTGCAGATATGTTAGCTTTGAACCTATTGTAACCTAAATGATCAGTCAAATAATCAAGGTCAAAATACCACTCATGACCTGCTCCCTGAACATTAGGTTTATCTTCAAGAAATCCTAGATTTAGTGTTTCTTCTATCCTTTTGGCAGGTAAGTTATACACCCTGTAAGCTTTACTATGAGCAGAATAACCAACAATGTACCCCTCATCAGATTTTCCTTTGAACTTCCCCAAATGATCACTTGTATTCAGAATGGTCACATGACATCCAAAAGGTTTAAAGTAAGTAATTATTGGAAATTTCCCAGTCAAAAGTTCATAAGGTATTTTGTTGCGAGGTCTAGTAATCAGTACCCTATTCAAAACATAGCAAGCAGTGCCAACTGCCTCAGTCCAAAACATAGTGGGTAAGTTAAAGTCAGCAAGCATAGATCTTGGAGCCTCTATAAGGGTTCTATTATTTCTTTCTGCACCCCATTTTGTTATGGAGTCCTTGGATTGCTATAGTCCCTTTTTATTCCTTTAGGCCCACAGAATTCAATCAACCTAGTATTTTTGAACTCTGTGCCATTGTCACACCTTATAGCTTTGATCTTCTTATTCAACTGGTTCTCAATAAGGGCAATAAAATCTTTAAGTGTCTGAAATGTTTCATCCTTAGTACCCAAAAAGAATACCCAACAAAACCTACTAAAATCATCAGTGATCACCAGGCACTAGTATTTATGATCAATACTTCTGATAGAAGTAGGACAAAAAAGATCCATATGAAGTAGTTGAAGAGGTTCTGTGATTGTGCTGACAGCAGGAATGGTCTTGTAAGAAGCTTTATATTGTTTCCCTTTGTTACAGGCAACACAATTGTGCTCATTAGTAAAGACTTTGGTAGGAAGTCCTTGAACCAATCCATGTTTAGCCAACTTGTTGATGGTTTTAAAGTTCACATGTGCCATCCTTCTGTGCCATTTAGTAGACTCATCCAAGGATGCTTTTGCCACCAAGCAAGCTAGATCTCCTTCAGGTTGTACATCATTCAGATTGAATGTGTATAGATTGTGACTTCTTGAAACTTTAAGCAAAACTTGAGTATCATCAGGGAACTTGAAGTCTTTAGACAACACAAGACAATCTGTTTCTGTGAAAATAGCATATTATTTTTCTTGTCACATATTTGTGACACAGAGAACAAATTGAAGTTCTGAAGCTCTTTCACATAGTAGACATCTTCAAAATCCAGCTTAGGAGTTCTAATGGTTCCTTTTCCTATTATCATGCCATCTCCACCACCAAAGGTCACAGTGCTACCTCTAATCCATCCAATCTTTCTCTGTTCCCTGACATACTCCTTGAACATCCACTATCAACAATACCTACACCTTTATTCTTAAGAGGATGATCCTACAGTAACAAAAATATACAACAACATTAGTATCAATGGGAGACCCAAGTCATGACTAACTTGGGCCTGCCTTGTGGATTAATGTGAGTTAAACAAGGTAGATTGATGAGATCCACCATTGCTCTTAGATCCCTTGCTAAATGAAGGTCTAGTCTGTCTCCAAGAACAACCTACTGAGGACTTAACAGCAGAATCCCATATTCCCCTTCCCAAGTACATTGGGTCATAATGAACAGACCAAAAAACATTTTGAAAGTAAGGACTAGAAGGTTTGTAATATGGCCTAGCAACTTTTCTCTTCCAATCAGCAGAAAAAGGTCTACCAGCAGAATCTGACTTATCAGCAGGAACTGGCTTACCAGCAGAAACTGGATTGCCAGGAGGTTTACTTCTGCTAGTTGTCACATGTGGAACAAAAGGTGGAATGTCATTGACATTATTCCACATAGATCTAGGTCTCTATTGGTTAGTACACCCACCCATTCTTCTCTCATGGAAATCACAATCCTTGATTAAATGATAAGCACTACCAAAAACAAAACATGTTTTCTTCTTAAAAGATTTATTCAAACCAGACGAATTCTTATTACAAGTAAACTTATCATAACAAAAATTAGAAGCAGAATTGTTTTTGACATGACAAAAAGAATTGTCTTTTACTGAATGAAAAGATAAATCAACAAAAGAAGTTGTCTTTGAAATTGACTCATTGGCAGCAACTCTCGGAGAGAAGTCAGCAGACTTGTGTGTAAACTTGGGTGAGGTCTTGGGTAAGGTCTTGGGTGTATCAGACTTGTCACTTGAATCACAACTAGCAAAGTCATTAGTCTCTAAGATCTTGTCACTGGAAGAACAAGAGACAAAGTCATTAGTGTCACTATCAGAGACAGGCAAGTCATTAGACTTTTTGCCATATGTTATGTTGGATTCATCAAAGTCTATAAAGGGGGAGGGAGGCTTAAATGTTTCTGTTATGGGTGGAGAAACAACATTCATTCCTCCTTCTTTAATATACTTGACAGGAATTTGATAATTTTCCTTAGGAGTAGGGTCAAAAATGCTTTGTTGATTAGGTTCACAAACTTCATTTCCTATAAAGTCTCCATACCCCAACCATCTCCTAGACTTAACAGACTGACAACTATCAACCAATCTATCCAAATGCTTAGTTGCTTTTTGCCATTCCATATGCCTAGCCACTTCCTTATCTAACCTAGTTTTCAAATCCTGTCTTTCTAGGTTAAATTTATCTTTTTCCTTCTCAGAAAACCTTAACAGATTAGTGGTGTTTTCTAAATCTCTCTTTAAGACCCTAATCTTCTCCTCATAGGCAAACTGATTCTGTTGAAACCAAACCTTTTGTTGTTATAAAGTTTGAAATACACCTTTATATGCTTGAACTTGAATATAAGAATCTTTATATTGAGTTTCTAGATCATCAAATTCTTTCTTAAGGTCAGCATACTTATTATCACAACCAAATATATAATTTTGTACCTGATTAGAGATACCATTAGGGCAAATTCTTCACTCTCATCAATTGACTCACAGCTAGCAAGCATGCTATAGAGCTTAGCAGTACCTCCTTCCACATCTGTAGTCCCATGCTCAGTCTAATCAATCATAGAGTCCACAGATACCATGGCCTTTGATTGTCCAGCTTCCAGCTCCTTTATCTTGAATGCAGAGTACCTAGTCTTGTCATCAGCTTTCTTCTCAGTTCATTCCATAGAGAAGTGACCCATTTAACCACATGAGTAGCACTTAACCTTTCTCTTATCAAATCTAACTGGATCCCTTCCTTTGAACTGGAGCTTTTTACCAGCCTTCCTTTCAAATCTTTTGATTTTAACAGACAGCATTGCCATTTGCCACTTGAGATCCATCTCTTCCAACTCAAGCTTATCAATCTGTTCTAGATCTTCAAAAGCTAATTGTTGTTGAGGCTCATGGTCAGCAACAAAGGAATGGATCACATCTTCCAACACATTACTAGAAGTGGAGAGTGTCTTTGTTCTAGTGGGGGTGTAAGAAGATGCTGCTGATGAAGAGGTTGGACTATCAGCATATGAGACCTTGTTATTACAAGTATTGGTACTAACAAATGCTGAATGTGGTGATGCTGCTGATGAAGGAGTGCATGTTGAATGACCCTTGATGTCTATCTCAAGCGTTATAAGCTTTTTGTAGAGATCATCAAAGATTATGTACTCAAGACCACCTCTGGTCTTCAAAGTAATGCAGACCTATGACCAAGAGTGGGGCAAAGCTCTCAAGAACTTGATATTGCAATCCTCATTATCAGGCTTTGCTTGTAACTGGTTCAACTGACTCAAGATCTTTTGAAACCTGTCATAGCCCTTGTGTATGCCTTCTTCCTCTGAAATCTTGAATTCTTGGAACTCTTGTTTGAGCATTGACTTCCTCATCTTTCTAGATTCATCATTCCCTCCGAATCTAGTCTTGATAGACCTCCAGATTTCCTTAGCATCATCCAGATGGTGAAAGTCTCCCATGTTGATCATCTGGGAGAGCGTGAAGCAAGATAGTTATTGCCTTGGTCTCTCTCTGGACTGCTATTTGTTCATCAGCACTAGTATGAGGAAGTATGATGATATTCCCTTGATTGTCTCTTCCCAAACTCTTCTTGCTGTTTCCATTCTTTATTTCATTTCAAAGTTTGAAATCAGTATTAATGATCCAATTCTCCATCTTCATGGCCCAGATGTCGTACTCATCTTTCTTAAGATAAGGGAACTTACCATTACCAGCAGATATAGTTGTTGAGATTACTTGTTATATTGGTTGTGTTTTTGTTGTTGTTGAAGTTTCTGGTTGAGTGACATCAGAATCGTCTTCTGCAGACATGATTGAGGAGTTTGAGGGTTTTAAAAAGATGTAAGTGAAACTTCTTTATCAAAGATTCTCTCGAGGCTCTGATACCACTTGTTGGATCAGCTCCTTGATAGATCTTTGAGCCTTATGGATCGATAGTATGCCAATGTAATCAAAAGCAAACTATATAGAGAATCTCTTGTAAACTTGTATTTACGCGGAATATAAACACAAGAACACAGTTAACTAAAACACCTTGATCCTCTATGGATCTTTTTATTAATCACTATTGATTGATTCTAAGTCGTCTCCATAATGCATGACAATGAGTTTCTTTTATACTATAAGAAACCCTAACCTCTCTTACAAGAAAATGTGTAAATCAAAATTATCAAAGATATTACACATCTTGTCCTAAAATAAACTAAATATAATCTTCTAAGAACTTCCAATGCCACAGATTAACTATATCCGTAGAACTTCTATCTTCAGTAGGAACCAGTCATCAGCAAGAACCACTATAGGTACCAGCAGGAACCTGTCAGCAGGAAGTCATCAACAGAAACTATCTTTTGTCTTCAATAATTCCTAACACTGGTGGTTATGGTAATTTGCAAATTTACACCTTGCCGTAGGGGCGGACCCCGTCACTTTCTTCTGCCTGGTGTCAGTTGCATGTACTCGCTCTTATGCGCTTGGCTGCAACTTAGGGATTGGAGGTGTTTTTTTGCCTTCTCTAGTTGCTTCATGTTGTAGGGTAGGGTCTCTTGATGTTTCGATATCCATTTTCATGATGGGACACCTGTCATTCAGTTTTCCACCCCCTTTCCTACGAGCGTGCATACATCCATCCGCTATCCCTCCCGTCCGTGGTTCCCCGTGACTTGTTCTTCTCCTTTATACTTATTGGCCCTCCGCGTCGATGCCCGTGTTTTGCTGCAGTGATGAGGTATCCAAGGGGGGTCTCGGCGCGGAGCCAGCCCTATCCCTTTGCGCAATCCTGGTTTTTTATTAGGACGCATGTTTATGGCGTACCTGTGGCGCTTGATTTCCTTTTTGGGTTTGCGGTCAATTGGGCTCGCGGATTAGTATGATGGAGAATGAAGTTCAGGGGAACTTGGATAAATGGGATTAGTGGGATTGTGTGATTGGATGTTATTAGTCGTCATTTAAGAGCGACTAAGCTTTATTAGTGGTCATTTAGGAACTTTTCCGGATGCCGGATTCTGCCCAATCTCTCAGGTTTGATTGACTTATCAGGGCAGACCATGAGTTTGTGAGTTATGACCATAGTTGTGTAACACTTGGTCATTGGGTGGTTGTTTCTGTCGTGCCACATTGGTGTGTGTGGGCTGTTTCCACCGTCTTCTTCTTTTTCAGAGAGGTATTTTTGTTTTTATGAGTTTGATTTGTTATTCTATTCCGATGGTATGTATAGTGGGAGATAGGGGTGTTCCCAGTTGATTGAGCATAAACAGTTAGATAATATTGACCAAGTGATTTGGTCAACAAAGTCAAACAGTCTAAGGTCAATGCTCCGTGGATAGTATAGAGTTTCCCCGGGTCGTTATGTCCCGACGAGATTGAAATAGTGTTTTAGAAACGTTTGTGGGAATGAGTGGCACTGAGGACAGTAACCAATAAAGATTTGGAATTGATTATTCTACTGATTACTTGGTATTTGAACAACTGAAACTGTATTAACAATTACAAAAACACAGATATGATTACACGTACACAAATTAGAAATCAGAATTAATTACAGACAGAAGAAAATGTGAGTTTTAAACAATTTACAACTATAGGGGGTGCAAATGAAAGTTTTACAAACTTAATTATTAAAGTAAAATTAAATTAAAAAGAAAAATATTTTTTTAATTATTTTATTATTTAATATTAATTATTTACATAAAAACTATTTAAGTATTTACTTTAAAACTATTTAACTTATACTAAAAAGATTTATATTACAAATTTAAGCTAGAAAATTGCAAATTAATTTTTAAAATTCTAAAATGACTTAAAATAAATTTAGAAACTAAAAATATATATTTTTGTCTTTTTGTGGATTTTCTATTAATTAAATACTAATTGTATTAATTAAACTAATTAAACTAATTTAAATTACTAAAAATAGCAAAATGACTTAGAAAATTCTGAGAAAATTTCTAAAACTAATTAACCATCTCAGGAATCCTAAAAAATTATAAAAATATTATAAAAATTATTTTTAGACTATTTTACTAATTATTTACTTAGTTATTAATTATTATCTAATTTAACTAAATTAATTAAGAAAAATGGAAAATGGATAGTAGTAATTAGGAAACTATTTTCTAAAATTACTTTATGATTTACAAATCCTAGGAAAAATATAAAAAGTTACTGTTGATAATTAAAAATTAATAAAACTATTTAATTACTAATATTACTTAATTATTAATTAAATTAATATTAATTCTAATAAATACTAAATTAAAAGAGAAAAATCTAGAAAAATTACTGAAAATATTTTAATATAAAAGAAAATTAAGAAAAATATAAAAAGGATGAAGTGCTTAATAATAAGCTGAAAAGAAAAATTAAATTGATAAATCCTATTAAATAGAAGCTATCACTAATTTTAAAGTTGGGTTTTCTTTGTTTTTCTTTTGGACAACTGATTATACACAAAAAACAAACAACTTTTGTGAAAACACTTTTGTTTTAGCTTATTAATAAGCTGTGTGCACCCCCAAGTGCTTAACAGTTGGATTTTTAGCTTATTAGGACTTGTGGATTATTAGAACAACTATCTATTGAACAAATGAGCCAAGACAGATGGATATCAACTTGAAATAAGCCAAATAGCACAGATAAGCACACTGAATAAGCTATAGAAGCCAAATAAGCACTTAACAAAACACAAGGCCAAAACAGGCCTTACACAAGGACTTTTGGACCTCTATGGGGTCCACAGAAGTGAAAGGGGGTCCAAAGTGAATCCTGACCCTTAAAGTTGACCTGGTCAACAACAAAATAAGCCAATAAGCTGAGCTTATGGCTTAGTATTGAACACTTGGTGAACCCTAGAACTTGAATCCAAACTCTGAGTGAGTCAGTATAAGTTGTGTGGTCAGGGTACAAAGGTGGGTCAAATAAGCTAGGTTCTAATAAGCTAAAGCCAAAACTAATCCTAGGTCTGAGAAGTAGGACTAATAAGCTACAAAATAAGCAAAGGGCAGGGTGTGGGGTCCACAAGTAAAGTCAGAAAGGGGCTTCGAAATTTGACCAATACCTTGTGCACAGGGCATATACTTGCCCTGCAGTGCTAAATAAGCACTTGTATAAGCTCTAATAAAAATCACAAAAATAAGATAAACACAGATTTTGAAAGATAAGCTAAGGGACTATGACTTGTGAAAAGCTTGAAACTTGAATCCCAATACAAAAATCAAAACAAATCTTGGAAATTTTGGTTTTCTTCCAAAGCATACAATTTTGACTTTTTGAGAAACCTTGAAACTTTGACTTTTGTGAGATTTGATTTGATCCTAGTAACTGAAAACAATGTATTAAGCTAAAATAAGTTATCCTAAGGTTAGAACAACTGATTATGAACTGAAATGAGTGAGTTTGAAGCCTAAAAATCTCACAGTGAAACTGTGAGATGAATTAAAAGAGGTTTTGACTTTCTTTCTTAAGAGTACTGATTTTTATGGTTCTGATGTGCTATTTAGACCTGATGAAACATTCACAGACCACAACCAACAATTATAACACAAGAATCAGTGGTGAAATCCACTGAACCAAACACTCTTTTTTCAAACTGTTTTGGAGATTTCTAAAACAAATGACCAAGGAAGGTATTGAAACTGAGTCCTAACAACTTGTGAAGGTTTAATAAGCTAAAACAAGCACAGAATCAGCAAGTTTAACCACAAATACACAAGAATCTAAGAAATGCTATTGAGACAGTTAAAAGTGAAAAGTAGAGCACAATGAAATATGATGAACCAGCAAGAAAACTTAAGTTATATTATGACTAAGTGAAGCTAAATAGGCAATAAAAACACTAGGATAAGCAGTAGAACCCAATGCTACAGTAAACACAGAAATGAAATTTTGAACTTACAATGTGCACTCCAACTACAAACCAAGAACCAAGGACCTGAGATCACACCTAATGGCTTTCCACAAAGCCCCTAACCCACTACCATCCAAGATTAACAGTGCTCCAGCTTTCTCTTCTTTTTTCACCATTTTTTTAATTTTTCTTTATTTTTTTCTTATTTTTTGTGATTTTGATTTGTTGAACCTATAATGCTTTTAAATGTTTCTAAAAGCTTTGCTAAGCTTTCTGGGAGCTTATGTGTACCTATGAGTCCATATCATTAAACAAAAACAACTATAAAGCTTATTGAGAATTTTTGAAATAAAAGTGAAAATTGCATATAATGAAATAGGTACTGAAACTTGAAACTGATTAATGAAAACAGTTGAGATTACACTTGAAAACACTGATTACAACCTTAAAAAGCTAAAAGTTACACTTGATAATGAGAATTTTACTAATACGACACTAATTATACTTAAAAGAACTACACACTTTGTCTTCTGCCTTCTTCCTCTTTATATAGGCTTCAATTAGGGTTCCCTTTGTCTTCTGAGTCTTTCCCACTTGGAATTAGGGCAATTGGATTAGAAACTTTCAATCTTGGCCGTTTGCTTGTTTTGGCGCCAAAATAAAAGGGAGTAAATTGCTCTGATAACTTGCAAGGGGGGGTGGCATTAAATGAAGTTGTCTTGTTAGGTGGATGGTGGGAGGGGTGGTTTGATGGGATGGTGATGGTGGGGGTCTGAGGTGATGGATGCTGCAAGTGGAGAGGAGAGGGAATGAGGGATGGGTTTGACCTTGTTTGACTGAGGGTCAAAGTTTGACCCTAGGATTATTTAGAACGGTTTTTAGGGGTATTTGGGCTTGGGATTGGGCTTTGGGGTGGTGGATTGGGATGGTGTTGGGTTTGTGTTTGTAGTTTGGATATGATTTGGATATTAGTAATAATAAGGGTCCGGTTGGTTTGTAAGATATCACAAGGACCAAATTTGTAATAATCCGAAAGTTGAGGGTCTAAAATGGTAACTTTTCCAATGTAGTCAAAAGGGGTAAACATGCCAAGTTTCAATAGTATAAGGACCAAATGTTGATTTTCCACTTTTAACTTTCCAGGGACCAAATCTGTCAACTTTGTAAACTTCAGGGACCAAACATGTAATTTTGCCAAACTTTCCACTTCAAGGACCATTCCTGCCAGAGATGAGTAGCACAAGGACAAAAATTGATTTTTTTTCAAAGTTATTAAATCCCAGGGACCATTTTTGTAGATTTTGCAAAGTGCAGGGACTAAACTTGTAATTTTATGAAATTTCACACCAAAGGACTAAATATGTTTATTTGTGATTCAAAAGGACCTTTGGTGATTTTTCTTCCAAAATAAAAGCTCAGGGACTAGATTTGATAAGTTTTGAAAGTTGAGGGACTGAAACTGCCAATTATGCAAACTTTGTTCATTTTTCGTTTATTTTTAAACATTTTGCATCTGAAACATATAAAACACAATCCTGGGATATTTTTAGTATTTTGATGCATATTTCAGTGTTTTTGGATGTTTTGGCAGTTCAGATGAGACAAAAATGATGAGTATTTACACACTCATCACCAGTATTTTCTGCGTGACCATTTATGACTCTTGATTATGTGCCTAGGCCTGCGGCTAGGACGTTCCTTCGGTTTACCTGTTCTGACACGGAGTCAATGGTTAGATTATTATCAACATCTTGGGGAGGGGCGCGAACTTCCAACCCCGGAGCTTCTTTAGGTTCCCGTTGAATGGAATGGCTTTCTGCCTTTTTAACTGGTTTTGGGTCATATCAACACTTGAACATGCCTGGAGTCTCCCCAATTGGTTTATAAGGTACCTTTCCCGACCGAGTAGCACTAGTAGCCTTCGTTAGCCGCGCGGGTCCTGTATCCACTTTTTATTGCGTTCTTTGTTGAGGCTGGAGCCAGGATATATGGTGTTCGTTGTCGTCCATAAGTTGCAGAGAGGGACTCTTTCTTGGGCTGTGTTCCACCTTTGTGTGCATTTAATCATGTGGCATTGAGTGGCCACGTTTCAATTGTATATCCGCGCTGCTAACTGAAATGCCTTGACATGCTTCACAGGTTTCTTGTTTCTATCATATGGCTGGACATTGTCTGGTATGCGGACTTTTTCCGAGTAGTCTCTTGCTATGGATGCCTTCGTGAACTGGGTGACTTCCAGCATTCTGTGTAACCATATCTGATCATCTTCCATCCTGCTTTTTGCCTTGTCCTGGCGCAACAGTGATTTTCTTGTCTGGGGCTCCTTTGGCTTGCGACACTCTTGTTGGAAGATGGCTTTGGGGGTCTTCTCGGGATAGCTGCATTCTCTCCGGTCAGCGGGCATGTTTTCTACCACAGAATTTTCTTCTCTTCAGTTTTGCCGCCTCCTCAACCTGGGTTTTTTGAATTATGAGGCTCCGCTCTTCTTGTTATCGGAAGATTAGTTGTTCCTTCTTTTCCTCTCCATTTTCGGCTTTCGACTAGCGCTTTGCAAGCTTGTCTCGGTTTCAAATTTAATTTGCATTTCTTCATATTTGTTTCTTGACGTCTCCAATGGATGACCTTCCTCACTCCGGTTAGTGGAGGACCATTGGTCATGATCGTTATCAGGCCCCCGGAGAGTCGTGCCTAATGCTAATTTGCTTTGACCTTTTGACTCTTTGTCCCTTTCCTTCGTCTTCCGCGAGGTGGTTGGCATCAGGAGAAGGGCGTCGCCGAGGTCTTTTGCTCGTGGTGAGTATATTTAGGAACGCAATTATGTACTGGTCCTACAGATGGTGCCAACTTGTTAGTGCAAAAGTGTGAATAGTATGGAGTTGGATTTAATTCGGTGTGGGCCGTCCTTGGTGGGCCGTCCGCTGTAGACTTATGCACTAATCCAAGTAGAGGATGAAGTATCCTGCACAAATGAAAGTAAACCGTTAGCCTTACCGTAGAGACGGACCCCACGATTAAGCTCCGGCGTGAGAGTAAGTACTCATGTTTGTCAGAGAAATGTCTGAGTTGTGATGAGTGAGAAAGTCATTACCTCGAGAATGTGAACTGAGGCTTCCTTTTATAGGTAGTGGAAATATTAGGTTTCCTAATATTTCGCGTATCGCTGTAATGGTCGAGGTGGGACCTTTGTCGGGTAAAGGTCCGGAGCTTAATCGATTGTGTGTGGATGCGGATGGACCGGGGTCCAGTCCGCGGGCGTAATTCGGGAGTGCCGTTTATATGTGTCATGGTTTTTCCGGACCATGCCATGCTCGTGACATGGGCTTTCAGCCTTGTTAGGCTTATTAGGCCGGAGCCTAGTTGTGCTTATAGGGCCGGGGCCCATTGTACTTATGGGGCTGGAGCCCGTCTTTGTTGATTGTACCGAAGTCCAGTTTTGATATGGTTGTTGGATCGGAGCCCTTTTATGCTTGTTGGGCCGGATCCCAATTCGTTTGAGATAGTCCAGACCCAGTAGGCCTGCTATCCGTACTATACGTCATCAATCTTAGTTGGTTTATCGAATTATGTACAAGTTGTAATGATCTTTTTCACTGCTCTTTTTTTGCTGAATGTTTTAACATGTATCTTCTTTAATTTTGCTAAATGTCATAATCTGATTGTTGTAGCATGAGCAAGTTTTAGATCTGGATCACATGTGATTTGTTTATGAATCACATGTGATTTTTCTGAATCACATATGATTTTGTAGAATCACATATGATTCACAGAATGTAACTATACAACTTGCATTTTCATTCAGTGTAATACCAAATCTGCTAGAACATCAGATAATTATTTAGTGTAATACCAAATTTACTAGAACATCAAAATAATAGGTATTCAATTAAAAATAGTTGAATTAAGATCCGCATGACACTTTTCCAAAAGTTATACAAAAATATGAAAAATCCAAATCTAAACAAAGTATTTTGGATTTGACAGACATGTTGTATTTGTGTTCTTGCTAGTCTTCTCTCCATTATGTCTACATTTCTTACTCGGCTTAGCTATAGCTTGAAGTTCTGTTTCTCTTTAGTGACTGCTACCCGTAGGGGTGGCAATTTCTAACCCGACACGAAACCCGACCTAAAACCGACACGAAAATTAACAGGTTCGGGTTGAGCTAAATAGATTTTGGGTCAGGTTTGGGTCGCATGTCTAACCCGTTTATTAAACAGGCCAGGTTTGGGTTTGGAATAAAATAAATGGGTCGACCCGCCAACCCGTTTAAGTTTTTTTTCTTAATTAAAAATTATTTATGTTTAATTATACGGGTTAAATAGGTTAAATGGGTTGACCCGCTAACCCGTCTAACCCATTTAACTAGTATAATGTGCTAACTTTTGTATATAAAACGGATTAAATGGGTCAACCCGAAACCCGTTTAACATATTCAACCCGTGGAACCTATTTAACCTGTCAACCCAAGTATATATACGGGTTAAATGGGTCAGGTTTTAGGGTTGACATAGCTGACCCGATGATTTAAATGGGTCTAGTTCGGATTGGGGTTTTCTGACCCGCCAACCTGATAACCTGAACCCGGCAACCCCAACCCGACCCGAATTGCCACCCTTAGCTACCCAAAGCACAACAGCTCCAACTTCAGTGGTAATGCTTCTTATACTGCAATCATAAAACAAGAGTAATTTATGAGTAATTTATGTGTTCTGCAATCATAGAAAAAGAGTAATTTTAAGTAAAACAATGAGAATGGCACCTGCCGATAGATGGATATAATTTACACTTTTGGATCTTCTCATTTGTCATATACGAGGCAAAACTAAATTGGAAAAAAACAATTGTAGTTAGCATTAAACATTTTTTTTCTGAAAAACAAACCAGCATTATGATCTTAATATAGTTCGACATGTTTTTGTTTCAAAATTTTAAAATCACATATGATTCTACTACAATCACATGTAATTGTACTAAAATCACATATTATTCTACTAAAATCTTATGTATATCAACTACTCACAACATCATATATTGCATTTACCTGATTCTAATATAATCACATGTGAAGCAGTGCAATGATGAGACTTGTTTCCCTTGGTCACTAGAAACATCATTCCTCTCACTCTCATTGTATCAAAATGTTTTGCCTGATTTGATATGTACTCGGTAGATTCATCCAATGGATTAAATACCCCAAAATGGAAGCGAGCCTCTTACCATGAGAAGGCTTGATAACATCAAATAGTACCCATATTTTAGTGTTAACTTCCCCTAGATTGCTCATCTTTTATGTTAATATGTTAGGATTTATACTCTTATTTTTTTATATTCTGTTTTCAGGGCAAAAATGAGCAAAGGAACCAAAAGACACGGAATTGGAATGTTTTTTACGAAAATCATTGAAGTATGCAGATTCTATACTAACTACGGTGTAGATGTTCCATCTACCTACGCCGTAGCACTCATCTATGAAGACTACGGTATAGCCCCAACCATAGATCCAGCATAGTAACACATCAAAGGGCTCTACGGAGTAGCCTCTCTCCACCTACAGCATAGACCTCAAAATCAAGCAGTAGAGAACTTTCAAGGCCAAAAGAAGAAGTTACGGCGTAGTTCCCTATACAACTACATCGTAGAAGTGACAACTGATGAAATTACGGCCGTAGCACTTGATCAAGCTACAGCGTAGTTGATACTAACGAAGGCTACGGCGTAGCCAACCATAAAGCTACGCCGTAGCAAAGTCGGGCCTATAAATACCAGCCCTAATTCCGATTTTTATCATACACTTTTCAACACACAGGAGTCAGGAGGAATTCTGGGAACAAGAGGAACGAAGTTCTATCAGCATACAAGTGAATTCCAAGGGAGAATTCACGCCATAATCATAAGTTTATTCATTCATTACATTTGTATTAATTCAATGTTTACATTTATTATGTTAAACACTTGTTTTCCTGCATTTATGAACATGAGTGGCTAAACACCTCTTGGTGTTAGCCTTATTATGAAATTGTTATTAATATTATTTAGTTTTCTCGCATCTTTAGTTGTTTTATTTTTATACTTTCTTAGCTAGTCTTAGGACACTATATGCTTTAGAGGGATTGATATTTGGTAGTCCTTTGAGGAGAATGTACGATGCGACCGACCCGCATTTCATTAGAAGGTGTGACTTGGTGATAGAAATATCACCATATATGTACGAATTGACCATAGGATCACCTACCAAATAGATTTGCTAAAGGAGTTAGAGGGGAGGTGTAAGTGACAACACATCCCGTTAGACTAGTCTAAGTTAGTATAGGTGCTTAAGGACTCTTGCATTTCACGCCAGCGAAATCTTTCAATCGATTTGGAAGAATGGGGCGAGATGTAGGATAGGATAGGCATTTTGACCATCTGAGTCTATTGAACCGAACCCCCAGATAAAATAATAGGATGCTTAATTAGAAAACTTGTCATGTTAATAACAAGAGTAGTAATTAGGTTAACACTACTTTCTCCTACTGATTTCCCTTTACTATTTATTTGCTTTTGTTTTATTTAGTTTAATTATTTTAATCATTAAAAAAAACCCTTTATTTAGTGACATTAAATCTTAGATATTTTCCGCCTCTTAGCTCTTGGGACGACCTCGGCTTTACCATCTAGCTATACCTCACATGACCAGGTACACCGCCTAATAATGCATAAGGTAGACCATATGTAGATGAGACTATTATAAATATAAAACCTGGTCGGTAAATCCTGGATCAAGGCTTCTACAACTCATCTTTTTTATGCCGACTTTGAAACAGTAAAGAATTGGCAACAATAAGATGAGTGCTTACCTCTTATATGAATTACCTGTTACAGAATCATATGTGATTTTGCTTTCGAATCCAATGTGATTATCGCAGCGCATTTCATCAAACACATGTTGTGCATCTGGATCATCAAGAACTTCATCCATAACTTGTATTTCAGAAGCCACCACACGATTTCAACATACATAACTTGAACAAAGAATAAATTACCTTTATGAACAGCTATATTTTCTTCTTCTATAGCCTCAGCTATGTTTTCTTCTTCCATAACGATCTCAGATGATTTTACAACGGCGGAGCTACGGCGTTGAAGTATTTGACGATGGCGTAATGATGGATTTGGCGATGGTGAAGGTGTAATCACATATCTATGATGAAAATTGATGACCGAATTGAAGGTTTTAGGCTTCGACGGCAGTGGATTGATGGAATTGAAGGTTTTCGGTAGTGGTGATAATTTTTCCGGCGGTGGTGATCAACAGTGATATACGGGTTTTTTTGTGTATGTTTTTTGCCCTAATTTTTTTAGAAAAGAATGAAGGTAGTAATTTTTTTTGGTTTATATAATTATATTTTTTGCCCTTCATGTGTAAATATCAGATTTAGTCTAAGCCTTAGGATCAAATTGGATTGTATGCTTAGGATTTGTTGATTGGTTCTATGGAAAGTGTGGGTTCTTTATGGATCTCAACTCTATTGTACAAACTAATAAAACACACAAATAAGTTGATGGTACATATGGTTTTAAAAACCGGACCATAACAACGGGTTCAACCGGAGTCGCCACCGGTTCGGCTAGCAAATAAAAGCCGTCCATAAACGAACTTGAGAGAACTGTCAGAACCAGTAAAAACGGGTGAACCGAGCCAGACCAGGATAATTTTTTTCTTGTTTTTCTCAGGCTAATCAACTCGTCATTGTTACTTTGTTGATGTTTGAAATTTAATCACAGCGTACCCACTGTCAAATAGTGCCGATATTTTAGTGTTAATTTCCCCTATTATACTCATCTTTTGTATTATTTTACTAGGATATATACTCTTATTTGTTTATATTCTGTTTTCAGGGCAAAGATGAGCATAGAAACAAAAAGACACATAATTGGAAGGTTATTTTTGAAAATATTTGAAGTATTCATGATCAGCACTAACTACGGCATAGAGGTGTTTTCTACCTACGCCATAGCACTCACTAAAGACCAGTCAACATTTATCAAAGACCTACGACGTAGTCGATATCTCGACTATGGCGTAGTTAATCCTACAAGACTTCTACGGGCGTAGCTAACAATCAAGCTACACCGTAGGTCCTCATTTTGCACAGAAAAGAACTTCTACGATCCTTGATGAAGTTACGGCGTAGTTCCAAATATAACTACGCCGTAGAAGTGCCAACAAGAGTTCTATGCCCATAGCCAATGATAAAGCTACGGCATAGTTGTCAATTACAAGAGCTCGGCGTAGTCAACCCTAGAGCTACGCCGTAGCAAAGTCGAGCCTTATAAATACCAGCCCTAATTTTGAGTTTATTCATTCACTTTTCACCACACAAAAGTTACGAGGAATTCAGGGAGCAAGGGGAACAAAGTTCTTCCAGCATACAAGTCATTTCCAAAGAAGAATTCTCGCCATAATCATAAGTTTTATCATTCATTCCATTTGTATCGAATTCATGTTTACATTTATATGAAACATTTGTTTTTCTGTATTTATGAGTATGAGTGGCTAACACCTTTGGTGTTGGCCTTATTATGAAATTGTTACTGCCATGATTTAGTTTTCTCGCATTTATTATTGTTTTATTTGCATACTTTCTTAGCATGTCTTAGGACACTCTAGTTTCGGTAGTATTGATGTTTGGTAGTTCCATTGAGGCTAGGAGAATTGATCATAGGATCCATAGCGGACAAAGGTATGTTTTGGTCATAGAAATGTCACCATTCATGTGGAAATTTCAACAAACGACCACCTACCAAACAGATTTGCTTAAGAAATTAGAGGGGATGTAAGTTCTGACCGGCCGCATCCTATTAGACTATTCTAAGTTAGTAGAGGCGCTTAACGATTCTTGCATCTTGTAGGCCCTGGCCAACCAGCGAATTTTTATAATGAATGTTATAGGAATAGGGCAAGGTGTAAGATAGGATTAGACGATTTGACCATCTGAGTCTCTCGACTTAAACCCCCAGATAAAATGATAGGACGCACTATTAGAAAACTTGTCATGATAATAACAAGAGTAGTAATTAGGTTAACACTATTCTCCCCATCTGACTTCCCTTTCATTAATTTAATTGCTTTTATTTCATTTCATTCCCATAGTTTAATTAATCAATTATTAAAAACCCCCTTTTAAATCTAGTAACATTAAACTTAGATAATATATGTACCATAGCTCTTGGGACGACCTCGGCTTTACCGTTAGCTATACCATACACGATCAGGTACACTGCCCGATAGTGCAATAGGTAGACCTTATGTAGACGAGCAACTTATAAATATTAAAACCTGGTCAGTAAATCCTGCATCAAGTTTTTGGCGCCGCTGCCGGGGAGCTATTTAGGATTTTATTTAAGTTTTTAAATTTTCTATGGCGTTTACTATTAACGATTATTTAAATTTTGTATGTTGTGAGCCAGGAATCGTAAGACCCACTCTCGAATAAAATATGAAATTTGAATTCTGGGAATTATGTCTTGATGAACTGAAAAGATAAAGGTTCGCTAGAGAAAACAACGACGAAGCTCACGAACACATATCAAGAGACAACAAAATCATCAATCTATTTCAAACACCCAGTGTATCAAAAGACCAAGTGATGATGATGGAATTTCTTTTCTCGTTAAAAAGAAAAGGAAAGACGTGGGTTAATAAGTTACCTCAAGGGCTTATAACCACCTGGGATTCATTAAAGAAAGCTTTTCTTAAAGAATATTGAACTCCATCAAAAATTCTGTAGCAGCTTGAAGAAATCAGAAATTTCCAGCAAATACTAAACGAATCTTTGTTCTTAGCCTGGGAAAGAGTTGAAGATCTACTGTTCAAATTCCCGGAACACAAGCTCAACAAACATGAAAAACTCCAAATATTTTACAATAGGCTGAATATCGAAACAAGAAAGATGCTGGATTTTAAGGAACCGATCCCTAAGATGACTGCAGTAAAGGGCCTGAAGAAAATTGAAGAAGTTGCCCGACATTCGTCAACTTGGCATGAAGACCAGGAACCTATCTCTACTGAACCAAAGAAACTATGCTCAATTCTGAAAAAATCTTGAAGAATTTGAGTCCGACATGAACTCACTCACCGAGGAAGTAAAAATGGTGCAAAGTATTTTTGAAACCCCCATTGAAGATAGGGTAACAAGCCTTGAAAGAGTTGTGAAGTTGTTTATTAGAGAGACTTTCCATAATCAAGTGGAAAGTCAAGAAATAATTTGGGGAATCAAGATGGAATATGATAGCATTCTAAAAACTCAAGCCGATGCAATCAGAAAGTTGGAAGTTCAAGTGGGAAATTTAGCTGAATCTATTCGAAACAAGGATGCTGGTGAGCTCCCTAGTACGACTAAGACTAACCCCCACGACTTAGCTCATGCCATCACTACAAGAAGTGGGTTGAACTAGAAAGAACCAGCATATCTATCTACAACAAATGACAACGAAAACGAAACCTCTACCGCTAGAAATAGCAAGAATGTTAGTACACCAATTGCTGTCAATGAAAATAGGCCAAAACCGTATGTTACTCCCATTCCATTCCCGAGAAGAATTAGAAAAGAAAAGGAGCAACAACAATTTTAGCAATTCTTTAAACGAATCAAGGATCTTAGCATCAACATACCTTTTGTGGAGGCTCTAGAGCAGATGCCTAAATATGCCAAGTTTATGAAGGATCTTCTTACAAAAATGAGACATGGAAACCCAACACGGGTCACTTTAAATGAAAGATGTTCCTCGGTAGTAATGAATGAAATAATTTCTAAAGAGAAAGATCTCGGAAACTTTACCATCCCATGCACAATCAATGGAACCACTTTTGATAAAGCGCTAGCTGATTTGGGGGCAAGTATTCATCTAACGCCCTACTCCTTGTATCTAAGGTTGGAATTAGACGGATTAAAACTGATGAGTGTGTAAATACTCATCATTTTTTGTCAAATCTGAGCTGCAAAATATTTAAAAACACTAAAAAACGCATCAAAATACTGAAAATATCCTAGGGATTGTGTTTTATATGTTTCAAATGCAAAATGATAGAAAACAGATGAAAAATGAACAAAGTTTGCATAATTGGCAGTTTCAGTCCCCCAACTTTTAAAAATTGACAAAATTAGTCCCTGAGCATTTATTTTGAAAGAAAAGTCTACAAAGGTCCTTGAGAATTCAAAATTTGTCAAAAATAGTCCTTGGAATACAATTTTCAAGAAATTACAATTTTGGTCCCTCAATTTTGAAACTTTGGCAGATTCAGTCCCCGGGTGTTTCATTTTGGAGAATTAACAACAATGGACTTTGTGGAACTAAAAGAGGGCAAGAATGATCCTTGGAAGTTAGTTTGAAAATCTGGCAGAATTGGTCCCAGGAATTTCAGCATGTACAAGTTTAGTCCTTATGATTATACTTCACTAAACTTAACCCAATAATAAAACCAACAATATAATTAAGTCCAACACCATTTTTCCTAGGCCCATTCCACCCAAGCCCATACTTATTTGAACCCTATCCAAATCCAAACCCAAACAATAATATAAACGCCTCTCATTTTACCTTTGACCAGGTCAGACGAAACCCTCAATTCTACCCCAACCTGTCTTCAACCTCTCCCTTTACCCAGTCCACCCCTCACCTCCATAGCCATTCCTGCAACACTCTTCCCCCTCCCAATACCTCAAAAGTATATCCCACTTTCACATCCCCCAAACCCTCACAACCCCGTACCTAATCCCACTCCACGCTGGCAATCTCCAACCCCTTTATTTCATCCAATGGGTATGATTCTAGGTTTGGCTCCAAAGACTAAATCAATGGCTGTTAATGGTTTAAGAAAGCACAAGGTGGACAACAATTAGCTGTTTTCTACTCACAGAAGAAACACAACAAAGAGAGCACAAAGATGAAAAGAGAAGAAACCCTAGCTGCCATAGTATAAATAGAATCATATTGTGAGCCATTTGGCCGATGAGGGTTTTTAGTAGCAGTCAATTTAAGTATGTTTTAGTCAAGTAGTAGGTTTTAATTTAAGTTTTTATCATTGTTTAGTCTCAAGTTCTAAAGCTTTATGTACTCAGAAAGTTTCAGTTTTTAGTAATATAAATGCAAGTTTCTCTTTAAAAAGTGTTTTTTAGCTTATTAAGTCTTGCTTATTCATGATTTAGGTTTGCTTATTCTGCTCTTATTAAACTCAATATATCATTTAATTTTTCAGGTTGTAATCTCAATTTAAGTAATGTAGTCTCAGCCTTTGAACCTTAAATTTCAAATTTTATTTAAATCCAATTTGTTTTCTAGGTTACTGTTTCATATAGATTCACAACTATATTAGCTTGTTAAAGTATTTAAGTTAACTTTATTATTTATTTATTTTTTTTGCTTTTTAGTCCTCATTATAGCATATGTAATAGATTTCTTTCAGAGTTTAAGCTTAAATTGGTGAAATCTTTTGTAAAATCATAACAGTCAACACCTAAAGGGGTGTTTGGCACTGGGAGTTTTTACTTGCTAAAATGTGTTGGTCCTAAACATAATATTGGATCAGATTTAAATCAAGTGTGTTGTGCAGTTTTGATCAATTTCAAACAGGTCCCAAGTAACTTGCAAGTGATCAAGTGAGTTCTTCACACTCCTTATTTTCTTTAACTGTCATAAACTAGAAACTAGGATAGATAAGTATTGTAGCTTATTTAGTTGTATTCTGTAAGTTAATTCAAGTTGCAAATAGGTTATACCAGTATTTAGTTGCATTCTGTAAGTTAATTCGAGTTGCAAATAGGTTATACCAATTTATTAGGAATTGTAGTGACTCTCATGGTCAATTTCACTTTGTTGATTTACTGCTGCACCCATCAACAGCCCCTTTGATCCTAATTTTAGTTCATTTTAAGTTGTCTTTATGCTTGGCTTTTGGTTTTATGAACAGTCGATAGCATAGAGTTTACATATTTCAGCTTATTACACTGTTTAGAATTCATTTGGTGGTCAATCATTAGGCTGCAATACCTCACATCAGCAGCCTATTGACTCAAAACCTCTTTTCCTCATTGATTTTAGATAAGCTCTTGTAGGATTTAGTGTTTGCCTTTGGTTGGTTAGGTTCTTTGTAGATTAGACTTTGCATATTTCAACCAATTTGTGGAATTAGGTCTTACTGGGTTAGTGATTGTTAGCCTATAAATCAGCTACCAAACAGCAACCTGCATATTTTTCTTGGTTATTGTCCAAAGCAAGCTTATTTTTAATTTCCATATTACAAGGCCATAGGACATAAAAATTTGCATGAGTTATCTTTGCTAGCTTGTTTATTTAGGAGTATTTTTAATTTATTTTTTAAAATTTTCTTTCAAAGCTTTTTAGTACCTCTAATCGGTTCTTTTAGGGCTGCTGCTTAGTCCCTAATCTGTTGCATCGGTCTCCTTTTGGTCTTCATTTTAGTTAAGTTACAATTAGAATTAGTTGCTGAGATTAGTTGCCTAAGTAGCTTGTTATATGAAATTGATTTGTTTTAGCTTATGTTGGATCTTGGGCTCAATTGTTGGCTTATTCTTGGTATGCAAACTCACCATTAGGCCTGTCCCAAACAGCCATCAGCATCTTTTATAAGCCCCTAACAAGCTTAAAATCTACTCAAACTTGTTCTACATGTTCTACGGTGGCTTGTTTCTAGGTAGTTTAGCTTCTTGTTGAATTTGCTTATTGAATGCTTGCTTATTTTTTAGACTAAAGTTGCCCTATTAGGCTATTTTTTTGTCATTGTCATTGTATGTTACTGCTCATTTTTTTAGCTTAATGCTTGTTAGTTTTGGTTAATCTTAGTTCTCTTTAGCTTATTAAGTTTATTTTCAATAATTATTATCTTATTAGAACTTTTCCAACTTATTTGAGTTTATGTAAGGGTTGTGGCTTGTGTGACCATTTGTTCAAATCACTTTTTTCTTGCCTGTGGAATTTTTGGCCTGCATAAGCTAATTTAAAGCTTCTGAGCAAAAGCTCTTCCATAAGAGTTGGTTGTTTTTGTTGTTCAAATATTTTGTAAGAAGAAAAATTGAAAAGAAAAATAATTTGGAAAAAATGGGGTTTGTGGGATTCGACCCCCGACCTCTAGCCTCTAAACAGACACATAAACATACCATGCCCACCAACTGTGCTAGCTATTCTTTTGATTTATTTTCCTTTTATCTTATATTTAAATTAGTTTTGTCTTTTGTTTATTATTGAGTCAGCTTTTAGGTTTGCTTATTAACAGCTTATTTGTACTGCTTATTTCATTTTTTATTTTTCCTAGACTAGAATTAGGTTTGTTTAATTTCCAAAATTTTTTCATAATTTTCCCAATTGTGTTAGTATTTTTAAACACTTAATTCCTTTATTTTAGTTTTTAAATCATAGTAATTAATTAAAAAAGCCAAAAAATATTTTTCCTTTTCCAAAAATTTTCTTTCGTCATTAGAAATGTTGAAAAATCATTTTTACACTCGTAGGATTAGTGTAGCATTAAATTCACGTTTTAATTTGCGCACTCGCGTTATATTTAAATAACTTTTACATTTTTAAATCTAGCTTACGTTTTAAGGTTCCCTAATTCCCTATTATGTTTCCCGTAGTATCTTAGGTAGTTTTTAAGTTTTAATTTTCATTCCTTGTTTATATTTCCCATTTAGGTTACGTTTATTTTATTTTCGTTCGTTAATTCTTAATTTCCGTTAATTTAACGTACCACAAAACCAAACAATCTTTCACAACCAAACATACAAGGTTTTAATCTCGATCTTTTTACAAAACTTTCCATTCACACCTCGTTGGGACACGACCCGGGAAATCACTTTCCCGGTCTTAAAAATATCACTTTCACGAGCTTACGAGGTAATCTTTTTCATAAAAGGTTTACTTGTAATTCTCCACGTCTTGTTGTCTCACGATAACATTGACATCACGTTTGTTGGTATTTTGATAAATTGTTTTTGCACAAAAACACAACGAATCAAATGGCGTCGATGTCGGGGAGGCTGTGTGTCAAAAGTCTCGATAAGGTTTAGACGATTAGTCTTGTAGAACCTTCGCAAAAAGTTACGCTTTCATAAAACTTATAAAAAACCAAAAATATTTTTCTTTTGTTTCTATATATGTATTATATCTATAAAAGATAAGAAAAACACAAAAAGATTTTCCCGTTTCTTTGTTTAATAGTAACAACATTAAAATCTGACCACCGCAAACCAAGGCAGAACACCTACCAACTGGGGGTGTGACCATAATTAGTTCCCAAACTAAAGATTAAAACTTGCCTTTGTATCACTTGCGTTTTGGAAAACTTTTAATCGATAAGCTTACATTAAGAGGAGTCGAAACGGAATAGGGCAATTCAACGAACTTCGCCCTAGTGAGAAATCCATTCTTTTCTCCCGGTCCTTGTACGTTTATCCTTATAGGTCAACCTCGCGTTCTTGATTATTGGTTTAAGTTCCCTTGTCGTTAAAGTGGTATTGTTTTAATTGATATTTTTTGTGGTGCATGCGCACGCGTTCGTCTACGTCAACAAGTCCTTTGCAATCGCTTAACAACATTCCAAGAAGAAGGCGTAATCAACGACGTACCAATCTAATAGTCGAGCCCGAGATTCGTACTATTCCTACCATGGCGGCTGAGCCTACTATGAATGAGCTTCTCCAAGCACCCATCAAGGGTTACGGAGATGCTATCGTTGTTCCAGCCATCGTGGCTGACAATTTTGAACTTAAGACGGGGTTGACAAACCTAGTCACCTCGCGTCAATTCTATGGTTTCGAAAGGGATGATCCTCAAGATCACATTCGATGGTTTAACAAAATCACATCCACCATCAAATGCAAAAATGTCCCTGAAGAGGCAATCAAACTTCTTCTCTTCCCGTTTTCCCTCGATGGGGCTGCCAAGAATTGGCTTGACAAACAACCCCCTCGGTCGATTGAAACATGGGAAGATTTGGTTAAGAAGTTCGTGAATGAATTCTTTCCTCCTTCTAAACCCACGGCCCTTAAGAATGAGATCATGAAATTCACGCAGAAATTCGATGAATCATTCGGTGAGGCATGGGACCGTTATAAGGATATGCTTCGCAAATGTCATCATCATGGTTTCTCCGAGTTAATGCAACTCGAAACTTTCTATAATGGTGTGAGCCAAATTGATCAAGACTCTCTCAAATCCTCCGCTGGAGGTAATTTCTTGAATCGAACCACAAGGGATGCTTTAGTGATCATCGAGAATAAGTCTAAGGTCCGCATTCCACGAAGCAAGCCAGTTGTTTCCCAAGTGAATGTTGGTCCTTCTATGTCATCACCCGTGGCTCAATCTAGCACTGATGCTAGGCTTGACAAGCTCACGGAAGCTATTAATGCTTTGGTTCTCACCAAAAATAAGAAAGTTTCTTCTCAACCTGCTGAAGTCAAAAAGGTTGAAGTTTGTGTTACTTGTGGTGGTCCACATGCATATTACAATTGTACTGCCACCTATGGCAATCCATTTGAAGTTAATGCGATAGCCGGTAGTTCTAATCAAGGAGGTAACCAATACCGTCCTCAAGTTGACCCGAACTATCGTGCTAGCAATCAAAATGGTCCACCCGGATTTTCTCAACCCAATAATCCAAATCGATTCAATCAAAATCAACAACAAAGAAATCAAAATGCTCAAAGTCAATTTCATGCCCCAATTAATCAATTTCCAAATCAAGGGGTGAACTTCAATCAAGGTTTTCAAGCTCCTAATTACCAAGCTCCTGATGTTGCTTCAAGTGAACTTGCTAATTACATCAAAGCAAATGAACATGAGGGGAATGCAAAACCAAATCAACACTTTGAAGAATGATTTTCAATCTTCAATGTCGAGACAAGGCAATGAGATTAAAAATGAACTTCGAAACACTAATCACAAGATTGAACAATCTCAAAGCAAGATTGAGAACATGTTTGCTAGTCTTATGGGTCAATTGAATCAACCTTCTACTTCGGGTACTATCCCGGGATATACCATTCCCAACCCAAAGGGTGAATTAAAAGCTATTATCGTTCATAGTGGTAAAGCTTATGATGGACCCTCGACTCCTATTCCTCCACCAATGAAGGAAGTGGAACGAGAACCCGAGGTTACAAAGGACAAGGTCCAATCCCCAAGCCCACGAAGTACCGCACACGTCCAACCATCGGTCGTCCAAACGTCAATTCCCGAGTTTGTTTTTCCAAAGAGCATTTCTAAGCCTTCAATTCCATATCCTTCAAGGCTTAATGATCAAGAACTCCGTGATAAAACTAATATCCAAATGAAGAAGTTTCTTGAAATCTTTCAAAAACTACACTTCGACATTAGTTTTGCGGATGCTCTTCTTTACATGCCAAAATTTGCTTCCACATTCAAGAATCTCATTAGCAATAAAGAAAAATTGCTTGAACTTTCTGAAACACCAATTAATGCTCAATGTTCAGCAGTCCTTCTTAAAGAGCTTCCCGAGAAGCTTGAAGATTCTAGAAAATTTCTCATTCCTTGTTCTTTAAAAGATGATCAAGAGGTTTCTAATGCTCTAGCTGATTCAGGGGCTAGATAAAACCTCATGCCTTTGTCAATTTATGAAAAATTGGAATGGGGTTACTCAAACCAACTCATATGACCTTAGAGTTAGCTAATCGATCGATTACTCACCCAGTCGGTATAGCCGAATATGTATTTGTTCGTGTGAATAAATTTATCTTCCCAGCTGACTTTGTAGTAGTTGATTATGAACCTAACCCGAGAGTTCCTCTCATCATAGGGAGACCATTTTTGCGTAGAGAAAAAGCCCTAGTTGATCATTATGAGAATACTTTGACCTTGAGGATTGATAATGAAAAAATGATTTTTCACACCGATGCTTCCAAGCATAAGAAACATTCGGTTAAAAGCATCGATATCATTGATTTCTCCTCCAATGGTCATTCTTCTATGTTCCCCAAATCCAAAGAACCTAGTAGTGGCAGTACCACTTCTAATGTTGACTTTGTTCTTGAGGAGTTCTCCGATGAACTCGCTCACATCGATCCACTTCCACTAGGAAGTGACGATGATATCTTTGATTTTGAAGCCGATCACAAAGAAATTGAAAGTCTTTTGTATCATGATCCATCACTTGATCCTAACTCCGACCTTAGTGATTCTCAAAGTGATGACGATCTCTTTGACTTTGAAGCCAATCAAAATGAATGGAAAAATCTTTTGTATAGCGATTCTTGTGACGAAACATTTGATGATGAGAAACCAAAAATGGAAAATGTAACTGATGAACCGTCAATTGTTTCTCATGATTTCTCCCTTTTAGAGGGTGATTCACTCTCCCCTTCCGAGTCTTCCATCGAGCACCATTTTTTTAGTGAAAACAAAGTATTCAATCCAGGAATACTCAATGATGTAAAAACTCCTTTTACAATGAAAATGACTCCCGATAAGAATTTCAAGTTACAAACCTCATCCGAGAAACTTTTAATTCTGGAGAAAAGTGAATCCCCTCAATTCCGTCTCAACAATGATCTCACTCATGATTATGTTGATCATGACCCAGGGGAAGATGTACTTTATCATAAGAAATTTCTAAATGATGAAACTATCCCGACCCTCCCTCCCGGGATTGTTGCAAAACCAAAGAGCTTAAATGTTAAAACTTCAATTAACCAATGCAAGCTCAACTTCAAGGATAAAGATCCCAAAATCTTTCTTCCTTTCGTCACCATTGTTGTGATTTCTCTTTTTCTTCACTCCTTCGGGAATGAGGAACTTATCTTTGACCCCGGTATCATTTCTACTAGTTTTCACTATTTGAATACCGGCGGTTATCTCATCGGGGTGGAACTTTCACATGCTTCAAATGTTTATCAAAACATGTTGAATGAAAGTCCGATGGAGATTGTCTCTTCCACATCTTGCTTCCCATGGACCAATGAATTCGGGGTCGAGTCAAGCTAGCGACTCGGTAAACAAAAACAGTAGCATTACATGGGTTTTCATCCATCTTTCTAACTTCTTCCTCTTTTCTAGAAACTAAGTGTGGGGGAGTACCCACACTAAAAAAAATAAATAAATAAAAAAAATAAAAATTCCCACACTTGCCCAAATCTAAACTTTTTACGTTTCAAATATCGGCATAATAGCCGGTACTTTGAATATTGAGGGCAATATTCACTTCTAAGTGTATGGGGGGGGGGGGGTAAATTCTAGCGAATTTAATCACTTTTGTGCCATAATTCCCCTGTTTTGGCCAAAAAAAATTTTAGTGGAAGTGCTTTGCACTTACACAACAAAAGGTTATCAGTCCACCACGTCTAACATAAGGACTGGCTAATTCAGGAGCAAACGGCTCTTGGTAAAGATATATCAAATCTGTTTATGGTTGGCAATTTGCCAAAAATTGTATGGTATTCAACTCACCATATCCTAAAAAGTAAAAGAGTTGGCTAGCCCACAAGGTTATGGCTTGTGGTAAAGGTAGTGGAAAACCATAATTGGTAATCAACTCACCAAGATGATGACTGCATTCCATCAAAGAGTTGGCTAGTCCAAAAGCAAACGGCTTTTGGTAAAGACAAATCAAAACCGTTGACAGCTTATGGTTTGCTCAAAATCATATAGTTATCAGTGTACCATAGTTCTTACTTGAACTGAAACATTTGGCTACTCCAGAAGTAATGGCTTTTGGAAAAGAAACTTTAAATCCATTAAGTTTTCATAAACGATTGCTAGGGACTAGCAATAGTTTAGTGTGGGGGATTGATGAGTGTGTAAATACTCATCATTTTTGGTCAAATCTGGGCTGCAAAACATTTAAAAACACTAAAAAAAATGCATCAAAATACTGAAAATATCCCAGGGATTGTGTTTTATATGTTTCAAATGCAAAATGATAGAAAACAGATGAAAAATGAACAAAGTTTGCATAATTGGCAGTTTCAGTCCCCCAACTTTTAAAAATTGACAAAATTAGTCCCTGAGCATTTATTTTGAAAGAAAAGTCTACAAAGGTCCTTGAGAATTCAAAATTTGTCAAAAATAGTCCTTGGAATACAATTTTCAAGAAATTACAATTTTGGTCCCTCAATTTTGAAACTTTGGCAGATTCAGTCCCCGGGTGTTTCATTTTGGAGAATTAACAACAATGGACTTTGTGGAATTAAAAGAGGGCAAGAATGATCCTTGGAAGTTAGTTTGAAAATCTGGCAGAATTGGTCCCTGGAATTTCAGCATGTACAAGTTTAGTCCTTATGTTTATACTTCACTAAACTTAACCCAATAATAAAACCAACACTATAATTAAGTCCAACACCATTTTTCCTAGGCCCATTCCACCCAAGCCCATACTTATTTGAACCCTAACCAAATCCAAACCCAAACAATAATATAAATGCCTCCCTTTTTACCTTTGACCAGGTCAGACGAAACCCTCCATTCTACCCCAACCTGTCTTCAACCTCTCCCTTTTACCTAGTCCACCCATCACCTCCATAGCCATTCCTGCAACACTCTTCCCCCTCCCAAAACCTCAAAAGTATACCCCACTTTCACATCCCCCAAACCCTCACAACCCCGTACCTAATCCCACTCCATGTTGGCAATCTCCAACCCCTTTATTTCACCCAACGGGTATGATTCAAGGTTTGGCTCCAAAGACTAAATCAATGGCTGTTAATGGTTTAAGAAAGCACAAGGTGGACAACAATTAGTTGTTTTCTACTCACAGAAGAAACACAACAAAGAGAGCACAAAGATGAAAAGAGAAGAAACCCTAGCTGCCATAGTATAAATAGAATCATATTGTGAGCCATTTGGCCGATGAGGGTTTTTAGTAGCAGTCAATTTAAGTATGTTTTAGTCAAGTAGTAGGTTTTAATGTAAGTTTTTATCATTGTTTAGTCTCATGTTCTAAAGCTTTATGTACTCAGAAAGTTTCAGTTTTTAGTAATATAAATTCAAGTTTCTCTTTAAAAAGTGCTTTTTAGCTTATTAAGTCTTGCTTGTTCATGATATAGGTTTGCTTATTCTGCGCTTATTAAACTCAGTATATCATTTAATTTTTCAGGTTAATCTCAATTTAAGTAATGTAGTCTCAGCCTTTGAACCTTAAATTTCAAATTTTATTTAAATCCAATTTGTTTTCTAGGTTACTATTTCATATAGATTCACAACTATATTAGCTTGTTAGAGTATTTAAGTTAACTTTATTTATTTTTTGCTTTTCAGTCCTCATTATAGCTTATGTAATAGATTTCTTTCAGAGTTTAAGCTTAAATTGGTGAAATCTTTTGTAAAATCATAACTGTCAACACCTAAAGGGGTGTTTGGCTCTGGGAGTTTTTACTTGCTAACATGTGTTAGTCCTAAACATAATATTGGATCGTATTTAAATCACGTGTGTTGTGCAGTTTTGATCAATTTCAAACAGGTCCCAAGTAGCTTGCAAGTGATCAAGTGAGTTCTTCACACTCCTTATTTTTTTAACTGTCATAAACTAGAAACTAGGATAGATAAGTATTGTAGCTTATTTAGTTGTATTCTGTAAGTTAATTCGAGTTTCAAATAGGTTATACCAGTTTCTTAGGAATTGTAGTGACTCTCATGGTCAATTTCACCTTGTTGATCCACTGCTGCACCCATCAGCAGCCCCTTTGATCCTAATTTTAGTTCATTTTAAGTAGTCTTTATGCTTGGCTTTTGGTTTTATGAACAGTCGGTAGCATAGAGTTTACATATTTCAGCTTATTACACTGTTTAGAATTCATTTGGTGGTCAATCATTGGGCTGCGATACCTCACATCAGCAGCCTATTGACTCAAAACCTCTTTTCCTCATTGATTTCAGATAAGCTCTTGTAGGATTTAGTGTTTGCCTTTGGTTTGTTAGGTTCTTTGTAGATTAAACTTTGCATATTTCAACCAATTTGTGGAATTAGGTCTTACTTGGTTAGTGGTTGTTAGCCTATAAATCAGCTACCAAACAGCAACCTGCATATTTTTCTTGGTTATTGTCCAAAGCAAGCTTATTTTTAATTTCCATATTACAAGGCCATAGGACATAAAAATTTGCATGAGTTATCTTTGCTAGCTTGTTTATTTAGGAGTATTTTTAATTTATTTTTTAAAATTTTCTTTCAAAGCTTTTTAGTACCTCTAATCGGTTCTTTTAGGGCTGCTGCTTAGTCCCTAATCTGTTGCATCGGCCTCCTTTTGGTCTTCATTTTAGTTAAGTTACGATTAGAATTAGTTGCTGAGATTAGTTGCCTAAGTAGCTTGTTGTATGAAATTGATTTGTTTTAGCTTATGTTGGATCTTGGGCTCAATCGTTGGCTTATTCTTGGTATGCAAACTTACCAATAGGCCTGTCCCAAACAGCCATTTATCAGCAGCTTTTATAAGCCCCTAACAAGTTTAAAATCTTCTCAAACTTGTTCTACATGTTCTATGGTGGCTTGTTTCTAGGTAGTTTAGCTTCTTGTTGAATTTGCTTATTAAATGCTTGCTTATTTTTTAGACTAAAATTGCCCCATTAGACTGCTTATTTTTTTAGCTTAATGCTTGTTAGTTTTGGTTAATCTTAGTTCCCTTTAGCTTATTAAGTTTATTTTCAGTAATTATTATCTTATTAGAACTTTTCCAACTTATTTGAGTTTATGTAAGGGTTGTGGCTTGTGTGACCATTTGTTCAAATCACTTTTTCCTTGCCTGTGGAATTTTTGGCCTGCTTAAGCTAATTTAAAGCTTCTGAGCAAAAGCTCTTCCATAAGAGTTGGTTGTTTTTGTTGTTCAAATATTTTGCAAGAAGAAAAATTGAAAAGAAAAATAATTTGAAAAAAATGGGGTTTGTGGGATTCGACCCCCGACCTCTAGCCTCTAAACAGACACACAAACATACCATGTCCACCAACTGTGCTAGCTATTCTTTTGATTTATTTTCCTTTTATCTTATATTTAAATTCGTTTTGTCTTTTGTTTATTATTGAGTCAGCTTTTAGGTTTGCTTATTAACAGCTTATTTGTACTGCTTATTTCATTTTTTTATTTTTCCTAGACTAGAATTAGGTTTGTTTAATTTCTAAAAAATTTTCATAATTTTCCCAATTGTGTTAGTATTTTTAAATACTTAATTTCTTTATTTTAGTTTTTAAATCATAGTAATTAATTAAAAAAGCCAAAAAATATTTTTCCTTTTCCAAAAATTTTCTTTCATCATTAGAAACGTAGAAAAATCATTTTTACACTCGGAGGATTAGTGTAGCATTAAATTCACGTTTAAATTTGCGCACTCGCGTTATATTTAATTAACTTTTACGTTTTTAAATCTAGCTTACGTTTTAAGGTTCCCTAATTCCCTATTATGTTTCCCGTAGTATCTTAGGTAGTTTTTAAGTTTTAATTTTCATTCCTTGTTTATATTTCCCATTTAGGTTACGTTTATTTTATTTTCGTTCGTTAATTTCTTAATTTCCGTTAATTTAACGTACCACAAAACCAAACAATCTTTCACAACCAAACATACAAGGTTTTAATCTCGATCTTTTTACGAAACTTTTCATTCACACCTCGTTGGGACACGACCCGGGAAATCACTTTCCCGGTCTTAAAAATATCACTTTCACGAGCTTACGAGGTAATCTTTTTCCTAAAAGGTTTACTTGTAATTCTCCATGTCTTGTTGTCTCACGATAACATTGACATCACGTTTGTTGGTATTTTGATAAATTGTGTTTGCACAAAAACACAACGAATCAAAAACCAACCCAGATGTGCATTGAACTGGCAAACAAATCTACCCAATACCCGAAGGGAGTAGCAGAAAATGTTCTTGTGAAGATTGATAAATTCATATTTCCGGTTGATTTTGTGCTGGTTTTCCAATTTTATTAGGAAGACCGTTACTAGCTTCTGCACACGCCATGATTGATGTATTTAATAAGAAAATATCTTTGGAAATTGGCAAGGAGAAAATAACGTATCATTTAGAGCGATCCATGAAATACGCCACCTTCACTAATGACGACATTGAGGAAGTAGATTTTATTGAGTCAACGATCAAGGATTTCGTGCAAGATTTTCTTCCTCGAGAACAATTGAATTCAATTCTTTCAAGTGATAAAGAGTGCAAATTAGAAAGTAAAGGAACGACTAACGAGAGTAACAATCAAGAAGGACTGGAATTACCGAAGTCGCTACAAGAAGACGATTTCATTAAAACTGGTGAAGCTGTGAAGGAAACAACATTTATCCCCGAACTTTAGGAGCTTCTACCTCATTTGGAATATGCTTTCTTGGATAATAATCCTGAGCAACCAGTTATAATCTCATCATCTCTTTCTAAGGAAGAATAGGGGCTGCTATTAAAAGAACTAAGCGAACATAAAGGAGGTTCAAGACGTTGTTAAAGACGAGATAATTAAACTTCTTGATGCAGGTTTAATTTACGCCATCTCTGACAGCACTTGGGTAAGCCCAACTCATGTTGTGCCAAAGAAAGGAGGAATGACTGTGGTAGTAAATGAGGACGATGAATTAGTCCCTACCAGAACTATAATAGGTTGGAGAGTTTGTATTGATTATCGGAAGCTCAACGACGCTACTCGAAAAGACCATTTTCCACTTCCTTTCATCGATCAAAGGTTAGAAAGGCTTTCAGGTCATGAATATTATTGTTTCCTTGATGGTTTTTAAGGATACTTTCAGATACCTATAGCTCCGGAAGATCAGGAGAAAACCACGTTTACTTGCCCTTACGGAAAATTCGCCTACCGACGCATGACTTTTGGTCTGCGCAACGCTCCAGCTACTTTTCAAAGATGCATGACAGCAATATTTTCCAACATGTGCCAGGATTTCATGGAGGTATTCATGGAAGACTTCTCGGTATTTGGTAATTCTTTCAACTCTTGTTTAAATAATTTTTCTCGTATGCTAGCTAGGTGTGAAGAAACCTGCTTCATCCTTAACTGGGAAAAATGTCATTTCATGGTTAAGGAATTGTTTTAGAGCATAAAAGTTCCAATTCAGGAATAGAAGTCGACAAGGCAAAAATTGATGTCATATCTAGGTTGCCATACCCCAATAATCTTAAGGAAATAAGAAGTTTTTTCGGACACGCTGGGTTTTATAGAAGGTTTATTAAAGATTTCTCGAAAATAACCAAACCAATGACCCAACTTCTTATGAAAGACGCTAAGTTTGATTTTAATAATGAATGTAAACAAGCTTTCGATATCTTAAAGGATAAATTAACCAATGCCCCTGTTATCATTGCTCTAGATTGGAACAATGATTTTGGACTAATGTGTGACGCAAGTGATTACACTGTAGGGGCTATTCTTGGGCAAAGGATGGATAAGAAATTTAAACCCATCTACTATGCTAGTAAAACATTGAATGATGCTCAAGCACATTACACAACAACTGAGAAAGAACTTTTAGTTGTGGTTTATGCTTTAGACAAATTTAGGCCTTATTTAGTAATGTCAAAAACTGTTGCCTACACTGATCACTCTGCTTTAAAGTATTTGTTTAGCAAACAGGATGAACAGGATGCAAAACCAAGATTAATACGATGGTTGCTACTGTTACAAGAATTCAATATTGAAATTCGGGATAAGAAAGGCGTGGAAAATCTAGCTACGGATCACCTTTCTAGAATAGAGAACCCAGAACTTGATGAATTAAACGAGGAAACAATTCGTGAATCATTCTCGGATGAGCATTTAATGTCGGTAAGAATTAGGGAAGTGGAATCAGATCCTTGGAATGCAGATTATGCCAACTACCTCGCATCAAGGAGATTACCCAGCCACCAAACGCACGATCAGAGAAGGAAATTCTTTTCGGACTTGAAATATTATTTTTGGGATGATCCTTATTTATTTAGATCATGTGCTAATGAAATTATTAGACGATGTGTGTTCGGCGATGAAATACTACAAATTTTGGAACATTGTCACAAGGGACCAAACGGAGGACATCATGGAGCTGACACTACTGCTCTATCACTAGGAAAAGTATTTAAAGCAGGGTTCTATTGGCGGAGTATTTTCAAGGATGCGGCCAAATATGTAAAGAATTGCAACGCAAACCAAAGGGCAGGTAACATTTCTTCGCGTAATCAAATGCCTTTAAATAATATAATGGTTTGTGAAGTCTTTGATGTTTGGGTAATCGACTTTATGGGACCCTTTACCCCCATCGGGAAAAAATGTTATATTTTGGTTGCAGTTGATTATGTGTCAAAATGGGTAGAAGCTGAAGCTTTACCCACTAACGATGCTAGGGCTGTAGTAAAATTTCTAAAAAAAAACTTTTTTCTTGATTTGGGATCCCAAAATCGTTAATAAGTGACCGCGGGACACACTTTTGTAACTCCTTGATGGAAAAAACTCTTACATGGTACGGTGTAGTTCATCGTTTAGCCACACCTTATCACCCCCAAACTAGTGGACAAACCAAAAACACTAACCGCGTAATTAAGCGCATTTTAGAGAAATCTGTTAGTAAAAATCATAAGGATTGGGCAGACAAGTTAGATGATGCCCTCTGGGCACTCCGAACAACTCATAAAACACCTTTAGGATGTATTCCATTCCGTATCGTTTATGGGAAGGCTTGTCATCTACCTGTTGAATTAGAACATAAAGCCTATTGGGCACTTAAAAATGCTAATTTTGATCCGGAAGAAATCAAGAAAAACAGACTCTCTCAATTAAATAAATTAGCTGAATTAAGAGATGAAGCTTATGATCATTCAAAAGCTTACAAGGATCGAAAGAAAAGATGGCACGATGCAAGGATACAAGAGAAAGAGTTCGAAGTTAGACAAAAGGTATTTGTATACAACTCTAGACTTAAGTTGTTCCCATGTAAACTTAAATCCAGATGGTGTGGACCATATACTATAACTGAAATATTCCCGTATGGAACAATTGAAGTAATCAATAATGAGGAACAACGGTTTAAGTTAAATGGGCACAAGGCTAAAATTTATTATGGCGATGATTATCAGAAGTTTTTAGAAGATTTCTATTTTGCACCCACATAGGCAGGGCAATGAGTCTAACTTAAAGACTCAATAATAAACAAAAGTGCTCTTTCGGGAGACAACTGAATTATCCTTTGTTTTTCCATAGTTTGGTTTTATATGTTTTGTTCTAATCATTTTGCCGGTAAAAGAGAAATATAGATGATGGAGGAGCTTGATTTGGAGTTTTCACTCCAGAAATTTACCTCAGAAAGCATCTACGGCGTAGCTCAATTCCTTGACTACGCCGTAGCATCCTCCAGGTGTCAAATAGTCTGTCAGGTTTCATCACCTACGGCGTAGTTATGAATTTCCACTACGCTGTAGCTTTCTCATGTACCAACTAAAATTAAATCTTTTTAACAAAACATACTTTAACCTTTTATTAGTTTTTAAATGAACTTTGTGGGTATGTTCACTGTAAACCCTCACGAGACTTCACTTGTCCAGTTGGGACACCAAATGGTTTAAAAGGCTTGTTGCATATGCTAAATGTAACCGTGATTCTTACGAAAGTGAGTTAGGATTTCTATTTTTCTTTTTAGGTTTTATGCTTGTTGTAGTTGCGTGATTTCAGGGATATGAAGTTTGCTCATAGGCGAAGTGAAGGCATGTTTTCAAAAACATGATCATTCTACCATTTTTAAGAAGCCAATTTCAGGGAAGTTCTCGTTCCAATTCTACTTATCTCCTTTATATATATTGTTTATTTGCGTACAAATGGGACTTTGTACATTTCAAGTAGGGAGACGGGAGTAGAATTATAACTTGAACTTTATTTACCCATTTTTCTAATTTATTTTGAAAAATTATGCCATTTTTAAAATTTTGACATGTTTTTCCGAACCGAACTAGAATAGACCTTAGCCTAGCACATTTAACCCTTAATATCATGGTGAGGTTTAACCTATTTGATTTTCCCTGATTTACCCCAAATCCACCAAAACTATGAGTGTGCCGGTAGTTTGTAAACTTTAGAACTTGGCCTTTACATCATTTTGAGACCATAGACGAGTAGTGTGTTGAGAATACTTGACACATTTGGAAGAAACTTTTTGAGAAGGCAATATTTTAGTATTATCACCCAAATAGCCTATATGTGTGCATTTATCGACTAGTCACATTGACTCTTCGACTCCCGTGTTTAAACCCTTTTGTTGCACTCATCTTTAGTGCAAGATACCCCTAGAAACACCTTTTTGAGCCTATCCTTTCGTTTCTTACCCATATAAAGAATGTTTCGATACACCAATTCACCTTAGCCTACCATGTATTATTGGTTTATGACTGAGAAGTTGCCACTTGCTCTAGTTTGAGGTTCGAGTTAAAAGATTCAGAAATCACGCCTAAGTTGAAGACCTATTATTGAAGATCATTTGAGACCCCCCAAGTTTTCCATGTATGATTCATCTCAAGTGGGGGATGTATTATTTCTTGTAATTCATTATGAAGAAAAAAATGTGAAATTCCGTATGTAGATAGTTTATTTATTGTGCAACCTTGTATAGCACCTTGTGTAGAGCTTATAAAGATTTAGTATCGAAAAGGCCACTTCGATCACCTTTGAAGAATGAAGTTGTTGGTTCCTAATCACCAACATGAAGACCAAGTGTTGTGCCCATCATGACGTCCGCTAATGGCACACACACTTGTTATACGATCCAGTTTTTGCGTCTTGGAGCTTGATCTTTAGATGAACGGCAAGTGGTAGCAACTCGGTTATAGGTTAAGACTATTTGTTTTTAATTTTATTTTACACCATTATTGTGCATCCCATGTTTTATCTTACCCTTTAGTTGTGAATCATACTTAGGTTAGGGATTTGAGCAGTCATTGGTGTCTTACCCGGCGTTCCGGTCATGTATCAATGCCTTTGTTGCCCTTTTCGTAGTATGTTAGTAACAACATTACACCCCTAACCTTATATGTGTTCACCCAATATTTCCTTTAAAAATTGTTTCGACCTTAGCTCTAGTGGTGGAGAATTGTGTAACTGCCAAGCCTATGGTAGAATACTTACTATGACTGTGCGTTGAGTGATCACCCCGAATTTAACACTTAGATTAGTGAGAGTGTATGAGTGTCTGTTCCCATTTCGTGATGTTAGGAATATAAATATTCATATGAAGATTCGGTCACCCCGAGTATCTATTTAGCATTAATGTAGCTCGTAGGCTTATTATTATTATTAGATTAGATATCATATAATTAGTCTAGTTATAGTTATACTTGTGGAGTGGTTCGGGTCTTTACCCACTGTCAGCTCACTCCACAGCCCATTTTATAGGGCATTATTATGTAAGTGTATATATACCCTCTTCCCACCAAGGGAGAGGGTTGGTTGTTCATTAATACACACACACAACTAGTGTGTTTCTTTCACTAGAACTTCCCCTCTCTATTTTACTCTCTCTCTCTCTAACTCAACAATGGCCAACATAATCTTCCATCATAACCCAAGACCTCCTGAATCACCATATAATCAACATGTTTCGATCCTACAATTGGTACCAGAGCCAAGGTTTTATTCCTTGTTGATTTGTGTTGATTTGTACATGTTTGGGTTGTTGTCCGTATTTTTATTTTTAGATCTGAGCACATAAATATAATTTCTTTTCGTATCTGGTAACCTGTTTTCAGCCTCAACATGTTATGTTTTGTATTAACCCGTGAAGTCTTGTGTGTTTGTTTTGGTTCAAAGTGTTCATTTGTGGTGTTACTTGGATAATTAAAGTAATGTTCTTGGTGTTCTTTGTAGCGAGTTGGCTAGTCTATTAAACTGTTATTTGTTTGTTTCACCATTTGTGGAAAAAGACAAAAAAAAAAGGATGAATCTGACATTCTTGTCAGTTTGCATAGCGATTTGGTGTTGAATGGGATTTGGTGTAGCGATTTGTCTTTTGAAAATCAAATTTATTTGCAAATCTAAACAAGATGCTTCCAAAATCAAAACTAAAGTAGCGAGTTGTAAAAAAAAAAAAAAAAAAAAAAAAAAAAAAAAAAAAAAAAAAAAAAAAAAAACTGAAGAGGAAGACGAAAAAGACCAGCAGACCATGAACCAAACAACAACACTTATTGACTTAAGCTTTATCCACATCATCAGTCCAACCAAAGAAGAAAAGTAACAGAAAGTGAACAACAGATCCAAAATCTGTCACCAACAATCACAATCTCAAATACCAACTACGTCTAATACAACATCTACAACAAATACATCTCTACCTAAACCCATCGACACACAAACAATATCTCACCTCTTCAACCAACAATAAAATCATCTCAGATATTCTTTCGTGAGTCAAACATTGACATCAGACCTTGAAGGTCAAACAAATGGAAAGAAATCATCATCGACTCACTTTTTTTTAAGCTTTCACTTCAATTAAATATCCGAAAGCAAATGATAAAGAAAATAACAAGTTTGTTACTCTTTAATCTTTGGTTCGTTCATAACCATCATCAAAACTGATAAGGAAAAACAGGATCTCAGATTAGTCGTTCATGTTGTTCATTGTTACATCAAGATCTTTAAGGATCAAAACATGAAAACAATATCATCATCGATCTAATATGTGAAGCCAAGCTTCTTTAATATTCGAATACTCCAAAAGAATGACCAAGACCTCAGTCTCAATCATTCCTTTTATTCGGTTTAAAGACAATCAAAAACAAAACCTACCTGAGATCCATATATAGATCTTGAAGCCATAAGTATTCCTAGTGATCTTCGAAGATGGTACAATAAAAATGGTGCTCATGGTGCTCGACGGTCAGTTTGTGTTTGTGATGATTGGTTATGTCGGGCTTCTTATACGGTTATGTTACTCAGTGATGATGGAGATTAGATGTGTTTGATGAAGGAGATTTTTTTGTTTGATCGGTTTAAGATTATTATGATGGAATCTGAGATGAGATTGATCTAGATTTAGATGATGGAGCTGAGACAAAATGTGTTTGTGATAAGTTTGGGAGAAAATTGGGTGTGGCAGGCGCTTTATCTGTGTTTAGGGTTAAAAAAAAAGAAAAATGATTTGGTAACCTAAAACCTACACCTAAAATTAGACCTAAAGATGTGATTGGTGCATTTCAAAAATTGATTGGTGGAAAATGATGAAAGAGAAAAAGTGTATAACACTTGTCAAAAGATGAATGGAGTAGGTCTATTGTTAGGTCTCATTGTTAGGCCTATATATCACTACTCAAAAAAAATGAGACTAATTAGGGTTATATTAATAATAATAACGGGTCTCATTTATTTTGGATTGATTATCCCACCCGATTGGATTCCTGAACCGGGTCATCTTACTACTCAATGGGCTGTAACGATTTGTAATGGACTAGGCCTCATTTTTTTTTTGTGAAACTGACCTGTCAACTGGGCTGAATGAATATTATCACAAGATTTTGGATGGCTATTAAGCTTAATAGTATATCCGGTTAATATGCCACACAATTATATCAAACAAAAAAATTGAGCTAAAATATTATTATCCAATGTGTTTTTGTACATTGTGTTAAATTTGGCATTTTCTATGGCAAATGAGTAGTAGTTTGGTTTCACAAATTTCACAAGGTTTCACAAAATGGTTGGTATCTTGTCAAAACTTAACATACAAAACCATAGTTCGATCCGCGGAACAGGGGGTATCTAAAGAATTAGGGCATATTGTGTACAAGAACCTAATCAAGATTCACTAAAACGTCAAAACGGCTGAGATTTTGGACATGGAATATCAAGTGATCACGGAGTTTATTTGGTATCACTTATTTGAGATTGAAGTGGGTTTTACAAAGGCGGTACTTATTTTATCTTGAAGTCGGGGTTGGTTAGATGCATGATTTCAATGATAACTTGCTTGGACGTATACAACTTATGATTGGGACTTGGACTATCTAGTTATACCCGATGTAAGGAGTTACATTGTAGTACTCACGGGTTATAGCTATCACTTCAAAGAGTCACATTATAGTGCTCAGTGTCACTCGCATATGCTGATGTGGATAGTCTCAAGAGGTGTTGTACTTATTTTGGCTCTTTGTTGACCGTTTATGGTACTTAGAGATTTTATTCTGCATCGTTCTTCAATCAACAACAGTGCAAGCTTAAGTAACAAATTTGGGGAATTGTACTTCACTTTCAAGTTGGGTATATCGGGCTTACTTCACCAAGTGGTCATAGTAATAGCCAATAAAATACGAGGTGGGTTTGTTAGCTAATGGGTTTAAGGGTTGAGATGTGATCAGCAATTCTCATGGAATATTCGGCACTACAGCATGTCAAAAATACTTCACAGTCTAAGCAAAATCTTTCTAGATCCTTCAATGTCATTCATGATTTTCTTCAAGATGTTTGCTTAAGACAAGAACTTCTCGTGTATATGGTCGTACACGTCAATGATGCTTCCGAAAGTTCGAAACCATCATAGGGGAGAAACGTGTACTTTGATGATATAAGGTCAACCTACAAGGGGAAGTAGTTTATACTACTTTACTTAGTACAGTGTGTGAAGTATTCTACATATGGGAGAAGAATTGTTGTTGATCTCTTGCATGTTCCCCCAAACAGTTATTCACCAAAACCAGATTTATCATAAGACATTCAATTTATCATTGTCTCACGGTTTCTTCTTGGTTTTGTAAAATCCCGCGAAAGAACCTATTCCTCGGTTTAAATCATAGATTTGTAAAATCCCGTGATGATGAAACTATCCTGGAGAAAGAAAAGTGCATTTCCGGATCTTAATTGACACTGGTGCCACGGCATCAACTTTGAAGAAGGAATAGTGTAAGTACTTCATGTATTGGATAAGTTTTGACATACTTCATGGCTGTTTGGTTATTACGAATTTTTTTACGGGGTTACGTGTTTTTATGGGGTTATGTGTGTTTTGACAAGATTGGGATAAAACCATTATCTAAGTTCATTCAAAACATCAAAGAGGCAAGACTTCGACAGTTAAACCAAATGATGTGACTACGGCGTTAATTCATTATTATTTATTTGAGGTTGAAGTGAAATTTCACGGGTGCGTGTACTTAGTATTTGAAGAAATCGGGGAGGTTGGATGAAGATTCTTCGATATCCTTGCTCGAACTTTTAACCTTTGCAATGACGAAGACTTGGATATCTAGTTATTTTGGTGATTCTTCTTTTCTATTACCACAAAATAACTATCACTTTAAGGAGTTACGTTGTAGTGCTCAGTGTCACAACTCACATGTAGTTGTCGATAGTCAAGAGGTGATGTACGTCTTATACTTGATGGTTGGTTGGTTGAAGAGTATAGAGTACTTAGAGATTCGATATTGCACGAACTCTCTACACCATTCTTCGTCACACATTAGTGCAAGCTTAAGTTACAAGTTCGGGGTCTTTTACTTCAGTTTCAAGTTCATCATATTGGGTTTTTCTCCATCAGTAGTCATGACAAAAAGCCGGCAGAATGATAATGGGGTTGGTAACGAGTTAGATGAGAGAAGTAGAAAAGAGAGAGATGACGTTTGTTCACATCAGTTCAGGCCTCGTTCATCAACATTATGGTGTCTGCAGATAACACTTCAGGCCCCATTCCTCAAAGAAAAGAAAGGTGTACATTTCAGTGCGCCTTATCTTCGAAAGAAGAGAAATCTCCTTATTTATGACCATTCTCCTCAACATGATTCATGCTTTTTCCATGTTCATTCAATCATCAAGTGAATCAGCGTATATTGGATTATATTTTTGTACTTCACTTATTCAATCAAAAATTGCAACAAGCATATGCAATTTTTGAGGGGGAGATGGGAAAGGGTGAATATACTACATGTTGGATGAGGTTTCTAAAATGGTCATTCAGCTCTTGTAAGCACATATTTACTCCCTCTAAGGTTTAACACATTTCGACAAGTGGTTTAAGCATATTTTAAGCTTAAGTGAACTCTTCATTTGCTAAGCCACTGATGAGGAGACAAAAGAGGGACTGCTTCAAGAGAGCTTTAATCATCATCTTCTTCGCAGCAGTTTTTGGTGCTACACACACATTTATGCTGCATCTGATAAATTTCAACCATCACAGAATCTCAACTATGGCAAAAATGTCATTGCATGCCATTTTTTAGGGGGAGAATAAGTGTATGTCCTTCTCTTTTCGACTGTGGCAAAAATGTCATTAGTATGCCACTTTTGAGGGGGAGAATAGGCATGTGTTCTTTCTTTTCTTTCGTGGGGAGGAGAAATGTGTATGCTGGGGTTATAAGTCATGAAGGGATCGAGCTTAACTATTCATGTCGGGGAGATTGGTGTCTTCCACTCCGACATATTCCGTGGTTTGTTACTCTGTTCGAGTTCTATAGTCACCTCTAGGACTCGAACTTGGTGTTATCATGTAGTACTCCAGTTGATTGATTGATTCAGACAAAGAAGAAGATGGTTAATATCAAGACCCTCAAACGTTATCATGACGTTAAAGTGTTGAATCTATAAAAGGGAATGGTCAGTTTGAGGGGGAGCCGATTCTGAAACTTCACAAGTTTTAAAGAGGCTCTTTACATACGATGGTCTAATTGAGGGGGAGCAAACTTAATTAGTCATCATCTCATGACTCCTGAATACTTCAGTTTAGGACTCATGAGGGTTTATCGACATCTTCTCACGGGTTGATATTATTAGTGATGAATGGCTTCCAGTTAATGCTTCATGTACACATCATTATGATGATTCCGATTAATCGCAACCATCAAAGGAGAGGAATGTGTACACCAAGGACGCACAACAAGTTCACGTGATCGGGCTTAATCACTTATTCCGGGATTGATAACCGCAGAGATGATCAGTGGTTCAACTTGTTACTTTGGTATTATCATTTCATGTGTACATCACGAGCTGATTAATCGTAACCATCAGGGGAGAGCAATGTGTACATCAAGGACGCACAACAGGTTCACGTGATCGGGCTTAATCATTTATTCCGGAGTTGATATCCGCAGAGATGATCAGTGCTTCAACCTGTTACTTTGGTTTTATCGTTTCGACTTGTGTTAGGTACATGTGTGCATTATGGCTGATTTGGTAGATGTAATCTAACTGGAATGCATTTGGTGAGATGAAGATGTTGATATTCTATTCCCAAATGAACAACCTTGAATAAGGTCGAGTCTACAGTCCGTTCTACATTTTTTTCTGTGTGTTAGAAGACTAAAGACGATATGCATTTAATTATCAAAAGACTTCTTCATATTCAAGGCATTCATCAGAAAGGTTGTCAGTTTGGGGAAGAGCACTAATTAGGGGAGAGTAATAAGTCTGAGTTAATCCCTAATTAGATGTGCTCACATTGCTCTTCAGCAAGTTGATTCTCACAGGATACATTTGAGCTAATTTTGTTCTTCTCACAAGATTTCAAGTGTATGTGCGTAAAATGTGTTGCTGATTCTGAGGTATCAAAACCAGCAAGGGGGAAGGAGACATACATCTGAACGCACAACGAGTACACATGATGAGCTTTATACTTCGTCTTAATTGAAGTTATTCCGGGAAGACAAAGCGCAGAGAAAAACAGTGTTTTAACTCGTTTTCTTGGTGTATTATTCCAACTACATGGGGGAAGAGATGTAAGAAACAGTTTCTGATGACAAAAGATGTACACAATTGATTGTGTGTGCACTTCGGGTTTTTGAGCTTCATATAATGAGACTGATTGCATCAGTTCTACTACTTGGGGGGAAGTGGTCTCTGGATACTTTTTGGTACGCAATTCTTCAGCCTTTAGCAGGAAGAAAGATGAGAAGAACTATTCATGCGTGAGATGATATGTTGCTGAGCTATCAAAGCTTCACATTGAGAAGGCTCAAGTTCTGACGACTACTCAGGAGCCTCGAAAGCTTTGGTGGTGAAAGTTTAAGAGATGTTGACTTCTGACTTCAACAACTTGCAGACCGATATCCTCTTTTTGGTATTCTGGTCAACAACCTCTTAAACTGCATAATATCCTTTGTACATATACTTTATCAAATTGTAAATAGAAAAAATATAATACATATAAAAACCATAAAAAATCGGAAAAACATAAAAATTCCTAAAATATTCTTCTCGCGACATGTCTCTCGTGTAATCAATATTATGTACGTTTCTAGAAATGTCATTCAATAATGACACGGAAACATACATATGCTTGAGCAAGAGTTTTTCTATTTTTTCCAAATAATGTTTTTCTAAAACATGTCGCTTCTCAAAATCTTCTTTAAATATGGCTTGTAGTCATTTCAGGCCGCAACCCGGACTTCAAAATTTATGGCTTGCTATTACTTCAGATAGCAACCCGCTCTTCAAAATGGGGAAAGCATGTCGCAAAAAAGATGGCTGTTCCTCTCACTGGGTGATGTTCACCCGGGCACGGATTACTTTATATTGTGTTTCTTCGATTTAATGTACGTTTCAGTGCATTATTTCTTGTTTAAGAAGAGAAGTCTTCTTTTATCAAAACAAATATTTTTCCATCTATGATTCTTTAGAAAAATATTTTGTATATAAAATGGTGGTTTAAAACAATATTTGAAAATCAATTGGATTTAAGTTTCTCATAAAATTTGCCACTCAATCTATGACAAAAAGGTTTATTTTTTCACAAAATTTTAAATGTACAAATGGTCATAGATTGAGGGGGAGAGTGATTTCAAATTTTATTTTAGATCATCAAATATTTTTCTTTGTACATCATAAGCAGTGAATAAACATTTGTTGTTATGTGTCAATGCATGAACTTTTCATGAGTTTCTCGTTGAACTCAAAATCATTTATAAACTCATCAGTTTTGACACATAACCGTCCCCTTCATAAATTAAGGGGGAGCTCAAAAAATGCTTCTATTATCAGACAAAGTTTAACCTGACCACATTTTCTCCCAAAAACGTTTCTTAACTTATTTAAATCAATTAAGATCCAAAATCTTGAAAGATTTGAAATTTTTGACCGGGGGAGAGAATGTGATTTAAATATGAAATCTGATAATCAAATATGATCTTTTGGACTCAATAATAGGCTCCCACATATGTGGTAAACACTTTCAAATATCGATGCATATATTGAGGGGGAGCAAAAGGCGTTTGTGGAATTAATATCTAAGACCGACCATTTATCTTTATGCATGGAGTTATAAGGATGGTTAAGGTTAGGTATGAGTTCCCATGATCCACCAGAACCGGAAGGATCTTCCCAGGGACAATCCATAGATAGATTAGAAGTTCTTAGGAATGATTAAAAAAAGGAGAAAAGAGAGAAAGAAAAGAGTGCGGACTGAGACAGAGCTAGAACTGGAATAAACCCAACAAGGTTCTAGTGATGAAGTCTCGGTAAGCACTGAAGGGGTTGAAGAATGAAAAAGAAATGAAATGTGAAAAGGGTGAAAACAAATAGCCCTCCAAATATTCAACCTTAGGGCAGAAACCGGGTTCAACTTCATATGCTACTAGTGGTTACTAAGGTAACACTGGTATTGAAGATAAGACGTCATGGACCGAGTGACGCACTGCACCAAACTTCCCAACCACTCAAGTTCTCTTAAAAGAGCTTGTTTCATTCTCACGGGGAACCCTGTGCAATGTATCGACCGCTCATTGCGAGCTATGTTGATACCTAAACATGAGACGCCTCCCCAGTCTCCAGGAGCGGATCAAAACGCACTTTTGAGTCTAGAGCCATAAGATCATCCATAAATCTCAATAGGACACACTTCCAAATATGCTTATTGTTTCACACAATGTGGAAAATAAGATAAAATATTTTGAGTCCTACGCATTATCCTTGTGGTATTGCCAGAACATCCGAGTGATATAAAAATATTCATGATGAAGATGGAAATCCTTCTAGAGTGAACATCAATCAAGCTCTTGGTAGGTGACATGTGAGATCCTTCATGGATCAAACTAGTGAAAACTGGAAAGCAACGATGGGGTGATTCATTTTTGAATCAAACTTGTTCTAGGAAATGAATTGACGGATACTTTTGGAAAACCCTTCGATGTGCTCAACTACTTTCTTTCGAGCATATTGACTGCGCATAATGTTCAAACAAAAGTATTTGACATAAAATTGATGTTTATCATAAAACTCTCGTTGTATTGCAAAAACTCTTTCTCTAGCAATACGCGATTGTGTTTCAAAATCAATTTCCTCATTAATCAGTGAATCATTAATTCACCGGTTCACTCACTCCGTGTTGTCTACTTTGAGATGCTCCGGTTTGAGAATGGCTAGTACAGCTGCGAAACCCTGTCAAGGAAGTTCTTCGGAATTCTACCTGATCACAGTTAGTATTTATACTGATTAACGGGGAACCGTGGTTCTTGCAACCCTATTCAACGAAGGTGAACAAAGACACTTTCGTGTGTTTATTGCTAACTGTTGCTTGCAGGGACACTCGAAGGTTGTAGCTGATGGCAAATGAGACATCAATTCATAACCTCATGCTCACACTTCACACTCATAATTAAAGACATCATGAAAAGTGAAAGATCAACAACAATGCTTCCGCAACTCTGATGCAAAGTTTCATGATCCAGAAAGGTGTGAGCATGACGGTCCGATGGTCACTACATCACATGGAGGCGAGTCCACAAAGGATGATTTGGAGATTTACGATAGCTGATGATCTCAAAGAAAGCTCAAAGATCACACATGCCAAAGGAACATTAATCGCAAGATCATTGCTTGAAGTACAAAGTGAGCCAAAAGTGAAGAATCAGAAACTACGAGCTACAAGATTACAAGAATGCTAGAATTCAGAATTTATTTTCCGGGGTGACCTCCCTTAGGGGGAGATTGTTAGGAATATAAATATTCATATGAAGATTCGGTCACCCCGAGTATCTATTTAGCATTAATGTAGCTCGTAGGCTTATTATTATTAGATTAGAAATCATATAATTAGTCTAGTTATAGTTATACTTGTGGAGTGGGTCGGGTCTTTACCCACTGTCAGCTCACTCCACAGCCCGTTTTATGGGGCATTATTATGTAAGTGTATATATACCCTCTTCCCACCAAGGGAGAGGGTTGGTTGTTCATTAATACACACACACAACTAGTGTGTTTCTCTCACTAGAACTTCCCCTCTCTATTTTACTCTCTTTCTCTCTCTAACTCAACAATGGCCAACATAATCTTCCATCATAACACAAGACCTCCTGAATCACCATATAATCAACATGTTTCGATCCTACACGTGAGGTGTTCGGCTTTGATATATTCTAGCATAGGAAGATTTTAGATTCATATCTTCCAGTTTCTCGAGAGATATCTTTTTGAAAATTATTCTAATAAGGTCTACTTGAGGGCGAGTAGAGTTCAAGTGGGGGGATATTTGATAACATCAAATAGTGTCGATATTTTAGTGTTAATTTCCCCTTATTATACTCATCTTTTGTATTATTTTACTAGGATATATCCTCTTATTTGTTTATATTCTGTTTTCAGGGCAAAGATGAGCATAGGAACGAAAAGACGCGGAATTGAAAGGTTATTTATGAAAATATTTTAATTATGCATGATCAACACTAACTATGGCGTAGAGGTGTTTTCTACCTACGCCATAGCACTCACTAAAGACCAATCAACGTTTATCAAAGACATACGGCGTAGTTGACATCTCGACTACGACGTAGTTAATCCTACAAGACTTCTACGAGCGTAGCTAACAATCAAGCTACACCGTAGGTCCTCATTTTACACAGAAAAGAACTTCCACGATCCTTGATGAAACGATAGGATGCACTATTAGAAAACTTATCATGATAATAACAAGAGTAGTAATTAGGTTAACACTATTCTTCCCATCTGACTTCCCTTTCATTTATTTGATTGCTTTTATTTTATTTCATTTCATTCCCGTAGTTTAATTAATCAATTATCAAAAACCCCCTTTTAAATTTAGTGACATTAAACTAATTTTCGCACCATAGCTCTTGGGACGACCTCGGCTTTACCGTTAGCTATACCATACACGACCGGGTACACTGCCCAATAGTGCATTAGGTAGACCTTAGGTAGACGAGCAACTTATAAATATTAAAACCTGGTCGGGAAATCCTGCATCAGTGTGTGAGTGAAGTGAATTAGCAAACTCATACTTGGAGAGGAAGGGTTAGAAGTATGTGAGTGAGAGTGTGAGTTGTAATTTGAAATTCAAATTCAAATTGGTTAGTAATTGTGAGAGGGAAGAGTGTAACAAAAGCAAAGGGAATGACATATTGTAAGAATGTGTAAGACATGTAAGTTGACAATGAAGGTGTTAAGATGAGTTGAGGAAGGTTGTGTGAGGGATGTGTTATTTTAATTCAAATTCAAATTAGAAGAGTTGTGAGTGAGTGCTTGAGTATGTGTTTGGGTGTGGGTTTATGTGTGTGTGAGAGTGGTGATTTCAAATTCAAATTGAATGTTGATTGTGTGTGATAAGTTGTAAAGGTATAGGTGAGTAAGAAGGTGATGTCCCAATCAAAGAATCACATATGAAGAATGTGACAATGGTGAATGAAGCTTAAAGAAAAAGATTGGTGGTGTGTTTTAATTATGATAATGAGATAATCATATGGCAAAGAGAATGTGTAGGAGATTGACAGATTGTGTTGGAATGTAGGGGACACAAGTACAAGGAGGTATAGGAAAATGTAAGAGAATATTTGTGTGAGATATTTGAGACAATCAAAGGATGTTTATATTTCATGAATTCAAATTTAAGTATTTAAACTTGATAATACTTAGTTAACCCACAATCAAATCATTTACTAATTATCTTGATCCAAGAAAGATGAGTGCTTTGTATCAAGGTAAATCAACATCTCATAAAATGACAGAATTGCGTTTACATAAAGTAACCTCGGATTAAATGACCAATTCAGGAGTTAACCCGTTACGTAATTGGTAAGGATTATGGCCATTTTAATACTTTCTTTTGAAATTATAGTGAAAGCATAAACCTCCTATGTTTGAGGAAAAACAATTTTGCCTTGGTTCGAGACTTTGTAAAAACATTTATGAGTTGGCGTCTTTGTAAAACCTGGAGAACTTGTTTTGGGCACCTCTCTAAGTCTAAATCTTAATGTAAACTTCTCAAATATTATGTACGAACCTGTATTGAAAGAAACACCTTAGTCGGGTAAGAGGAAAACCGACTTGAAAAAATAGGAAACACATTGTATATTGTGACTGGCACGCTGCCTATGTGTAGCTTGCGTGAGCCAGCGCGCCAAGCCCAGGTTCCATGGTTTTCGATTTTTAGCTATCGCTTGTAATTTTAGTGTTCCGAATGTATATTTGTTATCATTAAAACATTATAAGGGCTTTGGTCATCATTGCACCAACATAACTCAAGAAGACTAGCTGGTAATGAAATCAGCGAGCAACCTTAGAAGAATTCAAGTCATAGACATCGTCAAGAAAGTCAAAAATTACTTGAAGACATACTTACTAGCTGATGTGGGCCAGCTAGCATGTAGAAGGAACTCATGCTGAAGTATAAAGGTTCATTAGGGGTTGGCAATATTGATGAACGTCTCAGCTCTCTGACTAACCAATAGAGGAGAGCTCTTAGTCCTTGAGTTTAGGTGGGACTTTTCAAAGACACATTTGAGAGGGATAAAGTGTATTTTGTGACAAGTCAAACAAGATACGAGTTAGTGAAAAGAAATGAACAGTTGACAGAATTGTTCACTAAAGTAATGAAAGAGCTTTTCCCAATATAGATGCATTAAATGGATGATGTACTTTATTCTACTTCTTCCATAGGATTAGTGACACGCACTTACCTAACCCCACTAGCAACTACCTCGTACTTAGTATATAAAGGAACGTTGGTCGTGAGTAAATGTTTTTCGCTTATTATTCTAATTAGTTGAATTTGTTATAAGCACATTTACTTTTAGTTGAACTTAAGTTTACTTGCAAACTTAGTAATTTAAGTTTGCATGTTTAGAGAGCTAAGTCATACATTATCATTCAATTAAGTGTTTTCCGCACAACACTTTGTAATTCTTTGATTTATATCAATAAAGAGCTATACGTTGAAAAGTTACATTGGTTGTTGTTACTTAAATTGTTTTGACTTGTGTTTTATTAAATGGACAATATTTGGGACAAAACAGTTAGATTCAGTGGGGTAGTAGTGTCATGGTTCAAATTTGGTGGTAGGTTAGTAACATCGTGGTTCTTTTTAGTAGCGTCATTCAGGTCGTGGTACGATTTTGCTACAAAGTAATTCTGGCGGTGGTTAAGATTTGTGGTTCGGGTACTAGTTATATGGTCGTGAAATGGTTCAAAGGGTAGTTCAAAATCTTAATTCGAACCAGGCACTTTTGTGTTCGTGGTTGGTCGTGTTTAAATTGGAAGTTTGTTCACTTTTGTGACAGGTATGGTACACATGTTTGCTACATAGACAAATGTTGTGGGTCGTAGTTAAACTTGTGGTTCAATTCATGGTAAATGGTGTGATTAGAGGGGTTTGTCCGCTAGAGGTTAATGTGTAAGGTTCAAGAGCGATAGTCTTCAACATGTGGTTTAAGTCTGTTATATTCATACACTCTGAATCCTTGTCAACTACTCTAACTTTTCGTTATGTCAGCATGTGGTCAGTTTGTAACCCGTTTTATGCCTTCTACCGAGTGATTGCCCTTGATGATACACATATTTTGGGTTTGGGTGACGAGGTTTTATCACAGTGTTTTGGTTTTCACTTTCTTGAGTATGTTTTCAAGTAGTTATATGTTAATGTCAAATACATTACTTTTCTCGTCTAAAAATTATTGTCTTCAAACGAAAAACACAAAGTTTATGAAAAACGAGATCATTGTGCTTTTCAAATAATAAGATTTTTTTTCTACTTCTAGAAAATTTTTAAAATTTTTATTGATTGAAAATGAAAATGTGACAATTATTCTGAAATGAGAAAAAAAAATACATAATTGAAAAAAAAAGTGAGACAAAAATATATACATAATACATTCTCTTTAGAAAAAAATATTTTTAAGCACTAAAAGCGAATCACTTATCCTAAATGCCTCATAAAAACTCCACACAAAACACCACTTATTTAGTAAAATCATTAAACCTTGCTTAAACCATTAAACCAACATCATTTTACCGTGTTTCCAACTAATGACAACAACATATCAACTTAAAAAAGTACTTTACCTAGTCAAAGAAAACCCACAATATGAAAACATATCGACATATACTTACCAAAATATTTTTCAATTTTATATTTAGGCTATATTTGACGTAAAGCTTTTTAGAACGATGAGCGGTTAGTAACGAGCTTTATAATATTTTAAGTTCATTTAACATAAAAGCGATGGGCTTTCCTATTTTTTATAAATGATTATTGTTCCAATGCATTTTTAAAAAGTCGATGACTACTGCTTACAGCTCACGACTACTTTTGCCAAATCCTACAATTAAATCACAACACAAATTAAAAAACAAAAAAAAGTACAAGCACATCATCATCATCATCTTCATCTCTTCTTCATTAACACACTTTCACTTTCACTTTAACTCAAAAACACACACACAAACACACAATGGCTTCTCTCTTCAGTAGAGAAAGACTTCTGGGCCAATCCACCCGCTCCTCCCTCACCTCCACCACCCCCACCCCCGTCACAGCCGCCGTCACTCTCTCACCACTTCCCTCCCCCTTCGGCGACCTCACTCCCACACTCTCCCAACCAGACCTCCGTGACACAGCTTACGAGATCTTCATCGCCACGTGTCGCACATCCACCGGCAAACCACTTTCCTTCACTTCCAACAGTACTACCACTACTACTACACCTGACAAGTCTTCATCGTCACCTGGGTTGAATGGATCTCCGTCGTCTAGATCGATGACGTCAGCGGCGGCGTCGAAGATGAAGAAGGCGTTTGGGTTGAGGTCGAGTTCGAGTTTGGGTTTGAGTGGGACTGGGAGTCCTGGATCTGGTGGGAGTGGTGTTAGTAATGGTGGTGGTGGTGGTGGTTCAGGTGGGAAGGTTAAGAAAGTAATGACGGTTGGGGAGTTGGTTAGGGTTCAGATGAAGGTTTCTGAAAGTGATGATTCTAGAGTTCGGAGAGCTTTGTTGAGGATTAGTGCTGGTCAGGTGTGTGTGTGTTTTTACTGTGTGTGATTTTTAATGGTTTTATCATAATTTTAGGGTTTTAGATGCAAAATGTGCTTACTGAATTACGGTCGGGAAAGGAAGGGGTTTTGTGTAATAGATCCTAGGTTAGATCCTGAATTCGAGTGTTCCATGCGCTGGAAAAAAAACTGAACATTGCGTGACACGAGGTCCTTTAGGGAAGGGTTGCATCCGGTCCAAAATGGATCCCGGGTTAGGGTTGAACGGCCATTTATTAAATGTAGGTGAAATACGAAATTTAGATTGGTTTTTTTGGTGGTGGGTTAATGATGTTCAAAATTGTTTGACTTTTTTTGGTTTGAAAAATGATGATTTGTTGAAATTTTATGTTTGATTAATGTGTTGTGTTAATAGCATATAATGTAGTCTTGTTTTATAGATGCTAATAAAGGCGATGCCTTTAATGGATTGTGGTTTTGTGTATGGATACTAAAGTCTAGTTTAGGCAAAAATAGATGTAGTTGTCATTAACTCAATTATTAGTCTAATAATCATACAGCTTTAGCCTTTCAATAATTGATCATATCTGCTTTTTGTTTGATTGTAATGTTGCTAAGTTAAGTACATGATCTAAATTGGGATAAGAAGACGGTGGGACGAGCAAGTTGAGTAACTGATATTGTGATTTAAATTGGATGAAAGTAATGTGCTTGATATGATCTCGGCAATATGAGTAACTGATATAGTGATCGATGAATCTTTTTGGTTAAAGCCAGAATAATTTTATGTTACGAATTTGGATTTTATTGCCAACATGACATTAAGAAGCCCTTCTCTTTAAAGTCCTGCATTGTTAACTTAACATTAAGAAGCCCGTTCTCTTTAAAGCTCTTCATACTTGTTTAGTTATTACAGGAAACTTAGCTTAAACGAAGACCACTAGCTAACCGTAATTTGCCCCTTTCTTCTTGTGTTTGCCACTCAAGCCACGAGTACTTAAATCAGACTATTGGTGCCTTAGCAACACATTATTGGCCGATTTGGATTCTAGTTTTTCTAGTATGGGTGAATTGGTCGACTTAGATTATACTCTTTCAGTCTTTCTCAAATGGGTTAGGTAGTACGAAAACTGGCCAAACTAGTCGAAATTGGCCCGAGGTGTATATTCAATGTATTAAACACCATAAGTCCTGTTAATACAATTTAAATGTTTAGTAATGATATGGTTTCTTTAATAATATTCAAGACATTAACCAACTATGAAATTGAATAAAGAAAAGACAATAAAATGTTGTGGGCTGGTCCAACCTGTTATAACTTATAAACCATACGAAGATCTACTTGTTTTGACCCATAACTTGGCCCATCCATTTTTTCGTCTCAATCTTGAATGTTCGCCACGGATGTCAACTTGTTATATGAGTATGCTGTTTTTTATAAATATTAAGACCCTTTCATGCATTGGTGCCCTTATCGGTTTAACTGTAGTCGAATAGAGGTTAATCAAATCCCGGAACAGACAAGTTTGTATTTTCTTTCTTTGACGTTTAGTGTAGGCTGCCTTCATAATATTACACTATTAGTACACTATGCTGTCCAGAATCTCTTAATAAGATAATGACACTTCGGAAAATAATTGTACTGTATTAAATTAGTTAGCCTTAATAACCTAAATCCAAACGAGCACTTAAATACCCTCTTTCCAAAACGGTTTCTTGTTGACTTTCGTCATACTCATAATAATTACAATTTTGATTGTCATGCAGTATATTTGTCAATGTCAAAGACGGCTAAATTTTATCATGTAATGGTGTCTAATTAGTATTTTGTCTTCATATATATCATTCCTTATATATACATTTATGAATTACAGGTTGGGAGGAAAGTTGAGTCAATGGTTCTTCCACTAGAGCTATTGCAACAGTTTAAATCTTCTGACTTTACGGACCAACAAGAATACGACAAGTGGCAGAAAAGAAACTTAAAAATGTTGGAAGCTGGACTTCTTATACATCCCCACGTGCCACTTGGCAAAGCAACAACCGCTTCCCAAAGGCTACAAAAAATAATTCACAACGCGTTGGAAAAACCAATCGAAACCGGAAGAAATAACGAGACAATGCAAGTCCTACGTGGTGCTGTGATGTCACTTGCCAACCGGTCAACAGACGGGTCATTAGATTCATGCCATTGGGCAGATGGGTTTCCTTTAAATCTTCGACTTTATGAGATCCTTTTAGAAACTTGTTTTGATTCTAATGACGAGTCATCAATTATAGATGAAGTTGATGAAGTTATGGAACTTATAAAGAAAACATGGGGGATATTGGGAATAAATCAAATGCTTCATAACATATGTTTTACATGGGTTTTATTTAATTGTTTTGTTGCAACTGGACAAATAGATAATGATCTGCTTTATGCTGCTGATTGTCAGTTAGTGGAAGTTGCAAAAGATGCAAAGACAACAAAGGATCCTACTTACGCTAAAATCTTGAGTTCTACATTGACTGCAATATTGGGTTGGTCAGAACAAAGGCTTCTTGCCTATCATGACACTTTTGATAACGGAAATATTAATTCTATGCAAAGTATAGTTTCTTTAGGGGTATCGGCTGCTAAAATCTTGGTTGAAGATATATCTAATGAGTATCGTCGTAGAAGAAAAAATGAAGTTGATGTGGCTCAAAGTAGGACCGATACATACATTAGGTCATCACTTCGCACTGCTTTTGCTCAGGTAAGTTCTTTTCGTTGCTATGTGTATCTAACTTCAGCTTGTTCAATAATTTGATGGATAAAGTTCATAGTTTGATTCATTACCCGAATGACTTCACATTACTAGATTCTACTCTGAATAATGTCCATTTCTGGCTTGATGTTAGAGGTGGTAATTTTGACTTACTTATGAATGGGTCGATTTCGGTTGTGTTTCGTCTCAAAAAAGGTCAGAAGGATTAAAGTAAACAAAAATTAGCTAAATGGGGAACTAGTCGCAGAAAGTCTATTTTTAGTGCATGTTACCTCCTAAATCGCTTTACTTAGATGAATGTTTTCATATCTAATGTTCTTGTAATCATAATTAAGAAATTAACACAATAATTACTTATAAAAATTTAAATGGACAAAAAGTGTTCGATCCTCCCAAACTGACAGGACCATCTCTGTTGTGAAAAACCGAAAATATGTATGAATGGGACCGAGATTACGGATCAATACAGAGGAACATGGCTTCTTATATAGCCTCACAAGTCACAACTAAGGCATAAAACAGAACTGAAAGTAGTTATTGAAACAAACCTAAAACATAAATTGCTTCCTACTTTCTAACAACTAAACTCTTGAAAGACACAATGAAAGATAGTAACTACTGCTTATGTAATAGTAGCTGTGATGGCTTCATTTATGGCAGTATTACTCAATAATATCATCCTGCTCAGAATGACACTTTGCAACATATGCTTAACATTACAATTATTTTCTACTGGCAAAGTCTTCTCATGAACAGCCCGTTTATTTTTACATGTAAAAGAGGCATATATAACTTTATGAGCTTATGTCTTGGAAGTAAGTCGATCTTATATTTTTCTAAAACGTACAAATATCTGAAATTCGGGCATTCATATACAGATAATGGAAAAGGCAGATTCAAGCAGAAGGGCATCAAGAAACCAGCCAAACCCACTTCCGGTACTTGCTATTCTTGCAAAAGATGTTGGTGAACTAGCTACCAAAGAAAAGAAAATGTTCAGTCCGATACTAAAAAGATGGCATCCACTTGCTGCTGGTGTTGCTGTTGCCACTCTTCATGTTTGTTACGGAAATGAATTAAAGCAATTCATTTCGGGTATAACCGAGTTAACACCAGATGCAGTGCAAGTTTTAAGAGCCGCAGATAAGTTAGAGCAAGATCTTGTGGGTATAGCAGTTGAAGACTCAGTTGATAGTGATGATGGTGGGAAGGCAATCATTCGCGAGATGCCACCGTTTGAAGCTGAAGTTGCGATTGCTAATTTAGTTAAAGGTTGGACCAAGTTGAGATTGGATAGATTGAAGGAGTGGATAGACAGAAATCTTCAACAAGAGGTGTGTCCAAATATATTGGATTTTCAATTTGTATATACTGCATTTTTTTATTTATTTTTATTTTTTGTGTGTGTGTGCATCTGATGAGTATAAAACCTCTTATATACATTCCTTTTGAGGTGTTTAGCTTTGTGTTTTCAAAATGATTATCTGATTATTGCATTCAGAAGTCGCAGAAAATCAATTTCCATTGTTTGAATATAGTGAAAAAAGATATTATTTAGGGGCCTGAATAATCACGTTGGGAGTATCATTGATTATCTAAGGCAAAAACAAAACCTCTTTATTACCCCTCATTTACTCTGTTTTTGTCTTTCTTTTTTAATTTATTTAACTTCTGATAAGAAAGATACAATCCTCCTTATTTTCGTCGCTAGGGCTTAATTAACTCATTGGGTTGATGTCGTAAGTATCGTTTAAACCTATTTTGCTTTGTTCTGTTCTTTCATTTGGAGTTCTTTTGTTGTTTCAATAGATTAAAAACAAATTGTCTTTTTTTTGTATTAAAATAATACAACAATATATAAAAATGTCTTTTTTTTTTTTGTTGTCATTGTACCTCAATAGTCCTTGAATGATTCAAATTTTCTAAGCCTTAAACATTGTTGTTTATTGCACTTCAAAACGCAGAAGCACATCTAAACACTATCCCGTAATTCCATATTACATAAGCAGCTCCAGAATGCAATGCTAAAACCCCTTCCTACACTATGTTCATGTTTATCTTGTAATACTGACATGATACTACTACGTACAGAAACTTATATAAAGTTAATGTAATTCATAATATCAGGTATGGAATCCACGAGCTAATCAAGAAGGGTACGCTCCCTCAGCTGTTGAAGTCCTGAGGATTATCGATGAAACTTTAGATGCCTTTTTTCAGCTGCCAATTCCCACACACCCAGCCTTGCTTCCTGATTTAATTGTTGGCCTCGATCGATGTCTTCAGTATTACACAAGCAAAGCAAAATCAGGATGTGGTAATTATTTCATTCTCAACAAATATCACATAAATTTATTTGGACTAATTACCTAAAAAAGTTAAACTTTATTGTTCATTGTTTATTTAGTTAATTTCATGTGTAGGATCAAGGAACACATTCATTCCGGCTATGCCAGCATTGACCAGATGTGCAGCCGAGACAAAATTTCATGGTGTTTTTAAGAAAAAAGAGAAACCTGCCAATCTGCAAAGAAGAAATTCTCAGGTAGCAACAACAAACGGGAATAATAATGCTTTTGGAGTACCCCAATTATGTGTACGCATAAACACTCTACAACAAATCCGTACAGAACTTGAAGTTCTAGAAAAAAGAATCATGACCCTGTTAAGAAACTCTGAATCCGCTCATGTTTCAGACTTTTCAAACGGTTTATCGAAGAAGTTCGAACTCACCCCTGGTGCGTGTTTAGAAGGGATTCAACAATTATGTGAGTCCACTGCTTACAAGATTGTGTTTCATGATCTTAGTCATTCTTTATGGGACGGATTGTATGTTGGTGAGCTGTCGTCTTCTGCAATCGAACCGTTTCTTCAGGACCTAGAACAGAACTTGATGGTTATTGCAGACACAGTGAACGAGAGGGTAAGAACACGTTTAGTTGCTGAAATAATGAAAGCGTCTTTTGAAGGGTTTTTGCTGGTTTTGCTTGCGGGTGGCCCATCTCGCGCTTTTACTCTTCAAGATTCTCAACAAATCGAAGATGATTTCAAGTCTCTCAAAGATTTATTCTGGGCAAATGGTGACGGATTGCCAATGGATGTTATTAATAAGTTTTCAGCTACAGCAAGAGACGTGCTTCCACTTTTTAGAACCGAAACTGAGACGGTTATTGAACGATTTAGACGTGCGACTCTGGAGACCTATGGGTCATCTGCCAAATCTAGACTCCCCTTACCCGCAACTACTGGTCAATGGAGTCCATCTGATCCAAACACTCTTCTACGTGTTTTATGCTACCGAAACGATGATGCTGCTTCAAGGTTCCTCAAGAAGACCTACAATTTGCCCAAGAAACTATGATTATTCTTTGAAAATTTACCAGAAAAATGGGTTGTATTTCTGTACAGTTAATTGTCGATCATCTTTTGAGCCCACACTTTATCAGATTCAGATTGGAGTTTATCATGAACAAATGCTCGAAGTCGAAGATTCATAGTTGTCATTAGTGCGGTGTACGTCGGGGGGCCCTTTCAGTTCTGCTTCTGGGCTATTTATTAATTGATTTCATTTTGATGGAACGTTTGCGTCTTTTTGATGTTGAGGAAATATTTGGAAAGTTGGGCACAATGGTCAAGTCTTAGTTCATAACAGGTATATTTATTAATTTATTTTCATGTATAGTATTATATTATACTCTTTATTGCTAGCGGTTTTGTTTGATGTATGATAAGAACTTTTATAATGTTTAATAGGAGTTTTGATTTGTTGTGTGTTACGGTTAATGTGGTCATTAGTCAGTTGCTGAATATTTAAAAAAAAAGGAAAAAGTTGCGGCTTAATACGGAGTAGTTAATATATACAGTTGTGGATTCAAATTGAGTGACTTGCAGTCCCCTTTCTTTTAACATATATGCAAACATTAAAAACAATTATAAACTGTAATTCATGCACAAATACATCGAACACGTGAAGCTAGAAATTCAAAAGCTTTGATGCCTGATCAATACAAGAACACTGATTACACACCAATATTTACAATGACTGGTTCATTAGGACTCAAAGAAACTGGTTGAACCAGGTTTAAAGAAGCACAACTGGGTAATTCACTCTTTTGTAACGCCTTCCATTTATCAATGTATGCCATTGAGCTCACATCTAAGTTAGGAAGTTGGCGTGCTTTTAGGATTTTGAGGATCTTTTTGGATCTACCAAGAAGTTGAGCTGCAGTCCGGATGCTGTCTCCTCTTTTCTTTATTGCATCATGATGACACTTCATTTTTATGACATGTGGTAAGTTGGTAAAACAAGCGCACAATATATCTGCAATGATAGTTGATATCCACTCGAAAATAGCTTCATCATTCGGCCAATGTTCTTGTCCATTGCAGTGGAACAATGTAGTCTGGATGATTTTATACATAGAACTCGCCACTATGAATTTATGAAATGAGTCATCTATACTTCGCTTGTTGCGGATTTTGAACAATATCACATTTTTTACTGATTCATCACACAACCAATTAAGAATCTCTTTCGATGATTTTCCTTTACGAGCCATCTTTTGAAGATCAATTTGTAGCCACCTGCGGTACACTTCAACTTCTGTCCAAAGACGTCTTCCTACATTTCTTGCATTTACCAAGTCACTATTTTCATTGAGGCTTTCTTCAACATGTCTTACGATCTGGAGGCCTTCCCTCATGCTGGAAAGTAACCCCTTGACTTGGTCGTTAGCAGTACTTGGAAGTGCAATGGCAATGGCTGTTAATGTCACCAGTACTAGACTCCAGGAATTTGGGGTTTCTTCTGAATGTAAAGGCGGGTACTTGGCCATTGTCGAACTCTACTATTCCATTGAATCCTGTAGATTTATGTAGAAGCTTTATAAGATTGATTGGCTCCTTCTTTTGAGACTCATGAAGAAGTCGAGTTATTGATTTAAGCGTATTTCTTAGTAATCTCTTTGAAAGCTTTGCCTCCTCTTCAATTTGTAAAACATAACCACTATATTCCTGAATATCAGATCTCGCATTGCTGTTAGATGCATGTGGCTCCTGTTTAAACCCTCTCAACACAGACTTGCAAAAATAGCAACAACAAGAGAATAAGATCAACAAAGATCTAGGAACTAGACATATCACTTTACATATAACTACAACCGTTATCTGAAGCCCTATAAATATGTTCAAAATTATGTTTTTGACATAATGAAAAACTTTTTTGCAATGACGACCTCGGATATGGGAACGGACATGGCTACTTTTCCACTGCTGAAGAGTTTGGACCCAATGTTTCTCAACTCTAAATACATTTAGATGGTTCTTGCTCCATTTCTTGGAGAGATTGTAATAGCTAATGGTAGTCAAACATCTAAAGATTGGTGCAATACTACCTACCATAACCCCAATTGATTGTACAGTAAATATTAAATTCATTGACCACCTGTAATTTGATTTTCCATACCAAAACTCTGATCTATTACTAACCCGAACAGAGTGAATGATAAACGAATAGGGAATAGGGAGACGGAGTAGACATATGACCCCCAAAGCAGACGAAATCGGTGAACATGCAATTGCAAATTGAGGGTTACCGGTCTCTGCCATCATCCAATATTTTCTAACATAACGTATGAGTTCTTTGTAGGAGAACTTCATATGTTGACCATTTAAAGCCAAGCTGTACAACTCAGTGTGCAACTCTTTGTACCGGTGTTCTAGAAATCTTCTTGATGCTGGAACTGTCAAAGCTATCGAAAGCGGTAAAGTAAGGGGAATCATAACTACAAGTATTTGATCCAGAGTTGTGAATGCCTCCCCTGTACTAAATTGGATCCATTACATTTACAACAATGGTGATTATGAGGATACCCAAGGCTACGATATTCATTAGAAGTTCCTTGTCATCCATAAGCCCTAAAGAAGGGAGAAAGTTGGCTAACATGGTGACCAAGAACGTGAGACTTACATATTTTGCTAGGGAATCAAGACTATCAGGTGCAGCGGTGGTTAGGTCCACTGGTAGCTTCAATGCTATTGCTATGAGTGTGATAGAGGCAGCATTGATAGTGAAGAAGTTGCACGGAAACCATAACTTCCATTGTCGAAAGCCTTGGAAGGCATCGGCTGCCATTGCAAGCGTGCAAATAAGAGAAGCGACACAAACATACAACCCCACCCACGGCATGGCGTCCTCAGGAGAATTCCAGTTCATCTCTCTAGATGAGGTAAAATTATGATCTAAGTCAAACAAGATAACACTTATACTTCATATATATGAACTTTCATTCTGCATTTTTAACTGTTTATAAAGTCTATTCCTGTCCTTCTCGGTGGCCAGAAGTCCTTGCCATTAGCTGATGTAAGCAGGTATCTAAAGCATTAAAAACACATAATAATTAATTAATATGGGTGATGTTATTGGTATCCTTCCTTGCTCACGTTTACCCCTACCAACAGGACAAAGATAGTTTTTTATCGTTCTCTTTTCTATATTTTCTATTATGTTCCGTATTTTCCGTCTTTTAATAACTTTTGTCTAGTCACACTTTATATTTTGTATTCCGTAATCTCGGTTTCATAATTTTATAATAAAAACAGAATTGTAAAAATCAAAGTAAACGATCCATCTGGATATATTCTATGATGGATAATAACAACATGAATAAGAATAAGTTAAATCAATTGGAAATAAAATTTGGTACTCCGTAGTAGGTAGTACTCGTATTTTTTTATCTAATGTCAACAATGGGTGTCTTAACACCGAGTTAAACTTTAACACACCGCCACGCCAGCTTTTAACCTTTTCACCTTAATTCACCAAAAAACACCCGTTACTTAACTCAACACCCTTTTTCAATTTACAAATTAACCCTTTACTATTTCATTTATTCAACAATCTAATATTTCATTAATAAACTTAAAAACTACAATACAAAATAAAAAAACGTTACGAATAAAAAAAAAAAAAACTACCGCATAATAAAAACTAAATAAAAATGTTATTAAAAAAAAAAAAAAAAAAACTGCTGCTATAACGACAGGGACTAAACTGTAAACACCATAATACCACATGGACTAAACTGCAAAAATTTATATCATCATCATCATCCCCATCCATCTGTTCACACACTAAACACACACAAACACACTCAGAAAAACACACACAAACACAAACACATAACACACAAACAATCTTGGGGGGCAAAAGAGAAACTTAATAACACCCTTAACGCGTCATTGGCTTCACACCCGGCGTTAACGCTGCGTTAACGCAGCTCACCGGTACCTTAAGGTGGTGGTTAACGCGAGAATAGAGAGGAATAACGTGGGGCACGGGCTAAGGCACCGTATGCTCTAATACGGAGTACTTTTTAATGCTATGCTGATGTAAGACAGTAAGAGGACTTTGTTCCACCCACAGAATGGTTCCAAGATTATCATTTCACCAGGTTGTCTTTTTCAAATTAGTTTCAGAAATCACAATATCATTATTTTATGTCAACTCTCCTATATGTCAATACTATATGGTCATGCGGATAAATAATTCACAAATGCACTAGAAGAAGAATTAACCCAATTCAAGTGAATTATGTGTTCACCGTTTGAAAGTATTGTATTAGATTTTGCATTTATTTTCATTGTGTGATTCCACCTTTTAGTTTTCGACTTTTATTATTTTGAATATTGATCTTACATTTCATCTTTTACTCTTTTAGAGTTAAATTGTCCACGTCAAGTGACTTGGATACTGGTTAAGTATGAGCTTCATGAAGTCATATCAGACACTAATGTATCAGATTCTAATACGCAAATATTAAATTTGGGCCTTAAATACTGATATGTATAATGGGCTTACATAAAATTTTATGGCCCTTGTGAGGTCGTGGCCCCGTGCCATGGCAAATATTGTACACACTACAAGCCGGCACTCATTTCACGAAGCAACATATATTTTCATTAGGACGATCAATGTGGTATTGTGGTTTATTATTGCACATACACTTGATGAATGTATACTTTGGGCCTGCTTTTAGAGCCCAATGTTTTTAGTATTTGCAAAAAGATATTTGAGTTGATAGCCCAAATCTCTACATTTTTGTCTTGAAGATAATGTTTTCTGTATCTTAAGAAGTGTATTCATTCAATATCTTCTGCTTATTAATTCTTAACGTTCGTCCATTTACCGTGTTATTTAAGCTCATAAACAAAAATGAACAAGATACTTTTAGTATAAACAAATGAACATGTACATACAAATCCGTTAATATATTTATGCAATTTCAGTTAAACGACCAAACATGAAGAAGCAATGTTCATGTCCGTTCAATGGTTGGCAATAATAGCAAATTATATTATTAGCCCATTTAGTGTGTATATTATTGATATTAGGTTTAGTGCACTTAGTTATCTTATTATCCAAACTATGTAAAGTATATATATGATGACTAAATGATGATGAATGAGCCATGGGATTTTTACCAATTCTAAATTCTTTCCAATTGTATGTCTGTAAGCTAAAACATTTTCCTAAACATAAACGTATAATTATTATACTTAACTAAAGCATTTAATTAATTATAAAGTACATGAAGTGTCCTAACTCCTAAAGGATAAGATCATGATAGTTTATTGAACAAAATCAAAGTTATTGATCTCATATAAAGAAAAAGATTGAGATAAAATTCTATAACTTCTGTTGGTAAACTGCACATAGAATAAGGATTTACTGAAAACAATAAAGTGAATTAAATAGAATGGTAGAAGGCAAGTAATGGTGAGCATGAATGGTTGTGGGAAGGGGACATATCTTTTACAAAGAACATGGGAGTACCTCCTGCATGGAAGCCCATCTATATTACTAAAAACATTTGGTTTTTTTCTTTTTTTCTTTTACAGGTTTACAAATATAAAAGTTCTAACAAGGTATCGGAGCGAGTCTGATCCTCACAGCTAGGTAGCTATGCTGAGCCGTGTCTCCTAACCCACCCCACCAAACCCTTGTCACAACCCTTTATCCCTTATAAAAAAAAATCTATTTTCGGCTAAAACCTTAACTGCTTACTATTTTGGCCGTAACTTTTTAATCATTTGTGTTAACTGACGCGGTCCACGTCATTCTCTTTTTCAAATCTCCACAAAGCCCAACTTGAATCACCTCCGTCGGCCACCTCTCACGGAGGTTTTCATCATCTAACACAAATAAGGCTTTATTTAATCTTAACATACTCCGATTTTAGGCTGAAATTATTCGGTATTGCTAAAAAGCATTAATCTACACATATGTCTTTAGCTTATATAGGTCTTAATCTTCCATTCGTTCTGTTAAAATTTATACTTTCGTAAAACAATAATTTTAACATACTCCGTATATTGGTTCTCTGCCTGTATGCAAGAAAATTTTCTAATTAATCGGGAAAGTCATATTTTCGAATAGATATGATTTTTGACTGGTCCATGCTATTATGCGAGTGACAACTCGTCAACTTATATGTCTTGTCCCTTTTTTTTCCCTCCAAAATCATATTTTATAACCGAAGAAAATCTCAAAAATCTTTAATTCATGTCCTTCAAAAATTACCAAAACATTATAGATAATTCTGAGCTTGAGTTTTTCTAACTTGTGTTATCGCAGAACAAATTTCGAATCACTAAACGAGTACACGTGCATGGCAACAATATTTTATAACGACATAATGTATACAACGTAAAATAATAAAAATTTAATTAAAAGATGTTGTAGCATACAATAATTCAAGTAAAAAAAAATTAAAATGTATCAAAGAACGTATAAAAACATTTTCTTGATCGTATATATTTCCAGCAACATTGAAACTTTTAAAAAAATATAAGTCAAGTATTGTTGGTAAGATATTACACAAATATTTGAAATTTAAAACTATTAAAATCAACACATTAGAATTAAAAGTGATATTTCGAGCATAACACGTTATTCACTTTTACGGATTTTTTTTTTAATAAAACATTTTTTCTCTTTATTTGAAAAGCAATATATTATATTAATTATAAAAACGCTAGCAAGTTACTGGAAATTACAGCTTTCAGTCCTAACAACTTTAAGACTACAATGGTTGCTGAGGATTACTGATAATATCTTGTTAGCACAAGAGTTACTAAGGGGTACCATAGAAAACAAAAAATTAAGAAGTGTGCTCTTAAAATTGACTTACAGAAAGCTTATGATACACGAGATTGGAAATTTCTTAAGAAAACATTGGAGTTATTTGGGTTTCATAGAACAATGGTTGGATAGATTATGACCTGTGTAACAACTACAAAATTCACTCTTAATGTCAATGGTGAGAGGATTGGATATTTTTGTGGGGGTAGAGGATTAAGACAAGGTGATCATATATCACCTTACTTATTCACAATGGCAATGGAAGTTTTTAATCTTCTAATGAAGAAGAATATTAGGGTTGCTGAGAATTTCACTTACCATCAGGGATACAAAAAATTAAAAATCACACATTTGGGGTTTGCTGATGATCTAATAGTCTTTAGTCATGGTGATTGCAACTCTGTTAAGGTCATTAAGGAGACTCTGGATGAATTTAGTCACTTCTCTGGTCTTAAAGGAAATATGCAAAAGAGCACCATATTTTTTGGAGGTCTATATGTTCCTGAACAAGAAAGCATTGTGCAAATACTATCTTTCACAATATGAAGACTACCAGTTAGATATCTTGGAGTCCCATTGATAACTAAGAAAATAAGTGTTACTAAATGCAAGCCACTGATTGAGAAGGTTAGAAGCAGAGTGCAAGATTGGAGAAATAGAACATTGTCTTATGCAGGAAGACTACAACTAATTGCTTCAGTCTTATCTTCATTGCAAGTTTACTGGGCATCTGTTTTCATCCTGCCTAAGACTGTGATTAATGAAATAAACAAGTTGCTTAAAGGTTTTTTGTGGTGTCAAGGGGAGTTAACTAAGGGGAAAGCTAAGATATCATGGGACAATATTTGTAAGCCTAAAGACCAAGGTGGGTTGGGTATAAAACATTTACAAGTGTGGAATGAAGTATTGATTATGAAGCACCTGTGGAATATAGCTGCCAAAAAAGACACATTATGGGTAAAATGGATAAATGTGGAGAAGCTTAAAGAAAAAAGTATATGGGAAGTTCAACAGGATAGTAATAGTAGTGTTGGGTGGAATAATATTATGAGGTTGAGAGAAAAAGTTAGGAAACGTGTATACTATAAAATTGGTATGGGGAAAAAAATATTTCTGCATGGTTTGATAAATGGTGTGAAGCAGGACCATTGTGTGAGTATATTTCTACAAGGGAAGTGTATAATGCAAGGTTGCCAGATGACTATTCTGTGGAGAAATTAATCAATAATTGTAGTTGGGGCTAGCCTGAGGAGTAGTTTGATAAGTTCCCAATTCTGAGCAACATCCAAACACTAGTTCTGCATATGAGGTATCTGACAAAGGTATGTAGGTAACTAATGCTGGTAATAAAAATGAGTTTGCAACAAAATGGGTTTGGAAAGATTTATGTGGTATTGGAAATAATGTGTTGTGGAAGGATGTGGTTTGGTTTTCAAACCCATTCTCTAAGGTAGGTGAAGTAGTTGATTCCGATAGTGATGATGAGGTGTTTGAGCCAAATGATCCTATGGACAGTTACTTTTCATCAGCAGGAGGACACAACGAGCTTGAAGGCTATCTTTCTGATGATTATGCGGCCCAGGTCTATGACTTACCTAGGCAATTTGAGGAATTTAACAATCAGTTTGATTTTAAGCTTCAAGGTCGTTCGAGGAAGTAATCTTTTATTTGGATTTGTTCTTTTGTTTTGCATGTCGTTTTTGTTTTCAGTGGTTGTTCTAGTTGTTGTTAGCTAGTTGTTCATTTATGGCATGTCATAAATGATCTAGTGGTTGTTCAAGCGGTTGCTTGAGGTTAATGTGGCATTTCAGCCACATTCCACTATACTTTAAATGGTTTTTTGGTTAATATATTTTACCAGGGTAGAGGTTCCCTTTTACCCAAAATAGAGTATACCTAGACATGCTTTCATTCTATGGATGGCAATACAGGATAGGCTTATGACTCAAGATAGAATTGCTATATGGAAACCTAATGATGTTATGAAGTGTGTATTTTGCAAACTCAATCAAGATTCTCACGAGCACTTATTCTTCCAATGCAAATATATAGAGAATGTTTGGACTGAGATGCAGAAACTTATTGATAAAAGGTTCTCCTTCAATTGGCATAGAATAATTGATGAATTCTCCCAGTTAAAAGCAAACAGAAGTATATGGAGTGTTCTTAGAAGATTAGTATTGGGAGCAACTGTGTACTTCATATGGCAAGAAAGGAACACAAGACTATTTAAGAGCAATGAGAGAATAGAAAAAGTGCTAATAAAGAATATAATGGACAGTATTAAATGTAGAATTATGAGTTTTGTTGTGAAAGAAAATGAGAATGTCAAGGCAGTTGAAAAGAAATGGAATGTGCAGTTAAGAAGGAGCAAAAGCAGAGCTATAGAAGGTGTAGATAAATGAAGAAGTATAAATAGATTGTATCTGTTATTTTTTTGTATTAAGAAAGTATTAGTAGTATAGAATGTTTGTTTAGTCAAGCTTATTTGTTGTTAATAAGTTTCAGAAGAACACAACATGGGGTATGTCCATGGTTGTGAAGAAACTTGTTGTACTTTTTGTGATTAATATTTCACCATTTTCACAAAAAAAAAAAAAAAAAAAAAAAATTAATAATAATAATAATAATAATAAATAAAAAAAAAAAAAAACAAACCTACAATGATCATAAGATTATACGCCTAAACCACGACCCTCAAACACCAAAACCACGACCCTCTAATTACCACTTAACACCACCCTCCAACATAAAATCATGACCAAAAAATTCATTGAACTACGACCCTCTAATAGCCGCTTAACCACGATCTTCAAGCATATAAAGCATGACCGAAAAGACTAGTTGAACTCCAATCCCCA